>JACGCM010001825.1:2400000-3077289 GCA_014058105.1 Kingdonia uniflora
AGTAGTCTTTTGGTTGCTGTGAGCTTTAGGCAGGTATTTGGCTGTGGGTGATCTCGTTCAGCTTGTGGTAGCTTCGAGAATGTGCCTGATTGGGGTTTGGATATCTTGAATCCTTAGAATAGTGATTTGGGCGATCATCTAATACTGTAGATTTGGAGGACTCAAGATGATTATCTTGAATCCTTAGAATAGTGATTGATTGGCTTCAAGTGGTAGTTGTTTCCCTGTTTGCGTTTGGGTTGGGTTTCAACTTCAGACTTGCGATTTTACGCTATTTGGGCGACGCTGTATTTGTTGTCGTAGTATTTTTGACGTGCATCCTATTTTAACAATTCACTTACAAGTTTTGGGTATCCGCTCCTATTCGAGTCTAGATCGATCAATTTATTGGATCTGATCGTTTGGATTGGTTTCCATCATTTATTGATTGCATCATTTTAACCGATTATTTCAATCTCTTGTGTCGCTGACCTGATCTCATGGCTGATGTATTATGAGACTGGATGATACTGTACACATCAAATTTTGACGTTGTTCATATAGGGAGAGGGGCATCATTTTTTACTTTCCCATATGTTGATTTTGGCATCTTTAAACTATTTATTTTATGATCAAACCATAATAATTAGAATATATATGTATATATATTTTTTTCGCGCAAATTATATATTAGCATATTTTTACCCAAAATGATTGCTAAGTTACCTAGAAAGGTTTTGCCGTGTACCTGGACGGGGAGTTCAGGGGGGCTTTCTATTTACCGACCTTGTGTAACCGCTAGTACGATATGGTTACACATTATATTTGAAATATACTATACTATAATTAGTAAGTATTTTAAATTTCGGGACAAAATTCTTTTAAGGAGGGTAGATAGTAATGTCCAAGAATTTCAGGGCAATTTTTTTGTTTATTAAGTATTGTTACTATGATTCACATATTGTTATTCGTTATGCATCAATTTATTCCTTTCGGCAGGTTTTGTATGTTAGATTCATTTTATGCAGTTTCGACGGTACGGTGGTTATTCGGAGGAGGAGATGGCGCTGTGGCATTGGGAATCCCTTGATGGGTTGGTGGTGATGTTTGTTTGATGTGTTTGTGGTTTGGTGTGGTTCCGGTGAGCCGTTTGATTGGCCGTTAGGTTTTTGGAGTATTCCGAGCATAGATTCATTTTCGAGGGTTTAGGCGTTTTTGTGGTCGTGAAGCGGTAGAGGTGGTGTTTAGGCCTTGGGAACCCTTTGTTAGGGTTGTGATGGTTATTCGGGTTATTCTAGTCTTCTGAGGGTCTTGGCATTGTGTGTGGTTCAGGAGGACCTAAGAGTGACATTTTTGGATTCTTCCAGTTCCCGTTCGAACGATCGTTCGAGCGACTTGTCGGTTATATTTATATCATTATCCATTCTCTCTCCTTACATTTCTCTTTCACTCTCTCTCTCTTCTCCTAACCAAATCCTCTCCTCTCCAAACCGAATTCACTCCTCACCTTGCTCGTCGAATTCGACACGATTCTTCGCTGTGATCTTCGCCGTTTCTCTCGGTGAGTAATTCCTCTCTCTCTCTCTTGTATCTTTGGGTTGATTTCGGCTTTGGTGGAACCCTTGTGGCTTGAATTTATTTAGGGTTTGTGATTGTTGTGTCGCGTTTGGGATCACTATTTTGATTCGAAATGGAGAGGGAAGAGTTGCTGTTGTTTGAAGGAGTAGAGGCAGCTGTTACGGCTCAGTTGCTGCAGCCCTTGTGGCAGATCTGTTTCAGTCGTTGCCGCCTTTGTTGCTACTGTTTTGAAGTGTAGAGAGAGGGATATTTTAACCATCTTCAACCTCCGTCAAATCGTTATCCATTTCCGATCGCAGCTGCCCTTTTTCTTTGAGTAATTACCTGTTGCTGTTCAAACTTTGTAATCCGATTCTCAGTTCAGTATAACTCTCTTGCTTGCTTGGTAATTGATTAGGGAAGATTTTAAGAGTTGTTTATTATTTGGGGTTAGTGGAACTATTACGGAGATTGTTGTTGTGTCCCAGAGTTCTGAAATCAGCTCGTATAACCTGACTGCTTTTCCCCCTTTGGTAAACTGTTTTCCCCCTTTGGTAAACTGTTTTCCCCCCCTGATAATCTAATTTGGATAGTAGATTTTCCGTCCTTTTGGAGCCCTGAGAGTGGTGGATTTGAGTTGGTTATTGTGATGTTGATTATTGGGTTTTCCTTGTAGTGTGATGGGGAGTGAGGTTCAGTTGCTGATTCAGTTGTGGTGCTGATCTGAAACGCAGTTTTGGGCGGGTATCCTTTGTTGGAATTTTGTTTGGGCTCTGGGTCTTTATAGTGGTTGATGTGGTGGTGATCCTGGTCCTTTCCGAGATTGATTTGGAGTTCCAGAACTCGATTCGCGGAGCACATTTCCGTTGGGGTACTGTTTGGGCAGTTTCGCCGAGATTGTCGTTCCGGGCATATCGTCAGACGAGTTTTTTCTTTCTTAATATCTAGACCATTATATTGATCTGTGAGTTATTGTATCACATAGTTTATCATGTTTATTACCGTGATTATGTTAGTATAATGGTTAATTTCTTATGACAAATTTACGGGTTATCCGCTTGGCATACCTCAGGCGAGAGTACTTAAGGGTTTGATAAGTTAGTAAAACCCGAGTTAGGTTTAAGTTTAGTTACTAGATAGAACCTGTAGGTTATGCTTGGTCAGAGGAGTGTTGTTCACTGTTGTCGTCGAAGTGACGATGACTCCTGAGATTCCTCTTAGACCGATTTCATTGAGGGTGGCTATTGTGGATCCTTTCTTCGGAGAGGTTGACAACCAAGGCATTTCTCAAAATGTTGCGACGCCTCAGCGTCACTATATTTATATTTATATATATAATATATAGAGTGCAGTATTGCTTGTTAGTTATTAGGTTGCCCAGCTTATTTCAAGGCACTAGTAAATAGGTTTGGCAAATAGTTGAGAATTATGGTCGACATGTGGTTAGCCGCCATTTCTCTGAGATAGTGTTGTCCAGAGACTATAGTTCTCACCCTATAGTATAGCTCCTCGGTTAGTTTGGGTTGCTGGATTTGGTTCCAGGGTAGTCTTAGGGCGACATAGCTTCAGTAAGACATGGTCATCGATTCGGAGCTCGTCTTCTTGTCTGCTATTGTTTTGATTAGTCTTAGGAATAGTCTAGGTGTACTCTGTATTCTCGAGGCCTGGTCCTTGAGCACTGTCATTGTGATTGATGGTTGTTTGGAATGTTGGATTCTATGTGGAATTATGGTATCTCCTAGTCTGTTAGTCATTGATGGTGAGTAGATGGCTTGTCTGTGGTGGTTTGTTGTAGATGTTGAACTTCTGAGAGTTTTCCTTAGGATTGATTGCTTATCGTGCTGTGACACTTATTGTCTTCATGATTCTTAGAGCTTACTCGTATGCCTTATTTCCCAAGAAGATGAGGCAGTTAGGGCTGTGTTCCCTTCTGTCATCCAGGAGGCAGTGAGACAGCATGGGTCAGTGATATCCGCGGCTGAGCGAAGTTGTTTATGAAGTTGTACATCACCCGAGACGTTGGAATGCGGCTGAAACCTCCTGTTGAATCCAGTTCCTGTACATCCGTGTTGGATACTTATGTACATGATTAGGAGGATGGTGAGGTAGTTCTGCTATTGGGGACTGTTGACTATATGTTGGACACTTGTAGGTCACCCTATGAGTACTAGTCTGTGTTGATCGCTAGTGTACAGCTGTACTTGATGGAAACCATATTTGCTTTGAGGAATCTACCACCGAACCGCCAAAACTACAAAAAGAATCTAATACTAAACCACCGAAAGGATTAAATGGATGCATAATGGATGAATATAATTAATGAAAGAGTACATGCGGAAAATGAATGCGGAAGTTAACGTGATGGAAATGAATTTAATATGCCGATGAGATAAAGAATAGGAATATATAAACGAAAATGGAATATGAGTGAATATTAGAAATAAATGAAATACGGGTCATTACACAAACACAATACAAATGTTTAATGAACCAAATAGAGTATTGATAGTTAACAAATGACAAATCATTTTTTTAAGAACAAATATAGTCTTCTATCATAAAAGCGCAATACAAATGTTCAACTAAAACAAAAGACCATTGCTAGTTAACAAATTACAAATCATTGGTAACAAATGACAAATCATAGTAGCAAATTAAAAATGGTTTTATTAATAATATTTTTTGTCTAAAATCATATAAACATAATACAAATGTTCTAAAAACCAAATAGACCATTGTTAATTAAATAATGATAAATCATTGGTAATAAATGACAAATCGTAGTAAACAAATGTCAAATCATTTTTTAAAGAACAAATGTTGTCTACTATCATTCAAACCCAATACAAATGTTCAATGAGCCAAATAGACCATTTATAGTTAATAATTGAAAAATCATTAGTAACAAATGACAAATCATAAGCAATAAATGGCAAATCATTTTTTTTAAGTTCAAAGTTGTCTACTATCATACAAACACAATACATTTGTTCAAAGAACCAAATAGACCATTGTGAGTTAAAAAAATATCAAATCATTGGTAACAAATGGCAAATCATAGGCAATCAATGGCCAATCAATTTTTTAAAAAACAAATGTTGAATAATATCATACAAGCAGAATATAAATGTTCTAAAAACCAAATAGACCATTTTTATTTAACAAATAACAAATCACTGGTAAAAAATGAAAAATCGTAATCAACAAATAACAAATTGTATTTTTCAGTACAAATGTTATCAACTATCATACAAATACCATTCAAATGTACAAAGAACCAAATTGACTATTGTTAGTTAACAAATTACCAATCATTGGTAACAAATGACAAATCGTAGTTAACAAATGACAAATCATTTTTTTTAGAATAATTGTTGTCTACTATCATACAAACATAATACATTTGTTCAAAGAACCAAATAGACTATTGTTAGTTAATAAATGGAAAATCATTGGTAACAAATGACAAATCATAGTCAACAAATTTCAAATGGTTTTATTAAGAATAATTGTTGTCTACTATCATATAAACACAATATAAATGTTCAAAAAACAAAATAGACCATTGTTAGTTAACAAATGACAAATTTTTGGAATCAAATGAGAAATCATTTTTTTAAGAACAAATGTTGTCAACTATCATACAAGCAAATTACAAATGTTCAAAGAACTAAATAGACTATTATTTTTTAACAAATTGCAAATTATTGGTAACAAATAACAAATCGTAGTCAACAAATGACAAATCATTTTTTTTAAATATAAATGTTGTCTACTATCATACAAATATAATTTAAATATTCAAAGAACCAAATTTACCATTGTTAGTTAAGAAATGACTAATCATTGGTAACAAATGACATATCGTAGTCCCCAAATGACAAATAATTTTTTAAGTACAAATGTTGTCAACTATTATACAAACACAATACAAATGTTCAAAAAACTAAATAGGCCATTGTTAGTAAACAAATGACAAATCATTGGTAACAAATGATAAATCATAGTCAACAAATGACAAATCATTTTTTTAAGTTCAAATATTGTCTTCAATCATACAAACATAATACATATTTTTCAAAGAACCAAATAGACCATTATTCGTTAAAAAATTACCAATCATTGGTAACAAATGACAAATCATACTCATCAAATTAAAAATTTCTATTTTGAGTACAAATGTTGTCTACTATCATTCAAACAAAATATAAATGTTAAAAGGACAAAATAGACCATTATTTCTTAACAAATGGCAAATGATAGTCAATAAATAACCAATTATTTTTTTAAGTACAAATGTTGTCTACTATCATACAAGTACAATACAAATGTTAAAAGAACCAAATAGACCATTGATAAGTATCAAATGACTAATTATTCGTAACAAATGGTAAATCATAGTTAACAAATAACAAATCGCTTTTTTAAGTATATATGTTGTCTACTATCATACAAACAAAATTCAAATGCTCAAAGAACCAAATAGACCATTGATAGTTAACAAATGACAAATCATTGGTAATAAAAGTCAAATCCTTGTCTACAAATGACAAATCGATTTTTTTAAGTATATATGTTGTCTACTATCATACAAGCACAATACAAATGTTTAAATAACCAAATAGACCATTGTTAGTTACCAAATGACAAATCATTGGTAACATTTTACAAATCATAGCCCCAAATGAAAAATGGCTTTATTAATAATAATTGTTGTCTACTATCATATAAAAATATTTCCTTATACTCTGATGACATTTCCATAGTCAATGACTGAGCCTAAACATTTCTATGGCTCGGTTGTTTGCGGGGGCGAATCGGATGGATTCCCCGACCTGCACAACCCGAATAATAGTAATTGGTCTAGCTACCGATTATTGGATTTTGGGGCGTTACACAAATGTTGCCCATTATCATACAAACATAATGCAAATGTTCAAAGAACTAAATAGACAATTATTAGTTAACAAATAACAAATCATTGGTAACAAATGACAAATCAAAAATAATAAATAATAAATAATTTTTTAAAGTACAAATGTTGTCTACTATCATACAAGCACAATACAAATATTCAAAGAACAAAATAGACATTGATAGTAAACAAATGACAAATCATTGGTAACAAATGCCAAATCGTAGTCAACAAATGATAAATTATTTTTTTAGGTTCAATTGAAGTCAACTATCATACAAATACAATAAAAATATTCAAAGAACCAAATAGACCATTATTACTTAACAAATGACCAACCATTGGTAATAAATGACAAATTATAGTCAACAGACAAATCGTTTTTTTAAGTACAAATGTTGTCTACTATCATATAAACACGATACAAATGTTCAAATAACCAAATAGGCCATTGTTAGTAAACAAATGACAAATCATTGGTAACAAATGACAAATTATAGGCAATAAATGGCAAATCATTTGTTTTAAGTACAAATGTTGTCTACTATCATAGAAACACAATACAAATGTTCAATGATCCAAATAGACCTTTGTTAGTTAACAAATAACAAATTATTGGTAACAAATGACAAATCATAGGCAAGAAATAAGAAATCATTTTTTTAAGTACAAATGTTGTCTATTATAATACAAACACAATATTAATGTTCAAAGAACCAAATAGACCATTGATAGTTAGCAAATAAAAAATCATTGGTAAAAAATCAAAGGTTGACAACCAAGGCATTTCTCAAAATGTTGCGACGCCTCAGCGTCACTATATTTATATTTATATATATAATATATAGAGTGTAGTATTGCTTGTTAGTTATTAGGTTGCCCAGCTTATTTCAAGGCACTAGTAAATAGGTTTGGCAAATAGTTGAGAATTATGGTCGACATGTGGTTAGCCGCCATTTCTCTGAGATAGTGTTGTCTAGAGACTATAGTTCTCACCCTATAGTATAGCTCCTCGGTTAGTTTGGGTTGCTGGATTTGGTTCCAGGGTAGTCTTAGGGCGACATAGCTTCAGTAAGACATGGTCATCGATTCGGAGCTCGTCTTCTTGTCTGCTATTGTTTTGATTAGTCTTAGGAATAGTCTAGGTGTACTCTGTATTCTCGAGGCCTGGTCCTTGAGTACTGTCATTGTGATTGATGGTTGTTTGGAATGTTGGATTCTATGTAGAATTATGGTATCTCCTAGTCTGTTAGTCATTGATGGTGAGTAGATGGCTTGTCTGTGGTGGTTTGTTGTAGATGTTGAACTTCTGAGAGTTTTCCTTAAGATTGATTGCTTATCATGCTGTGACACTTATTGTCTTCATGATTCTTAGAACTTACTCGTATGCCTTATTTCCCAAGAAGATGAGGCAGTTAGGGCTGTGTTCCCTTCTGTCATCCAGGAGGCAGTGAGACAGCATGGGTCAGTGATATCCGCGGCTGAGCGAAGTTGTTTATGAAGTTGTACATCACCCGAGACGTTGGAATGCGGCTGAAACCTCCTGTTGAATCCAGTTCCTGTACATCCGTGTTGGATACTTATGTACATGATTAGGAGGATGGTGAGGTAGTTCTACTATTGGGGACTATTGACTATATGTTGGACACTTGTAGGTCACCCTATGAGTACTAGTCTGTGTTGATCGCTAGTGTACAGCTGTACTTGATGGAAACCATATTTGCTTTGAGGAATCATAGAGACTGATGTCGTTTTGATGTCGTGACGGTTAAGTTACTGTTTCATCTAGTTTTAGATGGTGCAGCTGAGTCACAGGAAGGCATCTGTGTTTGTTTTGGTTGCTACGCTCTCTGGCAGTTTGGAATCCTATCATGTGTTGGCTGTGTTAACAGCAATTGTATTCCAGTCTCTAAGATCATGCCCACATCCATAGATAATATATTATCTCATTATCTTACTGTGATTGGATACATAAACAACTCCGCATCGGATGGCCCCGATAGGTTGATAGGATCCATATATCGGGATAAAGTTTTAGAGGTGAAGATATGGTTGGATTAGTTTCCTGGTACCCAGTTTCGTCCCGCTAAGAGAGACATGGTTGGATACTATTTCCTGGTGCCCAGTCTTTTCCTGTGGGTAAAGTTATGGTTGGAATAGTTCTCCTGGTGCCCAGTCTCATCCTGCGGAAGAGACATGGCTGGATGCTAGTTCCTGGTGTCCAGACTTCTCAGGCGAGGTTGAAATACTTATGTAAATATCTTTTAGTCTGGTTGAGCTAGTGCAGTACATCGTACCCTTGTATCTAACAATATCAGGTAAGGTAAATCCTTTTTCAGCAGTTGTCTGCCCACTTTTGTCTTGGGGGCTAGCCCTTTGGGTTGACATCGTTAAACCATTGCATTTAGGATAATTATGGGATTATCCAAGTTCATCATATTCCTCTACTCTTATCTTAAATTCTTCTACTCCTAATTGATTGCGGTCTCATTAGATTCCTCTTACTTCTGCATATTCTTCTCCTCTCTACATCTACTCCGCTCTCTTCTGTATCTAGTTAATTTATTAGGTTGAGTACTCTGTTGGTTGTTGTAAGCTTTAGGTTGGTATTTTGTTGTTGGCGATCTTGTTCAGCTTGTGGTAGCTTCGGGATTGTGCCTAAATAGGATTTGGAAAACTCGGTTGATTTAATGTGAGTCAAGGGTGTTAACCCTTATGTGTGACTGTATTCCTGAGGTGGGTTAGTTGCTTGTGGCATTGAAGGCCATGGTAGTGATTAGAGTGTAGTTAGTGGTACTATTGACTGGAGTGTGGATTAACACTCCTTTGCACGAGATATATTTATAGATAGATTTATTGGAGTTAGTATATATACGTATACCTATTAGTCATCATTTATATATTTATATATATATATTGTTTATCGTTAGATATTATTAGATTCTGTTGTCACTAATATTTATATCCATCTCATTTGTTAGTTTAATCGTTTAGCTATTTTTGGGAGTTAATGAGCTCGTTGTTTGCTCACTCTCGCATCCCCCTTTCAGTGGCAGGTTGTTCTTATTTTAGTTGCTGCTTTTGCGATCTTTGGGGAGCTGAGTTGGAGGTTCAATCTCCAGTTTTCCAGTTGGGCCTGCTGTGTAGAGGTTTGTAGAATCTTGCGTTTAGATTCTGTTATCTTAGTCTTTCGCTGTTTCTGTCTTCCATTTTACTCTGTTGTGATACTATTGTGAATAACTGGGCCAGATTTTGTCTACGGTTCAGTTGTCCATGGGGTGAATCTGTTGATTCCCTGACCTGCACAGCTTCGGATCTAGTAATTAGTCAAGCTATCAATTACTGGATTTTGGGGCGTGACAGACTTGGTATCAGAGCTCTAGGTTAAACTCTTATCTCAGTGTCTAGCAATCATAGGTTGAGCATTCTTAGAGCGAGTTAGGATGATTCCTTGGTAACTTGTGTCTTTTTCGCATGTTTGGTTATAGAGTTGATCTCTTGAGACCTTCTGTGTGCAGGCTTGTAGCATAGGTCTAATGTGTAGGGTTTTGCTGCAGATTTGGAGGACTTAAGTTGTTTATCTTGAACCCTTCTAATAGTGATTGATTGGCTTCTAGTGGTAGTTGTTTCCCTGTTTGCTTTGGGGTTGGATTTCAAATTTAGATTTACGATTTTGCACTTTTTGGGCGACGCTGTATTAGCCGTCGTAGTAGTTTTGACGTGTATCATATTTAAACATTTCTCTTTTGAGTTTTGGGTATCCCCTCCTAATCGAGTCCAAAGCGATCAGGTTATTGGATTTGATCGTTTGGATTGGTTTCTATTATTTATTTATTGCATCGTTTTAACCGATTATTTCTATCTTTTGTGTTACAGATCTGATCTCATGGTAGACGCGTTATGAGAGTGGGGGATACTGTACACATCATAATTTGACGTTGTTCATCTAGGGAGTGCGGCATCATATTCCACTTTCCCATAGGCTGATTTTGGCATCTTTAAACTATTTATTTTACGATCAAACCATATTAATTAGAATATATATGTTTATATATTTTTTTCGTACAAATTATATATTAGCATATTTTTACCCAAAATGATTGCTAAGTTACCTAGAAAGGTTTTGTCGTGTACCTGGATGAGGAGTTCAGGGGGGCTTTCTATTTACCGAGCTTGTGTAACCGCAACTACGATATGGTTACACATTACATTTGAAATATACTATACTATACTATACTTAGTAAGTATTTTAAATTTCGGGAGATGTCCCAGAATTTCAGGATAATTTTTTTGTTTATTATTAAGTATTGTTACTATGATTCATATATTGTTATTCGTTATGCATCAATTTATTCCTTTCGGTAGGTTTTGAATGTTAGATTTATTTTATGTAGTGTCGGTGGTACAGTGGTTATTCAGAGGAGGAGGTGGCGTTGTGGCCTTGGGAACCCCTAGAAGGGTTTGTGGTGATGTTTGTTTGAGGTGTTTATGGTCTGGCGTGGTTCTGGTGAGCCGTTGGATTGGCCGTTAGATTTTTGGAGTTTTCCTTACAAAGATTCCTTTTCGGGGGTTTAGGCATTTTGGTGGCCGTGAAGCGGTAGAGGTGGTGTTTAGGCCATGGGAACCCATTGTTAGGGTTGTGATGGTTGTTCGAATTGTTCCAGTCTTCTGAGGGCCTTGGCATTGTGTCTGGTTCAGGAAGACCTCAAAGTGACATTCTTAGATTCTTCCTGTTCCCATTCGAGCGATTGTCCGAACGACTGGTCGGTTATATTTATATCATTATTCATTCGCTCTCCTTACATTTCCCTTTCACTTACTCTCACTTTTCCTAACCGAATCCCCTCCTCACCAAACCGAATTCTTTCCTCGCCTTGCTCACCGAATTCGACACGATTCTTAGCCGTGATCTTCGCCGTTTCACTCGGTGAGTAATTCCCCTCTCTCTCTCCTGTATCTTTTGGTTGATTTCAGTTTTGGTGGAACCCTTGTGGCTTAAATTGATTTAGGGTTTGTGATAGTTGTGTTGCATTTGGGTTCTTTGTTTTGATTCGAATTGGAGAGGGAAGAGCTGCTGCTATTTAGAGAAGTAGAGGCAGCTTTTACAGCTCAGTTGCTGCTGCCCTTGAACCTGATCTGTTTCAGTCGCTGCCGCCTTTGTTGCTACTATTTTAAAGTGTAGAGAGAGGGCTATTTTAACCATCTTCAGCCTGCGTCAAATCGGCATCCATTTCCGATCGTAGCTGCCCATTTTCTGTGAGTAATTCCCTGTTGCTGTTCCGACTTTGTAATCTTATTTTCAGTTCAGTATAACTCTCTTGCTTGCTTTGAAATTGATTAGAGAAGATTTTAAGAGTTGTTTATTGTTTGGGGTTAGTGGAAAGATTACGGAGGTCATTGTTGTGTCCCGGAGTTCTGAAATCAGTTCGTATAACCTAACTGTTTTTCTCACTTTGGTAAACTGTTTTCCACCTTTAATGAACTGCTTTTCCCTCCTGATAATCTGATTTGGATAGCTGATTTTCCGTCCTTTTGGAGCCTTGAGAGTGGTGGATTTGAGATGGTTATTGTGATGTTGATTATTGGGGTTTCCTTGCAACTGTTCGGTGGTGGTGATTGGGGTTTAGTGTGATGGGGAGTGAGGTTCAGTTGCTGATTCAGTTGTGATGCAGATCTGAAACGCAGTTTCGGGTAGGTATCCTTTGTTGGAATTGAGTTTGGGCTCCGGGCCTTGATAGTGGTTGATGTGGTGGAGTTCCTGGTCCTTTCCGTGATTCATTTGGAGTTCCGGAAGTCGATTCGCGGAGTACATTTCCGTTGAGGTGCTGTTTGGGCTGTTTCGCCGAGATTGTCGTTTCGAGCATATCGTCAGGCGAGCTTTATCTTCCTTAATAACTAGACCATTATATTTATTTGTGAGCTATTTTATCACACAGTTTATCATGTTTATTACCGCGATTATGTTAATATTTGGGTTAATTGTTTATGATACATTTACGGTTAATTCGTTTGGCATACCTCAGGCGAGAGTACTTAAGGGCTTGATAAGTTAGTAAAACCTCAGTTAGTAATAAGTTTAGTTACTAGATAGAACCTGTAGGTTATGTTTGGTCAGAGGAGGTTATTCACTGTTGTCGTCGATGTGACGATGACTCCTAAGATTCGTCTTAGACCGATTTCATTGAGTATGGTTATTGCGGATCTTTTCTCTACTGAGGTTGAGAAAAAAGGCATTTCTCTGTATGTTACGACGCCTCAAGGTCGCTATATTTATATTTATATATATAATATATAGAGTGTGGTATTGCTTGTTAGTTATTAGGGTGCCCAGCTTATTTCAGGGCACTAGTAACTAGGTTTGGCAAATAGTAGAGACTTATGGTCGGCCTATGGTTTGCCGCCATTTCTCTGGGATAGTGTAGCTCAGAGACTATAGTTCTTACCCTATAGTATACCACCACGGTTAGTTTGGGTTGCTGGATTTGGTTCCAGGGAAGTCTTAGGGCGACATAGCTTCAGTAAGACATGGTCATCGATTCAGAGCTCGTCTTCTTGCTTGCTATTGTTTTGCTAAGTCTTAGGACTAGTCTAGGTGTACTCTATGTTCTCGTGGCCTGGTCCTTGAGAACTGACATTGTGATTGGTGGCAGTTTGGAATGCTGGATTCCATGTGGGTGTGTGGTATCTCCTAGACTATTAGTCGTAGATGGTGGGCAGATGGCTTGACCGTGGTGGTTGGTTTTGGATGTTAAACCTTCGATAGTTTTCCTTAGGATTGATTACTTATCGTGCTGTGACACTTATTGTCTTCATGATTCTTATAGCTTACTCGTATGCTTTATTTCCCTGGGATGAGGCTGTTAGGGATGTGTTCCCTTTCGTCATCCAGGCGGCAGTGAGACAGCATGGCTCAGTGATATCCGCGGCTGAGCCAAGTTGTTTATGAAGTTGTACGTCACTCGAGATGTTGGAATGTGGCTGAAACCTCCTGCTGAATCCAGTTCCTGTACATCCGTGTTGGATACTTATGTACATGATTAGGAGGATGGTGAGGTAGTTCTGCTATTGGGGACTGTTGACTACATATTGGACACTTGTAGGTCACCCTATGAGTACTAGTCTGTTTTGATCCCTAGAGTACAGTTGTACTTGATGGTAACCATATTTGCTTTGAGGAATCATACAGACTGATATCGTTTTGATGTCGTGACGGTTAAGTTGCTATTTTATCTAGTTTTAGATGGTGCAACTGAGTCACAAGAGGGCATCTGTGTTAGTTTTGGTTGCTATGCTCTCAGGCTGGTTGGTATCATATCGTGTGCTGGCTATGTTAACAGCAGTTGCGTTTCAGTCTCTTGGATCATGCTCACATCCATAGATAATATATTCTCTCCTTATCTTACTACGATTGGATACATAAACAACTCTGCATCGGCTGGCCCCGATAGGTTGATAAGATCCCTAGATCGGGCAAAAATTTTAGAGGGGAAGATATGGTTGGATTAGTTTCCTGGTGCCCAATCTCGTCCCGCTAAGAGAGACATAGTTGGATACTATTTCTTGGTGCCCAGTCTTCTCCTGTGAGGGAAGTTATGGCTGGCATAGTTCTTCTGGTGCCCAGTCCTATTATGCGTGGAAAGATATGGTCAGATGCTAGTTCCATGTGTCCAGACTCCTCAGGCGAGGTTGAGATACCTATGTTAATATCTTTTAGTCTGGTCGAGCTAGTGCAGTACATCGTACCCTTGTATCCAACAATATCTGGTAAGGTAAATCCTTTATCAGTAGTTGCCCGCCAACTTTAGTTTTGGGGGCCAGCTCTTTTGGTTGACATCGCGAAACCATTGCGTTTGGGATAATTATTGGATTATCCTACTTCAACATATTCCTCTACTCTTATCTTAAATTCCTCTTCTCCTAATTGATTGCGGTGTTATTAGATTCCTCTTACTTCTGCACATTCTTCTCCTCTCCGCATCTACTCCTCCCGCTTCTGTATCTAGTAAATTTATTAGGTTGAGTAGTCTGTTGGTTGTTGTGAGCTTTAGGCTGGTATTTGGTTGTGGGCAATCTCGTTCAGCTTGTGGTAGCTTCGTGATTGTGCATGGATGGGGTTTGGATAACCCGGTTGGATTATTGTGAGTCGAGGGTGCTTACCCTCATGTGTGACAGTATTCTTGAGGTGGGTTAGTTGCTTGGGGTCCTGAGGGCGCGGTAGTGATTAGAGTGTAGCTAGTTGTACTTTTGACTAGAGTGTGGATTAGCAATCCTTTGCACGAGGTATATTTATAGATAGATTTATTAGAGTTAGTATATATACGTATACCTATTAGTCATCGTATATATATGCATTGTTTATCGTTAGATATTATTATATCCTGTTATCACTAATATTTATATCGATTTCATTGGTTAGTATAATCGTTTTGCTATTCCTAGGAGTTAGTGAGCTTGTTGTTTGCTCACTCTCGCATCCCATTTTCAGTTGCAGGTCGTTTTAAATTTTAGTTCCTGCTGTGGTGATCTTTGGGGAGCTGAGCTGGAGGCTCATTCTCCAGTTTTACCGTTAGGCTTGCTGCGTAAAGGTTTGTAGAATCTTACATATATATTTTTTTATCTTAGTCTTTCGGTGTTTCTATTTTCCCTTTTACTCTGCTATGTTATTATTGTGAATGACTGGGCAAGAATTTTTCTACGGTTCGGTTGATCGTGGGGCGAATCAGTGGATTCCCCGACCTGCACAACTTAGGATCTAGTAATTGGTCAAGTTATCGATTACTTTATTTTAGGGCATGGCAGACTTGGTTTCAGAGCTCTAGGTTAAACTCCTATCTCGGTGTCTAACACTCATTGGTTGAGCATTCTTAAAGCGGGTTTAGATGATTTCGTGGTATCTTGTGTCGTTTTCGCATGTTTGGTTAAGAGTTGATCTCTTGAGAACTTCTGCGTGTAGGCTTCTTGCATAGGTCTAGTGTGTAGGCTTTTGCTGTAGATTTGGAGGACTCAAGATGTTTATCTTGAATCCTTAGAATAGTGATTAATTGGCTTTGAGTGGTAGTGGTTTCCCTTTTAACTTTGGGGTTGGGTTTCAAGTTCAGATTTGCGATTTTACGCTCTTTGGGCGACGCTGTATTTGCCGTCGTAGTAGTTTTGATGTGCATTCTATTTTTACATTTCTCTTACGAGGTTTGGGTATCCGCTTCTAATCGAGTCCAGATTGACCAGGTTATTGGATCTAATCTTTTGGATTGGTTTCCATTATTTATTGATTGCATCGTTTTAACAAATTATTTCTATCTCTTGTGTCGGAGACCTGATCTCATGGCCGAGGTGTTATGAGACTAGGGGATACTGTACACATCAAATACTGACGTTGTTCATATAGGGAGAGAGGCATCATATTCCATATTCCCATATGTTAATTTTGGCATCTTTAAACTATTTATTTTACGATCAAACCATATTAATTAGAATATATACCTATTTATATTTTTTTTGTACAAATTATATATTAGCATATTTTTACCCAAAATGATTACTAAGTTACCTATAACGGTTTTGTCGCGTACCTGGACGAGGAGTCTAGGGGGGATTTCTATTTACCGAACTTGTGTAACCGCTAGTACGATATGGTTGCACATTACATTTGAAATATACTATACTATACTTAGTAAGTATTTTAAATTTCGGGACGAAATTCTTTTAAGGAGGGTAGATACTAATATCCTAGAATTTTAGGGTAATTATTTTATTTATTATTAAGTATTGTTTTTATGATTCATATATTGTTATTCGTTATGCATCAATTTATTCCTTTCGGCAGGTTTTGTATGTTAGATTCATTTTATGTAATCTCGGTGGTAAGGTGGTTATTCGGAGGAGGATGTGGCGTTGTGGCGTTGGGAACCCCTAGATGGGTTGGGGGTGATCTTTGCTTGATGTGTTTTTGGTTTGGTGGGGTTCCGGTGAGCCATTGGATTGGCCGTTAGGATTTCGAAGTTTTCCGAGCAAAGATTCATTTTCTGGGGTTTAGGCGTTTTGGTGGCCGTGAAACAGTAGAGGTGGTGTTAAGGCCTCGAGAACCCTTTGTTAGGGTTGTGATGGTTGTTCGGGTTATTCCAGTCTTCTGAGGGTCTTTGCATTGTGTGGTTCAGGAGGACCTCAGAGTAAAATTTTTTGATTCTTCCAGTTCCCGTCCTAACGATCGTTTGAACGAATGGTAAGTTATATTTATATCATTATCCATTCTTTCTCCTTACATTTCTATTTCACTCTCTCTCTCTCTTTTCCTAACCGAATCCTCTCCTCTCAAAACCGAATTCTCTCCTCGCCTTGCTCGCCAAATTCGACACGATTCTTCGCCGTGATCTTCGCCGTTTCTCTCGGCGAGTAATTCCTCTCTCTCTCTCTTGTATCTTTTGGTTGATTTCAATTTTGGTGGAACCCTTGTGGCTTGAATTGATTTAGGGCTTATGATTGTTGTGTTGCGTTTGGGGTCTTTTTTTTTATTCGAATTGGAGAGGGAAGAGCTGCCGCTGTTAAAAGCAGTAGAGGCAGCTGTTGCGGCTTAGTTGCTGCTGCTCTTGTGGCTGATCTGCTTCAGTCGTTGCCGCCTTTTGTTTCTACTATTTTGAACTGTAGAGAGAGGGCTATTTTAACCATCTTAAGCCTCCATCAAATCGTCACCCATTTCTGATCACAGCTGCCCTTTTCCTGCGAGTAATTCCCTGTTGCTATTCTAACTTTGTAATCTGATTTTCAGTTCAGTATAACTCTCATGCTTGCTTGGCAATGGATTAAAGAAGATTTTAAGAGTTTTTTTTATTGTTTGGGGTTAGTGAAACGATTATGGAGATCATTGTTGTGTCCCGGAGTTCTGAAATCAGTTCGTATAACCTAACTGTTTTTTCCCCTTTGGTAAACTGTTTTCCCCCCCTGATAATCTGATTTGGATAGCAGATTTTCTGTCCTTTTGGAGCCTTGAGAGTGGTGGATTTGAGTTGGTTATTGTGATGTTGATTATTGGGTTTTCCTTGTAGCTGTTCGGTGGTGGTGATTGGGGTTTAGTGTGATGGGGAGTGAGGTTCAGTTGCAGATTCAGTTGTGTTGCTGATCTGAAATGCAGTTTCGGGGGGGGGGGGGATTTCCTTTGTTGCAATTGTGTTTGGGCTCCGAACCATGATAGTGGTTGATGTGGTGGTGTTCCTGGTCCTTTCCGTGATTGATTTGGAGTTCCGGAAGTCGATTCGCGGAGCACATTTCCGCTGGGGTGTTGTTTGGATAGTTTCGCCGAGATTGTCGTTCCGAGCATATCGCCAGGCGAGTTTTATCTTCCTTAATAGCTAGAGCATTATATTGATTTGTAAGTTATTGTATCGCATAGTTTATCATGTTTATTACCGTGATTATGTTAGTATATGGGTCAATTGCTTATGACACATTTACCGGTTATCCGTTTGGCATATCTCAAACAAGAGTACTTAAGGGTTTGATAAGTTAGTAAAACCCAAGTTAGTTATAAGTTTAGTTACTAGATAGAATTTGTAGGTTATGTTTGGTCAGAGGAGGTTATTCACTGTTGTCGTCGATGTGACGATGACTCTTGAGATTCCTCTTAGGCCGATTTCATTGAGGGTGGTTATTGCAGATCATTTATTCGCTGAGGTTGAGAACAAAGGCATTTCTCAGTATGTTGCGATGCCTCAGCGTCGCTAAATTTATATTTATATATATAATATATAGATTGTGTTATTGTTTGTTAGTTATTAGGGTGCCCAGCTTATTTCAAGGCACTAGTAACTAGGTTAGGCAAATAATAGAGACTTATAGTCGGCATGTGGTTAGCCGCCATTTCTCTGAGATAGTGTAGTTCAGAGACTATAGTTCTCGCCCTTTAGTATAGCACCTTGGTTAGTTTGGGCTGCTATATTTGGTTTTAGGGTAGTCTTAGGGCGACATAGCTTCAGTAAGACACGGTCTTCGATTCGGTGCTCGCCTTCTTGCCTGCTATTGTTTTGATTAGTCTTAGGACTAGTCTTGGTGTACTCTGTGTTCTCGAGGCCTGGTCCTTGAGAACTGTCATTGTGATTGGTGGTTGTTTGGAATGTTGGATTCCATGTGGGTGTGTGGTATCTCCTAGACTATTAGTCATTGATGGTGAGCAGATGGCCTGTCCGTGGTGGTTGGTTGTGGATGTCGAACTTTGGATAGTTTTCCTTATGATTGCTTGTTTATCGTGTTATGACACTTATTGTCCTCATGATTCTTAGAGCTTAATCGTAAGCCATCTTTCCCTGGTATTAGGCTGTTAGGGCTGTGCTCCCTTCTGCCATCTTGGAGGCAGTGAGACAGCATGGCTTAGTGAGATTCGTGGCTGAGCCAGGTGGTTTATGAAATTGTACGTCACCCGAGACATTGGAATACGGCTGAAACCTCCTGTGGAATCCGGTTCCTAAAAATCCATGTTTGAGACTTATGTACATGATTAGGAGGATTGTGAGGTACTTCTATTATTGGGGATTGTTGAATACATGTTGGACACTTATAGGTTACCCCATTAGTACTCGTCCATGTTTATAGCTAGAGTACTGTTGTACTTGATGGTAACCATATTTTCTTTGAGGAATCTTAGAGACTGATATCGTTTAGATTCCGTGACGGTTAAGTTGCTATTTCATCTAGGTTTAGATGGTGCAACTGAGTCACAGGAGGGCATCTGTGTTAGTTTTGGTTTCCACGCTCTCAGGCAGGTTGGTTTCCTATCATGTGCTGGTTGTGTTACAACCTGTTGTCTTGCAATCTCTAGGATCATACTCACATCCCTAGATAATATATTTTCTCCATATCTTACTACGATTGGATACTTAAACAACTCTGTATCGGCTGGCCATGATAAGATGATAGGATCCCTAGATCGGGATAAAGTTTTAGAGGTGAAGATATGGTTGGATTAGTTTCCTGGTGCCCAGTCTCGTCCTGCTAAAGGGAGACATGGTTGGATACTATTTCTTGGTGCCCAGTCTTCTCCTGTGGGTGATGTTATGGTTGGAAAAGTTCTACTGGTTCCCAGTCTCATCTTGCATTGTGAGACATGGTTGGATGCTAGTTCCTGGTGTCCAGACTCGTCAGGCGAGGTTGAAATACCTATGTTAATATCTTTTAGTCTGGTCGAGCTAGTGCAGTACATCGTACCCATGTATCCAACAATATCTGGTAGGGTAAATCCTTTTTCAGCAGTTGTAAGCCCACTTTAGTCTTGGGGGCTTGCCCTTTGGGTTGACATTGCTAAACCATTGTATTTGGGATAATTATGGGATTATCCTAGTTGATCATATTCCTCTACTCTTATCCTAAATTCCTCTCCTCCTAATTGATTGCGGTGTCATTAGATTCTTCTTCCATCTGCATATTCCTCACCCTCTGCATCTACTTCTCCATCTTCTGTATCTAGTTAATTTATTAGGTTGGGTAGTCTGCTGGTTGCTGTGAGCTTTAGGCTAGTATTTGGTTGTGGGCGATCTCGTTCAGCTTGTGGCAGCTTCGGGATGGTTCCTAGATGGGGTTTGGATAACTCGATTGGATTATTATGAGCCGAAGGTGTTTACCCTTATGTGTGACTGTATTCCTGATGTGGGCTAGTTGCTTGTGGCGCTGAAGGCCACGGTAGTGATTAGAGTGTAGTTAGTGGTACGTTTAACTGGAGTGTGGATTTACACTCCTTTGCACGAGGTATATTTATAGATAGATTTATTGGAGTTAGTATATATATGTATACCTATTAGTCATCATATATATATTTATATATATGCATTGTATATCGTTAGATATTAATATATCCAGTTATCACTAATATTTATATCCATCTCATTAGTTAATATAATCGTTTAGCTATTCATGGGAGTTAGTGAGCTCGTTGTTTGCTCACTCTCACATCCCCCTTTCAGTGGCAGGTTGTTCCTGATTTTAGTTGCTGCTGTGGTGATCTTTGGGAAGCTGAGCTGGAGGCTCATTCTCCAGTTTTGCAGTTGGGCTAGCTGCGTAGAGGTTTGTAGAATCTTACATTTAGATTCTGTTATCTTAGTCTTTTGCTATTTCTGTTTTCTCTTTTACTCTGGTGTGATACTATTGTGAATGACTGGGCCAAATTTTGTCTACTGTTCGGTTGTTTGTTGGGCAAATCTGTGGATTCCCTGACCTGCACAGCTTCGGATCTAGTAATTTGTCAAGCTAACGATTACTGGATCATGTGGTGTGACAGACTTACTATCAGAGCTCTAGGTTGAACTCCTATCTCGGTGTCTAGCACTCATAGGTTGAGCATTCTTAGAGCGAGTTTGGATGATTCTTTGATATCTTGTGTCTTTTTCGCATGTTTGGTTATAGAGTTGATCTCTTGAGACCTTCTTCGTGTAGGCTTCTAGCATAGGTCTAGTATGTTGGCTTTTGCTGTAGATTTGGAGGACTTAAAATGTTTATCTTGAATCCTTAGAATAGTGATTGATTGGCTTCTAGTCGTAGTGGTTTCCCTGTTTGCTTTGGGGTTGGGTTTCAACTTCAGATTTGCGATTTTACGCTATTTGGGTGACGCTGAATTTGCCATTGTAGTAGTTTTGACGTGTATCATATTTTAACATTTTTCTTATGTGTTTTGGGTATCCGCTCCTAATCGAGTCCAGATCGATCAAGTTATTGGATCTGATCGTTTGGATTGGTTTTTCATTATTTATTGATGTCATCGTTTTAACCGATTATTTCAATATCTTGTGTCACAGACCTGATCTCATGGCAGACGTGTTATGAGAGTGGGGGATACTGTACACATCAGATTTTGACGTTGCTCATATAAAGAGAGTGGCATCATATTCCACTTTCCCATATGTTAATTTTGGTATCTTTAAACTATTGATTTTACGATCACACCTTATTAATTATAATATATATGTTTATATATATTTTTTGTACAAATTATATATTAGCATATTTATACCCCAAATGATTGCTAAGTTACCTAGAAAGGTCTTGTCGTGTACCTGGACTAGGAGTTCAGGGGGGCTTTCTATTTACCGACCTTGTGTAACTGCTATATAACCGCTAGTACGATATGGTTACACATTATATTTGAAATATACAATACTATACTTAGTAAGTATTTTAAATTTCGAGACGAAATTCATTTAAGGTGGGTAGAATGTAATGTCCCTGAATTTCAGTGTAATTTTTTTGTTTATTATTAACTATTGTTACTATGATTCAAATATTGTTATTCGTTATGCATCAATTTATTTCTTTCGGCAGGTTTTGTATGTTAGATTCATTTAATGTAGTTTTGGTGGTACGGTGGTTATTCGGATGAGGCGGTGGCGTTGTGGCCTTGGGAACCCCTAGATGGGTTGGTGGTGATGTTTGTTTGATGTGTTTGTGGTTTGGTGTGGTTCTGGTGAGCCGTTGGATTGGCCGTTAGGTTTTCAGAGTTTTCCTAGCAATAATTACTTTTCGGGGGTTTAGGCATTTTGGTGATCGTGATGCAGTAGAGGTGGTGTTCAGGCCTTGGGAACCCTTTGTTAGTATTGTGATGGATGTTCGGGTTGTTCTAGTCTTCTGAGGGTCTTGGCGTTTTGTGTGGTTCAGGAGGACCTCAGACTGATATTTTTGGATTCTTTCAGTTCCCGTTCAAACGATCGTTCGAACGACTGGTCGATTATATTTAAATTATTATTCATTCACTCTCCTTATATTTCTCTTTCACTCTCTCTCTCTCTTTTCCTAACCGAATCCTCTCCTCTCTAAACCGAATTCTCTCCTCGCCTTGTTCACCGAATTGGACACGATTCTTCGCCGTGATCTTCGCCGTTTCTCTCGGTGAGTAATTCCTCTCTCTCTCTCTCTCTTGCATCTTTTGGCTGATTTCGGCTTTGGTGGAACCCTTGTGGCTTGAATTGATTTAGGGTTTGCGATTGTTGTGTTGTGTTTGGGGCCTTTGTTTTGATTCAAATTGGAGAGGGAAGAGCTGCTGCTGTTAGAAGGAGTAGAGGCAGCTGTTACGGCTCAGTTGCTGCTGCCCTTGTGGCTGATCTGTTTCAGTCGTTGCGCCTTTGTTCCTACTGCTTTGTAGTGTTGAGAGATGGCTATTTTAACCGGTAAGGTAAATCCTTTTTCTGCAGTTGTCTGCCCTCTTTAGTCTTGGGGGCTAGCCCTTTGGGTTGACATCGCTAAACTATTGCATTTGGGATAATTATGGGATTATCCTAGTTCATCAAATTCCTCTACTCTTATCTTAAATTCATCTTCTCCTAATTTATTGCGGTGTCATTAGATTCCTCTTCCATCAGCATATTCTTCTCCTCTCTGCATCTACTCCTCCCTCATCTGTATCTAGTTAATTTACTAGGTTGAATAGTCTCTTGGTTGTTGTGAGCTTTAGGCTGGTATTTGGTTGTGGGCGATCTCGTTCAACTTGTGGTTGCTTCGGGATTGTGCCTGGTTGGGATTTGGATAACCCGGCTAGATTATTATGAGTCGAGGGTGTTTACCCTCATGTGTGACTGTATTCCTGTGGTGGGTTAGTTGCTTGCGGCGCTGAGGGCCACAGTAGTGATTAGAGTGTAGTTAGTGGTACTTATGACTGGAGTGTGGATTAGCACTCCTTTGCACGAAGTATATTTCTAGATAGATTTATTAGAGTTAGTATATATACGTATACCTATTTGTCATCATATATATTTTTATATATATGCATTGTTTAGCGTAAAATATTATTATATCCTGTTATCACTAGTATATATATCTATCTCATTGGTTAGTATAATCATTTAGTTATTCTTGGGTGTTAGTGAGCTCATTGTTTACTCACTCTCGCATCCCTATTTCAGTGGTAGGTTATTTCAGATTTTAGTTACTGCTGTGGTGATCTTTGGGGAGCAGAGCTGGAGGCTCATGCTCTAGTTTTGCAGTTGGGCTTGCTGCGTAGAGGTTTGTAAAATCTTACATTTAGATTCTGTTATCTTAGTATTTCACTATTTTTGATTTCCCTTTTAGTCTATTGTGATACTATTATGAATGACTGGGCCAGAATTTGTCTACGGTTCGGTTGCTCGTGGGGCGAATCTGCAGATTCCCCGTCCTGCTCAACTTTGGATATAGTAATTTGTCAAGCTATCGATTACTTAATTTTTGGGCGTGACATTTCACATTTGTTAACTAACAATGGTCTATTTAGTTTTTTGAACATTTTTATTGTGTTTGTATAATAGTAGATAACATTTTTACTTAAAAAAAATGATTTGTCATTTCATGCCTGTGATTTGTCATTTGTTACCAATGATTTGCTATTTGTTAACTAACAATGGTCTATTTGGTTCTTTAAACATCTGTATAGTATTTGTATAATTGTAGACAACAATTATTCTTAAAAAAACGATTAGTCATTGGCTGGCTACGATTTATCATTTGTTACCAATGATTGGTAATTTTTTAACTAACAATTGTTAATTTGGTTCTTTGTACATTTGAATGGTATTTGTATGATAGTTGACAACATTTGTATTTAAATAAAATGATTTGTTATTTGTTGACTACGATTTGTCATTTGTTACTCGTGTTTTTTATTTGTTAAATAATAATGGTCTATTTGGTTCTTTGAGCATTTGTATTGTGCTTGTATAATAGTAGACAACATTTGTTCTTAAAAAAAATGATTGCCCATTGATTACCTATGATTTATCATTAATTACCAATGATTTGACATTTGTTAACTAATAATGGTCTATTTGGTTATTTGAACATATGTATTGTATTTGTATGATAGTAGATAACATTTGTACTTAAAAAAAAATGGTTTGCCATTTATTGCTTATGATTTGTCATTTGTTACCAATGATTTGTCTTTTGTTAACTAAAAATTGTCTATTTGGTTCTTTGAACATTTGTATTGTGTTTGTATGATAATAAACAACATTTGTTCTTAAAAAAATGATTTGTAATATGTTGACTATGATTTGTCATTTATTTCCAATGATTGGTAATATTTTAACTAACAATAGTCAATTTGGTTCTTTGAATATTTGAATTGTATTTATATGATAGTAGGCAGTATTTCTATTTAAAAAAATGATTTGTCATTTGTTGACTACGATCTGTCATTTTTTTTTCTAAGGATTTGTAATTTGTTAACAAACAATGGTCTATTTGGCTCTTTGAACATTTATATTATTTTTATATGATAGTAGACAACAATTATTCCTAAATAAGCCATTTTTCATTTTTGACCATGATTTGTCATTTGTTTCCAATGATTTGTCATTTGTTAACTAGCAATGGTCTATTTAGTTTTTTGAATATTTGTATTGTGTTTGTATAATAGTAGACAACATTTTTAGTTTAAAAAAATGATTTGCCATTTATTGATTATGATTTTTCATTTGTTACCAATGATTTGTGATTTGTTAACTAAAAATAGTCTATTTGGTTCTTTGAGCATTTGTATTGTGTTTGTATGATAGTAAATAACATTTGTTCTTCAAAATATAATTTGTAATATGTTGACTATGATTTGTCATTTATTACCAATGATTGGTAATATTTTAACTAACAATGGTCAATTTGGTTCTTTGAACATTTGAATTGTGTTTGTATGATAAAGACAACATTTGTAATTAAAAAAATGATTTGCCATTTCTGGACTACGATTTGCCATTTTTTTCCTATGATTTGTAATTTGTTAACAAACAATGGTCTATTTGGTTCTTTGATCATTTGTATTGCGTTTGTATAATAGTTAACAACATTTGTTCATAAAAAAATGATTTGTCATTTGTTAGCTAAGTATCTTTGGGGAGCCAGGTGTTGGCTAAGTATCTTTGTTGTTAGTTTTGGCTTGCGTCTGGTGTGATGTTCGGTGTTCAAGTGTTCGTGTGGATCTAGGAGAGTTTTGGGAATTTTCCAAAACTCGTTCGAGCGATATTTAGATTTGTTCGAACGAGTTGACATGTCCTTTGGAAATTTTTTTCTTTGAGGGTGGTTTGTTCGAACGACTCCATGTCCCGTTTGAACGAGTTGACCAATCCCCTAAAATTTGGCCCATGATCTCCTAGTCGTTCGAACGACTTCTGGGTTTATTCGAATGACTTATGTGTCCATTCTACAAATTCCTTCTCCATTCAAATGACTTCCTTGTCGTTCGAACGACTTGGCGGGTATTTTCCACTTTTTAGCTTTTATTTTTAATTCTCTTCCTCTCACTCACAATTCTCTCTCCTAGACTCTCCACTCACCTTCTTCCTCGCTCAATCCTTGGAGTTTGGCTATCATTGTTGGGCAGAATCTTCAACTTTTCCTTCGGTGGGTATTTCCCCTCTTTCCTCACTGAATTGTGATTTGTACATCAATGGTTTTATTTGTGGATTAATTTAGGGTTTCGCAATTTGTGGTGTGCTTGGCTGCAGGTGTTGGGTTGTGTTGTTAGCGTGATTTTTGCCGGTAGTGTTGATGTTGATTATTCCAATTTTTGTCGAGTTTACGGTTATTAGAGTTTCGAGTTTGTTCTACGGGATTCGGGCCGTTTATCAGGCGAGTGTCCCTTCATTGCTAAATTACTTTACTGGTTAACCTGTGTTAGTTAGAGTTATGCATATTGGCATTGAGGTGTTTCTGATTAGGTTTTGACTGCATTGATTCTCGGTTGTTGTTGTGATACCAGTATTGTTATTTTTCTTATCGTTAGGAATGTAGGGCGTGCTTCCGTTATCCTTAATGCGATCATGCATTGTGTGGTATTTTCTTTTGGTTTGCCCTTGGTGGTTGTGTTCCAGTCTTTTGAGACCGATGTTGTTGGATGTTGTGACTGGTAAATTAGTCACTGTTAGCATCTATATTTTGGATTGTTGCCCTTCTTTAGGCAAGGGTTATCCTGGGCGTAGGCCGTGGGTGCGGCTGTGGTGTTTGATCCTTGGGATCCAGTTTCAGTGTGGGTTTCTTCTAATTTAACTTAATGGGATTGGATGGATAAACCAAACTCTACATCGGCTAACCCTCGATAGGTTATCAGGATTCCTACATCCGGTTGAAATAGTAGGGTGATTCTTTCATGACAGGTACTATCACATCTATTACCCATCCGGGAGTGTGGGATGGTGTGAGACAGTCCTCAGGTATCGGGCTTCATCCTCGGTGATGTTGAAATTCCTTAGAATAAGTGAAATATAGTTCGGACGTTAGATTCATGGGTTGAAAAGCCCGGAACACTCTGATCAAGTGATAATATCCTTTAGACTGGTCGAGCTTGGACAAGAAATCATACTATTGTATGCAACTGTGATTCTCGTTAAGGTTATTATGCATTAGCGGCTGATCAGCCCAACATTTTTAACCATAAGGTCTAGTCCTTTTAAACATTAATCATTCAACATTAGGACATAGTGAATCATCCAACATTTTAGATAATTATGAGATTATGCTAGTCATCATTATCGCATATACTCCTATACCAACTTCTAATCTCATTCCTATTCCCTTTCCCCCCTTTCTTCGCAGGTTCTTTATATTACTGCACTTTAGAGCATTCTTTATCTCATTCATCTCTCTCTTCTATGCACTTGTTATATTAGTATGTTGTTTAGCCTTATTGGGCATTAGTGAGTCGTGGTTTTGCTCACTCTCGCTTTGTCCCCGCCTTTTAGAGGCAGAGTTGTTACTGTTGGCTAAGAGCTCAGCTCTTAGATCTAGTTTTGGGTTGCTGCAGATCCATTCTTGTTGCTATACTCATGTACGATTCCAGCTTTTGGTGCTATATTGTCTTTTGAGACATTGTATTTAGATTTTCAATTGATATATTTATATATATCTTTGCTTTCGCTGTATTTCTTTTACTCTGATGATGTGACTATTGTGAATGACTGAGCTTGAACTTATCTATGACTCGGTTGTTTGTGGGGCGAATCGGTTAGATTCCTCGACCTGCATACCTATTTATCCATGTTTTAATCATTATTCTGATTATTGGATTTTGGGGCGTGACAAACTTGGTATCAAAGCTCTAAGTTAATCCTTATCTCTGGTCTAGCAATTATATGATGAGTAATTTTCAAGATGGAGTTCGGATTGATCCTATTAGGTTTTATGTATTTGATCCTCTTTCTGCCTTTCCTGAAATGTGCCTCTATTGTGTAGATGGCGAGAGTTGACAGAGGCAGAGGTGTAGAGTCAAAGGCAGTGCAGTGGGCCATGGTCATAGAGGGTTGCACAGTGGTGCATTTACTGATGAGTATGCGCTCAGTCTGGAGAGTTTGGGGTCAGTCCCGACTGACCACGGAGTTCCTCCAGCTCTAGTAGTCCCAGATCAGCCTGTCGTTTTGCCTTCCCCAGCTGTTCCCAACATTTTAGCAGAGATAAGACAGTTCATGGAGAGTTTCACAGCTCATTTCCAGCGGGCCAGGATCCCAGCAGTTTGAGAGTACAGTTACCTCAAGCAGCTCCTAAAGTACATGCATCCAACTTTTTTTGGTACGACGGTTCCATCGGTGGCAGAGACTTGGTTTAAGTCTATAGAGAAGACTTTGAACGCGATGAAGTGTCCCGAGGATCAGAGGGTAACACTTGCTACCTATTTGTTGCAGGGTGGGGCAGATCATTGGTGGAATACCGCATAGAGAACCACAGTAAGGACTCCAGTACTTTGGGATTCCATTCGGGAGCGATTCTTCATGATGTATTTCCCGTAGAGTTATAGAGGATACTTGCATCTTAGAGTTCTATATTTTAGTATCCCGTAAAATTATTTAATTTTATTTTGTTTTCCTATTCTTCCTTATTCATTCACCTGCATCCATACATTGTGCACTCATATCACATTTCATCCTCATCACACTCTAACATCTGTTCCCTGTATTCTTCTTTCTATGGTTTTGGTGGTTTTGCATTTTTTTTGTCGTTTGCCTGGTGGTGGTTGTATGGAGGTTTTGGGGAGCTTGATGTTGGCTTAGTATCTTCATTATTAGCTTTGGCCTGCGTCTAGCATGTTGTTCTATGTTTGAGTGTTCGTGTGGTTCAGGGAGAGTTTTGGGAATTTTCCAGAAGTCGTTCGAACGATATTTTGATTCGTTCGAACGAGTTGACATGTCCTCGGGAAAAAAAATTCTTTGTGGGTGGTTCGTTCGAACGACTCCATGTCCCGTTCGAACGACTTGACCAATCCCCTGGAATTTGGCCCATGATCTCCTAGTCGCTCGAACGACTTCTGGGTCCATTCAAACAAATTCTGTATCCATTCTGTAAATTCCTTGTCCATTCAGACGACTTCCTTGTCGTTCGAGCGACTTGGCAGGTATTTTCCTCTTTTTAGCTTTTATTTTCATATCTCTTCCTCTCACTCTCAATTCTCTCTCCTTCACTCTCCCCTCACCTTCTTCCTCACTTATCCTTGCTCAATCCTTGGAATTTGACAATCGTTGTTGGGCGGATCCTTTGCCTTTTCCTTCGGTGAGTGTTTCCCCATTTTCCTCACTGAATTGTGATTTGTATTTTTAGGGTTTTGTTTATAGATTTATTTGGCGTTTCGCAGTTTGCGGAGTGCTTGGTTGCAGGTGTTGGGGTATTGAGTTAGTGTGATTATTGCCGGTAGTGTTGAGGTGGATTGGTCAGATTTTGGTTGAGTTTGCGTTTGTTGGAGTTCCGAGTTTGTTCTGCGGGACTCTGGCCATTTATTAGGCGAGGGCCCCTTCATTGCTAAATTCTCTACTAGTTTAACATGCGTTGGTCAGAGCATGCATGTGGCATTAAGTTGTTTGTGATTGATTTATTGTAATGACCCGTATTTAATTATTCCTAATATTCACTTTTAATCCTATTCTTAATCTCTTTGGCATATTAGATTCCTATCCTTCACGTCAAGTTCTACATTCATTTTCCGCATGTACTCTTCATCCATTCTACTCATCCTTTATGCATCTATTTATTCCTTTCGTTGGTTTAGTATTAGATTCCTTTAGTAGTATTGGGCAGTTCGGAGGTGTTTTGGAGTTTGAGGTGGTTTTGTGGCCTTGGGAGCTTATAGAAAGCTTGGTATGGGGATTTATGTGCTGTGTGTGTGATTTGGGGTGATTCCGGTGAACCGTTAGAGTAGCTGGTGGATTTCCGGGGTCGCCCAAGGAAAAGATTCCTTTTGGGGCTTAGGCGTTTTGGTTGCCGAGGGGGCGGCAGAGGTGGTGTGTTCACCATGGGGAACCTTGGCTGGGTTCGTAGAAGTGTTTGTTTGGTGGTAGAGGTGGTTCGTGGAGTTCTGGGGTGCCCGAGGTGGTCCGTGGTGTCTCCCGACAATTTCTTAGCTTTTCTGGTAAGTCCAGTTTTTGAACTGACCAGTTCTGTTTGAACAAGACTTTGTCTGTTCGAACAGGATCTTCCAGGGACAGTTTTCTTTCATTCCTGCAACATTCTTGAACAATCTAGTTATTGAACAAGTCTTGTCCTGTTCGAACAGGATCTTCCCTGTTCGAATAGAGGTGCGATTTCAGTTGCGTCTGGGTTTATATACTTCATTTATTCATTCCTCTCTTCACACCTTCACTCTCTCCTCTCCCTAACCTTTTCCTCTCTCCTCCTCACTCCTAATCCAACCATCCTCTTCGCTCGTGGATTCTTCCTCAGCTTCGCCGCGATCTCTTCTCCTATCCTCGGTAAGTAATTCCCTTATTCCTTTCCATCAATTCCACTTGATTTGGCTTAGGGTATGGATTTTATTCTCGTTTCCAAAAATTATTGGTTATTTTTTATTCCTGGTGTGTGTTAGATTACCAGGCGTTCCATTTGCTTTTCTGCGGATCGTAGTTGGTTTCCGGGTTGATTTTTCGTAGGACTCTGGATTTCCTTCAGGAGAGTTTTCCCTTCATATCTAAATTCCTCTACTAGTTAATAGATGTTAATTAGAGTAGTAATCTGAGCATAGAAGTGCTGTGATCAGTTAGGTTTTATTTTCATATTACTTCTCCGTAACTGTTAACGCTTTAGTTAGTATAGTTACATTGGCTTTGGGTTTTGCTTGAAGTTGTTAGTGTAGTTACTAGTAGTTGCATTCTTGTTGTTGTGTTCAGTCTTCCAGAGACTAAGGTTGTTTAGTTGTGATGACGGTTAGGTTGTTGTTTTATCGATTTAGATGGTGCGACAGAGTCATTGGGCATTTTGTTTAGGATTGTTGCCACGCGCTTCTGTAGGTGGTTATCCTATGTTTGTTTGTCGGGTTTGCAGCTGTTACATTGTGATCCTCGGGATCTGTTGCATCTTTTCAAATCATGCAAACTCTTTTAACTTATCGAGATCAGATGTATAGCAAAGTTCTACATTGCTAGCCCCCCGATAGGATCGTAGGAGTCCTACATCGGGCTAAAATAGTAGGTGGGTCCAGGATGGATACTATCATAGCTTATAAACCTATCCAGGAACGTGGGAAGGTATGAGAAATTTTTTCCAATCCGGTACAGGGCTTATCCTTGAAGTTGAAATTCCTCGGAATAAAATACAGCTCGGATGTTGGCTCCGTGGGTTGAAAAGCCCGGAACACTTTGATCTAGTGAGTATCCACTAGCTTGGTCGTGCTTGACAGAAATTGTACCCATTGCATCCCTTTAAAAGATCTCTTTAAGTCAAACATGCTTGCGGTTGATCAACCATTAATTATTATAATAGGATTGCATCACGTGTTCAAGATCAACTCATTTACCATTTAGAACTTAGCACATATCACATTATTGGCATATCATTGCATCTTTCCCTCATTGTCACATTCCCTCATTTTCTTATATTCCTTATTTTTACTCTGGTTACTCTTATATTTCCTTTCTGTTCTTGCTACTCAGTTACTTGGATCATGAATTTATTAGTTACGATTATTCTAGTTTAACATACTTTATCTGTTTCACTTCACTCTCCTTATCTGTATCTGTTTACTAGTTTTTTATTAAGACTTGTTGGGTATTCAGTGAGCCGTGGTTTTTCTCACTCTCGCATTGTTTCCCCCCTTTCAGAGGTTGAGTAGTTTGAGTTGCTGAGAGCCTCAGCAGTGTTTTGTGCAGTTGACGCTGTCGACCAGTTTTAGTTTAGACTTTTGTTGTTATATCAGCGTATGTTGTTATACCTTATTTTGGAGATTGTATATATTTTGGTCAGATATGTATATATGTTTTTTTGCTTCCGCTATGTTGTTATTTCATTTCTTTACTCTGAAGATTATTGCAATATGTGAATAGCAGAGCCAAAATTTGTCTACGGCTTAGCTATTTGTGGGATAAAATCTTTGGATTCCCCGACCTGCACTACTTAGAATCTAGTAATTGGTTAAGCTACTGATTACCGAATTTTGGAGCATGACAGACTTGGTATCAGAGCATAAGGTAAATCCTTATCTCTGTTATTGCATATCACATGACGGGTTACTCTTTAGACGGAGTTAGGATCGATTCTTTTCGGATTTCCATATTTATCGAATTCCTTTCCTATTATAATCCTTCCCTATCCGTTCTGAGTTGTGTTTCCTTATTCGTAACAGATGGTTAAAGGTGGCAGAGGCAGAGGTCATGCTCAAACCTGTGGAGGTATCCGAGGAGGAATTCGCCAGGGTTTGCGCAGTGGCGCAGTGGCTGATGAGCTAGTAGTTAGTCAGGAGAGTTTAGGGTCTGTTTTGATCCCGCTGATAGAGCCGATAGTTTCTGAGGCTGAGGTTAGTATGAGAGTAGCACCAGGTGTTCAGCTTCAGCAGGGTACCCTACCTACTCCAGTGCTTCTAGGGCACCCAGGAGTTTTACCCGTACCAGCAGCTTCTGGTGCTTCAGCCGAGATGAGATAGTTTATGGAGAGTTTTGCCGATTCCTTTCACCAGGCTAGGAGCCCAGTGCACAAGTAGCACAGTTACTTAGAGCAGCTTCAATGGTACAAACTCCCTACATTTTCTGACACGATGATTCCTTCAGAGGCCAAGACTTGGTTCAGGTCTGTAGGGAAGACCTTGGACGCGATGAAGTGTCCTGACGATCAGCGGGTGACACTTATAGCTTACCTACTTTAGGGCGAGGCAGAATATGGGTGGGATATGGCCAAGAGGACAGTTTTGGAGTCTCCTATTCTTTGGTCATCATTCTAGGACTGTTTCTTTGATCAGTAATTCCCTCAGAGCTACAAGGATGCCTGTATTTCAGAGTCCTAAGCACTTGAGCAGGGTGATATGAGTATTGCTGGGTATGATCAGCGATTTAACGAGTTATCTCATTACGTTCTGTTCATTGCTGATGACGAGGAGCAGAGAAAGATGAAGATCCGAAAGGGACTTTGTCCATATTTTAGGAGGTTCTTGATTACTTCCGGTGCCAGTACATATAGAGAGGTTTTTTATAAAGCTTTGGCTTTGGAGCAGAACGATATCGAGGATCACAAGTCTAAGGACTTGAGGGACAAGCAGAGGCTAGACCAAAGACCCGATAAGGGCAAGGCAATCCAGACGCAGTACACTAGCTTGGGTTCAAAGAGGCCGAGGTTTAAGAGTACTCCAGCTAGAGTTGTGGGCGGACAGTTTTTTCAGAGAGCACAGTATCTTTAGAGAACACAGCTTGTTTCACGTCAGTGTTGGAACTGCGGGGAGTTGGGGCACGTCAAGCAACACTGTCCTAAACCAGTCAGAGGACCGCAGCCATAGAGGCAGTTTCAGAGCCCAGCTGGTTTTCAGCCGCGACCGCAGCAGATTCAGCAGTTTCTACGGTGACAGTTCCAGGGTCATCAAGGCAGACAGATAGTTCTAGGACCTCAGGCTATTCAGAGACCAAATCATCCAGTGCAGCAAGGGCAAGGCCGCGAATAGAGCAAGATATACGCAGTGGGGAGGTGAGGTGCTCGCGCCGCTACACCTGTGGTGGAAGGTACGATCCATATTTCTTCATCGCTCGCTCATGTCTTTTTCGATTCTAATGCATCACATTCATTCATCGCATCTGCATTCCTCTGCAGTATTGGCTTTAAGTCTTCTTTATTGATAGATGAGGTTTCCGTGGGTACTCCTTTAGATTCTTCAGAGTCCATCTCACGTATATGTAGAGATTGCCCGATAGCTATTTGTGGTCATATCCTCTCAGCAGACCTATTAGTTTTGGCGATGCATGAGTTTGACATCATCCTAGGCATGGATTGGCTGTTGAGACACCGGGTCACTTTAGATTGCTTCGAGAAGACGGCTTTTGTATTCCCGGCGAGAGGTGCTTCGTGTTCTCTAGTTCGAAACCTCTGCGGACAGGGTACGGCTTAATAGCTTTCTTAGAGTTAGAGTCCCTGGACATGAACGTCAGCTCTATTCCGGTAGTTTGCGATTATGCTGACCTGTTTCAACAAATTCCCGGGTTACCGCCGACGAGAGAGATTGACTTTGGCATAGATCTTGTTCCGGGTATAGCACCGATTTCGAAGGCACCGTACCGTATGGCGCCTGTTGAGCAGAAAGAGCTGAAGGATCAGATTTTCGAGTTGATAAATCAGGGTTTCATTCAACCGAGTACTTCACCGTGGGGAGCTCTAGTTTTGTTCGCAAAGAAGAAGGACGGTTTGATGCGCTTATGTATAGACTACCACGAGTTGAACAAAGTCACGATCAAGAACAAATATCCATTGCCGAGGATCGAGGACTTGTTTGACCATCTTCGAAGAGCGCAGTTCTTTTCGAAGATTGATCTTAGATCGGGATACCACCAGCTAAGGATCAGGGCAGCTGATATGTCGAAGACAACTTTTCGGGCTCGTTACGGACACTATGAGTTTCGGGTAATGCCGTACGGTTTGACGAATATGCCCGCAGGCTTTATGGACTTGATGAACCGTATTTTCAGCTCTTTTCATGACTGGTTCGTCGACGACATATTGATCAATTCGAAGACCGAGGTAGAGCACAAGGAACATTTGAAGATTTCTTTACAGACCTTATGGGAGAATGCACTATTTGCTAAGTTCGAAAAGTATGAGTTTTGGCAGCAGGAGGTGAAATTCCTAGGGCACGTGGTGTCTAAGTATGGAATTGCAGTTGATCCTTCCAAAGTTGTAGCAGTCGCAGATTAGGCACGGCCGACGAGTATTACCGAGATTCGCAGTTTTCTGGGTTTAGCGGGTTACTATCGTATATTTATCGAGGGGTTTTCGCGGATTGCAGCTCCTTTGACTTGTTTGACACAGAAGGACGTTCGGTTCGTTTGGGATGGCCGATGTACTTCAGCTTTCACCGAGTTGAAGAGCAGATTGACGACAGCACCAGTTAGGATCGTACCATCCAATGGGTAGAGATATAGAGTATACAGTGATGCATCGCTTAGTGGGCTTGGTTACCTTTTGATGCAGGAGGGCAAGGTGGTGGCTTACGCTTCGAGACAACTTAAGGTACACTAGAAGAATTATCCTACTCATGACCTCGAGTTGGCAGCAGTGGTTTATGCACTGAAGATCTGGAGACATTACCTATACGGGGAGAGGTTCTAGCTCTTTTCTGATCACAAGAGTTTGCGGTATCTTTTCTCGCAAAAGGAGCTGAACATGAGACAACGTAGGTGGATGGAAGTTTTGAAGGACTACGATGTAGATTGGCAGTATCATCCGGGGAAGGCAAATGTGGTGGCCGACGCTTTGAGCCGTTTACCTAGGGGATTACTTGTACGTCTGATGATTCGTGAGTGGACGATGCTTGGAAATATCGTGGAGTTTGGGTAGACTATGAGTTTACAAACTACGGGTGGTCTTATTGCAAATCTGAGAGTTCAGCCTTCCTTGATTTCTCAGATTATAGAGGTACAGTAGCAGGACGACAGGTTACAGTCTTGGGCTTCAGACGATACCTGACCAGATTGGATAGCTAGTTCAGATGGTAGCATCAGATACAGGGGCAGATTATGCATGGTAGATTCTGAGGTACTGAAACGTGAGGTTCTGAGTGAGGCTTATGGTCCGAGATATACTATCCATCCAGGCAGTACAAAGATGTACTAGGACCTGAAGAGACATTTTTGGCAATTCAATATGAAGCGCGAGATAGCTGATTTTGTTTCCAAATGTCTTACTTGCCAGCAGGTGAAGGCTGAGCATCAGAAACTGGTGGGACAGCTTAAACCCTTACCTATTTCGGAGTGGAAATGGGAGCATGTGACGATGGACTTCATATCGGGTTTTCCGCGGACGAAGAAGCTACATAATTCTATTTGGGAGATTGTGGGTTGGCTAACCAAATCGGCGTATTTTATTCCAGTTCGCGTGACGTTCACAGTGGATGAGTTGAGTAGGATATATGTGAGGGAAATTGTTCGTTTACACGGGGTTCCAATGTCAATTGTGTCAGATAGAGATGCCAGGTTTACTGGAAAATTTTGTCAGAGTTTTCAGCGAGCTATGGATACTAGACTGGATTTCTGTACAGCATTTCACCCTCAGACCGACGGTCAGACAGAGCGAGTTAACCAGATCCTTGAGGATATGCTTTGAGCTTATGTTTTACACTTCAAGGGCAGCTCGGACGAGTACTTATCTTGGGCGGAGTTTGCGTACAAGACTATCTTTCAGTCGAGCATCGGGATGGCACCATACGAGGCTTTATTTGATAGACCAGGCAGATCACCTTTGAGTTGGGCAGAGGTTGGCGAGCAGAGATTACTGGGGACAGACTTAGTTCGGGAGACCACAGAGGTAGATACAATTATCAGAGATCGACTACGTACAGCTCAGAGCCAGTAGAAGAGTTACGCCAACATCCGCAGGAGGCCGTTAGAGTTTCAGATCGGAGATCATGTTTTGCTAAAGGGTTCACCGATGAAGGGCGTGATGCGTTTCTGCAAGAAGGGGAAGCTAGCTCCGAGATATATTGGGTCGTTTGAGATTCTGGATAGAGTTGGAGAGTTAGCGTACCGGTTAGCATTACCGCCGCAGCTGAGCAGGTTTCACAGCATCTTCCACATTTCTAAGTTGAGAAAGTACAAGCGGGATCCTACTCACGTGATTGATTGGGGATCGATAGAGGTTCAGGATGATGCCTCGTATATTGAACATCCAGAGTACATTTAGGATCGGGAGGAGAAAATTCTTCGTAGCAAGGTTATTCCGTTTTTCAAAGTCCAGTGGAGTCACCATGGACCAGAGGAGGCTACCTGGGAGTTGGAGGCCGATATAAGGAGACACTATCCACAACTATTCTCTTGCTGAGGTATGTGTTTAATTTCGAGGACGAAATTTTATTTTATGAGGGTAGATTGTAATGACTCGTACTTAATTATTCCTAATATTCACTATTAATCCAATTCTTAATCTCTTTGGCATATTAGATTCCTTTCCTTCACTTTAAGTTCCGCATTCATTTTCCGTATGTACTCTTTCATCCATTCTACTCATCCTTTAAGCATCCATTTATTCCTTTCGGTGGTTTAGCATTAGATTCCTTTAGTAGTTTTGGACGGTTCGGAGGTGTTCTGGAGATAAAGGTAGTTTTGTGGCCTTGGGAGCCTGTAAAAAGTTTGGTAGTGGTATTTATGTGTTGTGTGTGTGATTTGGGTTGGTTCCGATGAACCGTTGGAGTGACCGGTGGATTTCTGGGGTCGCCCGGGGAAAAGATTTCTTTTGGGGCGCTTAGGCGTTTTGGTTGCCGAGGGGCGGCAGAGGTGGTGTGTTCACCTTGGTGAACCTTTGTTGGGTTCGTAGAAGTGTTTGTGTGGTGGTGGAGGTGGTCTATAGAGTTTCGGGGTGCCCGGGGTGGTCTGTGGTGTCTCCCGGCAATTCCCTAGCTTTTCTGGTAAGTCCAGTTTTTGAATATGCCTTGTTTTATTCGAGCAAGATCTTCCCTGATCGAACAGAGGCGCAATTTTAGCTGCGTCTGGGTTTAAATACTTCATTTCTTCTTTCCTCTCATCACTCCTTCACTATTTCCTCTCCCTAACTTTTTCCTCTTTCCTCCTCACTCTTAATCCAACCATCCTCTTCGCCGCAGATTCTTCCTCAGCTTTGCCGCGATCTTTTCTCCTATCCTCGGTAAGTAATTCCCTTATTCCTTTCCGTCAATTCCGCTTGATTTGGATTAAGGTTTGATTTCTAGGGTTTGGATTTTATTCTCGATTTCTTAAATTGTTGGTCGTTTGTTGTTCCTAGTGTGTGTTAGATTACAAGGCGTTCCATTTGCTTTTCTGCGGATTGTAGTTGGGTTTTCGGGTTGGTTTTTGGCAAGACTCCGGATTTCCTTAAGGCGAGTTTTCCCTTCATTTCTAAATTCCTCTACTTGCTAATAGATGCTGATTAGAGTAGTACTCTGAGCATAGAAGAATTGTGATTAGTTAGGTTTTATTTTCATATTACTTCTCCGTAACTGTTAACTCTTTAGTTACTACAGTTACATTGGCTTTGGGTTTTGCTAGAAGTTGTTAGTGTAGTTACTAGTAATTGCATTCTTGTTGTCGGGTTCAGTTTTCTAGAGACTAAGGTTGTTTAGTTGTGATGACGGTTAGGTTGCTGTTTCATCGGTTTAGATGGTGCCACCGAGTCATTGGGCATTTTGTTTAAGATTGTTGCCACGCTCTTCTGTAGGTGGCTATCCTATGTTTGTTTGCTGGGTTCATGGCTGTTACATTGTGATCCTCAGGATCTGTTACATCTTTTCAAATTATGTAAACTATTTTAACTTATCGAGATCGGATACATAACAAAGCTCTACATCGCTTGAACGCTGATAGGATCGCAGGAGTCCTAGATCGGGTTAAAATAGTAGGTGGGTCCAGGATGGATACTATCATACCTTATAAACCCATCCGAGAGTGTGGGAAGGTATGAGAAAGTATTTACAATCCGGTACAGGGCATATCCTTGAGGTTGAAATTCCTCAGAATGAAATACAGTTCGGATGTTGGCTCCGTGGGTTAAAAACCCTGAACACTTTGATCAAGTGAGTATCTACTAGCTTGGTCGAGCTTGACAAAAATCGTACCCATTGTATCCCATTAACAGATATCTTTAATTCAAACATACTAGCGGTTGATCAACCATTAATTATTAAAATAGAATTGCATCACGTTTTCAACATCAACACATTTAGCATTTAAAACTTAGCACATATCACATCATTGGCATATCATTGTATCTTTCCCTCATTGTCACATTCCCTCCTTTTCTTATATTCCTTATTCTTACTCTGGTTACTCTTATATTTCCTTTCTGTTCTTGCTACTCAGTTACTTGGATCAGGAATCTATTAGTTACGATAATTCTAGTTTAACTTACTTTATCGGTTTTACTTCACTCTCCTTATCAATATCTGTTTACTTGTACGTTCTTTAGACTGGTTGGGTATTTAGTGAGCCGTGGTTTTGCTCACTCTCGCATTGTTTCCCCCCTTTCAGAGGTTGACTAGTTTGAGTTGCTGAGAGCCTCAGCAGTGTTTTGAGCAGTTGACGTTGCTGACCAGTTTTAGTTTAGACTTTTGTTATTATATCAGCGTATGTAGCTGTACCTTATTTTGGACATTTTATATATTTCTGTCAGATATGTATATATGTTTTTCGCTTCTGCCATGTTGTTATTTTATTTCTTTACACTGATGATTATTGCTATATGTGAATAGCCGAGCCAGAATTTGTGTACGGCTTGGCTATTTGTGGGGTAGAATCTTTGAATTCCCCGACCTGCACTACTTAGAATCTAGTTATTGGTTAAGCTACCGATTATCGAATTTTAGGGCGTGGCATTTTAAACCTTATCGTTTCGTTCGTCGTAGTTATTATTTCAGTATTGATGTTTTTTATAATTAGGAATGTAGGGTGTGATATCTCTTTTGTCTGTTAGGAAGCTATGTATTGTGGCTTATTTTCTTGGGTTGCCCTAGGTGGCTGTATTCCAGTCTTTTATGACTGATGTTGTTAGATGTTGTGACTGGTTGATTTTGTTACTTTTTACACCTGTGTTAGGATTGTTTACCATTCTTTGAGGCAAATGGTCAGCCTGGGCATGTGGGCCATGATGTGGCCATTGAGTTAGGATTGTTTACCATTCTCTGAGGCAGATACTTATCCTGGGTGTATGGGTCATTATGTAGCTGTTGTGTTAAGATTGTTTACCATTCTCTGAGGCATGGTGGTTATCCTATGTTTGTGTTGGCCGGTTTGACGGCTGTATTGTTTGAACCATGGGGTCTGCGTGTAAATAAGTTATTGATATCTTTTAACTTAAAGGGATCAGATAAATAACAAAGCTCCACTCGTCTGACCCACGATAGGATCTACGATTCCTATATTAGGTTAAAATAGTAGGTAAAGTGTTGGCTAGACACTAACATATCTACAACCCATCCGGGAGTGTGGGATGGTATGAAACAGTTTCCTTTGGTCTCAGTCATATCCTTGAGGTTGAAATTTCTTGGAATAAGTGAAATAAAGTTCTGGCGTTATCTCTGTGGGTTGAAAATCCCATAACACTCTGATCAAGTGATAAATCCTTCAGCGTGGTTGAGCTGGCAACCCAATCGTACCCATTGTATCCAACTGAGATTCTCGTTAAGGTTATTATGCATTAGTGGTTGATCAGCCCAACATTTTTAACCATAAGGTCTAGTCCTTTAAAACATTAATCATTTAACATAGAACTTAGTGTATCATCTTGCATTTAGGATAATTATGGGATTATCCTAGTCACCATTGTGCATCATCATCATATCATATCATCATCACACCATCATATTATCGCATATACTCCTATTCCTACTTCTAATCACATTCCTATTCTCTTTCCCCCTTTCTTCGCAGGTTCTTTATATTACTGTACTTTATAGCATTCTTTATCTCATTCATCTCTCTCTTCTCTGTACTTGTTATGTATGTTGTTTTACCTTATTGGGCATTAGTGAGCCGTGGTTTTGCTCACTATCACTTTATTCCTCCTTTTAGAGGCGGAGTAGCTGCTGTTGGCTGATAGCTCAACTATTGGATCTAGTTTTGGGTCGCTGCAGTTCCGTTCTTGTTGCTGAACTCATGTACGATTCCACCTTTTGGTGCTACATTGTATTTTGAGACATTGTATTTACATTTTCATTTTATACATTTATATATATCTTTGCTTCCACTGTATTTCTTTATCTCTGATGATATTTCTATAGTCAATAACAGAGCGTGAACTTGTTTATGGATAAGTTGTATGTAGGGGTGAATCAGAAGGATTCCCCGATCTGTACGTCCCGAATGACGGTGATTGGTCTAGCTATCGATTATCGGATTTTGGGGCGTAACAGACTTGGTATCAAAGTATTAGGTTAATCCTTATCTCTGGTCTAGTAATCTAGGTCGAGTAATTTTTCTAAATGGAGCTAGGATCGATCTCTTTCGGTTTTATGTATTTTATCATCTTTCCTTCTTTCCTGGGATGTGCTTTTGTTGTGTTGATGGTGAAAGGTGACAGAGGCAGTGGTGGCAGAAGCAGAGGCCGTACAGTGGGTTGTGACCATAAATGGTTACATACTGGTGTACTTCCTGACGAGCCTGTGCTCAGTTATGAGAGTTTGGGGTCAGTCCCGATTGACCAGGGCATTCCTCCAGCTCCAGTAGTCCCATTGTAGTCTATCATTTTGCCTACCCCAGTTGTTCCTGACATTTTAGCAGAGATGAGACAGTTCATGGAGAGTTTCACAGCTCATTTCCAGCAGGCCAGGAGTCCAGCTGTTAGAGGGTACAGTTACCTCAAGCACCTTTAGAAGTACTAGCATCCAACTTTTTCTGGTACGACGGTTCCATCAGAGGCAGAGACTTGGTTCAACTCTATAGAGAAGACTTTGAACGCTATGAAGTGTCCCGAGGATCAGAGGGTGACACTTGCTACGTATCTGTTATAGGGTGAGGCAGATCATTGGTGGGATACCGCCAAGATATCCATAGTAGAGACTCCAGTACTTTGGGCTTCCTTAATGGAGCGGTTCTTCGAGCAGTATTTCCTGCAGAGTTACAGGGATGCTTGCATCTCAGAGTTCTTTATGCTTGAGCAGGGAGACATGAGTATTGCGGGGTATGATCAGCTATTCAGTGAGCTTTCTCGATATGTTCTGTTTATCATTCAAGATAAGGAGCAGCGTAAGATAAAATTTCTGAAGAGTCTTCGTCCGTATTATCGGATTTTTTTATCACTTCGGGGGCTAGTTCGTACAAAGAGGTTTTGTCTGAAGCCTTGGCTATAGAATAAAATGATGCAGAGGATCGCAAGTCCAGGGACTTAAAGAACCAAATGAAGCTAGGTCAGAGGGCCAAAAAGGGTAAGGCAGTTCAGACACAGTATGAGAGCTTGGGTCCGAAGAGGCAGATGTTGGGCGTTACTGAGGGAGCTTCGGCTAGAATTAAGCGAGGTCGGCTTGCTTTCGGTGCGTATTGGAACAGCGTGGAGAAGGGGCATGTCAAGAATAGTTGTCCTAAACCAGATAGGGGTCTATAGCCGTTACGACAGTTTCAGGGTCCTATTGGTCACTAGCCAAAACCACAGCAGACTCATCAGTTTCAGAAGATTCAACAGGGATAGTTTCAGAGTCTGCAGAGTAAACAAATAATTCCAGGCCCTCAGGGTGGATAGGAACTGCAGGAGCCGTGTCAGCAGCAGGGCCAGAGTCAGGGCTGAGGCCAGAACAGGATGTCCGCAGTAGGGAGGCGTGGTGCTCACGCTGCTCTTCCTGTAGTAGAAGGTACGCTTCATATTTCTTATTCGCCCGTTCATTTTCTTTTCGATTCTGGTGCATCTCATTCATTCATATCATATGCATTCCTCTGCATTTTTGTTTTTTTATTCTTCCTTATTGCATGATAAGATTTTTGTGGGTACTCATCTCGATTCTTCGATTTCTATCTCCCGTATTGGTAGAGATTGCCCGATAGTCGTGTGTGGTCATGTTCTATCTGCAGACTTGTTGGCGCTTCCGATGCATGAGATCGATATTATCCTGGGTATGGATTGGTTGTCGACACACTGAGTCATTTTATATTATTTTGAGAAAATAGCTACTTTCATTATTCCTGGTGAGAGGCGATTCATATTTACTAGTTCGTAACAAGCACAGTTAGGAGATGGTTTGTTGGCATTCTTAGAGTCAGAATCCACTGGTATTGGCGTTAGTACTATCCAGGTTGTGTGCGACTTTTCCGATATATTTCAGAGGATTCCCGAGTTGCCACCAACGAGAGAGATTGATTTCAGTATTGATCTTTTGCCTGGTACAACTCTAATTTCTAAGGCTCCGTATCGTATGGCACCCATTGAACTGAAGGAGTTGTATGATCAGATTTCTGAGTTGATGGATCAGAAGTTCATTCGGCCGAGTACTTCACCGTGGGGAGCTCCGGTTTGTTTATGAAGAAGATGGACGGGTTTATGCACTTGTGTATTGATTACCGCAATTTGAACAAAGTCACGATCAAGAATAAATATACGTTACCTAGGATCGAGGAATTGTTTGACCAGCTTCGGGGAGCTCAGTTCTTTTCGATGTTTGATCTCATATCAGGTTACCATCAGGTGAGGATTAAAAAGGAGGATGTTTCGAAAATAGCATTTCGGACGTGTTACGGGCATTATGAGTTCTAGGTTATGCCGTTTGGTTTGACAAACGCGCCCGCAGCTTTAAAGGATTTGATGAATAAAGTTTTTCGCCCTTATCTAGATCGGTTCATTATCGTGCTTGTGGATGACATTCTTATTTATTCAAAGACCAAGGCCGAACATGATGTTCATTTAAGAGTTGCATTACAGACTTTGAGGGAGAACACATTATTTGCAAAATTCGAGAAGTGTGACTTTTGGCAGAAAGAGGTGAAATTCCTAGGGCATGTTGTGTCCAAGGATGGAATTGCAGTGGATCCTTCTAAGGTTGAGGCCGTTGCAGATTGGGTTTAGCTGACGAACGTTACTGAGGCTCGCAACTTCTTGGGATAAGCCGGTTATTACCGCAGATTCATCAAGGGCTTTTCATTGATTACAACACCTTTGACTAGCTTGATGCAGAAGGATGCTAGATTTGTTTAGGATAGTAGATGAGATTTAGCCTTCGCAGAGTTGAAGAAGAGATTGATAACAGTACCTGTCTTTATTGTTCCGTCCAGTGGGTAGAAGTACATGGTTTCCAACGATGCTTCGTTCAGTGGACTTGGCTGTGATCTGATGCAGGAGGGAAAAGTGGCGGCTTATGCTTCGTGACAACTTAAGTGCACGAGAGGAACTATCCAACACATGACCCCGAGTTAGCAGTTGTGGTCTTTGCATTAAAGATTTGGCGACATTATCTTTATGGGGAGAGGTTCGAGCTCTTTTCGGATCACAAGAGTTTGCGGTACCTTTTCTCACAGAAAGAGCTGAATATGAGGCAGCGAAGATGGATGGAATTCTTGTAGGATTATGATGTTGACTTGCAGTATCACCCAGGGAAGGCGAATGTGGTAGTTGACGCTTTGAACCGTTTACCTAGAGGATTATTTGCACGTCTGATGATTTATGAGTGGTTGATGCTTCGCGATGTGCCAGATTCTGGGTTGAGTTTGCGTTCACGGGGTACGGGTAGTTTTCTTACAAATTTGAAAGTTTAGCCTTCATTGATTTCATGGATTATTGAGGTACAGCAGCAGAACGCTAGACTACAGGCATGGGCTTTAGATGACAGCAGACCCGATTGGACAGTTAGCCAGATAGCAGTATCAGGTACAGGGGTAGATTATGCATGCCAGATTCTGAGGCACTAAAGTGTGAGATTTTGGGAGAGGCTCACGGCTCCAGGTATACTATTCATCCAGGCAGTATGAAGATGTACCAGGACCTGAAGAGTCACTATTGGTGAGACAACATGAACCGAGATATAGCTGAGTTTGTCTCAAAATTTCTTACATGTCAGCAGGTGAAGGCCGAGCATCAGAAATTGGCAGGATAGCTTAAACCTTTACCTATTCCAGAGTAGAAATGGGAGCACATGATGATGGATTTCATTTCGGGTTTAACGCGGACAAAGGGAAACCACGATTCTATTTGGGTGATTATAGACCGATTGACCAAATTGGCACATTTTATTTCAGTTTACAAGATTTTGACGATCAACGAGCTGAGAGGATTATATGTAAGAGAGATAGTGCGTCTGCACCGGATTCCAGTGTCTATAGTGTCAGACCGAGATGCTAGATTTACCATTGATTTTTGGAAGAGGTTCCAGTGAGCCATGGATACAAGATTGCATTTCAGTAAAGCGTTCCACCCACACACCGATGGTCAGACTGAGAGAGTTAGCCAGATCCTTGAGGATTTGCTTACGGCATGTGTTTTAGACTTCAAGGGTAGCTGGGACGAGTACTTGCCTTGGGCGGAGTTTGCATACAATAACAGCTTTTAATCGGGTATTGGTATGACACCTTATGAGGCTTTATATGGTAGACCGTGCAGATCATCACAGAGTTGGGCAGAGGTTGGTGAGCAGAGTTTACTGGGGGCAGACTTGATTTGTGAGACTACTGAGGCAGTTACTATTATCAGAGATCGCTTACGTACAGCACAGAGCCGGCAGAGGAGTTATGCAGACATTTGCAGGCAACCTTTAGAGTTTGAGATCGGCAATCATGTTTTACTGATGGCTTTTCCGATGAAGGGCGTGATGCGTTTCAGCAAGAAAGGGAAGTTAGCTCCGAGATTCATTAGGCCCTTTGAGATTTTGGACAGAGTTGGAGAGTTAGCTTATCGTTTGGCATTGCCACCGCAATTGGACTGAGTTCACAGTGTATTCTATGTTTCTATGCTAAGGAAATATAAGCGGGATCCTTCACATGCAATTGGGAGCCCTTAGAGGTTCAGGGAGATGCCACGTATATAGAGCATCCAGTGTGTATTTTGGATCATGAGGAGAAGGTCCTTCACAGCGAGGTTATTCTGTTTGTGAAGGTTCAGTAGAGTCACCATGATCCTTGCGAGGCTTCTTGGGAGTTAGAGGCGGATGTGAGAGGCCGTTATCCCCATTTATTCTCGTTCTGAGGATTGTGTGGAAATGTCAGGGGGAAGTTTTCTTCAAGGAGGGTAGAATGTAGCGTCCCGTAAAATTCTTTTCTTTTATTTTATTTTCCTATTCTTCCATATTCATTCACCTGCATCCATACATTGTGCATTCATATCACATTTCATCCTCATCTCACTCTAGTATCAGTTCCTTATAATTTTCTTTCTATGGCTTTGCTGGTTTTGCATTTTCTGTGGTCGTTTGCCTAGTGGTGGCTGTGTGGAAGTTTTGGGGAGCCAGGTGTTGGCTTAGTATCTTCGTTGTTGCTTTTGTCTTGCGTCTGGTGTGTTGTTTTGTATTCGAGTGTTCATGTGGTTCTGGTAGAGTTTTTGGAATTTTCCTGAAGTCGTTCGAACGATATTTAGATTCGCTCAAACGAGCTGACATGTCCTCTGGAAATTTTTGTCTTTGAGGGTGGTTCGTTCGAACGACTCCATTTCCCGTTCGAACGAGTTGACCAATCCCCTGGAATTTGGCCCATGATCTCCAAGTCGTTCGAACGACTTATAGGTCCATTCGAATGACTTCTGTGTCCATTATGAAAATTTCCCTTACTCTCAATTCTCTCTCCTTCACTCTCCACTCACCTTCTTCCTCACTTATCCTCACTCAATCCTTGGTATTTTGCGATGGCCGTTGGGCAGATTCTTTGCCTTTTCCTTCGGTGAGTGTTCCCTTCTTTCCTTACTGAATTGTGATTTGTGTTTCTAGGGTTTTGTTTGTGGATTAATTTGGGGTTTCACGATTTACGATATGCTTGGATGCAGGTGTTGGGTTATTGAGTTGACGTGATTGTTGCCGGTAGTGTTGAGGTTGATTATTCTGATTTTTGATGAGTTTGCGGTTGTTGGAGTTCCGAGTTTGTTCTGCGGGATTCGAGCCATTTATCAGGCGAGTGTCCCTTTATTGCTAAATTATCTACTAGTTTAACTTGTGTTGTTCAGAGCATACATGTGGCATTGAGATGTTTGTGATTGATTTTAAGCCTTATTGTTTCGTCTGTCGTAGTTGTTGTTTCAGTATTGTTGTTTCTTATGATTGGGCATGTAGGGTGTGATTTTCCTTTTGTCTGTTAAGAAGTTGTGCATTGTGGCATATTTTCTTGGGTTGCCCTTGGTGGCTGTGTTCTAGTCTTTTGAGAATGATTTTGCTAGATGTTGTGACTGGTTGATTTAGTCACTTGTTGCACCTGTATTAGGATTGCTTTCAATTCTCTGAGGCAGATGGTTATCCTGGGTGTATGGGCCATGATGTGGCCGTTGAGTTAGGATTGTTTACTATTCTCTGAGGCAGGTGGTTATCTTGGGTGTGTGGGCCATGATGTGGCCATTGTGTTAGGATTGTTTTCCATTCTCTAAGGCAGGGTGGTTATCCTATGTTTGTGCTGTGCAGTTTGACAGATGTATTGTTTGAATCATGGGGTCTGTTTGCAAATGAGTTATTGATATCTTTTAACTTAACGGGATCGGATACATAACAAAGCTCCACTCGTCAGACCCACGATGGGGCCTTGGATTCCAATATCGGGTTAAAATAGTAGGTAAAGGGCTGGCTTGACACTAACATATCTAGTACCCATCCGGGAGTGTGGGATGGTATGAGACAGTTTCCTTTGGCCCCAATTTTATCCTTGAGGTTGAAATTCCTTAGAATAAGTGAAATAAAGTTCGGGCGTTGGCTCCGTGGGTTGAAAAGCCCATAACATTCTAATCAAGTGATAAATCCTTCAGCGTGGTCGAGCTGGCAGCATAATCGTACCCATTGTGTCCAACTGAGATTCTCGTTAAGGTTATTATGCATTAGCAGTGGATCAGCCTAATATTTTAAACCATAAGGTCTAATCCTTTTAAACATTAATCATTCAACATTAGGACTTAGTGTATTATCCAGCATTTAGGATAATTATGGGATTATCCTAGTCATCATAGTGCATCATCATTATATCATATCATCATCGCACCATCACATTATCGCATATACTCCTATTTCTACTCCTAATTACATTCCAATTCTCTTTCCCCCCTTTTTTTGCTAGTTCTTTATATTACTGTAATTTAAAGCATTCATTATCTCATTCATCTCTCTCTTCTCTGTACTTGTTATATTAGTATGTTGGTTAGCCTTGTTGGGCATTAGTGAGCTGTGGTTTTGCTCACTCTCGCTTTGTCCCCCCTTTCAGAGGTGGAGTAGTTGTTGTTGGCTGAGAGCTCAGCTGTTGGATCTAGTTTTAGGATACTGTAGATCCATTCTTGTTGCTGTACTCATGTACGATTTCTGCTTTTGGTGCTGTATGGTATTTTGAGACATTGTATTTACATTTTCATTTAATATATTTATATATATATCTTTGCTTCTGTTGTATTTCTTTCTCACTGATGATATTTTTATAGTTAATGACAGAGCCTGACCTTGTTTATGGCTCAGTTGTATGTTGGGGTGAATCGGTTCGATTCCCCGACCTGCACATCCTGAATGACGGTGATTGGTCTAGCTACCGATTATTGGATTTTGGGGCATGACATATATTCTTGAGCAGGGCGACATGAGTATTGCGGGTTGCGATCAGCGATTCAATTAGCTTTCTCGGTACGTTCCGTTTATTGTTCAGGATGAGAAGCAGCGTAAGATAAAATTTCTGAAGGGTCTTCGTCCGAATTATCGGATGTTTTTGATCGCTTCGGGGGCTAGTTCGTATAGAGAGGTTTTGTCTAAAGACTTGGCTATAAAACAAAATAATATTAAGGAACGCAAGTCCAAGGACTTGAGAAGCCAAGTGAGATATGAATAGGGATTTGATAGGGGCAAGGCAGTTCACGGTCATTATGAGCACCCAGGTCTGAAGAGGTAGAAGTTGGAAAGTAGTGATGGTGTACGAGCTAGATTTATGGGAGGACTGCAGTTAGATAGGCCACCACTTGTTTCCCGTTATTATTGGAACTATGGGGTGAAGGGGCATGTGAAGAGGAGTTTTCCATAACCTGACAAGGATCCACAACCATTGCGACAGTTTCAGAGTCTTATTGGTCACCAGACGAGACCACAACAGACTCAGCAGTTTCAACTGATTCAGGAGGGACAGTTTCAGGGTCCGCAGAGTAGACAGATGAAACCTGGCCCTCAGGGTGGACATAAACCGCAGCAGCCGAGTCAGCAGTAGGGCCAAGGGTAGGGCTAAAAGTACACTGTAGGAAGGCGAGGTGTTTACGCTGATCGACCTGTAGTGGAAGGTATACTTCATATTTCTTATTTGCTCGCTCGTGTTCATTTCAATTTCGGTGTATCTCATTCATTCATATCATATACATTTCTTTGCATTATTGGTTTTGAGTCTTCCTTATTACATTGTGAGATTTCCGTGGGTAATCCTCTCAATTCTTTGATTTCTATCTCCCGTATTTGTGAAGATTGCCCAATAGTCGTGTGTGGTCGTGTTCTTTCTACAAACTTGTTGGTACTACCGATGCCTGAATTTGATATTATCTTGGGTATGGATTGGTTGTCGACCCACCGAGTTACTTTGGATTGTTTTGAGAAGACAACTACATTCAGTATTCCTTGTGAGAGGCGATTTGTGTTTTCTAGCTCAGAACCGGTGCAGTCCGGAGATGGCTTATTGGCATTTATAGAGTTAGAATCTGCTGGTGTTGACGTTAGTACTATCCCGGTTGTGTGTGACTTTTCTGATGTATTTCAGAGGATTCCCGTGTTACCGCCAATGAGAGAGATTGATTTTAGTATTGATCTTTTGCCTGGTACTGCTCCGATTTCTAAGGCCCCGTATCGTATGGCACTCGCTGATCTGAAGGAGTTGTATGATCAGATTTCACCGTGGGGAGCTCCATTTTTTTTTGCGAAGAAGAAGGACGGTTCTATGCACTTATGTATTGATTACCACGAGTTGAACAAAGTTACGATCAAGAATAAATATCCGATGCCTAGGATCGAGGACTTATTTGTCCAGGTTCGGGGAGCTCAGTTCTTTTTAAAGATTGATCTCAGATCAGGTTACCATCAGCTAAGGATTAAAAATGAGGATGTTTCAAAAACAACATTTTGGACTCGTTACAGGCATTATGAGTTTAAGGTTATGCCGCTTGGTTTGATAAACGCTCCCGCAGCTTTTATGGATTTGGTGAATAAAGTTTTTCGTCCTTATCTAGATCGGTTCGTTATCGTGTTTGTCGATGACATTCCTATTTATTCAATGACCATGGCCGAACATCAAGAACATTTAAGAGTTGCATTACAGACTTTGAGGGAGAACGCGTTATTTACCAAATTAGTGTAGTGTGACTTTTGGCAGAAAGAGGTGAAATTCCTAGGGCATGTTATGCCCTAGGATGGAAATGCAGTGGATCAATCAATGGTTTAGTCCGCTACAGATTGGGTTCAACCGACGAACGTTAGAGAGTTTCTCAGCATTTTGGGATTAGGTGGTTTTTAACGTAGGTTCATCGAGGGCTTTTCACGGATTCTAGCACCTTTGACTCGTTTGACGCAGAAGGATGTTAGATTTGTTTGGGATGACAGATGTGATTCAGCCTTGGTAGAGTGGAAGAAAAGATTGACTACAGTACCTGTTCTTATTGTTCCGTCCAGTGGGGAGAAGTACATGGTTTACAGCGACGCTTCGCTCAGTGGCCTTGATTGCGTTCTTATACAGGAGGGAATAGTAGTGGCTTATTCTTCAAGACAACTTAAGGTGCACGAGAGGAACTATCCAACTCATAACCTCTAGTTAGCAGTTGTGGTCTTTGCATTGGAGATTTGGCGATATTATCTTTACGGGGAGAGGTTCGAGCTCTTTTCTGATCGCAAAAGTTTGCGGTACCTTTTCCCGCAGATAGGGCTGAATATGAGGCAACGCAGATGGATGGAATTCCTGTAAGATTATGATATTGACTTGTAGTATCACCCAAAGAAGGCGAATGTGGAAGCTGATGCTTTGAGCCATTTGCCTTGGGGATTTCTTGCATGTCTGATGATTCATGAGTGGTTTATGCTTCGCAATGTTGCAGATTATGGGTTGAGTTTGCGTTCACGGGGTACAAGTAGTTTTCTTGCAAATTTGAAAGTTCAGCCTTCATTGATTTCATGGATTACTGAGGCGCAGCAGCAGGACGCTAGACTGCAGGCATGGGATTTAGATGACAGCAAACCAAATTGGACAATTAGCTCAGATAGAAGTATCAGGTACAGGGGCTGCTTATCATGCCAGATTCAAAGGTAGTGAAGCGTAACATTTTGAGTGAGGCTCACCGCTCCAGGTATACTATTCATCCAGGCAGTACGAAGATGTACCAAGACCTGAAGAGGCACTATTGGTGGGACAACATGAAGCGAGAGATAGTTGAGTTTTTCTCCAAATATCTTACATGACAGCAAGTGAATGCCGAGCATCAGAAACCGGCAGGACAACTTAAATCTTTACCTATTCCAGAGTGGAAATGGGAGCACGTGACGATGGATTTCATTTCGGATTTAACGCGGACAAAGGGGAACCACAATTCTATTTTGATGATTGTAGACCGATTGACCAAATCGGTACATTTTATCATGGTTCGGAAGACTTTGACAGTCGACGAGCTGAACAGATTATATGCGAGAGAGATAGTGCGTCTACACCGGATTTCACTGTCTATAGTGTCAGACCGAGATGCCAGATTTACCGGTGATTTTTGGAAGAGTTTCCAGCGAGCCATGGATACTAGATTGGATTTCAGTACAGCATTCCACCCACAGACCGATGGTCAAACGGAGAGAGTTAACCAGATCCTTGAGGATATGCTTAGGGCGTGTGATTTAAACTTCAAGGGTAGCTGGGACGAGTATTTTCCATGGGCGGAGTTTGCATACAACAACAACTTTCAATCTTGCATTGGAATGGATCCTTATGCGGTTTTATATGGTAGACAGTGCAAATCACCGCTGGGTTAGGCAGAGGTTGGTGAGCAGAGTTTACTGGGGCCAGACTGGGTTCGTGAGACTACTGAGGTAGTTACTATTATCAGAGATCGATTATGTACTACATAAAGCCGACAAAAGAGTTATGCAGACATTTGTAGGCGACCTTTAGAGTTTGAGATCGGCGATCATATTTTACTAAAGGTTTCTCCGATGAAGGGCGTGATGCGTTTCAGCAAGAAAGGGAAGTTAGCTCCGAGATTCATTGGGCCGTTTGAGATTCTTGACTGAGTTGGAGAGTTAGCTTATTGTTTGGCATTGCCACCACAATTAGACCGAGTTCATAGTGTATTCTATGCTTTTATGTAGAGGAAGTATGAGCGGGATCCTGCACATGTAATTGAATGGGGGCCCTTAGAGGTTCAGGGAGATGCCACGTATATAGAGCATCCGGCGTGAATTTTGGATCGTGAGGAAAAGGTCCTTCGCAGCAAGATTATTCCATTTGTGAAGGTTCAGTGGAGTCACCATGATCCTAGTGAGGCTTCTTGCGAGTTTAAGGCGGATATGAGAAGCCGTTATCCCCAATAATTCTTGGGCTGAGGTATGTGTGGAAATTTCGGGGCAAAAATTTTCTTTAAGGAGGGTAGAATTTAGTCTCCTGTAAAATTATTTTATTTTATTTTATTTTTCTATTCTTCCTTATTCATTCTCCTTGTATTCTAATTTATGTGGTTTTTGTGGTTTTGCACTTTCTGCGGTCGTTTGCCTGGCGGTGGCTTTGTGGAGGTTTTGGGGAGCCAGGTGTTGGCTTAGTATCTTTGTTGTTGGTTTGGCTTGTGTCTGGAGTGTTGCTCGGTGTTCGAGTGTTCGTGTGGTTCTTGGAGAGTTTTAGAAATTTTCCAGAAGTCATTCAAACGATATTTAAATTCGTTCGAACGAGTTGACCAATCCCCTGGAATTTGGCCCATGATTTCCTAGTCGTTCAAACAACTTCTGTGTCTATTGGAATTACTTTTGTGTCCATTCAGTAAATTCCTTGTCCATTCAAACGACTTCCTTGTCGTTTGAATGACTTGGCGGGTGTTTTCCTCTTTTTAGCTTTTATTTTCATTTCTCTTCCTCTCACTCACAATTTTTTCTCCTTCACTCTCCACTCACATTCTTCCTCACTTATCCTCGCTCAATGGTCGGGGTTTGGCGATCGTTGTTGGGCAGATTCTACGCCTTTTCCTTTGGTGAGTGTTTCCCCTCTTACCTCACTGAATTGTGATTTGTGTTTCTAGGGTTTTATTTGTGGATTGATTTGGGGTTTCATGATTTGCAGTGTGCTTGGTTGCAGGTGTTTGGTTGTGGAGTTTGCGTGATTGTTGCCAGTAGTGTTGAGGTTGATTGCTCTGATTTTGGGCGAGTTTGCGGTTGTTGGAGTTTCGAGTTTGTTATACGGGATTCGAGCCGTTTATCAGGCGAGTGCCCCTTCATTGCTAAATTACTTTACTCGTTAGCATATCTTTATTAGAGTTATGCATATTGGACTTGAGGTGTTTCCGATTTAGTTTTGACTGCATTGATTCTCGGTTGTAGTTGTGATTCCAGTATTGTTATTTTTCTTATCGTTAGGCATGTAGGGCGCGTTTTCCTTGTCCTTAACGAGGTCGTGCATTGTGTGGTATTTTCTTTTGGTTTTCCCTTGGTGGCTGTGTTCCAGTAATTTGAGACTGATGTTGTTAGATGTTGTGACTGGTCAATTAGTCACTGTTTATCTGTGCTTGGATGTTGTGACTGGTACATTAGCCACTGTTAGCATCTGTATTTTGGATTTTTTGCCCTTCTCTAGGCAAGGGTTATCCTGGGCGTAGGCCGTGGGTGCGGTTGTGGTGTTTGATCCTTGGGATCTGGTTTAGTTTGGGTTTCTTATAATTTAACTTAATGGGATCGTATGCGTAAACCAAACTCTACATCGGCTAACCCACAATAGGTTATCAGAATTCCAACATCAGGTTAAAATAGTAGGGTGATTCTTTGGTGACAGGTACTATCACATCTATTACCCATCCGGGAGTGTGGGATGGTGTGAGACAGTCCTCAGGTATCGGGCTTCATCCTCGGTGAGGTTGAAATTCCTTGGAATAGGTGAAATAAAGTTCAGACGTTGGCTCCGTGGGGAAAAAATCCCAAAACACTCAAATCATATGATAATATCCATTAGACTGGTCGAGCTTGTACAAGAAATCATACCATTGTATCCAACTGAGATTCTCGTTTAGGTTATTATGCATTAGCGGTTGATCAGCCCAATACTTTTAACCATAAGGTCTAGTCCTTTTAAACATTAATCATTCAACATTATGACTTAGTGTATCATCCAACATTTAGGATAATTATGGGATTATCCTAGTCATCATAGTGCATCATCATCATATCATATCATCATCACACCATCACATTATCGCATATACTCCTATTCCTACTCCTAATCTCATTCCTATTCTCTTTTCCCTCATTCTTCGCAGGTTCATTATATTACTGCACTTTGGAGTATTCTTTATCTCATTCATCTCTCTCTTCTCTGCACTTGTTATATTAGTATGTTCCTTGTTAGGCATTAGTGAGCCATAGTTTTGCCCACTCTCGCTTTGTTCCCCCATTTCAGAGGAGGAATAGTTACTATTGGCTGAGAGCTCAGCTGTTGAATCTAGTTTTGAGTTACTACAGATTCGTTCTTGTTGCTGTACTCATGTACGATTCCAGATTTTGGTATTGTATTGTCTTTGGAGACATTGTATTTACACTTTAAGTTGAAATATTTATATATATCTTTTCCTCCGCTGCATTTATTTAACTCTAATGATGTTGTTATTGTGAATGACTAAGCCTGAACTTATCTATGGCTCAGTTGTTTGTGGGGTGAATCGATTAGATTCCTCGACCTGCACACCCAGTTATCCATGTTTTAATCATTATTCTGATTATTGGATTTTGGGGTGTAACATAGACAATATTTGTACTTAAAATAATGATTTGCCATTTGTTATCAATAATTTTTCATTTGTTAACTTTCAATAGTCAATTTGGTTCTTTCAACATTTGTATTGTGTTTGTATGATAGTAGAGAACATTTGACCTTAAAAAATTAATTTGTCATTTGCTGACAATGATTTGTCATTTGTTACTAATAATTTGTCATTTGTTTCCAATGATTTGTCATTTGTTAACTATCAATGGTCTATTTTGTTCTTTGAGCATTTGAATTTTGTTTGTATGATAGTAGACAACATATATACTTAAAAAAATAATTTGTCATTTGTTAACTACGATATGTTATTTGTTACCAATGATTTATCATTTGTTAACTAACAATGGTCAATTTGGCTCTTTGAACATTTGTATTGTGTTTGTATAATAGTAGACAATATTTGTACTTAAAAAAATGATTTCTTATTTGATGACTACGATTTGTCATTTGTTACCTATAATTTTTCATTTGTTAACAAACAATGGTTTATTTGGCTTTTTGAACATTTATATTATGTTTATATGATAGTGGACAATAATTATTCCTAAAAAGAACCCTTTTTAATTTGTTAACTATGATTTGTCATTTAGTTACCAATGATTTGACATTTGTTAACTAATAATGGTCTATTTGGTTATATGAACATTTGTATTGTGTTTGTATTATAGTAGACAGCATTTATAGTTAAAAAAATAATTTGCCATTTGTTAACTATGATTTGTCATTTATTACCAATGATTGGTCATTTGCTAACTAACAATGGTCTATTTGGTTCATTGAACATTTGCATTGATATTATATGATTGTAGACAACATATGTACCTAAAAAAATTATTTGTCATATGTTGACTACGATTTGTCATTTGCTACCATTGATTTGCCATTTGAAAACTATCAATGGTCTATTTGGTTCTTTGAACATTAGTATTGTGTTTGTATGATAGTAGATAACATTTTTCCTTAAAAAAATGATTTCTCATTTGATGACTGCGATTTGTCATTTGTTACCAAGGATTTGTCATTTGTTAACTATCAATGGTCTATTTGGTTATTTGAACATAAGAATTGTGTTTGTATGAAAGTAGACAATATTTGTAGTTAAAAAAAAGGATTTGTCATTTGTTGACTATGATTTTCTATTTGTTATCAATAATTTGTCATTTGATAACTATAAATAGTCAATTTGTTTCTTTGAATATTTGTATTGTATTCGTATGTTAGTAGACAATATTTGATAATATAAAGGCAATTTCTCATTTGATACCAATGATTTGTCATTTTTTTACTACCAATAATCTATTCGGTTCTTTGAATATTTGTATTGTGTTTGAATAATAGTAGACAATATTTGTACTCATAAAAATGATTTGTCATTTCTTGCCTATGATTTGTCATTTGTGTCACGCCCCAAAATCCAGTAATCGGTAGCTAGACCAATTGTTGAGATTCGAGGATGTGCAGGTCAGGGAATCCAAAGATTCGCCCCACGAACAACTGAACTCTAGACAAATTCTGGCCTAGTCATTCACAATAGTAATAAAATAGAGTAATAAGGAAAGACAGAAACAGGGGAAGACTAAGATAACAATATCTAAACGTAAGATTCTACAAACCTCTGCGCAACAAGCCCGACAGTAATAACTGGAGAATAAGCCTCCAGCTCAACTCCCCAAAGATCACCACTGCAGCAAGTAAAGCCTGAAATAACCTGCCACTAAAAAAGGGAAGCAAAATTGTGCAAATAATGAGCTCACTAACTCCTAAGAATAGCTAAACGATTATACTAACCAGTGAAATGGATATAATAATAATAATATGATATAATAATATCTAACGATAAATAATATATATATCTAAATATATACAGAATGCCTAATAGGTATCTAATAGGTACATAACTAGTCTAATGATTATATATAACTATACTATAATTATACATACACATCTCGTGCAAAAGAGTGCTAAGACTATAACTACACTCTAGTCCCAAAGACTACTAACTTCACTCTAATCACTATTGTGGCCCTCAGTGCCACAAGTGACTAACCTACCTCAAAAATACAATCACACGCGAGGGTAATCACCCTCGGCTCACAATAATCTAACAACGTTACCCAAACCATAACCAGGCACAACCCCAAAGCAATCACAAGCTGAACGAGATCGTCCACAACCAAATACCAGCCTAAAGCTCATAGCAACCAACTAGACTAATTAACCTAATAGATTAACCAGATATAGAAGAGGGAAGAATAAATACAAAGAGGAGAGGAGTATGCAGAAGCAAGATGAATCTAATTACGCCGCAAATCAATTAGGAGAAGAGGAATTCAAATAAGAGGAGAAGAATATGATGAACTAGGATAATCCCATAATTATCCCAATGCAATGATATGTTATGATGATGATATGATGGAATGAGATAATCTTATGATTATCCCAAGGGCAGAAGATTCTATATTAAACATAATGCAGAAAGGGTTAAAGATTTCCATTAGATGAACCTACGAATTGGAAGTATGCAGAGATGCAATGATATGCTTGACGATGATGATGATGATGATGCATTATGATGCAGAATGATTTAGCGATGTCAACCTAAAGGGCTAGCCCCCATGACTAAAGTAGGCTGACAACTGCTAAAAAAGGATTACCTTAAAGGACCATTATCGATGCAGGTACGATTTTTCTACGCTGACCAGGCTGGGGGAACTTCACTGGGTGTCTTGAGCACCCCAAGGAATCTTATCCTCAGTCACACATAAGATACCACAGTCCTTACCACACACATGTCACATATAATACGGGTCAGGGGATGTATCCTGTCGTAATAAGATAAGATAATATATTATCTTTGGATGTGAGCAAAAATCCTAAAGACTGAAACACAACTGCTGCCAACATAGCCAGCACACAATAGGATAACCACCTGCCAAAGAGCATGGCAACCAAAGCTAACACAGATGCCCTCCTGTGACTCAGTTGCACCATCTAAACCTAGATTTAACAGTAACTTAACCGTCACGACATTTAAATAACATCAGTCTCTAAGATTCCCCAAAGTAATTTGATTACCATCAAGTACTATAGTACTCTAGCTGTCAAACCAGACTAGTACTCATGAGGCAACCTACAAGTTTCCAACAACTAGCCAATAATCCCTAATAACCAAACCGCATCACAATTCTCCTAATCATGTACATAAGTCACCAACACAGATGTACAGGAACACACCAGGTCTATCTACACCCAAGGTGACAATCTCGGCCAACAAATGCTTGATAGTGACAGTTTCCCTATACTGATGTGATAGCCCCCCCTGCAGATTCCAACATCACGGGCGACGTATAACTTCATAAACGACCTGGCTCAGCCGCGTACCTAACTGAGCCATGCTGTCTCGCTGCCTCCTAGATGACAAATGGGAGCACATCTGTATTATCCCAGATTTTTTAGGTTATTTTTATTATTTTTTATTGTTAAGTATTAGTATTTTTATTCCTATATGTTATGTGTTATGCATTCGCATTATTTCTATTGGCAGGTTCTGTGTTGTTTCCTTCCGGTGGTTTAGGGCATATTATATCATATGGTGACCTTGGGAACCTCTAGATGGGTTTGTGGTGATGTTTATTGATGTGTTCGTGGTTTGGTGTGGTTCCGATGAGCCGTTGGATTGGCGGATAGGTTTTCGGAGTTTTCCGAGCAAAGATTCCTTTCTGGGGGTTTAAGCATTTTGTTGGCCGTAAAGCGGTAGAGGTGGCGTTTAAATCTTGGGAACCCTTTATTAGGGTTTTGATGGTTGCTCGGGTTGTTCCAGTCTTCTGAGGGTCTTGGCGTTGTGTGTGGTTCAGGAGGACCTCAGAGTGACATTTTTTTATTCTTCCAGTTCCCGTTCAAACGATCGTTCGTAGGACTGGTCGATTATAAATATATCATTATCCATTCTCTCTCCTTACATTTCTCTTTCACTCTCTCTCTTCACCTAACTGAATCCTCTCCACTCCAAACTGAATCCTCTCCTCCCTCGCTTGCCGATTTCTTCGTAGATTCTTCGCCGTGATCTCCGCCGTTTTCCTTCGGTGAGTAATTCCTCTCAATCTCTCACTCTTGTATCATTGGTTGATTTCGGTTTTGGAGAGAACCATTGTAATGCTGGACTGATTTTAGAGTTTATGATTATTGGGTACATTGTTGATTTGAGGAGTGTGAGTATTGCGGATTTGGCCGGTGGCAGTGATTGCGTAAGTTGAATTGTTGGTGTTTGGGTGCCAAAAATTATGGGGTTTTCTTGCAGCTGTTTGGTGGTATGATTGGGGTTTAGTGTGGTTGGTAAGAGGAGGTGTGGTGACTATTTTAGGTGGTAGTTGTTGCCGTTTCGGAGAGGGCTGCTTGAGCACACAATTGTGGCCGTTTTGGTTCAGAAATTACTGCCGTAGTTACGGTTATTCTGGAGGAAGGGTTAGGACTGTTTTAGCACCCTTTGAACACCGGGTTCGTGATTATTGGGCAGCTCATTTTACGGGGTTAGAGTGGCATATCTTCATGTGATTATGGGTGATTGGAGTAGCGCAGCGTAGCGTGGTGAACCTTGGGTTTTGATGCAGTTTTGTTACTGAATTCAGTTATGGTGCTGATCTAAAACGCAGTTTCAGGCAGGTATCCTTTGTTGGAGTTGCGATTGGGCTCCGGTACATCATAGTGGCTGATGTTGTGGTTCTCCTGGTCCTTTCCATGATTGATTTGGAGTTTCAAAAGTCGATACGCGGAGCATATTTCCGCTGGGGTGCTGTTTGGACAGTTTCGCCGAGATTGTCGTTCCGAGCATATCGTCAGGCGAGTTTTATCTTCCTTAATAACTAGACCATTATATTGATTTTTGAGTTATTTCATCGCATAGTTTATCATGTTTATTACCGTGATTATGTTAGTATATGGGTTAATTGCTTAGGACACATTCACGGGTTATCCGTTTGGCATACCTTAGGCGAGAGTACTTAGGGGTTTGATAAGTAAATAAAACCCGAGTTAGTTACCAGATAGAACCTGTAGGTTATGTTTTGTCAGAGGAGGTTATTCTCTGCTGTCGTCGATGTGACGATGACTCCTGAGATTCCTCTTAAACCGATTTCATTGAGGGTGGTTCTCACGAATCCTTTCTTCGTTGAGGTTGAGAACAAAGGCATTTCTTAGTATGTTGCGATGCCCAGAGTCGTTATATATATATATATATGTATAATAGATTGAGTGTGGTACAGTTGGCTAGTTATTAGGGTTCCCAGCTTGTTTTAGGGCACTAGTAACTTGGTTTGACTATTAGTAGTGACTTATGGACGACATGTGGTTTCGCTGCCATTTCACATAGATAGTGTAGTTCAGAGACTATAGTTCTCACCTTATAGTATATCACCTTGGTTAGTTTGGGTTGCTGGACTTGTTTCCTGGGTAGTCTTGGGGTGACATAGCTTCAGTAAGACATGGTCTTCGATTCGGAGCTCGTCCTCTTGCCTGCTTTTGTTTTGATTAGTCTTAGGACTAGTCTAGGTGTACTCTGTGTTCTCGGGGCCTAGTCCTTAAGCACTTTCATTGTGATTGGTGGTTGTATAGAATGTTTGATTCTATGTGGGAGTGTAGTATCTCCTAGACTGTTAGTGGTTGATGGTGAGAAGACGGCTTATCTGTGGTGGTTTGTTGTGGATGTTGAACTTCTGATAGTTTGCCTTAGGAATGTTTGCTTATCGGGTTGTGACACTTATTGTCCTCATGATTCTTAGAGCTATTAGAGCTTACTCGTAAGCCTTATTTCCCCGGGATGAGGCTGTTAGGGCTATGTTTCGTTCTGTCATCTTGGAGGCAGTGAGGCAGCATGGCTCAGTATGATCCGCGGTTGAGCCAGGTGGTTTTCAAAGTTGTACGTCACCCGTGATGTTGGAATGCGGCTGAAACCTCCTATTGAATCCAGTTCCTGTACATCCGTGCTGTTGACTTATGTACATGATTAGGAGGATTGTGATGCAGTTATGTTATAGGGGATTATTGACTACTTGGTGGACTCTTGTAGGTCACCTCATGAGTACTAGTCTGTGTCGACAGCCAGAGTATTGTTGTAGTTGATGGTATTCATATTGCTTTGAGGAATCTTAGAGACTGATGTTGTTTAGATGTCGTGACGGTTAAGTTATTGTTTCATCTAGGTTTAGATGGTGCAACTGAGTCACAGGAGGGCATCTGTGTTAGTTTTGGTTGCCATGCTCTCAGGCAGGTTGTTATCCTATCGTGTGCTGGCTGTATTAACGGCAGTTGTGTCTCAGTCTCTAGGATCATGCTCACATCCATAGATAATATATTCTCTTCTTATCTTACTGTGTTTGGATACATAAACAAATTTGTATCAGCTGGCCCCTGATAGGTTGATAGGATCACTTGATCGGGTTAAATTTTTTAAGGTGAAGATATGGCTGGATTAGTTTTCCTGGCGCCCTGTCTTGACCTATGATGAGAGACATGGTTGGATTATATTTCTTGGTGCCCAGTCTTCTCCTGCGAGTGAAGTTATGGTTGGATGCTAGTTCCTGGTACCTAGACTCCTCGGTGAGGTTAAAATACCTATGTTAATATCTTTTAGTCTGGTAGAGCTAGTGCAGTATATCGTACCCTTGTATCCAACAATATCCGGTAAAGCAAATCCTTTTTCAGTAGTTGTCAGCCCACTTTAGTCTTGGGGGCTAGACCTTTGGGTTGACATCGTTAAACCATTAAATTTTGGATAGGTATGGGACTATCCCACTTCATCATAAATCTTTTTGCATCATCATCATCATCATCATCATCAAGCATATCATTGCATCTCAGCATACTTCCAATTTGTAGGTTCTTCTGATTGAAATCCTTAACCTTTTCTACATTATGTTTTAATATAGAATCTTCTGTACTTGAGATAGTCATAAGATTATCTCCTTACATCATATCATCATCATACCAAACCACTGTATTTGGGATAATTATGGGATTATCCTAGTTCATCATATTCCTCTACTATTATCGTAGATTCCTCTTCTCCTAATTAATTGCAGTGTCATTAAATTCCTCTTCCTTCTGCATATTCCTCTCATCTCTGCATCTACTCCTCTTTCATCTGTATCTAGTTATTTTATTAAGTTGAGTAGTCTGTTGGTTGTTGTGAGCTTCAGGCTGGCATTTGGTTATGGGCGATCTCGTTAAGCTTGTGGTAGCTTCCGGATTGTGCCTGGTTGGGGTTTGGATAACCCGGCTGGATTATTGTGAGTCGAGGGTATTTACCCTCATGTGTGACTGTATTCCTGAAGTGGGTTAGTTGTTTATGGCGCTTAGGGCCATGGTAGTAATTAGAGTGCAGTTAGTGGTACTTGCGACTGGAGCGTGGATTAGCACTCCTTTGCGCGAGGTATATTTATAGATAGATTTATTAGAGTTAGTATATATACGTATACCTATTAGTCATCATATATATATTTATATATATGCATTGCTTATCATTAGATATAATTATATCCTGTTATCACTAATATTTATATTCATCTCATTGGTTAGTATAATCGTTTAGCTATTTTTGAGAGTTAGTGAGCCCGCTGTTTGCTCACTCTCGCATCCCCCCATTCAGTGGCAGGTTGTTTCAGTTTTTATTACTGCTGTGGTGATCTTTGGGGAGCTGAGCTGGAGGCTCAATCTCCTGTTATTATAGTTGGGCTTACTGCGTAGAGGTTTGTAGAATCTTACGTTTAGATTCAGTTATCTTAGTCTTCCGCTGTTTCTTATTTCTTTGTTACTCTGTTGTGATACTATTTTGAATGACTGGGACATAATTTTTCTACGGCTCGGTTTTTCGTTGGGCTAATCTGTGGATTCCCCGACCTGCACAGCTTTAGATCTAGTAATTGGTCAAGCTACTGATTATTTGATTTTGAGGCATGACAACATCTCTAACAGCCTCATCCCAAGGAAGGAAGGCTTACGAGTATGCTTTATTAGCTCTAAGAATCATGAGGACAATAAGTGTAACAACACGATAAGCAAACAATCCTAAGGCAAGTTATCAGAAGTTCAGCATCCACGGCCAACCACCACTGACTAGCCGTCTGCTCACCACAAACTACTAACAGTCAAGGAGATTCCACACTCCCTCAGGGAATCAAACACTCCAACCAACCACTAATCACAACGACAGCGCTCAAGGACAAGGCCTCGAGAACACAGAGTACACCTGGGCTAATCCTAAGACAAATCAAAGCAATAACAGGCAAAAGGAAGAGCTCTAAATCGAAGACCATGTCTTAGTGAAGCTATGTCGCCCCAAGACTACCCTGGAACCAAGTCCAGCAGCCTAAACTAACTAATGTGCTACACTGTAAGGTGAGAACTATAGTCTCTAAACTACACTATCTCAGATAAATGACGGCTAAACCACAGCCATCCATACATCTCCACTAATAGCCAAACCTAGTTTTTAGGGCCCTGAAACAAGCTGGGCATCCTAATAACTAACCAACAATACCATACTCAATATATTATATATATATTCCACACTCAATATATTATTTATATATAGTGATACTGAGGCGCCGCAAAACACTGAGAAATGCATTGTTCTCAACCTCCATTAAGAAAAGATTCGTGAAAACCACCCTTAATAAAATCAGTCTAAGAGGAATCTCTAGAGTTATCGTCACATCGACGACAAGAGAGAATAACCCCTTCTGGCTAATAATAACCTACAGATTCAATCTAGTAACTAAGCTTAAATTATTGCGAGTTTTACTAACTTATCAAACCCTTAAATACTCTCGTCTAAAGTAATGCTTAACGGATAACCAGTAAAGTGTCCTAAGCAATTAACACACATACTAGCCTAGTCATAGATATGATGTACTAAACTATACATTTCTATAACTCATGAATCAGCATAATAATCTAGTTATTCAGGAAGATAAAACTCGCCTGTAACCCGATGAAATGTTCCAGCTGAATCAATTCGTGTGAGCAACTCGAAGCTCCAACGATAACATCTCACGGACATGCCACCCGAATCGTAAAATAACCCAACCGCAACACCGCAGCCATCACAACAACCCAAACAACAACAACATCGTCAAACCCAACACCTACAACTATCACAACTCTGTAAATCAACAAAAACCCAATAACCACAAACCCTAAAATCACCCCACGATTACACACCCTAAAACTGAGAGTTTCCACCAAAACCAAAATCGGAACAAATCACCCAAATCTCAAGACAACTCAACCGCAGTGCCACAGATATCGCACGCAACCCAACCAACCACCACCACCGAACACCCAAATCCTCCAACAATCACAACCCACAATCAAACCCAATACCTGCGATAATCGCAAACGCCGCAAACCCCAAATCACCAACAATGCAAACCCAAACAAACCCCCACAATCACAAACCCTAGAAATCAAACCCTATGCCAAATCGAAAGGAATTGACAGAAAGGGAATCGAGAATAACTCACCAAGAATAGGAGTGAAGATCGCAGCGAAGCTCGGTGAGGAATCTGGAGCGAGGGAACGGATTTGATAAGAGTTTTGGGAAGAGGGGAGGATTTGAGTTTGGGAAGGATTTGGGTTAGATTTTGGGAGATGAGAGAGTGAGAAATTTTTTTTTAAAACAATGAAAACCCATTTTTTGGCTTAAAAGGAAAAGCTAATTTTTTTGTTGACTAGAAATATTCGAATATTTTCAAAAATATTCGAATAATTTTCCTCTACAAAAAATATTCGAGTAAGATAAAAAAATATTTGAATATATTTTCTTTGCCAAAAATATTCGAGTAAGATAAAAAAAATATTAGAATATAGAGAATTTTTTCTGAACAGTGAATAGAAACTGTAAGAAGGAAAACCCTGAAAACCTAACGGCCAACCCCGGACACCCCGGAATCATACCAAACTACCACCAATACCACACAAATACTACTATAAACCCAAAAAGGTTTCCCAAGGTATAAACACCACCTCCACCGCCTTACGGCCACCAAAACGCCTAAACACCCGAAAATAAATCTATGCTCGGAAAACTCCAAAAACCTATCGGCCAATCCAACGACTCACCGGAACTACACCAAACCGTAAAAACATCAGACAAACATCACTACCAACCCATCTAAAGGTTCCAAAGGCCACAACGCCACCTCCTCCTTCGAATAACCATCGTACCACCGAAACTTCATAAAAGGAATTTAACAAACAAAACCTGCCGAATGGAAAAAATGGATGCATAATAGATGAAAAAGTACATGCGGAATATATACAGAATATTTGCGCGGAACATAACGTGGAGGAACTTAATAATAAATAAAAAAATAACCCATAAATCTGAGAGATTATAATTTGTTACCAATGATTTGTCATTTGTTAACTAACAATGATCTATTTGGTTCATTGAACATTTGTATTGTATTTTTATAATTAAAGACAACAATTATTCTTTAAAAAATGATTTGTCATTTGTTGACTATGATTTGTCATTTATTACCAATGATTGGTAATTTATTAACTAACAATGGTCTATTTGGTTTTTCTGATCATTTATATTGTGTTTGTATGATAGTAGACAGCATTTGTTCCTAATAAATTGATTTAACATTTGATTTTCTACGATATGCCATTTGTTACCAATGATTTGTCATTATTTAATTAACAATGGTCTATTTGGTTTTTAAAACATTTGTATTATGTTTATATGATAGTAGACGACAATTATTATTAATAAGGCCATTTTTTGTTTGTGGCTATTATTTGCCATTTTTTACTAATGATTTATCATTTGGTAATAAACAATAGTGTATTTTACTATTTGAACATTTGTATTGTGTTTGTGCTATAGTATACAGCATTTGAACATAAAAAATTGATTTTTCATTTGTTAACTATCAATAGTCTATTTGGTTTTATAAACATTTGTATTATGTTTGAATGATACTAGACAACATTTGTACTTCAAAAATTGATTTTTCATTTGCTGATAACGATTTGTCATTTGTTACCAATGATTTGTCATTTGTTACTAATGATTTATCATTTGCTAGCTAACAATGGTCTATTTTGTTATTTTAACATTTGTATTGTGTTTGTATGTTAGTAGACATCATTTGTACCTCTAAAAATGATTTCTCATTTACTAACAACGATTTGTCATTTGTTACCAATGATTTGCCATTTGTTAACTATCAATGGTTTATTTGGTTCTTTGAGCATTTGTATTTTTTTTGTATGATAGTAGACAACATTTATTCTTAAAATAGCGATTTGTTATTTGTTGACTATGATTTGTAATTTGTTACCAATTATTTGTTATTTGTTAACTAACAATGGTCTATTTGGTCCTTTGAACATTTGTATTGTATTTGTATGATTGTAGACAATATTTGAACTCAAAAAAATGAATTGTCATTTGCTGACTATGATTTGTCATTTGTTACCATGGATTGGTAATTTGATAACTAACAATGGCCTATTTTGTTCTTTGAACATTTGTATTATTTATGAATGATAGTAGACAACATTTGTACTTAAAAAAACGATTTGTCATTTGTTGACTACGATTTGTCATTTGTTATCAATGATTTGTCATTTGTTAAATAACTATGTTTTATTGGGCTCTTTGAACATTTTTATTGTGCTTATCTGATAGTAGATAGCATTTGTACTTAAAAAATTGATTTGTTATTTCTTGCCTATGATTTATCATTTGTTATCAATGATTTTTCATTTGTTAACTAGCAATGCTTATTTCTTTAAACATTTGTATTGTGCTTGAATGATAGTAGACAGCATTTGTACTTAAAAAAAATAATTTGCCATTAATTGCCTATGGTTTGTCATTTGTTACCTGTGATTTGTCATTTGTTAACTAACAATAGTCTATTTGGTTATTTGAGCATTTGTATTATGTTGCATGATAGTAGACAATATTTGTACTTAAAAAATAATTTTTCATTTGATGACTACGATTTGTCATTTTCGACCAATAATTTGTCATTTCTTAACTAACAATGCTCTATTTTGTTTTTGAGCATTTGTATTATGTTTATATGATAGTAGACAACAATTATTCTTTGAAAAAACATTTTTTATTTATTGACTATTATTTGTCATTTGTTACCAATGATTTGTCATTTGTTTACTAACAATGGTCAATTTGGTTATTTGAACATTTGTATTGTGTTTTTATGATAGTAGACAACATTTATACTTAAAAATACAATTTATCATTTGTGGACTATGATTTGTCATTTGTTACCAATGATTTATCGTTTGTAAACTAACAATGGTCTATTTGGTTCTTTAAACATTTGTATTGTGTTTATATGATAGTAGACCACATCTGTACCTAAAAAAATGATTTGTCATTTGTTGACTACGATTTGTCATTTTATTACCAATGATTTGTCATTTGTAAATTATCATTTTTCTATTTGGTTCATTGAACATTTGAGTTGTGTTTGTATAATAGTAAAGAACATTTGAACTTAAAAAAATGATTTTCCATTTGCTGACTACGATTTGTCATTACTTACTAATGATTTGTCATTTTTCAACTATCAATGGTCTATTTGGTTCTTTGAACATTTGTATTATGTTTGTATGATAGTAGATAATATTTGTACTTAAAAAAATGATTTTTCATTTGTTGACACTGATTTGTCATTTGTTATGAAATTTTTTTCATTTGATAACTATAAATTATCTATTTGGTTCTTTGGAAATTTATATTATGTTTATTTGATAGTAGACAATATTTGTAATTAAAAAGACGATTTGCCATTTGTTACCAATGATTTGTCATTTTTTAACTAACAATAGTCTATTTGGTTCTTTGAACATTTGTATTGTGTTTGTATAAAAGTAGACAACATTTGAACTTTAAAAAATGATTTGTCATTTATTGCCTATGATTTGTCATTTGTTAGCAATGATTTGTCATTTGTTATCTGATAATGGTCAATTTGGTTTTTTGAACATTTGTATTGTGTTTGTAGACAACATTTGTACTTAAAAAAAATATTTTCCATTTATTAACTATGTTTTGACATTTGTTACCAATGATTTATTATTTAATAACTAACAGTGATCTATTTGGTTCTTTCAATATTTGTATTGTGTTTGTATGATAGTAGACAATATTTGTTTTTAAAAAAATAATTTGACATTTGATTACTACGATTTGTCATTTATTACCAATTATTTGTCATTATTTAATTAACAGTGGTCTATTCTTTTTTTAGATCATTTGTATTATGTTTATAAAATAGTAGACAACAATTATTTTTAATAAAGCCATTTTTTATTTGTTGCTATGATTTGTTATTCATTGCCAATGATTTGCCATTTGTTAACTAACAATGGTCTATTTGAATATTTGTATTGTGTTTGTATGATAGTAGACAACATTTGTAATTAAAAAAACGATTTGTCATTTGTTATCAATAATTTTTCATTTGTTAACTATCTATAGTCTATTTGGTTCTTTAAATATTTATATTAAGTTTGTATGCTAGTAGACAACATTTGTACTTAAAAAATGATTGGTCATTTGCTGATAACGATTTATCATTAGTTACCAATTATTTATCCTTTGAAAACTAACAATGGCCTATTTGGCTCTTTAAACATTTTTATTGTGTTTGTATGATAATAGACAACATTTGTACTTAAAAAAATGATTTGCCATTTGTTGACAATGATTTGTCATTCAGTACCAATAATTGGTGATTTGTTAACTAACAATGGTCTATTTGGTTCTTTGAACATTTGTATTGTGTTTGTATGATTGTTGTGATGCCCCAAAATATATTTATCGGTAGCTAGACCAATAACTAAGATTCGAGGATGTACAGGTCGGGGAATCCAAAGATTCACCCTACGAACAACTGAGCCGTAGACAAATTCTTGCCCAGTCATTCACAATAGTATCACAACAGAGTAATATGGTAAAACAAAAATTGTGGAGGACAAAGATTGCAATATATAAACGTAAGATTCTACAAACTTCTACGCAGCAAGTCCGACAGTAATAACTGGAGAATGAGCCTCTAGGTCAGCTCCTCAAAGATCACCACAGCAGCAACTAAAACCAGAAACAACCTGCCACTGAAAGGGGGATAGGAGAGTGAGCAAACAACAAGCTCACAAATTCTCAAGAATAGCTAAACGATTATACTAACCAATGAGATGGATATAATAATAATAATAGGATATAATAATATCTAACAATAAATAATAGATATATCTAAATATATACAGGATTTCTAATTGGTATCTAATAGGTACATAACTAGTCTAATGATTATATGTAACAATGCAATAATTATACATTCACATCTCGAGAAAAGGACTGCTAAGACTATAACTACACTCCTGTCCCATGGACTACTAACTGCGCTCTAATCACTACCGCGACCCTCAGTACCACAAGCGACTAACCTACCCCAGAAATACAATTACACATAAGGGTAAATAACCCTCGGCCAACTACAATCTAACCGGGTTATCCAAACCCCAACCAGGCACAACTTTGAAGCTATCATAAGCTAATCGAGATCGCCCATAACCAGATTCCAGCCTAAAGCTCATAGCAACCAACCGGACTAATTAACCAAATAACTTAGTTAGATACAAAAGAGGGATGCTAAAGATACAGAAAGGAGAGGAGTACGTAGAAGGAAGAGGAATCTAATTACACTACAAATCAATTAAGAGAAGAGGAGTTAAGAGAAGGGGAGAAGAATATGATGACCTATGATAATCCAATAATTATCTCAATACAATGATATGATGGAAAAAGATAATCTTATGATTATCCCAAGTGCAGAAGATTCTATATTAAACATAATGCAGAAAGGGTTAAGGATTTCTATCAGAAGAACCTACAAATTGAAAGTATGTAGAGATGCAATGAAATGCTTGATGATGATGATGATGACGATGACGGATTATGATACAGAATGATTTAGCGATGTCAACCCAAAGGGCTATCAAATCCCACGGAGCCGACGTTCGAACTATATATGCATTCCGAAGCATTTCAACATCCAAGATAAACCCTATGCCAGATTGTAAATATTGTCTTATACTATCCCACACACCCGAATGGGTGACTAGGTATAATAGTATCCATCCTGGACCCACCTTCTATTTTAACCCAATTTAAGAAATCCTTGAACCTCTCGAGGGTCAGCCGATGCGGAGTTATTTATGTATCCAATCGCAATTAGATAAGAACATAATATATTATCTATGGATGTGAGAGAAAATCCTAAAGACTTAAACTCAACTGCTGTTAACACAACCAGCACACAATAAGATAACCACTTGCCTGAGAGCGTGGTAACTAATACTAGCATGGATACCCTCCTGTGACTCAGTTGTACCATCAGAACCAAGATAAAACAACAACTTAACCGTCACGACATCTAAACAACATCAGTCTCTAAGATTCCTGAAAGCAATTTTATTTCCATCAAGTACAACAGTACACTGGCTGTCAACATAGACTAGTACTCATGGGGTGATCTATAAGTGTCCAACAAGAAGTCAACAATCCCCAGTAACAGAACTGCCTCACAATCTTCCTAATAATGTACATAAGTCACAAGCACGGATGTACAGAAACCAGATTCAATAGGAGGTTTCGGCCGCATTCTAGCATCTCGGGTGACATACAACTTCATAAACCACTTGGCTCAGCCGCAGACCTCAGTGAGCCATGTTATCTCGCTGCCTCCTAGATGACGGAAGGGAACACAGCCCTAACAGCCTCATCCCGGGGAAAGAAGGCTTGCGGTTAAGCTCTATTAGACCAAATAATCATGATGACAATAAGTATCACAACACGATAAGCAATCAATCCTTAGGAAAACTATCAGAATTTCAACATCCACGACCAACCACCACGGACAAGCCATCTGCTCACCACCAACAACTAGCAGTCCAGGAGATACCACACTCCCACATGGAATCCAACATTCCAAACACCCACTAATCACAATGGCAGTGCTCAAGAACCAAGCCTCGAGAACACAGAGTACACCAAGACTAGTCCTAATACTAATCAAAATAATAGTAGGCAAGAGGAGGAGTTCCGAATCGAAGACCATGTCTTACTGAACCTATGTCGCCCAAAAGACTATCCAGGAACCAGGTCCAACAACTAAACTAACCAAGGTATTATACAATTAGGTGAGAACTATAGTCTCAAAACTTCACTATCTTATGAAGGATAGCGGCTCAACCACGTGCCATCCATACATCTCTACTAATTGCCTAACCTAGCTACTAGTGCCTTGAAACAAGTTGGGCACCATAATAACTAACCAAAAATACCATACTTAATATATTATATATATATATATATAAAGTGACGCTGAGGCATCGTAACACACCGAGAAATGTCTTTGTTCTCAACCTCGACGAAGAAAAGATTCGCAATCATAATCCACGATGAAATCGGACTAAGAGGAATCTCAGGGGTCATCATCACATCGACGACAACAGAGAAATAGCTACCTATGACTAACCATAACCTACAGGTTCTATATAGTAGCTAAACTCATATTTTCGCGGGTTTTACTAACTTATCAAACCCTTAAGTACTCTCGTCTAAGGTATGCTAAACGGATAACCAGTAAATGTATCCTAAGAAATTAACCCATATACTAACATAATCATGGTAATAAACATGATAAACTACGTGATGCAATAACTCACAAATCAATATAATGGTCTAGTTATTAAGGAAGATAAAACTTGCCTGACAAAACAACGCTCGGAACGGCAATCTCGGCGAAACTGTCCAAACAGCACCCCAACGGAAATGTGCTCCGCGAATCGACTTCCAAAAGTCCAAATCAATCACAGAAAAGACCATGAACACCACAACATCAACAAATATCAAGGCCCAGATCCCAATCGCAACTCCAACATAGGATACCAGTCCGAAACTACGTTTCAAATCAGCACTACAACTGAATTTAACAACAAAACTGCAACAAAACCCACGGTCCACCACGCTACGCTGCGCTACTCCGATTACCCACAATCACATTAAGATATACCACTTTAAGCCCACCGAATCATCTGCCTAATAATCACGAACCTGGTGTTCTAAGGGCGTTAAAACAGCCTTAACACTTCCTCTAAAATAATACTAACGTAGGCTGCAATTTCGTTAGCGAAGCTCGCTAAACATTCATAGATAAAATCAGCAACTAGGCAAAGCAAACATCTGAACCGAAGCGGCAACAATAGCCAGTTCAGGGAGCCCTCTTCGAAACAACATCCAAACCCAACAATCCACCACCGAACACCCAAATCTCCCAATCAATTACAACCCCAAAATAAGCCCAACACCTGCAATAAATCATACACTTCCATAAACCCCAAAACTCCACAATTATAAACTCTGAAATTAGCCCATCAATAACATAAACCAACACCGGAATCAAAACTGCAATTAGGAAGAGGAAATAGGAAATTACTCCTCCACGGAGGGAACGACGTCAAATTGGTGAATCAACGACGTAAACGCATCCCTCTCTTTCTCTCTCTAGAACAACAAATCTCACTCTCTGAAGAACTGAAATCAGGATATAGGGGATTCTAAACTAAACCTCCAAACCAACCAAAAGTAAAGGAAAAAAAGGATTGAAGGGAGGAGAAGTGTTCTTTGGAGTCGATTTGGAGAGAAAGAGTTGGAGTGGGTTTAGAGAGAAAGAAAAAAATGATTTAAAAATGAAATCAAGAGTTTATATAGGGGAAGCCAACACTCATCTCGAGGTAAAATCCAACGCTCGAGAATAGCTCAAAGGACCCAACTTTGTCGTCTGAACACACAAATATTCGAACAAAAATAGAGGGAAAAGTTATAACAAAAATATGCCCAAACATAATTAAGCAGTCCTAAAATTAACAGTTGGTAAAAGAAATCCATACAATGGAAAAATAAAGGAATTTATCAGTGGAAATCCACAGAAATCCAAGGCTAACCAACGATTCCTCGAAATCACATCCACATCACCACACTTCCATAAAACACTATCACCAACCCACACAGCTGTTCCCAAGGTCTAAACACCACCTCCACCGCCTGACGGGCACCGAAACTCCTAAAACCCAGATAAGGAATCTAACTACCAGAAACTTAAGCGAAAGCAATAAATTGATGCAGAATGGATAGAAAATATAATATGCAAATGTGTAACGCGTAGGAGTATATGTGGAAGTTCAACGAATTGTAACATATGCATAATAATAATAGCACTTAATAAAAAAAAAATATACCCTGAAAATCTTGGACATTCCAATCTACCCTCCTTAGAAGAATTTTGTCCCGAAATTTGAAATACTTACTTAGGTATAGTATAGTATATTTCAAATGTAATGTGTAACCATATCGTACTTGTGGTTACACAAGGTCGATAAATTAGAAACCCTCTGAACTCTTCGTCCAGGTACACGACATTATAGTAAAAGAAACATATCATAGATTAAGTTAAATATATAAGTATATAATTTGTATGAAAATATATATAGTTTGATTATTAAAAAAAATAGTTTAAAAATGCCAAATACATAAGGGGAAATTGGAATATGATGTCCATTTCCCTATATGAACAAAGTCAAAATCTGATGTACACACAATCCCCAGTCTTATAACACGTCTGCAATGAGATCAGGTCCACGATAAAAGAGATAAAAATAATATGTTAAAATGATGCATTCAATAAATAATGAAAACAATTTAAACAATCAGATACAATATCTAGATCGATCTGGATTCGATTATAAACAAATACCCGAAACTCGCTAAGAGAAACATTAAAATGGAACACGCGTCGAAACTACTACGACGGCAAACATAACGTTGTCCAATTAGCGTAAAATGACCAATCTGAAGTCGTAACCTAACACCAAAAAAAATAGAGAAACCACTACCACTAGATGCCAATCAAACACCATTTTAAAGATTTAAGATAAATATCTTGAGTCCTCTAAATCTACAGCAAAAGCCTACATACTAGACCTATGCTAGAAGCCTACATGCAGAAGGTCTCAAGAGATCAACTCTCTAACCAAACATGCAAAAAGAGACACAGGACACCAAGAATTGACCAAACTCGCTCTAACAAAAACTCAACCTATGAGTGTTAGATACCGAGATAGGAGTTAACCAAGAGCTCTGATACCAAGTCTGTCACGCCCCAAAATCTAGTAATTGGTAGCTAGACCCATTACTGAGATTCGAGGATGTGCAGGTCGGGGAATCCAAAGCTTTACCCCACGAACAACCGAGCCGTAGACAAATTTTGGCCCAGTCATTCACAATAGTATCACAACAGTGTAATAAGGAAAAATAGAAACAACGGAAGACTAAGATAACAATATCTAAACGTAATATTCTACAAACCTCTACGCTGCAAGTCCGATAGTAATAACTAGAGAATAAGCCTCCAGCTTAGCTCTATAAAGATCACCACAGCAGCAACTAAAACCTAAAATAACCTACAACTAAAAGAGGGATGCGAGACTGAGCAAACAACGAGATCACTAACTCCCAAGAATAGCTAAACGATTATACTGACCAATGAGATAAATATTATAAGGATAATAGGATATATTAATAACTAATGATAAACAATATATATATCTAAATATATATAAGATGCCTAATAGGTATCTAATAGATACATAACTAGTTTAATGATTATATGTAACTATACTACAATTATACATACACATTTCAAATAAAGGAGTGCTAAGACTATAACTACACTTCAGTCCCAAGGATAACTAACTACACTCTAATCACTATCGTGACCCTTAGCGCCACAAGTGACTAACCTACCTCAAAAATACAATCACACACGAGGGTAGACAACCCTCGGCCAACTACAATCCAACCGGGTTATCTAAACCCCAACTAGGCACAACCCCGAAGCTATCACAAGCTAAGCGAGATCGCCCACAACGAGATACCAGCCTAAAGCTCACAGCAATGAACCAGACTAATTAAACTAATAACTTAATTAGATTCAGAAGAGGGACAGGAAAGATGTAGAGAGGAGAGGATTATGAAGATGGAAGATGAATCTAATTGCACCGTAAATCAATTTGGAAAAAAGGAATTAAGATAAAGGGAGAAGAATATGATGAACAAGGATAATCCCATAATAATCCCAATACAATGATATGATGGAAAGAGATAATCTTATGATTATCCCAAGTGCAGAAGATTTTACATTAAACATAATGCGGAAAGTGTTAAGGATTTCTATCAGAAGAACCTACGAATTGGAATTATGCAGAGATGCAATAATATACTTGATGATGATGATGATGATAATGCATTATGATACAGAATGATTTAGCAATGTCAACCCAAAGGGCTAGCCCCTAAGACTAAAGTGGGCTGACAACTGCTGAAAAAAGATTTACCTTACTAGATATTATTGGATAAAAGGGTACGATGTACGTCACTAGCTCGACCAGACTATGAGGATATTACATCAATCTATCAAATCCCACAGAGCCAACGTCCGAACTATATATGCATTCCACAACATTTCAACCTCTAAGATAAACCCTATACTGGATTGTAAATACTGTCTCATAGCATCTCACACTCCCGAATGGATAACTAGGTATCATAGTATCCATCCTGGACTCACCTTCTATTTTAACCCGATTTAAAAAATCCACGAACCTCTCGAGGGTCAACCGATACAGAGTTATTTATGTATCCAATCACAGTAAGATAAGGAGAGAATATATTATCTATGGATGTGAGCAAATATCCTAAAGACTGACGTACAACTGATGTTAACACAGCCAGTACACAATAAGATAACCACCTGCCTGAGAGCATGGTACCCAAACCTAACCCAGATGCCCTCTTGTAACTCAGTTGCACCGTCTGAACCTAGATGAAATAACAACTTAACCATCACGACATCTAAACAACATCAGTCTCTTAGATTCTACAAAGTGATATGATTACCATTAAGTACAACAGTACTCTGGCTGTCAACACAGACTAGTACTCATGGGGTGATCTTCAAGTGTCCAACAAGTGGTCAATAATCCCCAGTAACAGAACTGCCTCGCAATCCTCCCTAATCATGTACATAAGTCACCAGCACGGATGTACAAAAACCGGATTCAGCCGTATTCCAATATCTCGAGTGACGTACAACTTCATAAACCACCAGACTCAGTGAGGTCTGCTCAGCCGTGGACCTCACTGAGCCATACTGTCTCGCTGCCTCAAAGATGATGGAAGGGAACACAACCCTAACAGCCTCATCCTGGGGAAAGAAGGCTTAAAAGTAAGTTCCATTAGCTCTAAGAATCATGAGGATAATAAGTGTCACAACACGATAAGCAAACCATCCTAGGATAAACTATCAAAAGTTTAATATCCACAATCAACTACCACGGATAAACCATCTGCTCATCACCAACAACTAGTAGTCCAGGATATACCACACTCCCACATGGATTCCAACATTCAAAATACCTACCAATCACAACGACAGTGCTCAAGGACCAGGCCTCATGAATAAGGAGTTCACCTAGACTAGTCCTTTGACTAATTAAAATAATAGCAGGCTAGATGACGAGTTCTGAATCGAAGACCATGTCCTACTGAAGCTTTGTCGCCCAAAAGACTATCCAGGAACCAGGTCTACCAACTAAACTAACCAAGGTGTTATACTATAGGGTTAGAACTATTGTCTCTGAACTACACTATCTCATAAGGATAGCGGCTCAACAACGTACCATCCATACATCTCCACTAATTGCCAAACCTAATTACTAGTGCCCTAAAACAAGCAGGGCACCCTAATAACTAATCAACAATACCATACTCAATATATTATATACATATATAAGGCGATGCTGAGGCGTCGCAACATACCAGGAAATACATTTGTTCTCAACCTCAACAAAGAAAAGATTAGGAATAACCATCCACGATGAAATCGGTCTAAGAAAAATCTTAGAAGTCATCGTCACATCGATGACAATAGAGAAATAACTACCTATGACTAACCATACCTGCAGGTTCTAAATAGTAGCTAAATACCCATTGTCGCGGGTTTTACTAACTTATCAAACCCTTAAGTACTCTCGCCTAAGGTATGCTAAACGGATAACCCGTGAATGTGTCCTAAGCAATTAACCCATATACTAACATAATCACGGTAATAAACATGATAAACTATGTGATACAATAACTCACAAATCAATATAATGGTCTAGTTATTAAGGAAGATAAAACTCGCCTGACAAAATAACGCTCGGAATGGCAATCTCGGCGAAACTGTCCAAACAATACCTCAACGGAAATGTGCTCCACGAATCGACTTTCGGACCTCTAAATCAATCACGGAAAGGACTAGGAACACCACAACATCAGTCACTATCAAGGCCTAGAACTCAATCGTAACTCCAACAATGGATACCCGCCCGAAACAACGTTTCAGATCAGCACTACAACTGAATTCAGCAATAAAACTGCATCGAAGCCCACGGTCCACCACGCAACGCTGCGCTACTCCGATCACCCACAATCACATTAATAAATACCACTTTAATCCTACCGAATCAGCCGCCTAATAATCACGAACTCAGTGTTCTAAGGGCGTTAAAACAACCCAAACCCTTTCTCTAGAATAACAGCAACGAAGGAAGCAATTTCGTTAGCAAAACTCGCTAAACATTCACGGATAAAATTAGCAACTAGGCAAAGCAGCTATCTGAGGCGAAATGGAAACAATCGCCGGTTCAGGCAGCCCTCTCCGAAACAACATCCAAACCCAACAATCTACCACCGAACACCCAAATTCCCCAATCAAACACAACCCTAAAATCAGCCCAACACCTGCAATAAATCATAAACTTCCATAAACCCCAAAACTCCACAATTATAAACTCTGAAATCAGCCCATCAATAACCCAAACCAACACCAGAATCAAATCTGCAATTAGAAAGAAGAAATAGGGAATTACTCCTCCACGGAGGGAACGGCTATAACCGGCGAGGGAATGGCGTCAAATTGATGAATCAATAACGGAAACGCAGCCCTCTCTTTCTCTCTCTAGAACAACAAATCTCACCCTCTGAAAAATTGAAATTAGGATATAGGGGATGCTAACTCAAGCTCCTAACCAACCAAAAGTGAAGGAAAATAAGGATTGAAGGGAGAAGAATGGTTTTTTGGAGTCGTTTTGGAGAGAAAGAGTTGGAGTCGGTATTGAGAGAAAGAAAAAAAATGATTTGAAAATGAAATGAAGAGTTTATATAGGGGAAGCCAACACTCATCTCGAGGTAAAATCCAACGCTCGATAATAGCTCAAATGACCCAACTTGGTCATCTGAACATACAAATGTTCGAACAAAAATAGAGGGAAAAATCATAACCGAGATATGCCCAAACATAAATAAGCAGCCCTAAAATTAACAGTTGGTAAAAGGAATCCATACAATGGAAAAATAAAGGAATTTATCAGTGAAAAGCCACATAAATCCAAGGCTAACCAACGATTCCCCGAAATCACATCCACATCACCACTCCACCATAAAACACTATCACCAACCCATACAAAGGTTCCCAAGGTCTAAATACCACCTCCACCGCCTGACGGCCAGCAAAACTCCTAAAACCCAAAAAAAGAATCTAACTACAAGAAACTTAACCGAAAAGAATAAATGGATGCTGAATGGATAAAATGGATAATATGCAAATGTATAACGTAGGAGAATATGCGGAAGTTCAACGAATAATAATATATTCATAATAATAATAACACTTAATAATAATAAAAATATGCCCTAAAAATCCGAGACATTACAAAAGTAGACGGCATGTCACACCCCAAAATCTAGTAATCGATAGCTTGACCAATTACTAGATTCTAAGTAGTACAGGTCGGGGAATCCAGGGATTCTACCCCACAAATAGCCATGCCGTAAACAAATTCTGGCTCGGCTTTTCACATATAACAATAATCATCAGAGTAAAGTATAAATAATAACAATATAACGCGGAAGCAAAAGACAAATATATATATATCAGATGAAAATGTGATACAACATCTCTAATAAAAGCTCAGCGACACATGCTGAGAACACCTACAAAAATCTAGAACCAAAGGAAATTTACAGTGGCAAAATCTGTGTCTGAACTGGCTACCTTCGCGGCAGTCCAAGCTAATCAACCTCTGAAATGGTAAAAACGCGAGAGTGAGCAAACAGCGAGCTCACAAATCCAACAGAACTAAATAACTTACTAACAACTGGTACTGAAAAATAGAGTAGAGATGAATATAATATAGATCAGGTAAATACAATCTAGCAAAATAATAAGTGACCATAACAGATACAGAGTTGGAAAGGAAAAGAAATAGAGTTGGTGAGAGGAAAGAATAGAGAAGGAATGTGAGAAGAGTATATGGAAGAGAATGTGATGGTATGATAATATGCAATGCCATGATGTGAAGTAATGACTAGGATAATGTAATTTCCCTGATTTTTTAGGTTATTTTATTTATTTATTATTAAGTATTAGTATTTTTATTCCTATATGTTATTTGTTATGCATTCGTATTATTTCTATTGGCAGGTTCTGTGTTGTTTCCTTCCGGTAGTTTCAGTGGTTTAGGGCGGATTAGATAATATGGTGATCTTGGGAACCTCTATATGGGTTGGTGGTGATGTTTGTTTGATGTGTTCATGGTTTGGTGTGGTTCCGGTGAGCCGTTGGATTGGCCGATAGGTTTTCAGAGTTTTCTGAGCAAAGATTTATTTTCGGGGGTTTAGGCGTTTTGGTGGCCGTGAAGCGGTAGAGGTAGTATTTAGGCCTTGGGAACCCTTTGTTAGGGTTGTAATGGTTGTTCGGGCTGTTCCAGTCTTCTGAGGGTCTTGGTGTTGTGTGTGGTTCAGGATGACCTCAGAGTGACATTTTTGGATTCTTTAAGTTTTTGTTCGAACGATCGTTCGAACGACTTGTCGGTTATATATATATTATTATCCATTCACTCTCCTTACATTTATCTTTCATTCTCTCTCTCTTCTCCTAACCGAATCCTCTCCTTTACAAGCCGAATCCTCTCCTCCCTCGCTTGCCAATTTCTTCGTGGATTCTTCGCAGTGATCTCCGCCGTTTTCCTTCGGTGTGAAATTTCTCTCTCTCTCTCTTGTAATTGGTTGATTTCGGTTTTGGAAAGAACCTTTGTGATGTTGGACTGATTTTAGAGTTTATGATTATTGGGTGTATTGTAGATTTGAGGAGTGTGATCATTGCGGATGTTGGCCGGTTGCGGTGATTGCGTGGGTTTAATTGTTGATGTTTGGGTGCCAAAAATTATAGGGTTTTTTTACAGCTGTTTGGTGGTATGATTGGGGTTTAGTGTGGTTGGGAAGAGAAGGTGTGGTGGTTATTCTAGGTAGTAGTTGTTGCAGTTTCAGAGAGGGCTGCCTGACCGACAATTGTGGCCGCTTCAGTTCAGACATTACTGCCGTAGTTACGGCTATTCTGGAGGAAGAGTTAGGGCCATTTTAGCGCCCATTGAATGCCGGGTATGTGATTGTAGGGCAGCTAATTTGGCAGGGTTAGAGTGGCATATCTTCATGTGATTATGGGTGATCGGAGTAGCGTAGTGCAACATGGTGAACCGTGGGTTTAGATGCAGTTTTATAACTGAATTAAGATTTGGTGCAATTTTGATATGGAATTTGGGTGGGAATCCTTTGTTCAAAATGCGTTTGGGCCTCGGGCCTTGATAGTGGTTGATGTGGTGGTGTTCTTGGTCTTTTCTGTGATTAATTTGGAGTTCTGGAAGTTGATTCGTGGAACACATTTCCGTTGGGGTACTGTTTGGGCAGTTTCGCCGAGATTGTCGCTCCGAGCATATCGTCAGGCGAGTTTTGCCTTCCATAATAACTAGACCATTATATTGATTCGTGAGTTATTCTATCACATAGTTTATCATGTTTATTATCGTGATTATGTTCGTATATGGGTTAATTGCTTAGAACACATTCACGGGTTATCCGTTTGGCATACATTAGGCGAGAGTACTTAAAGGTTTGATAAGTTAATAAAACCTGAGTTAGTTATAAGTTTAGTTACTAGATAGAACCTGTAGGTTATGTTTAGTCATAGGTAGTTGTTCCCAGTTGTCGTCGATGTGACGATAAGTCATGAGATTCCACTTAGACCGATTTTATTGAGGGTGGTTCTCACGAATCCTTTCTTCGTTGAGGTTGAGAACAAAGGCATTTCTCAATATATTGCGATGCCCAGAGTCGCTATATATATGTATAATAGATTGAGTGTGGTATTGTTGGTTAGTTATTAGGGTGCCCAGCTTGTTTCAGGGCAATAGTATCTTGGTTTGACTATTAATAGTGAGTTATGGACGGTATGTGGTTTTGCCGCCATTTCTCTGAGATAGCGTAGTTCAGAGACTATAGTTCTCACCTTATAGTATAGTACCTTGGTTAGTTTGGGTTGCTGTACTTGTTTCCAGGGTAGTCTTGGGGTGACATAACTTCTTAAAGACATGGTCTTCGATTCGGAGCTTGTCCTCTTGCCTGCTTTTGTTTTGATTAGTCTTAGGACAAGTCTTGGTGTACACTGTGTTCTCGAGGCCTGGTCCTTGAGCACTGTCATTGTGATTGGTGGTTGTTTGGAATGTTGGATTCCATATGGGAGTGGGGTATCTCCTGGACTGTTAGTCGTTGATAGTTAGTTAACGGGTTGTCCGTGGTGGTTGGTTGTGGATGTTGAACTTCCAATAGTTTTCCTTTGGATTGTTTGCTTATCGTGTTATGATACTTATTATCCTCATGATTCTTTGAGTTATTAGAGCTTACTCGTAAGCCTTCTTTCCCTGGGATGAGGCTATTAGGGTTGTGTTCCCTTCCGTCATCTAGGAGGCAATGAGACAACATGGCTCAGTGAGATCCGTGGCAGAGCCAGGTGGTTTATGAAGTTGTACGTCACACGAGATGTTGGAATGCGGTTGAAACCTCTTGTTGAATCCAGTTTCTTTACATCCGTGTTGGAGACTTATGTACATGATTTGGAGGATTGTGAGGCAGTTATGTTATTGGGGATTTTTGACTACTTGTTAGACTCTTGTAGGTCACCCCATGAGTACTAGTCTGTATTGACATATAGAGTACTGTTGTACTTGATGGTAATCATATTGTTTTAATGAATCTTAGAGACTAATGTCGTTTAGATGTCATGACGGTTAAGTTGTGGTTTCATCTAGGTTTAGATGGTGCAACTGAGTCACGGGAGGGTATCTGTGTTAGTTTTGGTCGCCACGCTCTCAGGCAGGGTGTTATCCTATTGTGTGCTGGCTGTGTTTACAGCAGTTGTGTTTCAGTCTCTTGGATCATGCTCACATCCATAGATAATATATTATCTCCTTACCTTACTACTATTGGATACATAAATAACTCCGCATCAGCTGGCCCCCGATAGGTTCATAGGATCCCTGGATCGGGATAAAGTTTTAAAGGTGAAGATATGGCTGGATTAGTTTTCCTGGTGCCCAGTTTCGTCCTACGAAGAGAGACATGGTTGGATACTATTTCATGATGCATTGTCTTCTCTTGTGAGTGATGTTAAGGTTGGATGCTAGTTCCAGGTACCCAGAATCCTCAGGCGAGGTTGAAATACCTATGTTAATATCTTTTAGTCTGGTTGAGCTAGTACAGTATATCGTACCCTTGTATCCAACAATATTCGGTAAGGTAAATCATTTTTCAGCAGTTGTCAGCCCACTTTAGTCTTGGGGGCTAGCCCTTTGGGTTGACATCGCTAATTCATTCAGCATTGGGATAGGTTTGGGACTATCCCACTTCATCATAAACCATTCTGCATCATAACATCATCATCATCATCATCATCAAGCATATCATTGCATCTCCACATACTTCCTTATCGTAGGTTCTTCTGATAGAAATCCATAAACCTTTCTGCATTACGTTTAATATAGAATCTTCTGTACTTGGGATAATCCTAAGATTATCTAATTCCATCATATCATCAGCATAACATATCATTGCATTGTTATAATTATGGGATTATCCTAGTTCCTCATATTCTTCTCTGCTTATTAAATTCCTCTTCTTCTAATTGATTTATGGTATAATTAGATTCTTCTTCCTTTTACATATTCCTCTCCACCCTGTACCTATTCCCCCCTCTTCTGTATCTAATATAATTTATTAGGTTAATTAATCTGGTTGGCTGTTGTGAGCTTTAGGCCGATATCTGGTTGTGGGCTATCTCGCTTAGCTTGTGATAGCATCAGGGTTGTACCTGGTTGGTGATTGGGAAACCCTGCTAGATTACTGCAAGCCGCATCTTATTTACCCTTGCGTGTGATTGTATTTCTGAGATAGATTAGTTGCACGTGGCGCTGAGAACCGCGGTAGTGATTAAAGTATAGTTAGTGGTCCTTGCTACTGGAGTACAGATTAGCATTCTTTTGCACGAGGTATATTTATAGATAGATTTATTAGAGTTACTATATATACGTATTCCTATTAGTCATCATATTTATATTTGTATATATGCATTATTTATCATTAGATATTATTATATCCTGCTATCACTAATTTTTATATCCATCTCATTCGTTAGTATAATCGTTTAGCTATTCTTGGGAGTTAGTGAGCTCGTTGTTTGCTCACTCTCGTACCCCCCTTTCAGTGGCAGGTTGTTTTAGGTTTTAGTTACTGCTGTGGTGATCTTTGGGGAGCTGAGCTGGAGGCTCAATCTTCTGATATTGCAGTTGGGCTTGCTGCGTAGAGGTTTGTAGAATCTTACGTTTAGATTCTGTTATCTTAGTCTTCCGCTGTTTCTGTTTTGCTTATTACTCTGTTGTGATACTATTGTGAATGACTGGGCCAGAATTTGTCTACGGCTCGGTTGTTCTTGGGGGGAATCTATGGATTCCCCGACCTGCAAAGCTTTGGATCTAGTAATTGGTTAAGCTACTGATTATTAGATTTTTGGGCGTGACAGATAATCCCATACTTATCCTAGATGCATTGAAATGTTATGGTGAGCAGGGATATTCCCATAAATATCACCTAATACAGAATGATTCAGTGTTTTAAAAGTATACGCGATCTTATTATAATACTGGCTGATCAACCGCTAACGTCTAATTTCTTAAAGAGATCAGTAATGGGATACACAGGTACGATTTGGTTAAGCTTGACCTAGCTAGGATGGTTGCACTTGATCAAAGTGGATTTGGGTGTATTAACCCTCGAAATAATAGTCCGAACATTTCAAGGAATTTTAACCTCACCGTAGAATAGGTTGGGATCAAAGTGGATTTGGGTGTCTTTTAACCCGATCTTACGGACTCCTTGGATCCTATCAGAGGTTAACCGAATTAGAATGTTCCTGTATCCAATCTCAATAAGTTTCGAAAATGTGTCATAAGTTATTAAGGTGGAACCGGTGCACAAGAGAACAACACAGCTGTCGCTCACACGGCAACACAAATCAAGATGAATAGGGACTCGGTTGCACCGACTATGCACAACTGACACATCAACCTAACCATCACTATATCCAACCAAAAAATATTTTAAGGCTGGAAGGGACATTCCTGGGCAAGCCACGAGAGCCCTAACCCAACCACCACTAACTAAACTCAGGTCCTATGCGAGCTAAAATACAACTCCCGAATCAATTACAACCCAACTACAGGCTAATAATATAAACCGAATAATTCTTAGGTTAAATTATAGTTAATCACAAAATATCTCTAAGCTCAATATAACTCTCTAAAAGAATACTCAGAAACTAGTATAGAAACTTAGAAAAGATGGAATAAAACTCGCCCGAAGACAATCCCGAGTCCAGCGGAAATCAAACTCAGAAAACCAGCTAAAATCTGTAGAACGACCAACAGAACTCCTGAAAAGCTAACGCAATAACCAAGAACAAAAAACAACCAATCAATTTAAAAAAATGACATCAAAACCAAACCCTTAAAATCAGACCTACGCCGAAAATGAGCAAAAAGAACGGAAAAGGAATCGGGAAAACTTACTAAGGATAGGAGCAAAGCTTGCAAAAAAGCGGGCGAAGAATCCTTGATGCGATGGGGAAGAGTGGATCAAAAGTATAGAGGTGTGGGGAATAGGCTAGGGGGAGGAGAGAGAGAGAGTGAGAAAGAGGAAAGTGGGGAAAAAGAGATTAAAACCCAAAAAAAAGCTGGAAACGCGCCTCTTTTTGAATAGGAAATGATCCTGTTTGAACAGAGTAAAGTGTATTCAAGCAGAGACAAGTCCTACTCGAATAGAAAGGGTTCTGTTCGAATACAAAGGCCCCTATTCGAATAGAACTGTTCCTGCACCAAAAATAAAACCCCAAAAAGGCAACGGACCACCCCGGACACCCCGGAAACACCATGGACCACCACCACCACTACACAAACACTATTACAAGCACAACAAAGGCTTCTCAAGGCAAAAACACCACATCTGCCACCTCACGGCCACCAAAATGCCTAGGCCCCCAAACAGGAATATTTTCCTCGGAAAAGTCCAGAAACTTACCGGCCAACCCAACAGCACATCAGAACTACACCAAACCACACACAGATCTAAAAAACATTTGCACCAACCCATATAGGGGTTCCCAAAGAAAAAATGCTACCTCCACCGCCTCACGGCCACCAAAACGCCTAAGCCCCCCAAAAGGAATATTTTCCACGAGAAACTCCGGAAACCTACCGGCCACTCCAACGCCTCACCAGAACTACCCCAAACCACACACATAACAAAAAAACATTACTACCAACCCATCTAGGGGTTCCCAAGGCCACAACGCCACCTACTCCACCGAATGACCACCAAACCGCCAAAACTACAAAAAAGAATCTAATACTAAACCATCGGAAGGAAAAATGGATGCATAATGGATGAATAAAATGGATGAAAGAGTACATACGGAAAATGAATGCAGAGCTTAACGTGAAGGTAAAAAATCTAATATGCCGATGAGATAAAAAATACGATTATATATAAGCGGAGATGGAATATGAGTGAATATTAGGAATAAATATAATACGGGTTATTACACAACATTTGTACTTAAAAAAATAATTTGTCATTTGCTGACTACGATTTATCATTTATTACAAATAATTTTTCATTTGTTAACTAACAATTGTCTATTTGGTTCTTTGAACATTTGTATTGTGTTTGTATGATAGTAGACAACATTTGCACTTAAAAAAATGATTTGTCATTTGATGACTACGATTTGCAATTTGCTAGCAATATTTTGTCATTTGTTAACTAACAATGACCTATTTGGCTTTTTGAATATTTATATTATGTTTATATTATTGTGGACAACAAATATTCTTAAAAATACTATTTTTAATTTATTAACTATGATTTGTCATTTGTTACCAATGATTTGTCATTTGTTAACTAACAATGGTCTATTTGGTTATTTAAACATTTGTATTGTGTTTGTATAATAGTAGACAACATTTGTACGTAAAAAAACGATTTGTCATTTGTTGACAACGATTTGTCATTTGTTACCAATGATTTGTCATTTGTTAACTATCAATGGTCTATTTGGATCTTTGAATATTAGTATTGTGTTTGTATGATAGTAGAGAACATTTGTTAACTATAGATGGTCTATTTGGATCTTTGAACATTTGTCATTTGTTGACTATGATTGTCATTTGTTATCAATAATTTGTCATTTGATAACTATAAATAGTTTATTTGGTTCTAAGAACTTTTGAACTGTGTTTGTATGATAGTAGACAATATTTGTAATTAAAAAGACGATTTGTCATTTGCTACCAATTATTTGGCATTTTTTAACTGACAATAGTCTATTTGGTTCTTTGAACATTTGTATTGTGTTTGTATAATAGTAGACAACATTTGTACTTAAAAAATTTATTTGTCATTTCTTTCCTGTCATTTATCATTTGCGACCAATGATTTGTCATTTTTTAACTAACAATAGTCTATTTGATTCTTTGAACATTTGTATTGTGTTTGTATGGTAGTAGACAATATTTATACTTAAAAAAATGATTTGCAATTTATTGCAAATGATTTGTCATTTGTCAACTAACAATGGTCTATTTGGTTGTTTGAACATTTGTATTATGTTTGTATGATAGTAGACAACATTTGTTCTTAAAAAACTGATTTGACATTTGATTACTACGATTTGATATTTATTACCAATGATTTGTCATTATTTAATTAACAATGGCCTATTTGGTTTAAAGAATATTTGTATTATGCTTATATAATAGTAAACAACAATTATTATTAATAAAGCATTTTTCATTTATTGCTATGATTTGTCATTTGTTACCAAGAATTGATCATTTCCTAGCTAAGAATTGTCTATATTATTATTTAAACATTTGTATTGTGTTTGTATGATAGTAGAGAACATTTGTACTTCCAACAACGATTTTTTATTTGCAGACAACGATTCGTCATTCGTTACCAATGATTTGTCATTTGTTAACTATCAATGGTTTATTTGGTTCTTTTAGCATTTGTATTATATTTGTATGATAGTAGACAAAACTTATTCTTAAAAAATGATTTATTATTTGTTACCAATTATTTGACATTTGTTATCTAACAATAGTCTATTTGGTCCATTAAACATTTGTATTGTATTTGTAAGATAGTAGACAACATTTAAACTCAAAAAAATGAATTGTCATTTGCTGACTATGATTTGTCATTTGTTACCATTGATTGGTAATTTGTTAACTTACAATTGACTATTTGGTTTCTTGAACATTTGTATTGTGTTTGTATGATAGTAGACAACATTTATACTTAAAAAAGTGATTTGTCATTTGATGACTACGATTTGTAATTTGCTAGCAATATTTTGTCATTTGTTAACTAACAATGATCTATTTGGTTTTTTGAATATTTATATTATGTTTATATGATTGTGGACAACAAATATTCTTAAAAATACTATTTTTAATTTATTAACTATGATTTGTCATTTATTACCAATGATTTATCATTTGTTAACTAACAATAGTCTATTTGGTTTTTTGAAGATTTATATTGAGTTTGAATGATAGTAAACAATATTTGTCCTTAAAAAAAATGATTTTCCATTTATTGCCCATGCTTTGTCATTTCTTACCAATAATTTATTATTTCTTATCTAACAATGGTCTACTTGGTCTTTAGAACATTTGTATTATGTTTATATGATAGTAGACAACAATTATTATTAATGAAGCCATTTTTTACTTATTGCTATGATTTGCCATTTATTACCAATGATTTGTCATTTGTTAACTAACAATGGTCTATTTATTTATTTGAACATTTGTATTATGTTTATATTATTGTAGACAACATTTGTACTTAAAAAACCGATTTGCTATTTGTTATCAATAATTTTACATTTGTTAACTATTAATAGTCTATTGGGCTCTTTAAATATTTATATTGTGTTTGTATGATAGTAGATAATATTTGAACATCAAAAAACGATTTGTCATTTACTGACAACGATTTATCATTTGTTACTAATGATTTGCCATTTGTTAACTATCAAAGGCGGGAACAAAGCGAGAGTGAGTAAAACTACGGCTCACTAATGCCTAACAAGGCTTAACAACATACTAATATAAAAAACACAGTGAAAGAGAGAGATGAATGAGATAATTAATGCTAATAGCTACAGTAAATAAAGTAAACTTGCAAAGCATAGAGGAGTAGAGAAAAGATAAGAGGATAGAAATATATGCGATAATGTAATGATATGATGATATGATGATATGATGATGGCATGGTATGATGACTAGGATAATCCTATAATTATCCAAATTTCTGGATGATATAATAAGTCCTAATGGTGAATGATTAATGTTTAAAAGAACTAGACCTTATAGTTAAAAACATTGGGCTGATCAACCACTAAGGCATAATATCCTTGCCGAGAATCTCAGTTGGATACAATGGTACGATTTCATGTCCAAGCTTAACCAGTCTAAAGGATATTATCACTTGATCAGAGTTTTCGGGTCTTTTAAACCCATGGGGCCAACGTCAAAACTTTATTTAACTTATTTCAAGGAATTTCACCTCACCGAGGATGAAGCCCGATACCTGAGGACTATCTCACACCATCTCACACTCCCGAATGGGTAATAAATGTGATAGTAAGTGTCACCAAAGAATCACCCTACTATTTCAACCCGATGTAAGAGTTCTGATAACCTATCGAGGGTTAGCCAATGTAGAGTTTAGTTTATGTATCCGATCCCGTTAAGTTAAAATATAAGAAACCCACACTGAAACCAGATCCCAAGGATTAAATACCACAGCCGCCCCCACAACCCACACTCAGGATAACCCTTTGCCTAAAGAAGGACAACAATCCAAAATACATATGTTAACCGTGACTAATTGACTAGTCCCAACATCCAAGCACAGATGAGCAGTTACTAATTGACCAGTCACACATCCAATAACAACATTTTTAGTATTGTTGTTTCCTATGATTAGGCATGTAATGTGTGGTTTTCCTTTTGTTTGTTAGGAAGTTGTACATTTGTGGCTTTTTTCTATGGGTTGCCCTTGGTGGCTGTGTTCTGGTCTGTTGAGACTGATGTTGTTGGACGTGTGACTGGTCAATTAGTAACTGCTCATCTGTGCTTGGATGTTGTGACTGGTCAATTAGTCACGGTTAACATCTGCATTTTTTATTGTTGTCCTTCTCTAGGCAAGGGGCTAAACTGGGTGTGGGCCGTGGGGGCGGCTATGGTGTATGATCCTTGGGATTTGATTTTAGTGTAGGTTTCTTATATTTTAACTTAACGGGATCGGATACATAAACTAAACTCTACATTGGCTAACCCTCGATAGCTTATCAAAACTCCTACATCGGGTTGAAATAGTAGGGTGATTCTTTGGTGACAGGTACTATCAGATCTATTACCCATTCAGGAGTGTGGGATGGTGTAAGACAGTCCTCAGGTATCGGGCTTCATCCTTGTTGTGGTTAAAATTCCTTGAAATAAGTTAAATAAAGTTCAGACGTTGGCCCCATGGGTTGAAAAGCTCGGAACACTCTGATCAAGTGATAATATCCTCTAGAGTGGCTGAGCTTGGTCAAGAAATCATACCATTATACCTAATTGAGATTCTCGTTACGGTTATTATGCATTAGTGGTTAATCAGCACAATGTTTTTAACTATAAGGTTTAGTTGCTTTAAACATTATTCATTCCGGATTAGGACTTAGTGTATCATCTAGAAATTGGGATAAGTATGAGATTATCCTAGTAATCATACCATGTCATCATCATATCATTATATCATTACATTATCGCATATATTCCTATCCTCTTATCTTTTCGCAACTCCTCTATGCTTCGCAAGTTTACTTTATTTACTGTAGCTATTAGTATTAATTATCTCACTCATCTCTTTCTTTTTCTGTACCTGTTATATTAGTATGTTGTTTAGCCTTGTTGGGCATTAGTGAGCCGTGGTTTTGCTCACCCTCATTTTGTTCCCCCTTTTCAGAGGCGGAGTAGTTGCTGTTGGTTGAGAGCTTAACTATTGGATCCAGTTTTGGTAGTTACAGATCAGTTCTAGTTGTTGTACTCATGTACGATTTCAGTTTTTGTCGCTGTGTAGTATATTGAGGCATTATCTTAACCCTTTTCAGTTGATATATGTATATATCTTAGCTTCTGCTGTCTTCTTTTTTGCTCTGATGATATTGTTATAGTCAATGACTGAGCCGAATCTTATCTTTTGCCTCAGCTGTTTATGGGGGTGAATCGGTTGGATTTCCCAGCCTGCACCTCTTGAATGACAGTAATTGGCCTAGCTACCAATTATTAGATTTTGGGGCGTGACAGACTTGGTATCAGAGCTATAGGTTAATCCCTATATCTGGTTTAGCAGTTATATGACGAGTAATTTTCTAAATGGAGTTAGGATCAATCTCTTTAGGTTTTATATATTTTATCATCTTTCCACCTTCCCTGAGGTGTGCTTATGCATAATAGATGGCGAGAGGTGACCGAGGCAGTGGCAGATGAAGAGGCCGTATAGTGGGCCATGTCCCCAGAGCGTCGCGCAGCGGTGCTTTTGCCGATGAGCCAGCTATCACTCAGGAGAGTTTGGGGTCTGTCCCGATTGACTGGGGTATTCCTCCAGCTTTAGTCGTCCCAGAGCAGCCTATCGTTTTACCTACCCCAGCTATTCCCAGTATTTCGGCAGAGATGAGGCAGTTCATAAAGAGTTTTGCTACTCGCTTCCAGCATGCCAGGAGCCCAGCGGTTAGGGAGCACAGTTATCTCGAGCAGCTCCAAAAATATAAGCATCCGACTTTATCTTGTACAACCGTTCCTTCTGAGGCTGAGACTTGGTTCAAGTCTAAAGAGAAGACTTTGAACGCTATGAAATGTCCCGAGGATCAGCGAGTGACATTGGCGACATATCATTTGCAGGGAGTGGCAAATCATTGGTGGGATACCTCCAAGAGCACCATATTAGAGACTCTAGTACTTTTAGCTTCCTTTCAGGAGTGGTTCTTTGAACAGTATTTCCTGTAGAGTTACAACGACGTTTGTATCTCAGAGTTGTATATGCTTGAGCAGGGCGATATAAGTATTACGGCGTACGATTAGCAAATCAATGAGCTTTCTCGGTATGTTCTGTTTATCATTCAGGATGAGGAGCAGCGTTAGATGAAATTTCTTAAGGGCCTTCGTCCGTATTATCGAAAGTTTTTGATCGCTTCGGGGGCTAGTTCGTACAGAGAGGTTTTTCTTAAATCCTTGGCTAAAGAATAAAACAATGTGGAGGATCCAAAGTCCAGGGACTTGAAGAACCAAATGAGAAAAGATCAGAGGGCCGATAAGGTCTAGGCAGTTCAGACACAATATGATAGTTCGGGTCTGAAGAGGCAGAAGTTGGGCGTTACTGATAGTGTACCAGCTAGATTTTATGGGAGGACGACACCTTGATGGACCACTGCTTACTTTCCATTATTGTTGGAATTACAAGGAGAAGGGGCATGTCAAGAATAGTTGACCTAAACCAGACAGGGGTCCACAGCCGTTATGTCATGCCCCAAAATCCAGTAATCGGTAGCCAGACCAATTATTGAAATTTGAGGATGTGCAGGTCGGGGAATCCAAAGATTCGCCCCACGAAAAACCGAGCCGTAGACAAATTTTGGCCCAGTCATTCACAATAGTATCACAACAGAGTAATAAGGAAAAGTAGAAACAGTGGAAGACTAAGATAACAATATCTAAAAGTAAGATTCTTCAAACATCTACGCAGCAAGCCCGTCAGCAATAACTGGAGAATGAGCCACCAACTCAGTTCCCCAAAGATCACCACAGCAGCAACAAAAACATGAAATAACCTGCCACTGAAAGGGGGATGCAAGATTGACCAAACAACGAACCCACTAACTCCTAAGAATAGCTAAATGATTATACTAACCAATGAGATGGATATAATAATGATAATAGGATATAAAAATATCTAACGATAAATAATATATATATCTAAATTTATACAGGATGCCTATCTAATAGGTACATAACTAGCCTAATGATTATATGTAACTATACTATAATTATACATACAGATCTCGAGCAAAGGAATGCTAAGACTATAACTACACTCTAGTCCCAAGGACTACTAACTACATTCAAATCTTTACCGTGGACCATAATGCCACAAGAGACTAACTTACCTTAGAAATTCAATCACACATGAGGGTAAACACCCTTAGCTCTCAATAATCCAACAGGGTTACCCAAACCCCAACCAGGCACGACTCCAAAGCTATCACAAGCTGAGCAAAATCGCCCATAACCAAATACTGGCCTAAAGCTCATAACAACCAACAAGGCTAATTAACCTAATAAATTAACCAGATACGGAAAAGGGAGGTATTGATGCAGAGAGGAGAGGAGTATGCTGAAGGAAGATGAATCTAACTAAACCGCAAATCAATTAGGAGAAGAGGAATTCAAATAAGAGGAGAAGAATATGATGAACTTGGATAATCCCATAATTATCCCAACGCAATGATATGTTATGATGATGATATGATTGAATAAAATAATCTTATGATTATCCCAAGTGCAGAAGATCCTATATTAAACATAATGCAGAAATGGTTAAGGATTTCTATCAGAAGAACCTACAAATAGAAAGTATGTGGAGATGCAATGATATGCTTGATGATGCTGATGATGATGATGCCTTATGATGCATAATGATTTAGCGATGTCAACACAAAGGGCTAGCCCCCATGACTAAAGTGAGCTGGCAACTGCAAATGAAGGATTACCTAAAAAGACCATTATGGATACAGGTACAATTTTTCAAAGCTGACCTGGTTGGGAGAATTACACTGGGCGTCACGAGCACCCTAAGGTATCACATTCTCAATCACACACAAGGAACCACAGTCCTTAACAAACAAATGTCACATATAATTTAGGTTAGGGGATGTATCCGGTCGTAATAAGATAAGAGAATATATTATATATGGATGTGAGCAAAAATCCTAAAGATAGAAACACAACTGTTGTAAGCACAGCCAGCTCAGAATAGGGTAACAACCTGCCTGTAAGTGTGGCAACCAAAACTAACACCGATGCCCTCCTGTGACTCAGTTGCACCATCTATACCTTGGTGAAGCAGCAACTTAACCATCACGACATCTAAACAACATCTGTCTCTAAGATTCCTCAAAGAAATTTGATTTCCATCAAGTACTACAATACTCTAGCTGTCAACACAGACTAGTACTCATGGGGTGACCTACACGTATCCAACATAAAGCTAACAATCCCCAATAACTGAACCGCATCACAATCCTCCTCATCATGTACATAAGTCACCAGCATGGATGTAAAGGAACCCACCAGGTCTGTCTGCACCCAAGGTGATAATCACCACGAGCATATGCTCGACGGTGACGGTTTCCCTACTTTGATGTGACAGTCCCCCCCAGAAGACTCCAACATCACGGGTGATGTACAACATCATAAACCACCTGGCTCAGCCGCGTACCTTACTGAGCAATGCTGTCTCGATGTCTTCTAGATGATGGAAGGGAACACAGCCCTAACAGCCTCATCCCGGGGAAGGAAGGCTTGCGAGTAAGCTCTATTAGCTCTAAGAATCATGGGGACAATAAGTGTCATAACACGATAAGCAAACAATCCTAAGGCAAATTATCAGAAGTTCAACATCCACGACCAACCTCCACGGACAAGCCGTCTGCTCACAGCCAACTACTAGTAGTCCAGGAAATTCTACACTCCCACAGGGAATCTAACATTCCAACCAACCACCAATCACAACGACAGTGCTCATACACCAGGCCACGAGAACAAAGAGTACACCTTGGCTAATCCTAAGACAAATCAAAACAATAGCAGGCAAGAGGACGAGCTCCGAATCGAAGACCATGTCTTACTGAAGCTATGTCACCCCAAGACTACCCTGGAACCAAATCCAGCATCCTAAGCTAACCAAGGTGTTATACTATAAGGTGTGAACTATAGTTTCTAAACTACACAATCTCAGTAAAATGGCAGCTAAACCATAACAGTCCATACATCTCCACTAATAGCCAAACCTAATTACTCGTGCCCTGCAACAAGCTGGGCACCCTAATAAGAAACCAACAATACCATACTCAATATATTATGTATATATATTCCGCACTCAATATATTATATATATATATATATATAGCGACACTAAGGCATCACAACACACTGAGAAATGCCTTGTTCTCAACCTCCACTAAGAAAAGATTCGTGATAACTACCCTTAATGAAATCGGTCTAAGTGGATTCTCTGGAGTCATTGTCACATCGACGACAACATCTCGCGGGTTTAACTAACTTATCAAACCCTTAAATATTCTCGTCTAAGGTAATGCTAAATGGATAATCAGTAAAGTATCCTAAGAAATTAACCCACATACTAACCTAGTCACAGATTTAATAAACTAAACTATGTGTTTCTATAAGTTACGAATCTGCATAATAATCTTGTTATCCAGGAAGAAAAAACTTGCCTGTAACCCGATGCAATGCTCTAGCAAAATCAATCCGAGCAAGCAACCCGAAGCTCTGACGGCAACATCTCGCAGACATGCCACCCGAATCACGGAACAACCCAACCGCAATACCGCAACAATCGCAACAACCCAAACAACACCATCACCGTCAAACCCAACACCTGTAACCATCACAACTCTGTAAATCAACAAAAACCTAATAACCACAAACCCTAAAATCACCCCACGATCACAAACCCTAAAACTAAGGTTTTCCAACCAAACTAAAATCAGAGCAAATCACCCGAATCGCAGGACAACTCGACCGCAACTCCAAAGACATCGCACACATCCCAACAAATCACCACCGCCGAACACCCAAACTCTCTAGCAATCTCTTCCCACAATCAAACCTAATACCTACGATAATCGAAAATGCCGCAAACCCCAAATCACCAACAATGCGAACCCAAACAAACCCCCACAATCACAAACCCTAGAAATCAAACTCTACGCCAAATCGAGAGGAATTGACAGAATGGGAATCAAGAATAACCCATCAAGGATAGGAGTGAAGATCGCAGCGAAGCTCGGAGAAGAATCTGTAAACGATGGTAAATATAGGATCAAGAGAAAGGAGGAAAGGGGAATTGTTAGGGGATAGGAGAGAGAGAGTGAGTTTGGAGTGAAGAGAGAAGATGCGAGGAAAAAAGAGGATATATATAAAATGCGCCTCTGTTCAAATAAGGATATTCCCATTCGAACAGAGGAAGTTTTGTTTAAATAAAAAGGGTCCGTGAAGAAATTCATCTGCTCAAGAAGATTCCTATTAGAACAGAGAAGGTCTCATTCGAATAGAGCAACTCAGGGAAAAATTTAACTGTTCAAGGAGGATCCTATTCGAACAGATAAGGTCTTGTTCGTACAGGGAAGGTCCTGTTCGAACAGAACTGACCTGTTCAGAAGAAATTTTTTTCCAGAAAACCTAAAGGCCAACCCCAGACAACCCTGGACACCCCGGAATCAAACCAAACCACCAAGAACACCACACAAACACTACTACAAACCCAACAAAGGTTTCCCAAGGTATAAACACCACCTCTACCACCTCCACCACCTCACGGCCACCAAAATGCCTAAACTAACGAAAATGAATCTTTGCACAGAAAACTCCGAAAACCAATCGGCCAATCCAACGGTGCACCGGAATTACACCAAACCACAAACACATTTGACAAACATCACTACCAACCCATCTAGGGTTTTCTAAGGCAACAATGCCACCTCCTCTTCCGAATAACCACCGTACCACCGAAACTACATAAATAGAATCTAACATATAAAACCAGCCGAAAGGAATAAATAGATGCATAATGGATGAAAAAGTACATGCGGAATATATGCGGAATATATGTGTGGAACTTAACGTGGTGGAATAATAATAGTAATACCTAATAATAAATAAATAAAATAGCCCACAAATTCGGGACATTACATTCTACCCTCCTCAGATGAATTTCGCCCTAAAATTTAAAATACCTACTTAAGTATAGTATAGTATATTTCAATTGTAATGTGTAACCATATCGTACTAACAGTTATACAAGGTTGATAAAATAGAATACCCCTGAACTCCCCGTCCAGGTACACCACATTATAGCAAAAGCAACCTTTCATAGATTATGGTTAAAATATATTAATATATAATTTGTATGAAAAAATATATAGTTTAATTTTAAGAACAAATAGATTAAGAATGCCAAAAGCATAAGGGGAAAGTGGAATATGTTGTCCTTTTCCTATATGAACAACGCGCGACAATCTGATGTATGTACAATCCCAAGTCTCATAACACATCTGCTATGAGATCAAGTCTGCGACACAAGAGATGCAAATAATTGGTTAAAACGATGCAATACAATAAATAATGTAAACCAATCCAAAGGATCAGATCCAATATCCAGATCAATCTGGATTCGATTAAGAGCAATACCTGAACCTCGATAAGGGAAACATCAAAATGGAACACGCGTCGAAAAAACTACGACGATAAATATAACGTCGTCCAAATAACGTAAAATCACAAATTTGAAGTCGAAACCCAACACCAAAAAAATAGGGAAACCACTAACAATAGAAGCCAATCAAACACCATTCAAAGAATTCAAGATAAACATCTTGAGTCCTTAAAATCAACAGTAAAAGCCTACACACTAGACCTATGCCAGAAGCCTAGACGCAAAAGGTCTTAAGAGATCAACTCCCTAACCAAACATGCGAAAAGAAACACATGACACCAAGGAATCGTCATAACTTTCTCTATGAATAACTAAACCTATGAGTGCTAGACACCGAGATAGGAGTTAACCTAGAGCTTTGATACCAAGTCGGTCACGCCCCAAAATATAGTAATCGGCAGCAAGAACAATTACTGAGATTCGAGGATGTGCAGGTCGGGGAATCCAAAGATTTGCCCCACGATCATCCGAGCCGTAGCCAAATTCAGGCCCAGCCATTCACAATAGTATCATAACAGAGTAATAAGGAAAAATAGAAACAACGGAAGACTAAGATAATAATATCTAAACGTCAGATTCTACAAACCTCTACGTAGTAAGCCCGACAATAATAATTGGAAAATGAGCCTCCAGCTTAGCTCCCCAAAGATCACCACTGTAGCAACAAAACCTGAAACAACCAGCCACTGAAAGGAAGATGCGAGAGTGAGCAAACATCGAGCTCACTAACTCCCAAGAATAGCTAAACGATTATACTAACCAATGAGATGGATATAATAATGATAATAGGATATAATAATATTTGACGATAAACAATATATATATCTAAATTTATACAGGATGCCTATCTAATAGGTACATAACTAGCCTAATGATTATATGTAACTATACTATAATTATACATACACATCTCGAGCAAAGGAATGCTAAGACTATAGCTACACTCTAGTCCCAAGGACTACTAACTGCATTCAAATCTCTACCGTGGCCCACAATGCCACAAACGACTAACCTACCTCAGATATTCAATCACACATGACTGTAAACACCCTTAACTCTCAATAATCTAGCAGGGTTACCCAAACCCCAACCAGGCGCAACCATGAAGCTATCACAAGCTGAGCAAAATTGCCCATAACCAAATACCACCCTAAAGCTCACAACAACTAACCAGACTAATTAACCTAATAAATTAACCAGATACGGAAGAGGGAGGTATAGATACAGAGAGGAGAGGAGTATGCACAAGGAAGATGAATTTAATTACACCACAAATCATTTAGGAGAAGAAGAATTCAAATAAGAGGAGAAGAATATGATGAACTAGGATAATCCCATAATTATCCAAACGTAATGATATGTTATGATGATGATATGATGGAAATAGATAATCTTATGATTATCCCAAGTGCAGAAGAATCTATATTAAACATAATGCAAAAGGGTTTAAGGATTTCTATCAGAAGAACCTACGAATTAGAATTATGCAGAGATGCAATGATATGCTTGATGATGATGATGATGATGATGCGTTATGATGAAAAGTGATTTAGCGATGTCAACCCAAAGGGCTAGCCCCCTTGACTAAAGTGGGCTGACAATTTCTAAAGAATGATTAACTTAAAAGACCATTATGGATACAGGTACGATTTTTCTAAGCTGACCAGGCTGGGGGAACTACACTGGGAGTCATGAGCACCGCAAGGAATCACATCCTCAGTCACACATAGGGAACCACAATCCTTACCACACATGTCACATATAATACAGGTCAGGGGTTGTATCCGGTCGCAATAAGATAAGAGAATATATTATCTATGGATGTGAGCAAAAATCCTAAAGCCTGAAACACAACTACTGCCAACACGGCCAGCACACAATAGAGTAACCACCTGCCTGAGAGCGGGGCATCCAAAACTAACACAGATGCCCTCCTGTGACTCAGTTGCACCATCTAAACCTAGATGAAGAAACAACTTAACCCTCACGACATCTAAACAACATCAGTCTCTAAGAGTTCTCAAAGCAATATGATTACCATCAAATACTGCAGTACTCTAGCTATCAACACAGACTAGTACTCATGGGGTGACTTGCAAGTGCCCAACAAGAAGCCAACAATCCCCAATAACTGAACCGCATCACAATCCCTATAATCATGTACATAAGTTACCAGCACGGATGTACAGGAGCCCACCGCGTCTGTCTACACCCAAGGTGATAATCTCCGTGAGTATATGCTCGACGGTGAAAGTTTCCCTACACTTATATGACAGCCCCCCCCCCCCCAGCAGAATCTAGCATCACAGGTGACGTACAACTTCATAAAAATGTCCTAGCTTAGCCGCGTACCTCATTGAGCCTTGCTGTCTCGCTGCCTCCTAGATGACGGATGTGAACACAGCCCTAACAGCCTCATCCCGGGGAAGAAAGGCTTACAAGTAAGATCTATTAGCTCTATGAATCATGAGGACAATAAGTGTTATAACCCGATAAACAAACAATCCTAAGGCAAACTATCAGAAGTTCAGCATCTACGACCAACCTCAACGGGCAAGTTGTCTTCTCGTTACCAACTACTAATAGTCCAGGTGATTCCACACTCCCTCAGGGAATCTAAAATTCCAACCAGCCACTAATCACAGCGAACAACGATAGTGCTCATGGACTAGGCCCCAAGAACACAGAGTATACCTAGGCTAATCCTAAGATAAAACAAAGCAATAGTAGGCTAGATGAGGAGCTCTGAATTGAAGACCATGTCTTACTGAAGCTATGTCACCCCAAGACTACCCTGGAACCAAGTTCAGTAACCTAAACTAACCAAGATTCTATACTGTAAGGTGAGAACTATACTTTCTGAACAACACTATCTCAGAGAAATGGCAGCTAAACCACATCAGTTCATACATCGCCACTAATAGCCAAACCTAGTTACTAGTGCCCTGAAACAAGCTGGGCACCCTAATAACTAACCAATAATACCATAATCAATATATTATATATAGATAGCAACACTGAGGCGTTGCAACACACTGAGAAATGCCTTGTTATCAACATCAACGAAGAAAAGATTCGTCATAACCACCCTCAATGAAATCGGTCTAAGAGTAATCTCTGGAGTCGTCGTCACATCGATGACAACAGAGAATAACCTCCTCTGGCAAATCATAACCTACGTATTCTATCTAGTAACTAAACTTATATTATTGCTGGTTTTACTAACTTATGAAACCCTTAAATACTCTCCTCTAAGGTAATGCAAAACGGATAACCATTAAAGTGCCCTAAGCAATTAACCCACATACTAACCTAGTCACAGATATAATATACTAAACTATGCATTTCTATAACTTATGAATCAACATAATAATCTAGTTATCCAGGAAGATAAAACTCGCCTGTAACCTGATGCAATGATCAAGCAGAATTAATCCGATCAAGCAACCCGAAGCTCCAACGACAGTATCTCGCGGACATGCCACCCGAATCACAGAATAAACCAACCGCAACACCACAACCATCGCAACAACCCAACAACACCACCACCTCCAAACCCAACACCTGTAACCATCACAACTCCGTAAATCAACAAAAACCCAATAACCATAAACCATAAAATTACCTCACGATCACAAACCCTAAAACCGTGGGTTTCCAACAAACCCAAATCGGAACAAATCACCCGAATCGCAGGACAACTCAACCGCAACTCCACAGACATCACACACAACCCAACCAATCACCACCACCGAACACCCAAATCCTCCAACAATCATAGCCCACAATCAAACCCAATACCTGCGATAATCGTAAATGCCGCAAACCCAAAATCACCAACAATGCAAAGCCAAACAAACCTCCACAATCACAAACCCTAGAAATCATACCCTATGCCGAATCGAGAGGAATTGACGGAAAGGGAATCGAGAATAACTCACCAAGGATAGGAGTAAAGATCACGGTGAAGCTCGGCAAAGAATCTGAGAATGATAGGGAAGATTGGATCAAGAGTAAGGAAGAGAGGGTAATGGTTAGGTGAAAGGAGAGAGAGAGTGTGAGTTTGGAGTGAAGAGAGAGGATGTGAGGAAAAGAGAGGATATATATATAACGCGCCTCTGTTCGAATAGGGATATTCCTATTAGAACAAAGGAAGTCTTGCTTTAATGAAAAGGGTCAGTGAAGAAACTCATCAGCTCAAGAAGAATCCTATTCAAGCAGTGAAGGCCCTGTCCGAACAGAGTGAAAATCCTATTCAAACAAAGAAGGTCCTGTTCGAACAGAGCAACTCAGGGAAAAATTTAACTATTTAAGGAAGATCCTATTCAAACAGATAAGGTCCTATTCAAATAGAGGAAGATCTTGTTCGTTCAGAGAAGGTCCTGTTCGAACAGAACTGGTCTGTTCAGAAAAAGAAAATTCTAGAAAACCTAACGGCCAAACCCGGACAACCCCAGAATCAAACCAAACAACCAACACCACCACACTAATACTACTGCAAACCCAACAAAGGTTTCCCAAGGTATAAACACGACCTCCATCGCCTCACGGCCACCAAAATGCCTAAACCCCTAAAAATGAATCTTTGCTCGAAAAACTCCGAAAACCTATCGGCCAATCTAGCGGCTCACCTGGACCACACTTAACCACAAAAACATCACATAAACATCACTACCAACCCATCTAGGGGTTCCCTAGGTCGCAACGCCACCTCCTCCTCTGAATTACCACTGTACCACTGAAACTGCATAAAAGGAATCTAACATACAAAACCTGCCGAAAGGAATAAATAGATGCATTATGGATGAAAAAGTACATGCGGAATATATACGAAATATATGTACAAAACTTAACGTGGAGGAATAATAATAATAATACCTAATGATAAATAAATAAAATAACCTAAAAATCAGGGACATTACACGCTATGACAGTTTCAGGGTTCTATTGGTCACCAGCCGAGACAGTTTCAGGGTTCATAGAGTAGACAGCTTATTCCAGGTTCTCAGGGTGGACAGAGACCGTATCAGCCGGGTTAGCAGCAGGGCCAGGGTCAGGGCCGAGGGCAGGGCAGAATGTACGCAGTGGGGAGGCGAGGTACTCGCGCCACTTCACCAGTAGTGGAAGGTACACTTCATATTTCTTATTCACCCGCCCGTGTTCTTTTTGATTCCGGCGCATCGCACTCATTCATAGCATATGCATTCCTCTGTATTATTTGTTTTGAGTCTTCCTTATTGCATGATGGGATTTCCGTGGGTACTCTTCTCGATTCATTAATTTTTATCTCCCGTATTTGTTGAGATTGCCCGATAGTTGTGTGTGGTTGTGTTGTTTCTGCAGACTTGTTGGTACTACCGATGCATGAGTTTTACATTATCCTGGGTATGGATTCATTGTCAACCCACCGAGTTACTTTGGATTGTTTTGAGAAGATAGCTACATTTAGTATTCCAGGTGAGAAGCGATTTATGTTTGCAAGCTCAGAACCGGCGTAATCCGGAGGTGGTTTGTCGGCATTCTTAGAGTTAGAATCCGCTTGTGTTGACGTTAGTACTATTCCAGTTGTGTATGACGTTTTCGACGTATTTCAGAGGATTCCCGGGTTACCGCCGACGAGAGAGATTGATTTCAGTATAGACCTATCGCCTGGTACAGCTCCGATTTCTAAGGCTCCATATCGTATGGCACCCGTTGAACTGAAGGAGTTGTATGATCAGATTTCTGAGTTCATAGATCAAAATTTCATTCGGCCGACAACTTTGCCGTGGGGAGCTCTGGTTTTTTTTTCCTAAAAGAAGGACGGGCCTATGCGCTTGTGTATTGATTACCGCGAGTTAAACAAAGTCACGATCAAGAACAAATATCCTTTGCCTAGGATCGAGGACTTGTTTGACCAGCTTCGGGGAGCGCTGTTCTTTTCGATGATTGATCTTAGATCGGGTTACCATCAGCTGAGGATTATGAAGGTAGATGTTTCGAAGACAGCATTTCGGACTCGTTACGGGCATTATGAGTTTCAGGTTATGCCGTTCGGTTTGACAAACGTGCCCGCAGCTTTTTTAGATTTGATGAACCGAGTTTTCCAACCTTATCTCGATCGATTTGTGATTGTGTTCATGGACGATATTTTTATTTACTCAAAGACCAAGGCCCAACACGAAGAACATTTGAGAGTTGGATTGCTGACTTTGAGGGAGAACATGTTATTTGCAAAATTTGAGAAGTGTAACTTTTGGCAGAAAGATGTGAAATTCCTGGGGAATGTTGTATCCAAGGATAGAATTGCAATTGATCAATCTAAAGTTGAGGCCGTTGCAGATTGGGTTCAGCCGACGAACGCTACAGAGACTCGTAGCTTTTTTAGATTAGCCGGTTATTACCGAAGATTTATCGAGGGCTTTTCATGGATTGCAGCACCTTTAACTCGCTTGACACTGAAGGACGTTAGATTTGTTTGGGATGACAGATGTGATTCATCTTTTGCAGAGTTAAAGAAGAGATTGACTGCAACACCTGTTCTTATTGTTCTGTCCAGTGGGCAAAAGTACAATGTTTAGAGTGACGCTTCGTTCTGTGGACTTGGTTGTGTTCTGATGCAAGAGGAATAAGAAGTGGCTTATGCTTCAAGATAACTTAAGATGCACGAGAGGAACTATCTTACTCACGACCTCGAGTTAGCAGCTGTGGTTTTTACATTGAAAATTTGGCGTCATTATCTTTACGGGGAGATGTTCGAACTCTTTTTAGATCACAAGATTTTGCGGTAACCTTTCTCGTAGAAAGAGCTAAATATGAGGTAGCGCAGATGGATGGAATTCATGAAAGATTATGAAGTTGACTTGGAATATCACCCAGGGAAAACGAATGTGGCAGCTGACACTTTGAGCCGTTTGCCTAGGGAATTTCTTGCACGTCTGATGATTCATGAGTGGTTGATGTTTTACGAGGTGGCAGATTCTGGATTAAGTTGGCGTTCACGGAGTACGGGCAGTTTTCTTGCAAAACTGAGAGTTCAGCCTATATTGATTTCACAGATTATTGAGGCACAGCAGCAGGATGCTAGATTACAGCCTTGGGCTTCAGATGACAGCAGAACCGATTGGACAGGTAGCCCAGATAGCAGTATCAGGTATAGGGGTAGATTATGCATGCCAGATTCAGATGTACTAAAGCGTGAGATTTTGAGTGTGGCTCACGGCTTCAGGTATACTATTCATCCAGGCAATACAAAGATTTACCAGGACCTGAAGAGGTACTATTGGTGGGACAACATGAAGTGAGAGATAGTTGAGTTTATTTCTAAATGTCTCACGTGTCAGCAGGTGAAGGCCGAGCATCAGAAACCCGCAGGACAGCTCAAACCTTTATAGAAGCCAAAGTGGAAATGGGAGCATGTGACGATGGACTTTATTTCGGGTTTACCGTGGACCAAGAAGAGCCACGATTCTATTTGGGTGATTATAGACTGATTGACCAAATCAACACATTTTATTCCGGCTCGCAAGACTCTGACAGTTGACGACCTGAGCGGACTATATGTGAGAGAGATAGTTTGCTTACATGGGATTCCAGTGTCTATAGTGCTAGATTGAGATGCCAGATTTTACCTGTAATTTCTGGAGGAGTTTTCAGCGAGCCATGGACACTAGATTGGATTTCAGTATAGCGTTCCACCCGCAGACTAATGGATAGACGGAGAGAGTTAACCAAATTCTGGAGGATATGCTTCGGCCTTGTGTGTTTGACTTCAATGGTAGCTGGGACAAGTACTTACCTTGGGCGGAGTTTGCATATAATAATAGCTTTCAGTCGAGTATTGTGATGGCACCTTATGAGGCTTTATATGGTAGACCGTGCAGATCGCCGCTGAGTTAGGCAGAGGTTGGCGAGTAGGGTTTACTGGGGCCAGACTTGGTTCACGAGACTACTGAGGCAATTACTATTATCAGAGATCGATTATGTACAACATAGAGCCGACAAAAGAGTTATGCGGATATCTGCAGGAGACCGCTAGAGTTTGAAGTTGGTGATCACGTTTTGCTGAAGATTTCTCCGATGAAGGGCGTGATGCGTTTCTGCAAGAAAGGGAAGTTAGCTCCGAGATTTCTTTGGACGCTTAAGATTCTGGACAGAGTTGGAGAGTTAGCTTATCGCTTGGCATTACCACCGCAGCTGGACCGAGTTCACTGTGTATTTCACGTTTCTATGCTGAGGAAGTATGAGTGGGATCCTACACATGTGATGGATTGGGAGCCCTTAGAGGTTCAGGGAGATACCTCGTATATAGTGTATCCGGTGTACATTTTGGATCATCATGATCCTAATGAGGCTTCTTTGGAGTTAGAGGCGGACGCGAGAGGCCGTTATTCCCATTTGTTCTCGGATTGGGGTATGCGTGGAAATTTCGGGGATAAGGAGGGTAGAATGTAGTATCCCGTAAAATTCTTTTATTTTATTTTCCTATTATTCCTTATTCATTGATCTGCATCCATTTATTGTGCATTCACATCACTTTGCGTCCTCATCTCATTCTTGCATCAGGTTCTTGTATTCGTCTTTTTGTGGTTTGAGTGGTTTTGTGTTTTCTGCGGTCGCTCGCCTGGTAATGCTGTGTGGAGGCTTTGGGGAGCCAGGTGTTGGTTTGGTGTTGTTGTTGCTAGTTTTGGCTTGTGTTTGGTGCATTTTCTCGTTCTCGGGTTTCTTGAGGATCTAGGGGAGCCTTGTGTTATTTTTTAAATTTGGCTAAAGTCATTCGAACGAGATTTAGATTCGTTCGAACGGGTTGACATATCCTCTGGAAAATATTGTATTTGAGAGTGGTTCGTTCAAACGACTTCCTATTCCGTTCGAACGAGTTGAGTATTCCCTGGAATTTGTCCCATGATTTCTTAGACGTTCGAATGACTTCTGGATCCATTCGAGCAATTTCTGTATCCATTCTGTGAATTTCCTATCCATTCAAATGACTTCCTTGTCATTCGAATGACTTGGAGATGCTTCAACCCTTTTTAGTTTTATTTTCATTTCTCTTCCTCTCATTCTCATTCTCTCTCTCATTCTACACTCACCCTCTCCCTTACTCAATCCATTCTCGATCCCACGGAGTTGGCGGATGTTTATTGGCGGATTCTTCGCCAAATCATTCAGAGAGTATTTCCCCTTTCTTCTCTGATTTAGGATTGTGATTCAAGGGTTTGTGTTTGTGATTCATTTTGGGATTTCACGATTTGCAGGGTGCTTCTTTGTAGGTCTTGAGTTGTGGTGTTTGCGTGATTGTTGCCGTGGGTTGTTCTGTCGCTTATTGAGTTGCGGTTGTTGGAGTTCTGAGTTATCCTGCGGAATTTGAGCCATTTGTCAGGCGAGTGTCCCTTTATTGCTAAATTTCCCTACTACTTTAACTTACGTTGGTTAGGGCATGCATGTGGCATTGAGGTGTTTGTGATTGATTTTAAACCATATTGTTTTGTCTGTAGTAGTTGATTTTTTAGCATTATTGTTTCCTATGATTACGCATGTAGGGTGTGGTTTCCCCTTTGACTGTTGGGAAGTTGTGCATTTGTGGCTTATTTCTATGGGTTGTCCTATGTGGCTGTGTTCCGGTCTATTGAGGCTGATGTTGTTGGACGTGTGACTGGTCAATTAGTCACTGTTCATCTGTGCTTGAATCTTATGACTGGTAAATTAGTCACGGTAAACATCTATATTTTGGATTGCTGTCCTTCTCTAGGCAAAGGGTTACCCTGGCTATGGGCCGTGGGGGGCTGGCTGTGGTGTTTGATCCATGGGATCTGGTTTCAGTGTGGGTGTCCCGCCCCAAAATCCAGTAATCGGTATCTTGACAAATTACTAAACTTTAACTAGTACAGGTCAGGGAATCCAAAGATTATACCCCACAAATAACCAAGCCGTAGACAAATTCTAGCTCGGTTATTCAGATATAACAATAATCATCAGAGTAAAGAAACAACAATACAACAATATAACAATATAACGCGGAAGCAAAAGACATATATATATGCATATCATGTCGAAAGAAATACAATATCTCGAATACAAGCTCAGCTACACAATGATGGGAACACCTACAAAATCTAGAACTTAAAGAATTTGCAGCGGCAAAATCAGTCTCAGGACCGGCTAACGACGCAGCAGTCCAAGCTACGCAACCTCTAAAAAATGTTAAATGCGAGAGTGAGCATACAATGAGCTCACTAATCTAACAGAACTAAATAACTTACTAATAACAGGTACCGAAAAAAAAGTAGAGACGAGTGTGATAAAGAGTAAGTGACTAAGCAATTCTAATAATATAATCAGTAACCATCAATGAATAAAAGTAATCAATAAGGAAAGTAGGATTGAGTTGATAAGAGAATGGAGAATAGAGTTAATGCGGAGATAGAGTGGAGTAGATTCGAAAAGGAAATAGAGTTAAGAATATGAGAGGAGGAGATGATGATTTGATATGCAATGCTATGACGTGAAGTGATGACTAGGATAATCTCATACTTATCCTAGATGCAATGTTATGATATGGCGTAATGAGTAGGGATATTCCCATAAATATCCCTTAATGCAAAATGCTGATACAAATGGCTAATGCTATCTTAAAGAGATTCGGTAAAGGGATACACTGGAACGATTTGTTTAAGCTCAACCAAGCTAGGATGGTCGCACTCGATCAAAGTGGAAGGGTGGATCAAACCCCGAAACAATAGTCCTACACATTTCAAGGAATTTCAACCTCAACGAGCATAAGTTTGGGATCGCCAGGACTTTGTCTCATACCAATCCACAGTTTGTGGTGGTTTTGCTAGGAATTATAGTGTCGTTCCCAATCTCACGGACTCCTTGAATCCCGTCGGAGGTCAAGCAAAGCGGAATGTTTGTGTATCCAATCTCAAAAAGTTAAGAAAAAAAAAAGTTAAGTCGTTATGTGTAATCGGTGCCCAAGCACAACACAGTTGCCGCTAACCTGGTAACCCAAACAGGATCGATAGGGACTCCATTGCACTGACTCTGCATAGTCAAAACAGCAACCTAACCGTCGCCTACATCAAACCCAACAATCTCTTAAGACTGGAGGGGGCATTCCTGGACAACCCACGGGAACGCTAGCCCAACCACCGCCAACTAATCTCAGGCCTGATACAAGCTAAAGCCAACTCCAAAATCAATTACAACCCAACCACCACTAACTAATCCAGGTCCCATACGAACCAAAACAAATTCCAGAATCAAGTTATCACCTCAACTACAGGTTAACAATTCTAACAAAACAATTTCTAAATTAAACTATAGTTAAACACAACCCATCTCTAAGTTCAATTCTACTCTCTAAAACAATACTCAGAACTAGTAAAGAAACTTAGTAATGTTGGAATATAAACTCGCCTGATATCAAACCCGAGTCCTGCGGAAATCCAACTCGTAAACTCAACAAAAATCTACGGAACGGCAACGGAACGCCCGAAAACTTAACACCAACCAAGGAGGACAACAAACAACCCATCAATTAAAGGATACGACAATAAAACCCAAACCCTAGAAATTCAACTTATGCCAAATCAAGCGAAATTGATGGAAGGGAAACGGAAATTACTTACCGAGGATAGGAGAGATGATCGCGGTGAAGATCGGCAAGGATCTGCGAGCGAGATTGGGTGAAGAGTATTGAGGTGAGGGGATTGGTTAGGGAGAGGAGAGGATAATGATGAAGATGAGGAGGTGATGAATGGAGGTAAGGGGATGATAGGAGGTGAAGAATCCTCTCTTTAAAACTCTCTCTCTCTTTCAAATCGCCTAAGGCAGTGCCTCACAGAAAATCTAACCAAAAGAAATGAGGAAGAAAAACTTAAGTAGTCAGAATATATAAAAGTCGTTCGAACGAGTTCGAAAGTCGTTCGAATGACCAAGAGGTCTTGGGCTAAAATCCAGTATGTTAGTCAACTCGTTCAAACGACTATGAATCTCGTTCGAACGAAAAATCTATCAAATGGTCAAAACGTCCAAAAGACGCAAAAAATGATCAGAAAGCACAAAGATTCCTTCGAACGACAAGGAACCTCGTTCGAACGACAATCTGGGAAATCTACTCTGAGGTCCTCCTGAAGACCCTCAGAAGACTGGAACCACCCGAACAACCACCACAAAGGGTTCTCAAGGTCTAACACCACCTCAACCACTGAACGGCCACCAGAACTCCTAAAGCACTAAAAAAGAATCTAACGGCTAGATCTTAATCGGAAGGAATAAAATGGATAGAAGGAGTCTGACGATGGTCTAATAGGCGTTGAGAAACCTGGAGTAGCTAATCCCTATTTCATAACCCTAGAACGAAAATTAGAAATGCCAAAAACGTCCAGAATCAAAAATACTGCAGCCTACGTGGAGGAGAGAAGCAGAAAACCCCTTTCGAGTATAAAAACCTCTCTCCGAACACACACCACACAATCAAACTAAAGCGCCCAAGCGCCAAACTACCAAAGCCATCAAACCGCAAAAACTCTACGAAAAAGGAATCCATACCAAACCTAGCACCAAGAACAATATAGATGCATTAAGGATAGGAGAATATGCAGATGTATGATTCAAAGGAATATACGGAAGTTAAGGAATATGAATATGAGGATTTGGAATATGCGGAGTATTAATTAAAATAAAATAAAAATACGGGTCATTACACTGGGTTTCTTATATTTTAACATAACAGGATCAGATACATAAACTAAACTCTACATCGGCTAACCCTCGATAGGTTATCAGGATTCCAACATCGAGTTGAAATAGTAGGGTGATTCTTTGGTGACAGGTACTATCACATCTATTACCCATTCGGGAGTGTGGGATGGCGTGAGACAGTCCTTAGGTATCGGGCTTCATCCTCGGTGAGGTTGAAATTCCTTGAAATAAGTGAAATAAAGTTCGGACATTAGCCCCGTGGGTTGAAAAGCCTAGAACACTCTGATCATGGGATAATATCCTTTAGACTAGTCGAGCTTGAACAAGTAATCGTACCATTGTATCCAACTGAGATTCTCGTTAAGGTTATTATGCATTAGGGGTTGATCAGCCCAATGTTTTAACTATAAGGTCTAGTTCTTTTAAATATTAATCATTCAGCATTAAGACCTAGTGTATCATCCAGAAATTGGGATAATTAGGGAATTATCCTAGTCATCATACCATGTCACCATCATATCATCATATCATTACATTATCGCATATATTCTTATCCTCTTATCTTTTCTCTACTCCTCTATGCTTAGCAAGTTTACTTTATTTACTGCAGCTATTATTATTAATTATCTCATTCATCTATCACTTTTTCTGCACCAGTTATATTAGAATGTTGTTTAGCCTTGTTAGGGATTAGAGAGCCTTGGCTTTGCTCACTCTCACTTTGTTCGCCCCTTTCAGAGGTAGAGAAGTTGCTGTTGGCTGAGAGCTCAGCTGTTTGATCTAGTTTTGGTAGCTGCAGATCAGTTTTAGTTGCTGTACTCATGTACGATTCTAGCTTTTTTCGCTGTGTAATATATTGAGACATTGTATATACGCATTCAGTTGATATATGTAAATATCTTTGCATCCTTTGTATTCTCCTTTACTCTAATGATGTTTCTATAGTCAATGACTGAGCATGAACTTGTCATTTGGCTCAGTTGTTTGTAGAGATGAATCGGTTGGATTCCCCGACCTGCACCTCTTGAATAATAGTAATTGGTCTACCTACCGATTATTAGATTTTGGGGCATGACAATAGTAGACACCATTTGTACTTAAAAAAATGATTTGTCATTTGCTACCAATGATTTGCCATTAGACAACTAACAATGGTCTATTTGGTTTTATGAACATTTGTATTGTGTTTCTATAATAGTAGGCAACAATTATTCTTAAAAATACGATTTTCTCATTTATTGACTATGATTTATCATTTGTAACCAATGATTTGTCATTTATAAACTAATAATGGTCAATTTGGTTATTTGAACATTTAAATTATGTTTGTATGACAGTTGACAATATTTGAACTTAGAAAAATGATTTGCCATTTATTGACTATGATTTGTCATTTGTTACCAATGATTTGTCATTTGTTAACTAACAATGGTCTATTTGGTTCTTTGAACATTTGTATTGTGTTTGTATAATAGTAGACAGCATTTGTACTTAAAAAAATAATTTGTCATTTGATGACTACGATTTGTTATTTGTTACGAACAATTTGTCATTTTTTAGCTAACAATGGTCTATTTGGATTTTTGAACATTTATATTGTGTTTATATGATAGTAGACAACAATTATTCTTAAAAAAACAATTTTTAATTTGTTGACTATGAATTGTCATTTGTTACCAATGATTTTTCATTTCCTACTTATGATTTGTCATTTGTTAACTTACAATGGTCTATTTGGTTATTTGGACATTTGTATGATAGTAGACAACATTTGTATTTTTCATTTGTTGACTATGATTTGTCATTGGATACCAATGATTGGTCATTTGTTAACTAACAATGGTCTATTTGGTTCTTTGAACATTTGTATTGTGTTTGTATGATAGTAGACAACATTTGTACTTAAAAAAATTATTTTCCATTTATTGACTATGTTTTGACATTTGTTACCAATAATTTGTCATTTGATAACTAACAATGGTCTATTTGGTTCTTTTAATATTTGTATTGTGCTTGTATGATAGTAGACAACATTTGTACTTAAAAATAATGATTTGCCATTTATTGCTCACGATTTGTCATTGTTACCAATGATTTTTCATTTATTAACTAAAAATGGTTTATTTGGTTCTTTAAACATTTGTATTGTGTTTGTATGATAGTAGACAACATATGTCCTTAAAAAAATGATTTGACATTAGATTACTACGATTTGTCATTTATTACCAATGATTTGTCATTATTTTATTAACAATGGTCTATTTAGCTTTTAAGTCATTTTTATTATGTTATATGATTGTAAACAACAATTATTATTAATAAAGCCATTTTTACATTTGTGGCTATGATTTGTCAATTGTTATCAATGATTTTACATTTGGTAACTAACAATAGTCTATTTGGTTATTTGAACATTTGTATTGTGTTTGAATGATTGTGGACAGCATTTGATCTTAAGAAAATTATTTGTCATTTATTATCAATAGTTTTTTATTTGTTAACTATCGATAGTCTATTTGGTTCATAAAACATTTGAATTTTGCTTGTATGATAGTAAACAACATTTGTACTTAAAAAATTGATTTGTCATTTGCTGGCAATGATTTGTCATTATTTACCAATGATTTGTCATTTGTTGACTATCAATTGTCTATTTGGTTCTTTGAGCATTTGAATTTTTTTTGTATGATAGTAGACAACATATATACTTAAAAAAATGATTGATCATTTGTTGAATACGATTTTTCATTTTTAACGAATAAATTTTCATTCAATAACTATCAACGGTCTATTTGGTTCTTTGAACCTTTGTATTGTGCTTGTATGATAGTAGACAACATTTGTTCTTAAAAAAATGATTTGCTATTTGTTGACAATTATTTGTCATTTGTTACAAATTATTTGTCACTCGTTAACTAACAATGGTCTCTTTAGTCCTTTGAATATTTTTATTGTATTCGTATGAGAGTAGACAATATTTGAACTCAAAAAAATGATTTGTCATTTGTTGACTATGATTTGTCATTTGTTGCCAATGATTGCTAATTCTTTAGCTAACAATGGTCTATTTAGTTTTTTTAACATTTGTATTGTATTTGTATGATAGTAGATAACATTTGGACTTAAAATAATGTTTTATCATTTGTTACCCATAATTTGTCATTTATTAACTAACAATGGTCTATTTGGTTCTTTGGACTTTTGTATTATGTTTGTATAATATTAGACAACATTTGTACGTAAGAAAATGATTTGTCATTTGATTACTATGATTTGTTATTAGTTACCAATAATTTGTCATTTGTTAACTAATAATGGTCTATTTGGTTTTTTGAATATTTATATTGTGTTTCTATGATAGTAGACAACATTTGTACTTAAAAAAATGATTTTTCATTTGATGACTGCAATTTTTCATTTGTTACCAATAATTTTTCATTTGTTAACTAACAATGGTCTATTTGATTTTTTGAACATTTATAATATGTTTATTTGATAGTAGACAACAATTATTCTTAAAAAACTATTTTTCATTTGTTGACTATGATTTTTTATTTGTTACCAATGATTTGTCATTTGTTAACTAACAATGGTCTTGCAGTGTTCTGTAAGTTTTTTTTTCCTAATCTTCCTTATTCATTCATCTGCATCGATACATTATGCATTCATATCATTTTGCATCCTCATCGCATTCTAGCATCAGGTCTTTGTATTCTTCTTTCGGTGGTTTTGGTGGTTGGGCGGAGGAGTTTGTTGTTGTTGATGTAGTTGTTCTTGTAGTCGTTGATATTGTGATTCGTCCTTGGTGGTGAGATCCCAGGGAATCTCGTGATCCCAGGGGATGCCTTGTGTTTTTCACTTTTGACAAAATTGTTTGAACGAAAATAAATCTTCCTTCAAACGTGTTAACATGTCCTCTAGAAAATTTATCTTTGGGGTGGTTCGCTCGTACGACTCCCTGTCCCATTTGAACGAGTTGACCAATCCCCTAAAATTTAGGTCATGATCTCCTAGTCGCTTGAACGACTTCCGGGTCCATTCGAATGACTTTTGTGCCTATTCTGTGAATTTCATATCCATTCAAATGACTTCCTTGTCGTTCGAACGACATGGCGGTGGTTTTCCTCTTTTTAGTTCTTATTTTCATTTCTCTTCCTCATTCCTATTCTCTCTCTCTCAGTTTCCACTCACCCTCTCCCTCACTTTATCCTTTCTCAATTCCTTGGAGTTTGGCGGTCGTTGTTGGGCGGATTCTTCGCCAAATCCTTCGGTGAGAATTTTTGTAGTGACCAAGAATTTTTTGTTAATATAGGATGATTAGGGTAATTTAGAATTTGGTGTTTCACCAGCTCTATGGTTTATGCTGTTGTTGGGCTAAGGAGGTAGAGTTGTGATTTGAGGAGCCCGTGGTTGGTTTATGTTAGGGTTGTGTTTGTTGCTTCGGGTTGTTACTGTCTTCTGAGGATCTTGGTGTTGGGTGTGGCTCAGAAGGATCTCAGAATGACATTTTAAGAGTTTTTTCAGTTTCCGTTCGAACGAGTTTTATATTCGTTCGAACGAACCCTTCATGTCTTCTGGACGTTTTGGCCATTGGACAGATTGTCGCTCGAACGAGATTTATTATCGTTCAAACGAGTCGACTAATCCACTGGAATTTGGCGCAAGACCTCCTAGTTGTTCGAACGACTTTCTTATCCATTCGAACGACTTGTCGTTTATATAAATATCATTCTTCATTCTCTCTCCTCATTTATCTTTTCTTACCCTCACCGACTTAACCCTAACTTCTCCAATCCTCTACTCCCCTCTCCATAATTTCTCCTTCTCTCAGGCAATTTGGGTTTGGGCTGTTGTTCTTGAGCGTTATGGGTGGTGTTGCGGTGCCTTGGTGAGAGATAGGGCTGCATTCTCCCACTCGTTAATCGTCGATTCGCCACCGTTCCATTGCCGAGCTCAGTCGCTCTTCTTTCGGTAAGCTTATCCTTTAATTCCTTTCCCTTGTTATTGTTTGATTTTTGTTTGGGTGAACCCTTGTGGATTAGGGTTTATGATCGTTGATGAATTGGGGGATTTGGTTTTAATTGTGATGTTGAGGGTTTTGAAGTAGTGTGTGTGTGATTATATTGCAGGAGTTGGGTTAGTTTTCTTTGATCATTGTTATGACTTCTTGTTGGTCGGTGGAGGTGATTGTTTGGGTTGCTTACAACTGCTGTGGTGTGGTTATTGGATTTGAAGTGTGGGCTATCAGCTTAGCACAGCAGTAGCATGGTAGATTGGGGCTTTTATTGCAGTTGGACCTTTGGATTGCTTTGCTTATATTGATTCTTCTGGAGCATTGCATCTGGCGAGTTTTATTTTCCTGAATAACTAGATTATTATGCTGATTTGTGAGTTATTATGACTCCTAGATGATTATGTTCATACTGTGGTTGGGTTAGGATATAATTATTGCTTAGGAATCCTTTGGGCTATTCGCTTAGTCTTAGGATTATCCTAGGTGTTCTTTGTGTTCTTGAGGCTTTGTCTTTGAACACAGTTATTGATTTGGCGGTTGTTTTGAATGCTTGATTCCCTGTTGGAGTGGGGTGTACCTTGGTTTGGTTTGGCATGTAGGGTGTGCTTCCCATTTTTTCTATTAGGAAGTTGTGCATTGTGGCATATTTCCATGGTTTGCCCTTAGTGGCTATGCTCTAGTCTTTTAAGACTGATATTATTGGATGCTGTGACTGGTCAATTAGTCATTGTTAGCATATGTATTTTGGATTATTTGCCCTTCTCTCGGCAAGGGTTATCCTGGGTGTGGGCCGTAGGGGCGGCTGTGGTGTTTAATCCTTGGGATCTGGTTTCAGTGTGGGTTTCTTATATATTAACTTAACGGGATTGGATATATAAACCAAACTCTACATCGGCTAACCCTCTATAGGCTATCAGGATTCCCTCAACTGGTTGAAATAGTTGGGTGATTCTTTGGTGACAGGTACTATCACATCTATTACCCATCCAGGAGTGTGGGATGGTGTGAGACAGTCCTCAGGTATCGGGCTTCATCCTCGGTGAGGTTGAAATTCCTTGGAATAAGTGAAATAAAGTTCGGACGTTGGCTCCGTGGGTTGAATAGCCTATAACACTCTGATCAAGTGATAATATCACTTAGACTGGTTGGGCTTGGACAAGAAATCATACCATTGTATCCAACTGAGATTCTCGTTAAGGTTTTTATGCATTTGCGGTTGATCAACCCATTATATAGATTTATAGGGTCTAGTCTTGATTTCATATCATCATAAACATACAACATTAGAGCTTTAGTCATCATGTCATATCATCCAGCATCTAGGATAATTATGGGATTATCCAAGTCATCAAAGCTTATCATCATCGCATCATAACCTGTCATCCAGCATCTGGGATAATTATGGGATTATCTCAATCCATCTGAATTCATTCATTTCATCATATCATATCATATCATAGCACTTTCGCATACTCTCAATTCATCTCCATCTTCATTTCCTCTCCTTATAGAATCAGCTTCATTAGTGTGGTGGTTTAGCCTGGTTGGGTTTGAGGGGAGCGGGGTTTGCTCACTCTTGTTTGATCTTTGCTTTCCGAGATCTTATAGATAGTGAGTTGTAGTTCCTCATGAGTTTCATATTAGTCTTTGAGGATATTGTTGTTTGCTTAGTCTCTGTGGATGGAGATGTTTGAGGATTAATTCATCTATTGGTTTAGTGGTAGCGCGTGGCGCTGTGGGCTTTAGTTGTGTTTGGTGCTTAGGTTATATTATTGGTATTCCTTTGGCTTTTGGCTTGTAGTCCGATAGACTTATTAGTATTGTTGTACATCTTTATTAGATATTATGACTGACTTGATATATTGTTTTATCAATAACAGGTTATAATATTTTAGTTATAAAAAAGCCTTGGTTTATACTATTTGTATCAGTAACATATCATATATTATTTTAACTCTAGCGAACATTATATCTTATTTTCATATTTTTCATCTCATTGATTTGTATAATTGTTTAGCTTATTTTGGGAGTCAGTGAGCCATGGTTTTGCTCACTCTCGCATCCCCCCTTTCAGTGGCAGGTCGCTGCAGGATTTGCTGAGGATTTCAGCTACGTTTGGGCCTTGTTGGCTGTTGTAGATTCTGATCAGTTCATGTTGTAGTATTTTAGTGAGATCTTAGACTCTGGTGCTGTATATTTATTTGAATCTTGTATCGATGTGTATTGAGTTTGATGTATCGTTATATTATCTTACGTTGTTATATTATTCTTTGTCTATGTCTTATGCTCTCATAGATAACTATGCCTGAATTTTGTCTATGTCTAGGTTGTCTGTGGGATACAGGTTGGCCGATATCACACATCAGGATTCTCGTTATTAATAGTTTATTAAGAAGCTGATTTTGGGGGCGTGACAGATTGGTATGAGAGCTCTAGGTTAACTTCTATCTTGGTTCTTGCACTTATAGGTTGGGTAATTCTTAGAACGAGTTAGGATGATTCCTTGGTGTCCTGTGTCTTTTTTACATGTTTGGTTTAGAGTTGATCTCTTGAGACCTTGTGCGTTTTGGATCTGTATAGATTCTTGTGGTGTTAGGACATGATTATTGATTGTTCATCTCTTGGATTAAGATCTTAGAGCTTTAGGTTGAATCTTGGCTGCTTGGTGGTTAGTGCTTTTGCTGACTATAGGGCTTCCTCTTTTAACCTGGTAGATATAGTTCTGGGTTGGGTACCGAAGGTCCACAACATGTTGGTGGTGAGCTGTATGTTGGGAAGGTGATCTAGTTGGTGGCTTATAGATTTGGTTGATTTTTCCCCGACAAATGTGGGAATCAGGTTTTGATTTTAGGTTGGTGATCTTGCATTATTCGGATGCCCGTTGTAGTGACTTTGAAGTGTAATCCAGTTGGCGATCCACTTATGGAGTAATGGTTTTCATTCCTGTTTGAGGTAGGTGTTAAATTTTGGGACAAAATTCTTTTAAGGAGGGTTGAATGTAATGACCCAAATTTTTTTGCTAATATATGATGATTAGGGTAATTTGGAGTTTGGTGTTTCACCAGTTCTATGGTTTCTGTTGTTGTTGGGCAGAGGAGGTAGAGATGTGATTTAAGGAGCCCGTGGTTGTTTCCTGTTAGGGTTGTTTGTTTCATCGGGTTGTTTCTGCCTTATGAGGATCTTGGTGTTTGGTGTTGCTCAGGAGGATCTCAGAGTGACATTTTTAGAGTTTTTCCAATTCCCGTTCGAACGAGTTTTATATTTGTTTGAACGAACCCTTCTGGCCTTCTGGACATTTTGGCCATTGGGCAGAGTTTCGTTCGAATGAGATTTATTGCCATTCGAACAAGTTGACTTATCCACTCGAATTTTCCCCAAGACCTCCTGGTCGTTCAAATGACTTTCGTATCCGTTCGAACGACTTGTCGTTTTTATATATATCATTCTTCATTCTCTCTCCTCATTTATCTTCTCTCTACCTCACCGACTTAACCCTAACTTCTCCAATCCTCTCCTCCCCTCTCTACAATTTCTTCTTCTCTCAGGTGATTTGGGTTTGGGTTGTTGTTCTTGAGCGTTAGATGTGGTGTTGCAGTGCCTAGGAGAGAGATAGGACTACATTCACCCACTCATTGATCGTTGATTTGTCACCATTCCTTTGCCGAGCTCAGCCACTCTTCTTTCGGTGAGCTTATGCCTTAATTTCTCTCCCTTGCTGTTGTTTGATTTCTATTTGTGTGAACCCATGTGGTTTATGGTTTGTGATCGTTGATGAATTGGGGGTTTTGGTTTTAATTGTGATGATGGGGGTTTGAAGTAGTGTGTGTGTGATTATATTGCAAGAGTTGGGCTAGTTTGGGTTGATCATTGTTGTGAATGCTTGTTGGTCGGTAGCGGTGATTGTTTGGGTTGCTTGTGATGGCTGTGGTGTGGTTATTGGATTTGAAGTGTGGGTGATCAGAGTAGCGCAGCAGTAGCATGGTGGATTGGGGCTTTTATTGTAGTTGGAGCTTTAGGTTGCTTTACATGGATTGATTCTTCTGGAGCATTGCATTAGGCGAGTTTTATCTTCCAGAATAACTAGATTATTATGCTGATTTGTGTGTTATTGTAGTGCCTAGATTATTATGTTCATACTGTGGTTGGGTTAGGATATGATTATTTCTTAGAGCACCTTTAGGTTATTTATTTAGTCATAGGATTATCCAAGGTGTTCATTGTGTTCTTGAGGCTTCATCTTTGAGCACAGTTGTTAATTTGGCGGTTGTTTAGAATATTAGATTCCCTGTTGGAGTGGGGTATCCTTTGGTTTTGTTTGGCATGTAGAGTGTGCTTCTCTTTTTGTCTTTTTGGAAGTTGTGCATTGTGGTATATTTCCATTGTTTGCCCTTAGTGGCTATGTTCCAGTCTGTTGAGACTGATGTTGTTGTATATTGTGACTGGTCAATTAGTCACTGTTCATCTGTGCTTGGATGTTGCGATTGGTCGATTAGTCACTATTAGCATCTGTATTTTAGATTGCTTGCTCTTCTCTCGGCAAGGTTTATCCTCGGTGTGGGCCGTGGGGGCGGCTATGGTGTTTGATCCTTGGGATCTGGTTTCAGTATGGGTTTCTTATATTTTAACTTAACGGGATCGGATACATAAAACTACTCTACATCGGCGAACCCTCGATAGGTTATTAGGATTCCTACATCGAGGTTAAATAGTAGGGTGATTTTGTGGTGACAGGTACTATCACATCTATTATCTATCCGGGAGTGTGGGATGGTGTGAGACAATCCTCAGGTATCAGGCTTCATCCTCGTTGAGGTTGAAATTCCTTAGAATAAGTGAAATAAACTTCGGACGTTGGCTCCGTTGGTTGAAAAGCCCGGAACACTCTGATCAAGTGATAATATCCTTAAGAATGGTCGAGCTTGGACCAGAAATCGTACCATTGTATCCAACAGAGATTCTCGTTAAGGTTACTATGCATTAGCGGTTGATCAGCCATTATATTGATTTATAGGGTCTAGTGTTGATTTTATATCATCATAAACATTCAGCATTAGGGCTTTAGTCATCATGTCATATCATCCATCATCTGGGATAATTATGGGATTATCCTAGTCATCATAGTATATCATCATCACGTCATAACCAGTCATCAAGCATCTGGGATTATTATGGGATTATCCCAATCCAATCTAAATTTATTTATTTCATCATATCATATCATATCATAGCATTTCCGCATACTCTCAATTCATCTCCTTCTTCATTTCCTCTCTTTATAGAATCAATTTCATTAGTGTGGTGGTTTAGCCAGGTTGGGTTTGAGGGGAGCGTGGTTTGCTCACTCTTGTGTGTTCTTTGCTTTTTCTGAGATCTGATAGTTAGCGAGTTTTAGTTCCTCATGAGTTTTATATTAGTCTTTGAGGATATTGTTGTTTGCTTAGTCCCTGTAGATGGAGATGTTTGAGGATCAATTCATCTTTTGGCTTAGTGGTTGCGCGTGGCACTGTGGGCTTTAGTTGTGTTTGGAGCTTAGGTTATAGTATTGGTATTCCCTTGGCTTTTGGCTTGTAGTCCGATAGACTTATTAGTATTGCTATACATCTTTATTAGATATTATGACAAACTTGATATATTATTTTATCAGTAACAGTTTATATTTTTTTAGCTATAACAAAACCTTGGCTTATACTATTTGTATCAGTAACATATCATATATTATTTTAACTCTAGCAAACATTATATCTTATTTTCATATTTTTCATCCCATTGGTTGGCATAATTGTTTAGCTAATTTTGGGAGTCAGTGAGCCGTGGTTTTGCTCATTCTCACATCCCCCCTTTCAGTGGCTGGTGGCTGCAGGTTTTATTGAGGAATTTAGCTACGTTGGGGCCTAGTTGGCTGTTGTAGATTCTTATATGTTCGTGTTGTAGTATTCTAGTGAGATCTTAGACTTTGGCGCTGCATATTATTTCGAATCTTGTATCGATGTGTATTCAGTTTGATGTATCGTTATATTGTCTTCCGCTATTATATTATATTTTTCTATGTGCAGTGCTCTCATAGATAACTGGGCTTGAATTTTATCCATTGCTAGGCTGTATGTGGGGTACAGGTTGGCCGACATGACACCTCATGGTTCGCGTTCTTAATAGTGTATTAAGAAGCTGATTTTGGGGGCGCAACAATTTTCCCTTTTTCTCTCCGAATTGTGATTCGCGTTTCTAGGGTTTTGTGATTGTGGTTTGAAATGGGGTTTTGCGCGTTGCGGGTGCCTTGTTCCAGGTGTTAGGTTGTGGTGCTGGCCTATTTATTGTCGCGGGCTGTTCCGTTGTTTGTTGGATTTGCGGTTGTTAGAGTTTCGAGATAACCTACAGAATTTGAGTAGTTTCACAGGCGAGTGTCCCTTCATTGCTAAATTACTTTACTAGTGTAACTCGCATTGGTTTGGGCATGCATATTGGCATTGAGGTGTTTGTGATTAGGTTCTTAATTATATTATTTCTCGGTTATAGTCGGGATTCTATTATTGTTTTTCCTATTGTTAGGCACGTAAGGGATGTTTCTCTTATTCTCAATGAGGTAGTGCATTATGAGGCATTTCCTGTGGGTTGCCCATGGTGGCTGTGTTCCAGTCTGTTGAGACTGATAAAGTTTGATGTTATGACTAACTATAAGTTACTATTTACATCTATGCTAGGATTGTTTGCCATTCTCTGAGGTAGGTGGTTATCCTGTGTTCGTGCTGGCCAGGTTGGGCGGCCGTGTTGTTTTGATCCTTGGGATCTATTTACAGTGTGGGCTTCTTTTATATTCTATTAGCTTAACGGAATCGGATACATAACAAAGCTCTATATCGGCTGACCATCGTTAGGACCTAGGATTCCTATATCGGGTTAAAATAGTAGGTGAAGTTCTGGCTGGACACTATCATATCTGCTGCCCTTAGGGAGTGTAGGATAGTATGAGTTCCTTAGGTATTAGTCTTATCCTTGTGGTTAAAATTCCTTGGAATAAGTGAAATAAAGTTCAGACGTTTTCTCTGTGAGTTCCAAAGCCCAGAACACTCTGATCGAGTGATAAATCCTAAGCGTGGTCGAGCTTGCAAACTAATCGTACCCATTGTATCATACTGAGATTCTCGTTAAGGTTATTATGCATTAGTGGTTGATCAACCGAATTTTTTTAACTATAAGTTCTAGTTCTTTTAAATCATTAGTCATTAATCATTCATCATTTGGACTTAGGGCATCATCTGGCATTTGGGATAATTATGGGATTGTCCTAGTCATCATATCATATCATCATCATGCAATCATAACATCACGTCATCGCTTATATTCTAATTCCTACTCCTAATCTCATTCCTATTCTCTATTCCTCCCTTCATCGCAAGCTTATTTAGATTACTATAGCTTTTAACATCATTATCTCATTCACTTCACCTCTTTCTTTGCACCTGCTATAATAGTATGTTGTTTAGCCTTGTTGGGCATTAGTGAGCCATGGTTTTGCTTACTCTCATTTTTTCCCCCTTTCAGATGCAGAGTAGTTTCTATTGGCTCAGAGCTCAGCTGTAGGATCAAGTTTTGGGTTATTGCAGATCCATTTATTTTGTTGTACTCATGTTTGATTCCAGCTTTTATCGCTGTATAGTATTTTGAGACACTGTATTTAGGTTTTCAGCTGTCGTGTACATATATCTTGCTTCCGCTATTTTTCTCTTACTCTGATGATATTGTTGTAGTCAATGACTAAGCTAGACTTATCTTTTGGCTCGGTTGTTTGTGGGGGCGAATCGATTAGATTCCCCGACCACCACCTTCCGAATGACGGTAATTGGTCTTGCTACCGATTATTGGATTTTGTGGCCCGACAGACATGGTATCAGAGCTATTGGTTATTCCCTATCTCTGGTCTAGCATTCATTTGACGAGTAATTTTTCAAGGTAGAGTTAGGATCGATCCCTTCTAGTTTTATGTATTTTTTCATCTTTCCATATTTCCTGAGATGTGCTTTTGTTATGTTGATGGCTAGAGAAGACAGAGGCAGAGGCAGATGCTGTGTAGTTGGCCATGGCCGCAGAGGGTTACATAGCGGTGCTCCTGCCGATGAGCCAACTATCAGTCAGGAGATTTTAGGGTCTGTCCCGATTGACCAAGGCATTCCTCCAGCTCAAGTAGTTCCAGAGCAGCCTGCCGTTTTGCCTACCCCAGCTGTCCCCAGCATTTCGGCTGAGATGGGGCAGTTCATGGTGAGTTTCACGGCTCATTTACAGTTGACCAGGATTCCAGCGGTCAGAGAGTACAGTTACCTTAAACAGCTCCAGAAATACAAGCATCCAACTTTTTTTGGTACGACGGTTCCATCTGAGACTGAGACTTGGTTCAAATCTATAGAGAAGACTTTGAACGCTATGAAGAGTCCCAAGGATCAGAGGGTGACACTTGCTGCCTACCTATTCCAGGGAGAGGCAGATTAATTGTAGGATACTACCAAGGGGACCACAGTAGAGACTCCAGTACTTTGGGCTTCCTTTCAGGAGCGGTTCTTTGAGCCGTATTTCTCGCAGAGTTAAAGAGATTCCTGCATTTCTGAGTTCTATATGCTTGAGCAGGGTGACATGAGTATTTTCCTATACGATCAGAGATTCAATGAGCTCTTTCGATATGTTCCGTTTATAGTTCGGGAGGAAGAGCAGCGCTAGATGAAATTTCTTAATGGTCTTCGTCCGTATTATCGGAAGTTTTTGATCGCTTCAGGGGCTAGTTCGTACACAGAGGTTTTGTCTAAAGCCTTGGCGATAAAGCAAAATGATGTTGATGAGAGTAAGTCTAAGGACTTGAGAAGTCAGCAGAGACAGGATCAGAGGGCCGATAAGGGTAAGGCAGTTTAGACGCAGTATGAGAGCTTGGGTCCGAAGAGATAGAAGTTGGGTGTTACTGATGGGGCCCCAGCTAGGTTTATGGGAGGACAACATTCTGATAGACCACAGCTTGCTTTTAGTGAGTGCTGGAACTGTGGGGAGAGAGGTCGCGCAAGGAAGTTTTGTCAAAACCCAACAAGAGGTCCTCAGCCATTACGACAGTTATAGGGTCCTATTGGTCACCAGCCGAGACCTCAGTTTCAGCAGATTCAGCAGGGATAGTTTTAGGGTCCGCAGAGTAGACAGATGATTCCAGGCCCTCAGGGTGGATAGAGAACGCAGCAGCCGAGTCAGCAGAAGGGCCAGGGTCAGAGCCGAGGGTAAAGCAGGATGTACGCAGTAGGGAGGCGAGATGCCCACGCTGCTCGTCCAGTAGTGGAAGGTACGGCTCATATTTCTTATTCGCCCGCTCGGGTTCTTTTTTATTCTGGTACATCTTATTCATTCATTCATATCATATGCATTCCTCTGCACTATTAGTTTTGAGTCTTCCTTATTGCTTGATGAGATTTATGTGGGTACTCCTCTCGATTCACCGATTTCTATCTCCCATATTTGTAGAGATTGCCCGATAGTCGTGTGTGGTGGTGCTCTTTCTACAGACTTGTTGGTGCTTCCGATGCATGAGTTTGATATCATCCTGGGTATGGATTAGATGTCGACACACCGAGTCACTTTAGATTGTTTTGAGAAGACAACTACTTTCAGTATTCCTGGTGAGCGGCGATTCGTGTTTGCGAGTTAGGATCAGGCGCAATCAGGAGATACTTTGTTGGCATTCTTAGAGCTAGAATCCGCTAGTGTTGACGTTAGTACAATTCCGGTGGTGTGTGACTTTTCTGATGTATTCCAGAAGATTCCCGGTTTACCGCCTACGAGAGTGATTAATTTAGTGTTGATTTTTTACCTGGTGCAACCCTGATTTCTAAGGCTCCGTATCCTATGGCACCTATTGAGCTGAAAGAGTTATATGATCATCTTTCTGAGTTGATGGAGCAGAAGTTTATCAGACCGAGTACTTCACCGTGGGGAGCCGCAGTATTGTTTGCGAAGAAGAAGGGCGGGTTTATGCGCTTGTGAATTTATTACCGCGAGTTGAACGAAGTCACTTTCAAGAACAAATATCCTTTGCCTAGGATCGAGGACTTGTTTGACCAGCTTCTGAGGATTAAGAAGGAGGATGTTTCGAAGACAGCATTTCAGACTCGTTACGGGCATTATGAGTTTCAGGTTATGCCGTTTGGTTTGACAAATGCGCCCGCAACTTTTATGGATTTGATGAACCGAGTATTCCGTCCCATTCAAGACCGGTTTGTGATTGTGTTCATGGATGACATATTGATTTATTCGAAGTCCGAGGCCAAACACGAGAAACACTTGAAGATTGCATTACAGACTCTGAGGGAGAATGCGTTATTTGTGAAATTCAAGAAGTATGACTTTTGGCAGAAAGAGGTAAAATTCCTAGGGCTTGCTGTCTCCAAGGATGGAATTGCAGTGGATCCTTCTAAAGTTGAGGCCGTTGCAGATTGGGTTCAGCCGACGAACATTTAAGAGATTCGTAGTTTTTTGGGATTATGTGGTTATTACCGCAGATTCATCGAGGGCTTTTCACGGATTGCAGCACCTTTGACTCACTTGAGGCAGAAGGATTTTAGATTCGTTTGGGATAGTAGATGTGATTCATCTTTCACAGAGTTGAAGAAAAGATTGACTACAGCACCTATTCTCATTATTCCATCCAGTGGGCTGAAGTATATGGTTTACAGCGACGCTTTGCTCAATGGTCTTGGCTGTGTTCTAATGCAAGAGGGAAAAGAGGTGGCGTATGCTTTGAGACAACTTAAGGTGCATGAGAGAAACTATCCTACTCGTGACCTCGAGTTAGCTGCTGTAGATTTTGCATTAAAGATTTAGCGTCATTATCCTTACGGGAAGAGGTTTGAGCTCTTTTCTGATCACAAGAGTTTGCGGTACCTTTTCTCGCAGAAAGAGCTGAATATGAGGCAGCGCAGATGGATGGAATTCCTTAAGGATAATGATGTTGACCTGCAATATCACCCAGGGAAGGCGAATCTGGTCGCTAACGCTTTGAGCCATTTTCTTAGGAGATTTCTTACACGTCCGATAATTCATGAGTGGTTGATGCTTGACGATGTGGCAGATTCTGGGTTGAGTTTGCGTTCACGGGATTCGGGTAGCTTTCTTGCAAATCTGAGAGTTCAGCCTTCATTAATTTCTCAGATTATTGAGGCGCAGCAGCAGGATACTTGATTACAGGCATGGGCTTTAGATGACAACAAACCCGATTGGACAGTTAGCTTAGATAGCAGTATCAGGTATAGGGGCAGATTATGCATGCCAGATTAAGAGGTACTGAAGCGTGAGGTTTTGAGTGAGGCTCACGGCTCTAGGTATACTATTCATCCAGGCAGTACGAAGATGTATCAGGACCTAAAGTGGCACTATTGGTGGGACAACATGAACCGAAAGATAGCTGTGTTTGATTCCAAATGTCTTACATGTCAGCAGGTGAAGGCCATGCATCAGAAGTTGGCAGGACAGCTCAAACCTTTACAGATCTAGAGTGGAAATAGGAACATGTGACAATGAACTTTATTTCGGGTTTACCGCAGACCAAGAAGAACCAGGATTCTATTTGGGTGACTATAGACCGATTGACCAAACCAGCACATTTTATTCCAGTTCTCAAGACTTTGACGGTCGACAGCTGAGCAGATTTTATGTGAGAGAGATAGTGCGTCTACATGGGGTTTCGATGTCTATAGTGTCAGACCGAGATTCTTAATTTATCGGTGACTTTTGGAAGAGTTTCCAGCGAACCATGGATACTAGATTAGATTTCAATAGAGCGTACCACCCACAGACTGATGGTTAGACGGAGAGAGTTAACTTTATCCTTGACGATATGATTAGGGTGTGTGTTTTAGACTTCAAGGGTGGCGGGGACGAGTACTTGCCTTGGGTAGAGTTCGCATATAACAACTATTTCCAGTCGAGCATCGGGATGGTACCTTATGTGGCTTTGTATGGTAGACCTTGCAGATCACCACTGAGTTGGGCAGAGGTTGGTGAGCAGAGTTTACTGGGACCAGACTTGGTTCATGAGGCCACTGATGCAGTTACCATCATCAGAGACCAGTTACGTATAGCACAGAGTCGGTTGAAGAGTTATGCAGACATTGGCAGGAGACCTTTAGGGTTTGGAATCGGTGATCATACTTTACTGAAGGTTTCTCTGATAAAGGGTGTGATGCGTTTTAGTAAGTAAGGGAAGTTAGCTCTGGGATTTATTGGTATGTTTAAGATTCTGGACAGAGTTAGAGTGTTATTTTATTATTTAGCACTGCCGCCGCAGCTGAGTTGAGTTCACAACGCATTCCATGTTTCCATGCTAAGGAAGTATGAGCGGGATCCGACTCACGTGATTGACTGGGAACCGATAGAGGTTCAGGACAATGCCTCATGTATAGAACATCCGGTGTATATTTTTGATCGCCAGGAGAAGATTCTTCGCAGCAAGATTATTCCTTTCGTGAAGGTGCAGTGGACTCGCTGCGATCCTAGTGAGGCTACTTGGGAGTTGGAGGCGGATGTGAGAGGCCGTTATCCGCACTTCTTCACGGAGTGAGGTATGTGTAGAATTTTGGAGAAATTTTTTCTTTAAGGAGGGTAGAATCTAGTGTCCCGTAAAATTCTTTTATTTTATTTTCCTATTCTTCCTTATTCATTCATCTGTATCCATAGATTATGCATTCATATAATTTTGTATCCTCATCTCATTCTAGCATCAGGTCTTTGTATTCTTTTATCGGTGGTTTTGGTGGCTGGGCGGAGGAGTTTGTTGTTGTTGATGTGGTTGTTTTTGTTGTTCTTGTAGATGCTGATATTGTGTTTTGTCCTTGGTGGTGAGATCCCAGGGGATCTCGTGATCCCGGATGAAGCCTTGTATTTTCCATATTTATTAAAATCGTTCGAAACGACATAAATCTTCATTCGAGCGAGTTGACATGTCCTCTGGAAAATTTATGGTTTGTTGGAACAACTTCCTGTCCCGTTCGAACAAGTAGCCCAATCTACTAAAATTTGGCCCATGATCTCCTAGTCGTTCAAACAATTTTTGGGTCCATTCGAACAACTTCTGTGTCAATTCTGTGAATTTCATATCCATTCAAACTACTTCCCTGTCGTTCGAACGACTTGGCGGTGGTTTTCCTTTTTTTAGTTCTTATTTTCATTTCTCTTCCTCTTTCCCATTCTCTCTCTCTCACTCTCCACTTACCCTCTCCCTCACTCTATCCTTTCTCGATTCCTTGAAGTTTTGCGGTCGTTGTTGAGCAGATTCTTTGCCAAATCATTCGGTGAGTATTTTCCCTTTGAATCTCAGAATTGCGAGTCGTGATTCTAGGGTTTTGTGATTGTGGCTTGAATTAAGGTTTTGCGTGTTGCGGGCGCCTGGTTGCAGGTGCTGGGTTGTTGTGCTGGCGTGTTTATTGCCGCAGGTTGTTCCGTTGTTTGTTGGATTTGTGGTTGTTGGAGTTCTGAATTTATCCTTCAGAATTTGAGCCGTTTCTTAGGCGAGTGCCTCTTCATAGCTAAATTATTTTACTAGTGTAACTCGCTTGGTTAGGGCATGCATATTTGCATTGAGGTGTATGCGATTAGGTTCTTAATTGTATTGTTTCTTGGTTATAGCTGGGTTTCTAATTTTTTTTTCCTTTCGTTAGGCACGTAAGACATGTTTCTCTTGTTCTTAATGAGGTAGTGCATTATGAGGTATTTCTTGTGGGTTTCCCTTGGTGGTTGTGTTCCAGTCTTTTGAGACTGATGATGTTGAATGTTGTGACTGACTATAAGTCGTTGTTGGCATCTGTGTTAGGATTGTTTACCATCCTCTGAGGCAAGTGCTTATCCTATGTGTATATTGGCCGGGTTGGACGGCCGGGTTGTTTAGATCCTTGGGATCTGTTTGCAGTGTGGGCTTCTTTTATATTCTATTAGCTTAACGGAATCGAATACATAACAAAGCTCTATATCGGCTGACCCTCGATACGGCCTAGGATTTCTACTTCGGGCTAAAATAGTAGGTGAAAATTTTGCTCGGCACTATCATATCTATTACCCTTCGGGAGTGTGGGATGGTATGAGACAGTTTCCTTAGGTACCAGTTTTATCCTTGAGGTTGAAATTCCTTAGAATAAGTAAAATATAGTTCGGACGATAGTTCCGTGGGATGCAAAACCTGGAACACTCTGATCAAGTGTTAAATCCTAAGCGTGGTCAAGCTTGTAAACTCATCGCAACCATTGTATCCAACTGAGATTCCCGTTAAGGTTATTATGCATTAGTGGTTTATCAGCCCTATGTTTTTTACTATAAGGTCTAGTTCTTTAAAATCATTAGTCATTAATCATTCAATATTTGGACTTAGGGCATCATCCAGCATTTGGGATAATTATTGGATTGTCATAGTCATCATATCATATCATTATCAAGTAATCATAACATCACGTCATCGCTTATATTCCTATTCCATCACCTTATCTCATTCCTATTCTCTATTCCTCCCTTCATCGAAGGTTTATTTTGATTACTGTTGCTTTTAACATCTTTATCTCATTTACTTCATCTCTTTCCCTGCACCTGTGTATATTAGTATGTTTTTTAGCCTTATTGGGCATTAGTGAGCCGTGGATTTGCTCACTCTCGCTTTGTCCCCCACTTTTAGAGGCAGAGTAGTTGCTGTTGGCTGAGCGCTCAGCTGTTGGATCGAGTTTTGGGCAGATCCATTCTTAATGTTGTACTCATGTATGATTCCAGCTTATGTCGCTGTGTAGTATTTCGAGACACTGTATTTATGCTTTTAGCTATCGTGTATATATATCTTGCTTCTACTATATTTCTCTTACTCTAATGATATTACTATAGCAAATGACAGAGCCAGACTTGTCTCTTGGCTTTGTTGTTTGTTGCGCCAAATCGGTTGGATTTCACGACCAGCACTTTCCGAATAACAGTATTAGGTCTAGTTACCAATTATTGGATTTTGGGGCGTGACAGGTTTATTCGGTTTTTTAAACATTTATATTAAGTTTGTATAATAGTAGACAACATTTGTACTTAAAAAAATGATTTGTCATTTATTACCTATGATTTGTCATTTGTTAACTAGCAATGGCTTATTTGGTTCTTTAAATATTTGTATTGTATTTGTATAATAGTAGGCAACAATTATTCTAAAAAATACGATTTGTTATTTGTTGACTATGATTTGTTATTTATTACCAATGATTGGTATTTTGTTAACTAACAATGGTCTATTTGGTTTTTTGAATATTTGTATTGTATTTGTATGATAGCAGACAACATTTGATATTAATAAAAAAAATTTACATTTGATTACCGCGATTTGTCATTTGTTACCAATGATTTGTCATTATTTAATTAACAATGGTCTATTTGGTTTTTAGAACATTTGTATTATGTTTATATGATAGTAGACAAGAATTATTATTAATAAAGCCATTTTTCATTTGTGTCTATGATTTGTCAATTTTTACCAATGATTTGCCATTTGGAAACTAGCATTGGTCTATTTTGTTATTTACAACATTTGTACTTAAAAAAGTGATTTGTCATTTGTTATCAATAATTTTTCATTTTTAAATATGAATAGTCTATTTTGTTCTTTAATCATTTGTATTCTGTTTATATGATAGTAGACAGTATTTGTACTTAAAAAAATCTATTTGTCATTTCTTGACAATTATTTTTCATTTGTTACCAATACTTTATCATTTTCTAACTATCAATTGTCTATTTGGTTCTTTGAGCATTTGAATTTTGTTTATATGATAGTAGACAACATATATACTTAAAAAAACATTTTATCATTTGTTATCTACGATTTTTCATTTGTTACGAATAATTAGTCATTTAATAACTATCAACGGTTTATTTGGTGCTTTAACATTTGTATTGTGCTTGTATGATAGTAAACAACATTTATGCTTAAAAAAATGATTTGTTATATGTTGACTATGATTTTTTATTCGTTACCAATTATTTGACATTTGTTAACAAACAATGGTCTATTTGGTCATTTGAATATTTGTACTGTGTTTGAATAATAGAAGGCAACATTTATACTTAAAAAAATGATTTGCCATTTGATGACAATGATTTGTCATTTGTTACCAATGATTGGTAATTTGTTAACTACGAATGGTTTATATGGCTCTTTAAATATTTACATTGTTTTTGTATGATAGTAGACAATATTTTTACTTATAAAAACAATTTGTCATTTGATGACAACGATTTGTCATTTGTTACCAATGATTTGTCATTTGTAAACAAACAATGGTCTATTTGGTCATTTGAACATTTGTATTGTGTTTGTATGATAGCAGATAAGATTTGTACTTAAAAAAATGATTTGTCATTTGTTACCAATAATTTGTCATTCTTTAACTAACAATGGCCTATTTGGTTCTTTGAACATTTATATTGTGTTTGTATAATTGTAGACAACAATTAATCTTAAAAATAGGATTTGTCATTTGTTGACTATGATTTTTTATTTGTTACTAATGATTGGTAATTTGTTAACTAACAATGGTCTATTTGGTTTTTTGAACATTTGAATTGTGTTTGTGTTATAGTAAACAATATTTGTTCATAATAAAATGATTTGACATTTGATTAGTGCGATTTATCATTTGTTACCATTGATTTGTCATTATTTAATTAATAATGGTCTATTTGGTTTTTGAAACATTTGTATTATGTTTGTTTGATAGTAGACAACAATTATTATTAATAAAGACATTTTTCATTTGTGGCTATGATTTGTCAGTTTTAACCAATGATTTACCATTTAGAAACTAATAATGGTCTATTTGGTTATTTAAATATTTGTATTGTGTTTGCATGATAGTAGACAACATTTGTACTTAAAATAGTAATTTGTCATTTGTTATCAATAATTTTTCATTTGTAAACTATCAATAGTCCATTTGGCTCATTAAACATTTGTATTGTGTTTCTATGATAGTAGACAATATTTGCACTTAAAAAATGATTTGTCATTTGCTGACAATGATTTGTCATTTGTTACCAATGCTTTGTCATTTGCAAACTATAAATGGTATATTTGGATCTTTGACCATTTGAGCTTTGTTTATAATAAACAGCAGATATACTTAAAAAACAATTTGTCATTTGTTATCCACGATTTTTCATTTGTTACGAATAATTAGTAATTTGATAACTATAAATGGTCTATTTGGTTCTTTTTACATTTGTATTGTACTTGTATGGTAGTAGAAAAAATTTGAACTTAAAAAAATGATTTGCTATATGTTGACTATGATTTGTCATTTGTTACCAATTATTTGATATTTGTTAACAAACAATGGTCTATTTGGTCTTTTGAATATTTGTATTGTGTTTGAATGATAGTAGACAATATTTATACTTAAAAAAATGATTTGTAATTTCTTGACAATGATTTGTCATTTGTTACCAATGATTAGTAATTTATTAACCACCAATGGTTTATTTGGCTCTTTAAACATTTGTATTGTGTTTGTATGATAGTAGACAATATTTGTACTTAAAAAAACAATTTGTCAATTGGTGACTAGGATTTGTCATATGTTACCAATGATTTGTCATTTGCAAACAAAGAATGGTCTATTTGGTCCTTTGAACATTTGTATTGTCTTTGTATGATAGTAAACAACATTTGAACTTAAAAAAATTATTTGTCATTTGCTGACAATGATTTGTAATTTATTGCCAATAATTGGTAATTTTTTAACTAATAATAGTTTATTTGGTTCTTTGAACATTTATATTGTGTTTGTATGATAGTAGACAACATTTGTACTTAAAAAAATAATTTATCATTTGATGACTGTGATTTGTCATTTGTTACCAATAATTTAAAATTTGCTAACTAACTATGGTCTATTTGGTTTTTTAAACATTTATATTATGTTTATTTGATAGTAGACAACAATTATTCTTAAAATCTATTTTAATTTTGTTGACTATGATTTATCATTTGTTACTAATGATTTGTAATTTGTTAACCTGCAATGGTCTATTTGGTTCTTTGAACATTTGTATTGTGTTTGTATGATAATAGAAAACATTTGTTCTTAAAAAAATTATTTTTAATTTGATGACTACGATTTGTCATTTGTTACCAATAATTCGTCATTTTTTAACTAACATTAGTCTATTTCGTTTTTTGTGCATTTATATTTTGTTTATATGATAGTAGACAACAATTAATCTTAAAAAAACTATTTTTCATTTGATGACTATGATTTGTCATTTGTTACCAATGATTTGTCATTTGTTAACTAACAATGATCTATTTGGTTTTTTGAATATTTGTATTATGTTTGTAAAATAGTAGACAACATTTGTACTTAAAAAAATGATTCGCCATTCCTTGCCTATGATTTGTCATTTGTTACCAATGATTTACCATTTTTTAACTAACAATGACTTATTTGGTTCTTTTAACATTTGTATTATGCTTGCATAATTGTAGACAATAATTATTCTTAAAAAAATGATTTGTCATTTGCTGACTATGATTTGCCATTTGTTACCAATGATTGGTAATTTGTTAACTAACAATGGTCTATTTGGTTTTTTGAACATTTATATTGTATTTGCATGATAGTAGATAATATTTGTTCTTAATAAAATTATTTGACATTTGATTACTACGATTTGCCATTTGTTACCAATGATTTATCATTATATAATAGACAATGGTCTATTTTGTTTTTATAATATTTATATTATGTTTATTTTATAGTAGACAACAATTATTATTAATAAAACCATTTTTCATTTGTGGCTTTGATTTGTCAATTGTTACTAATGATTTTTCATTTGGAAACTAACAATTGTCTATTTGGTTATTTGAACATTTGTATTTTGTTTGAATGATAGTAGACAACATTTGTACTTAAAAAAATGATTTGTTATTTGTTATAAATAATTTTTCATTTGTTAACTATCAATAGTCTATTTGGCTCGTTAAACATTTGTATTGTGTTTGTATGATAGTAGATAATATTTATACTTTGAAAATCGATTTGTCATTTGTTGACAATGATTTGTCATTTGTTAACTATCAATTGTCTATAAGGTTCTTTGAGCATTTGAATTTGGTTTGTAGGATAATGGACAACATATATACTTAAAAGAATTATTTTTCATTTGTTAGCTACGATTTGTCATTTGTTACGAATAATTAGTCATTTGATAACTATGAACGATCTATTTGGATCTTCTAACATTTGTATTGTGCTTGTATGATAGTAGACAACATGTAATGACCCGTATTTTGATTATTCATTTTATTCGCTTATATTCCTTTTCCGTAATATTCCTATTCTTTATCTCATCGGCATATCATTCTTTCACGTTAAGTTCCGCATTCATATTCTGCATATACTCTTTCATCCATTATTTATCCATTATGCATCTATTTATTCCTTTCGGTATTTTAGTTTATTAGATTCCTTTTGTAGTATTGGCGGTTCAGAGGTTATTTAGAGGAGGCGGTGGCGTTGTGGCCTTGGGAACCCCTAAATGGGTTGGTAGTGATTTTTGCTTGTTGTGAGTGTAGTTTTGGGAGGTTTCGGTGAGTCGTTGGAGTGGCCGGTAGGTTTCAAGAGTCTCCCGAGGAAAAATTATTTTTTGGGGGCTTAGGCGTTTTCGTGGCCGTATGGCGGTGGAGGTGGTGTTTTTGACATGAGAAACCTTTATTGGGTTTGTAGTTTTGTCTGTGTGGCAGTGGTGGTGGTCCGTGGTGTTTCTAAGGCCTTTTTTTTTTTTGTCGGAGCAGTTCTGTTCGAACAGAACATTTTCTGTTCGAATAGATCCTTTTCAATTTGAACAGGACTTGTCTCTGTTCGAATACACATCAATTTGTTCGAACAAGATCATTTCCTATTCGAACAGAGGTGTGTTTTCCACTTTTTTTGGGTTTTATTTCCTCTTTTCCTTACTTACCCTTTTTTCTCTCTCTTCTCTCCCTAACCTATTCCTCTCTCCTCCATACTCTAGATCCTATCTTCCCCATCGCATCAAGGATTCTTCGCCCGCTTCCTTGCAAGTTTCGCTCTTATCCTCAAAAAGTTTTCCCGATTCCATTTTCGTTCATTTCACTTAATTTCGGCCGAGTAAGATTTCTAGGGCTTGGGTTTGATGTCGTTTTCATGTATTGATTGGTTGTTTGCTGTTCCTGGTGATTGTGTTAGCTTGTCAGGCGTTCCGCTTGTCGTTCCACAGATTTAGTTGGTTTTCCAAGTTAGATTTCCGCAAGGCTCGGGATGGTCTTCAGGCGAGTTTTATCCCATCATTATTAAGTCTCTATACCAGTTTATGAGTATTGTTTTAGAGTGTTAAATTGAACTTAGAGATGCAATGTAATTAACTATAATTTAATCTAGGAATTATTCGGTTTATATTGTTAACCTGTAGTTTAGGTTTGTTTGATTCGGGAGCTTGGTTTATGGTTCGTATAGGACCTAAGCTTAGTTAGTAGTGTTTGGGTTGGCATCCTAGTGGCTTTGCCCTTGAATGCCCCTTCTAACCTTAAGAGATTGATGTGTGGGATGTAGTGACGGTTAGGATGCTGTGTCGGCTATGTTTAGTCGGTGCAACCGAGTCTCAGTTCATCCCGAATTGTGTTGTCGTATGAACGGCAACTGTGTTGTTTTTCTTGTACACTTGTTGCTTCTTAGTAAATTTAATAACATCTTTCAAAACTTATTGAGATTGGATACACGAACACTCCATTTCGGTTAACCACCGATAGGATCCAAGGAGTCCTAAGAACGGGTTAAAATATTTGGTAATATTTGGAATGGCACAATCATACCTAGTTCAACAACTCAGGAGTATGGAATGGTATGAGGCAGAGTCATGGAAATCCCAACTTATTTCACGGTGAGGTTTAAATTCCTTGAAATGATACAGACTATTTCTCAGCTGAGTTGATACACCCATTACCACTTTGATCAAGTGCGAGCATCCTTAGCTTGGTCGAGCATAACAAAATTGTACCAGTGTGTCCCCTTAATGATCTCTTTAAGAACATTAGGCGTTAGCGGTTGATCAACCAATATTGTATTAGGATTGCGAGCACTTTTAAACATTAAATCATTATATATTAGGGGATATTCCCATGAATATCCCTGCTCATTGCATCATATAACATCGTTGCAGCTAGGATAAGTATGGGATTATCCTAGTTATCATGTCATGTCATGGCATTGCATCTTCTTTTATCATTAATTCTCTTACCTCTCTTATATTCTCGACTCTAACTCATTTCCTTATCAATTCCTTGTTCTTTGTGATTAATTAGTTTATTGCTAGACTGTATTTACCTGTTTCTGCATTAGATTCATCTTTACCACTATTGTCAATACAGGTTTATTAGTAGGATATTTAGTTCTGTTGGGTTTAGTGAGCCGTGGTTTGCTCACTCTCGTGTTTTAACCATTTCAGAGGTTGATTAGGTTGAACTGTCGCATTGTTGGCAAGTTCAGAGATAGATCTTGCCGCTACTAATTTCTTTTAGTTCAAGATATCTGTAGGCGTTCTCAGCATATGTCGCTGAGTTTTATTTCGAGATGTTGTATTACATTTTTATCTGATGTATATATATATCTTTTGCGTCTGCGTTTTATTGTTATATGTGATTTCTTTACTTTGATGATTATTGTTATATGTGAATAGCCGAGCCTGAATTTTTCTACGTCTTGACAATTTGTGGGGTAAAATCTTTGGATTCCCTGACCTGCACTACTTAGAATCTAGTAATTGGTCAAGCTACTGATTACCAGATTTTGGGGGGTGACAGACTTTGTATCAGACCCTAAGGTTAATCCTTATCTCTGTTATTGTTGATCATATGGCGAGTTACTCTTTAAAAAGTGTTATTATCGATTCTTTTCAGATTTCATATTTTATCGTATTCCTTTCCGTTCCTAATCCTTTCCAATCCGTTCCAGAGTTATGTCTCTTTGTTCGTATCAGATGACTAGAGGTGGCAGAGGCAGAGGTTGTGCTAGAACCCGTGGGGGTATCTGAGGAGGTGTTCGTAAGGGTTTGCGCAGTAGAACAGTAGCTGATGAGCCAGTGAATAGTCGGGAGAGTACGGGGTCTGTTTCGATCCCTCAGACAGAGCCTATATTTTCTGAGGCTGGGGTTGGTGTGGGGGTAGTACCAGGGGTTCAGCTTCATCAAGGTACCCCACTTACTCCAGTGATTCCAGGGCAGCCAGGTATTTTACCAGTTCCAGCAGCTTCAGGCATTTCAGCAGAGATGTGGCAGTTTTGGAGAGTTTTGCCGCATCTTTTCAGCAGGCTAGGAGCCCAGTACACAGAGAGCACAGTTACTTAGAGCAACTTCAGAGATACAAGCACCCTACATTTTCCGGCACGTTGATTTCTTCTGAGACCGAGACATGGTTCAGGTCTATAGAGATGACCTTGGACGCGATGAAGTGTCCCGACGACCAGCGGGTGACACTTACAGCTTACCTACTTCAGGGTGAGGCAGATTTTTGGTGGGATATGGCCAAGAGGATGGTTTTGGAGTCTCCAATTCTTTGGTCATCATTCCAAGAGCTTTTCTTTGCTTTGTACTTCCCACAGAGCCACAGAGACACCTGCATTTCTGAGTTCTGTGCCCTTGAATAAGGTGATATGAGTATTGCCCGATCTGATCAAAGGTTTAATGAGCTTGCTCGTTATGCTCTGTTTATTGATCAGGATGAGGAATAGAAGAAGATAAAGTTTTTCAACGGTCTTCATCCATTTTTTAGGAGGTTCTTGATCATGCCCGGTGCCAGTACTTACAGGGAGGTTTTGTCTAAAGCGATTGCTATGGAACAAAACGATGCAGAGGATCGCAAGTCCAGGGATGCGAGGAACCCAGCAAGATAGGACCCAAGACCCGATAAGGGCAAGGCAATTCTGACTCAGTACAACAGTTTGGGCTTTAAGAGACAGAGATTCGAGAGCACACCAGCGAGAGCTATGGGCGGACAGTATTTAGAGAGGGCACAACTTTCTTCTCATACTTGTTGGAACTATGGGGGAATTGGGCATGTTAGGAAGCTCTATCCTAAACAAGACAGAGGTCAGTAGCCGCTACGACAGCTTCAGGGTCCAGTTGGTTACCAGCCACGGCCGCAGTAGGTTCCTCAGGTTCAGCAGTTTCCACAGAGGCAGTTTCAGGGTCCACAGGGCAGACAGATAGTTCCAGGACCTCAAGGTGCTCAAAGACCGCATTATCCAGTGTAGCAGTAGGGTCAGGTTCAGGGCCGTGGACAGGGCAGAGTGTTTGCAGTAGGGTGGCGCGATGCTCACACAGCTCTACCTGTGGTAGAAGGTACGATCCATATCTCTTATTCGCTTGCTCATGTACTTTTTGATTCTGGTGTATCGCATTCATTCATCGCATCTGCATTTCTCTGCATTACTGGCCTTGGTTCAACTTTATTGATAGATGAGATTTCCGTGGGCACTCATTTAGATTCTTTGGTATCTATCACACATATATGTAGAGATTGCCCGATAGTTGTTTGTGGTCGAGTCCTATCAGCAGACCTATTGGTATTATAGATACAGGAGTTTGACGTCATCCTAGGCATGGATTGGCTGTCGATGCATTGGGTTACCTTAGACTATTTCGAGGAGATGGCTACCTATAGTATTCCTGGTGAGAGGCTATTCGTGTTCTCTAGTTTGAAACCAGTGCAGTCAGGGGTCGGCTTATTAGCTTACTTAGAGTAAGAATTCTCGGACGTGGACGTTAGCTCGATTCCGGTGGTTTACGATTATTCCTACGTTTTCCAGCAGATTCCCGGTCTTCCTGAGAGCGATTAATTTTGGCATAAATCTTGTTCTTGGTAGAGCCTCGATTTCGAAGGCACCGTACCGTATGGTACCTACTGAGCTAAAAGAGCTGAAGGGTCAGATTTATGAGTTGATGGATCAGAGATTTATTCGACTGAGTACTTCGCCGTGGGGAGCTTTAGTTTTGTTCAGAGAGAAGAAAGACGGTTTGATGTGTTTGTGTATTGACTACCGCAAGTTGAACAAAGTCACGATCAAGAACAAATACCCATTGCCGAGGATTGAGGACTTGTTTGACCAGCTTCGAGGAGCGCAGTTCTTTTGGATGATTGCTCTTAGATCGGGTTACCACCACCTGAGGGTCAAGGCAACTGATGTTTCGAAGATAGCCTTTCGGACTCGTTACGGGTTCTATGAGTTTCGGGTGATGTCGTTCGGTCTGACGAACACGCCCACAACTTTTATGGATTTGATGAACCGCATTTTCAGCTCTTTTCTTGACCGGTTCTTCATTGTGTTCGTCGACGACATTCTGATATATTCAGGGACTGAGGCAGAGCATGAGGAACATTTGAGGACCGCTTTACAGACTTTGTGGAAGAATGCATTATTTGTGAAGTTTGAAAAGTGTGAGCTTTTGCAGTAGGAGGTGAAATTCCAATGACACGTGGTGTCTAAGTATGGAATTGCAGTAGATCCTTCCAAGGTTGCAGCAGTTGCAGATTGGGCACAGCCGACGAGCGTTATAGGGATTCGCAACTTTCTGGGTTTGGCAGATTATTATCGTAGATTCATTGAGGGGTTTTCACGAATTGCAGCTCCTCTGACTCGTTTGACACAAAAGGATGTTCGGTTTGTTTTGGATGACAGGTGTTCTTTAGCTTTCCCAGAGTTGAAGAAGAGATTGACGACAACACAAGTTCAGATTGTTCCTTCTAGTGGACAGAGTTATAGAGTATACAGTGATGCATCGCTTAGTGGACTTGGTTTCATTTTGATACAGGAGGGCAAGGTGGTGGCATATGCTTCGAGACATCTTAACGTACACGATAGGAATTACCTTACTCATGACCTCGAGTTGGCAGCAGTGGTTTATGCGCTGAAGATTTGGAGACACTACCTTTACGAGGAGAGATTCGAGCTCTTTTTTGATCACAAGAGTTTGCGGTATCATTTCTCTCAGAAGGAGCTTAACATGAGACAACGCAGGTAGATGGAATGTCTGAAGGACTATAATGTGGATGGGCAGTATCACTCCAGGAAGGCGAACATGGTGGCCGACGCTTTGAGCTGTTTGCCTAGAGGATTACTTGAATGTCTGATGATTCCTGAGTGGATGATGCTGAGTAACATCGCAGAGTTTGGGTTGATTTTGAGTTCACAGACTGCAGTTGGTCTTATTGCAAATGGTAGAGTTGGGCCATCTTTGATTTCTCGGATTAAAGAGGTGTTACAGCAGAATGACAGATTATAGTCTTAGGCTTCAGACAACACCAGACCTGATTGGACAGTTAGTTCAAATGGCAGTATCAGATACAGGGGCAGATTATGCTTGCCAGATTCCGAGGTACTAAAATGCTACGTTTTGGGTGAGGGTCATGGTTCAAGATATACTATTTATTCGGGCAGTACGAAGATGTACCAAGACCTGAAGAGACATTTTTGGTAGGACAATATGATGTGTGAGATAGCCGCATTTATTTCCAAATGCCTAACTTGCCAGCAGGTGAAGGTTGAGCATCAGAAACTGGCAGTACAGCTTAAACCTTTACCTATTCCAGAGTGGAAGTGGGAGCACGTAACGATGGATTTCATTTTGAGATTACCACGATCGAAGAAGCAGCATGATTCTATTTGGGTAATTGTGGACCTACTAACCAAATCGGCACATTTTATTCCGATTCGCATGACGTTCACAATCGATGAGTTGAGCAGAATCTACGTGAGGGAGATTGTTCGGTTACACGGGGTTCTAGTGTCAGATAGAGATACCATATTTACCAGCAAATTTTGGCTGAGTTTTCAGCGAGCTATGGATACTAGACTAGATTTCAGTACAGCATTTCACCCTTAGATCGACGGTCAGACAGAGCAAGTTAACCATATCCTTGAGGATATGCTTCGAGCTTGTGTTTTGGACTTCAAGGGCAGCTAGGATGAGTATTTACATTGGGCTGAGTTCGCTTACAACAACAGCTTTCAGTCAAGCATCGGGATGGCACCTTACGAGGCTTTATATGGTAGACCATGCAGATCACTTTTGAGTTAGGCAGAGGTTGGTGAGCAGAGCTTACTGGGACCAGACTTGGTTCGGGAGACTACTAAGGCAGTTACTACCATCAGGGATCGGTTACGTACAGCACAGAGCCGAAAAAAGAGTTACGCTGACATCTGCAGGAGACCGCTAGAGTTTCAGATTTAGGATCATATTTTACTGAAGGTTTTACCGATGAGGGACGTGATGCGTTTCAGCAAGAAAGGGAAGCTAGCTCCGAGATATATTGGCCCATTTGAGATTCTGTACAGAGTTGGAGAGTTTGCATACCATTTGGCGTTGCCGCCGCAGCCGAGCAGAGTTCATAACGTCTTCCATGTTTCTATGTTGAGGAAGTACAAACGGGACCCTACTCACGTGATTGACTGTGAGCCGATAAAGGTTTGGGACGATGCCTCATATCTTGGGCATCCAGAGTGTATTTTGGATCGCGAGGAAAAGATTTTTCGCCGCAAGGTTATTCCGTTTGTAAAAGTCGTGGAGTCACCATGATCCAGAGAAGGCCACCTGGGAGTTCAAGACTGATGTGAGGAGGCACTATCCACTTTAATTCTCAGGATGTGGTATGCGTTTAATTTCGAGGGTGAAATTACTTTTTAGGGGGGAAGATTGTAATAACCCGTATTTTAGTTATTCCTTTTATTCGCTTATATTCTGTTTCCCTAATATTCTTATTCTTTATCTCATTGGCATATCATTCCTTCACGTTAAGTTCCGCATTCATATTCCGCATATACTCTTTCATCCATTATTCATCCATTTATTCCTTTGGGTTTGTAGTGATGATTGTTTGTTGTGTGTGTGGTTTGGGGTGGTTCCGGTGAGCCGTTGAAGTGGCCGGTAGGTTTCCCGAGTCTCCCGAGAAAAAGATTCCTTTTTGGGGACTTAGATGTTTTGGTGGACGTGAGGCGATGGAGGTGGTGGTTTTACCTTGAGAAACCTTTGTTGGGCTTGTAGTAGTGTTTGTGCTGTAGTGGTGGTGGTCCGTGGTGTTTTCGGGGTGCCTGGGGTGGTCCGTTGTGTTTCCGAGGTTACTTTTTTGGTATAGGAGCAGTTCTGTTCGAACAAGACCTTATATGTTCAAATAGAACCCTTTCTATTAGAACAAGACTTGTCTCTGTTGAAATAGACTTCACTCTGCTCGAACAGGATCATTTCCTAGTCGAACAGAGGCACGCTTTCCACTTTTTTTGGGCTTTATTTCCTCTTTTCCTCACTTACCCATTTTTTTTCTCTCTCTTCTCTCCCTAACCTATTCCCCTCTCCTTCATACTCTAGATCCTATCTTCCCCATCGCCTCGAGGATTCTTCGGCCTCTTCGTCGCAAGCTTCGCTCTTATCCTCGGTAAGGTTTCCCGATTCCTTTTCGGTTATTTTTGCTCGATTTTGGCCAAGTCCGATTTCTAGGTTTTGGGTTTGATGTCACTTTCTTGAATTGATTGGTTGTTTGTTGTTCTTGGTGATTGTGTTAGCTTGCCAGGCATTCCATTTTGCCGTTCCGCGGATTTAGTTGGTTTTCCGAGTTGGATTTCCACAGGACTCGGAATTGTCTTCAGGCGAGTTTTATCCCATCATTACTATGTCTTTATACTAGTTTCTCAGTATTATTTTAGAGTGTTAAATTGAACTTAGAGATGTTATGTAATTAACTATAATTTAAACTAAGAATTATTCGGTTTATATTGTTAACCTGTAGTTTAGGTTTGTTTGACTCTGGTGCTTGGTTTATGGTTTGTATAGGAGCTGAGCTTAGCTAGTAGTGGTTGGGTTGGTGACCTAGTGGCTTTGCCTCTGAATGCCCCTTCCAACTATAAGAGATTGATGTGTTGGATGTAGTAACGGTTAGGTCACTGTGTCGGCTATGTTTAGTCGGTACAACCGAGTCTCTGTTCATCCTAAATTGTGTTGCCGTATGAGCGGCTGTTGTGTTGTTTTTCTTATACACTTGTTGCTTCTTAGTAACTTTAATAACATCTTTCAAAACTTATTGAGATTGGATACACGAACACTCCGTTTCAGTTAACCGCCGATAGGATCTAAAGAGTCCTAAGAACGGGTTAAAATATTTGGTGAGATTAGGAATGGCACTATCATACCTAGTTCAACCACTTAAGAGTGTGGAATGGTATGAGGCAGAGTCTTGGAGATCCTATTATTCCATGGTGAGGGTAAAATTCCTTGAAATGATACGGACTATTGCTTCGTTGGGTTGATACACCCATTACCACTTTGATCGAGTACGACCATCCTTAGCTTGGTCGAGCTTAATCAAATCGTACCAGTGTTTCCCCTTACTGGTTTCTTTAATAACATTAGGCGTTAGCAGTTGATCAACAAATATTTTAATAGGATCGCGAGCACTTTTAAACATTTAATCATTCCGCATTAGGGGATATTTATGCGAATATCCCTGCTCATTGCATCATATCATATCGTTGCACCTAGGATAAGTATGGAATTATCCAAGTCATCGCATCACGTCATGGCATTAGATCTTCTCTTATCATAAATTCTTTCTTCTCTTATATTTTCGACTCTAACTCTTTTCCTTATCAATTCTTTATCCTTTGTGATTATTTAGTTTATTGCTAGACTGTATTTATCTTTTTTTGCATTATATTTATCTTTACCTTTATTTTCAGTACAGGTTTATTAGTAGGATATTTAGTTATGCTGGGTTCAGTGAGCCGTGGTTTGCTAACTCTCGTGTTTTAACCATTACAGAGGTTGATTAACTTGAACTGTTGCGTGGTTGGCTAGTTCAGAGATAGATCTTGCCGCTGTAGATTTCTTTCAGTTCTAGATTTTTGTAGGTGTTCTCAGCTTATGTCGCTGAGTTTTATTTTGAGAAATTTGTAAAGCTACCGATTACCGGATTTTGGGGCGCGACACAACATTTGTACTTAAAAAGGCGACTTATTATTTCTTGACTATGATTTTGTCACGCCCCAAAATCCAGTAATCGATAGCTTGACCAATTACTAGATCCGAAGCTGTGCAGGTCGGGGAATCCACAGATTCGCCCCACAAACAACCGATCCGTAGACAAATTTTGTCCCAGTCATTCACAATAGTATCACAGCAGAGTAAAAGGGAAAAAAGAAACACTGGAAGACTAAGATAACATAATCTAAACGTAAGATTCTACAAACCTCTACGCAGCAAGCTTAACTGCAAAATTAGAGAATGAGCCTCCAGCTCAGCTCCCCAATGATCACCACAACAGCAACTAAAACTAGAAACAACCTGCCACTGGAAGGGGGATGCGAGAGTGAGCAAATATCGAGCTCACTAACTCCCAAGAATAGCTAAACGATTATACTAACCAATGAGATGGAGATAAGTTGTAATGATAGTGGGATATAATAATATCAAACGATAAACAATGTATATGTAATCTACATACATATAGGATAACTAACAGGTATACGTATGTATAATAATTCTAATAAATTTATTTATAAATATACCTCGTGCAAAGGAATGCTAATCTAAACTCCAGTCACAAGGACCACTAACTACACTTTAATCACCACCATAGCTCTCAGCGCCACGCGCAATTAATCTATCTCAGAGATACAATCACACGCAAGGGTAAACAACCCTCGGCTCATAGTAATCCAACAGGGTTACCCAAAACCCCAACCACGTACAACCCCAAAGCTATCACAAGCTCAGCAAGATCGCCCACAACCAGATACCGGCCTAAAGCTCACAACAGCCAACCAGATTAATTAACCTAATAAATTATATTAGATACAGAAGAGGAAGGAATAGATACAGGGTCGAGAGTAATATATAGAAGGAAAAGGAATCTAATTACACTATAAATCAATTAGGAGAAGAGGAACTTAATAAACGGAGAAGAAAATGAGGAACTAGGATAATCCCATAATTATCCCAATGCAATGATATGCTATGATGATGATATGATGGAATTAGATAATCTTATGATTATCCCAAGTACAGAAGATTCTATATTAAATGTAATGCAGAAGGGGTTAAGGATTTCCATCAGAAGAACCTACGATAAGGAAGTATGCGGATATGCAATGATATGCTTGATGATGATGATGATGATGATGTTATGATGCAGAATGGATTATGATAAAGTGGGATAGTCCCATACCTATCCCAATGCTGAATAATTTAGCGACGTTAACCCAAAGGGCTAGCCCCCAAGACTAGAGTGGGCTGACAACGGCTAAAAAAGGATTTACCTTTCCGGATATTGTTGTATAGAAGGGTACGATATACTGCACTAGCTTAACCAGAATAAAAGATATAAACATAGGTATTTCAACCTCGCCTGAGGAGTCTGGGCACCAGGAACTAACATCCAACCGTAACTTCACTTGCAGGAGAAGACTGGGCACCAGGATATACTATCCAACCATGTCTCTCTTCGTAGGACAAGACTGGGCACCAAGAAAACTAATCCAACCATATCTTCACCTCTAAAACTTTAGCCCAATCTAGGAATCCTATTAGCCTATCGGAGGCCAGCTGATGCAGAGTTGTTTATGTATCCAATCGAAGTAAGATAAGGAGAAAATATATTATCTATGGATGTGAGCATGATACTAGAGACTGAAACACAACTGCTGTTAACAAAGCCAACACACAATAGGATAACCACCTGCCAAAAGAGCATGGCAACCAAAACTAACACAGATGCCCTCCTGTAACTCAGTTGTACCATCTAAACCAAGATGAAATAACAACTTAAGCGTCACGACATCAAAACGGCATCAGTCTCTAAGATTCATTAAAGCAATATGATTACCATCAAGTACAATAGTACTCTAGTTGTCAACACAGACTAGTACTCATGGGGCAACCTATAAGAGTCCAACAAGTAGTCAACAATCCTCAATAACAGAACTGCCTCACAATCCTCCTAATCATGTACATAAGTCTCTAATATGGATGTACAGAAACCGGATTTAACAGGAGGTTTCAGCCGCATTCCAACATCTCGGGTGACGTACAACTTCATAAACCACCTGGCTCATTCACGGATCTCACTGAGCCATGTTGTCTCACTGCCTCCTAGATGACAGAAGGGAACACAGCCCTAACAGCCTCATCCCAGGGAAAAATGTTTACGAGTAAGCTCTAATAGCTCCAAGAATAATGAGGACAATAAGTGTCACAACATGATAAGCAAACAATCCTATGGTAAACTATCGGAAGTTTAGCATCAACAACCACCACCGTGGACAAGCCGTCTGCTCACCATCAATGACTAACAGTCCAAAAGATACCACACTCCCAAATGGAATCCTACATTCCAAACAACCACCAATCGCAATGATAGTGCTCAAGGGCCAAGCCTCGAGAACACAGAGTACACGTAGACTAGTCCTAAGACTAATAAAAATAATAACAGGCAAGAGGACGAGCTTTGAATCGATGACCATGTCTTACTGAAGCTATGTCACCCTAAGACTACCCTGGAACCAAATCCAATAACCAAAACTAGCCAAGGTTGCGATACTATAGGGTGAGAACTATAGAGTCTGAACTACACTATCTAAGAGAAATGGCGGCTAACTACATGCCGACCATATGTCTCTACTATTTGCCAAACCTAGTTACTTGTGCCCTGAAACAAGCTGGGCACCCTAATAACTAACCAACAATACCACACTCTATATATTATATATATAAATATAAATACAGCGATGTTGAGCCGTCGTAACATACTGAGAAATGCCTTTGCTCTCAACCTCAGCAATGAAAGGATCCGCAATAACCACCCTCATTGAAATTGGTTTAAGAAGAATCTCAGGAGTCATCGTCACATCGACGACAACAGAGAATAACCTCCTCTGACCAAACCTAACCTACTGGTTCTATCTAGTAACTAAACTTATAACTAACTCGGGTTTTACTAACTTATTAAACCCTTAAATATTCTCACCTAAGGTATGCCAAACGGATAATCCGTGAATCTGTCCTAAGCAATTAACCCATATACTAACATAATCACGGTAATAAACATGATAAACTATGTTATACAATAACTCAGGAATCAATATAATGGTCTAGCTATTAAGGTAGATAAAACTCGCCTGGCGATATGCCCGGAACGACAATCTCGGCGAAACTGCCCAAACGGCACCCCAACTGAAATGTGTTCCGCGAATCGACTTCCAGAACTCCAAATCAATCACAGAAAGGACCAGGAACACCACCACATCAACCACTATCATGGCCTGGAGCCCTAAAATAATTCCAACAAAGGATTCCCACCCAAATTTTATATCAAAACAGCACCAAATCTGAATTCAGTAACAAAACTGCATCTAAACCCACGGTTCACCACACTACGCTGCGCTACTCCGATCACCCATAATCACATGAAGATCTGCCACCCTAACCCCACCAAATTAGCTGCCTAATAATCACGAACCCGGTATTCAATGGGCATTAAAACATTCCTAACCCTTCCTCCAGAATAACAGTAACTACGGCAGTAATTTCTGAACCAAAACAACCACAATTATCGGCTCAGGCAGCCCTATCCGAAGCGGTAACAACTACTACCTAGAATAGCCACCACACCTCCTCTTCCCAACCACACTAAACCCCAATCATTCCACCAAGCAACTGCAAGAAAACCCCATAATTTTTGGCACCCAAACACCGACAATTCAACCCACGCAATCACCACCACCGGCCAACATCCGCAATGATCACACTCCTCAAATCAACAATACACCCAATAATCATAAACTCTAAAATCAGTCCAACATCACAAGGGTTCTCTCCAAAACCAAAATAAACCAATGATACAAGAGAGACAGAGTGAGAGGAATTACTCACCGAGGGAAAACGATGGAGATCACGGCGAAGAATCCACGAAGAAATCTGCAAGCGAGGGAGGAGAGGATTCGGTTTGGAGAGGAGAGGATTCGGTTAGGAGAAGAGAGAGATAGTGAAAGAGAAATTTAATGAGAGATAATGGATAATGATATATATATAACCGACAAGTCGTTCGAACGATTGTTCGGACGGGAACTGAAAGAATCCAAAAATGTCACTCTGAGATCCTCTTGAACCACACACAACACCAAGACCCTCAGAAGATGGGAACAACCCATACAACCATTACAAACCTAACAAAGGGTTCCCAAGGCCTAAACACCACCTCTACCGCTTTACGGCCACCAAAACGCCTAAACCCCCGAAAAGGAATTTTTTCTCGGAAAACTCTGAAAACCTATCGGCCAATCCAACAGCTCACCAGAACCACGAACACATCAAAAAAACATCACCACCAACCTATCTAGGGGTTCCCAAGGTCACCATATAATCTAATCCGCCCTAAACTACTAAAACTATCAGAAGGAAACAACACAGAACCTGCCAATACAAATAATACGAATGCATAACGAATAATATATAGGAATAACAATACTAATAATTAATAATAAATAAATAAAAAATTACCCCAAAATTCCGGGACATTACAATATCAATAATAACAAACCCTAATATCAGGGGTTCACCCAAATGTTAATCAAACTGACAAGAGAGGATGGTTATAGGGAAATCATGTTACCGGAGGAAGGACGACTGAGCTAGGCAAAGGAACAGTGACCAAAAATGGCAATGGACGAGGGGAATGTAGCCATCTCTCCATGCCCAAGATCAGCAACACCAACCACCACCCTCGAGAACAATAAAGGATCATCACCCCAAACCTAATATGGTGTCGAGATGAGCAAGGGAGGTGAAGGGTTGAAGGGAGAGAAGGATTAAAGAAGTTAGGGTTAGAGATCATAGAGTCGGTGAGAGAGAGAAGAAAAATGAGGAGAGAGAATGAAGAGTGATATATATGTATAAATGAAAAGTCGTTCCAACGGATACGAAAGTCGTTCGAATGACCAAGAGGTCTTGGGCCAAATTCCAGTGGATAAGTCGACCCGTTCGAACGCCAATAAATTTAGTTCGAATGACAATCTGTTTAATGGCCAAAACGTCCAGAAGACACTGAAGATTCGTTCGAACGACAAAAATCTTCATTCGAACGGGAACTGGAAAAACTCTAAAAGTCACTCTGAGATCCTCTTGAACCACACATCACACCAAGATCCTCAGAAAATAGGAACAACCCGAAGCAACAAACAAAACCCTATTAGATACAAACCACGGGCTCTTACGATTGTGTTTGTATGATAGTAGAGAGCATTTGTACTTAAAAAAATTATTTCTCATTTGATGACTACGATTTGTCATTTATTACAAATAATTTGTCATTTGTAAACTAACAATGGTCTATTTTGCTTTTTGAACATTTATATTATGTTTATATGATAGTAAACTGCAATTATTCTTAAAAAAACTAGTTTTCATTTGATGACGATGATTTGTCATTTATTACCAATTATCTGTCATTTGTTAACTAACAATGGTCTATTTGGTTTTTTGAACATTTGTATTATATTTGTATAATAGTAGACAACATTTGTACTTAAAAAAACAGATTTGTCATTTCTTGCCTATGATTTGTTATTTGCTAACTAGCAATGGTCTATTTGGTTATTTGAACATTAGTATTATGTTTCAATGATAGTAGACAACATTTGTACTTAAAATAAATAATTTGTCATTTGTTGACTATGATTTGTCATTTGTTATCAATAATTTGTCATTTGATAACTATAAATAGTCCGTTTGGTTCTTTGAACATTTGTATTGTGTTCTTATGATAGTAGACAATATTTGTAATTAAAAAGGCAATTTGTCATTTGTTACCAATGATTTATCATTTTTTAACTGCCAATAGTTGTAATGTTCTAGATTTTTGGGATCTTTTATTTATTTATTTAGTATTATTACTATTATTCCTTCACGTTAACTTCCGCATTTATATTCCACTTATACTCCTTCATCCAAATTGTATCCATTCATTACTTTTGGCAGGTTTTGTCTATTAGATTCCTTTTAGTAGTTTTGGCGGTTCGGAGGTGATTCGGAGGAAGAGGAGGCATTGTGGCCTTGGGAACCCATAAAAAGTTTGGTAATGATATTTGTGTTTTGTGTGTGTGATTTGGGGTGGTTCCAGTGTGCCGTTAGAGTGACCGGTAGGTTTCCGGAGTTTTCCGGGGAAAAGATTTATTTTCGGAGGTTTAGGCGTTTTGGTGGCCGTGAAGCGGTAGAGGTGGTGTTTAGACCTTGGGAACCCTTTGTTAGTGTTGTGATGGTTGTTCGGGTTGTTCCAGTCTTCTGAGTGTCTTGGTGTTGTCTGTGGTTCAGGAGAACCTCAGAGTGACAATTTTGGATTTTTTCTGTTCCCGTTCGAACGATCCTTCAAACGACTTGTCGATTACGTTTTTATATATCATTATCCATTCTCTCTCCTCACATTTTCTCTTTTACTCTCTCTCTCTCCCTTCTCCAAACCGAATCTCTCCTCTCCCAAAACCGAATCCTCTCCTTCCTTAAATTCCTTCTCCTTTCCTTGGGTTGATTTAGGTTGAGGAATCGTCACCTCCGCCCATCCTAATTTGAGTTCTTCAGAGGGAGAGATTGCTGCTCTAGAGAGAGAGAGAGGGTTGCATTTCCGTCGTCGATCTATCGATTGGACGCCGTCCCCTTGCCGAGCTCAGTCGTCCCTCTTCGGTGAGTGATTTCACGGATTCCTTTTACCATTTCGTTGACTTATTTCAGTTGGTATCCTTGTCATTGTTGGGCTGAATTCAGGGTTTATAAATGTTGTGATGGGGGCTTTGCATTTGAGGCCAAATGGGCATTGTCGGTGATTTGGTTTTACAATGTCTGTTTGTAGGTGTTGGGCTGATTTTAAGGTTTGTGTTTGTATGGGGTTGATGATTGGAAATTGGGGTTCCTGGTGTCTTGTTCAGGTTCATCGCAGGTGTGGATTGAATTTGTGTTCATTGATTGTTGGGGGATGGGGTTTTACGGTGGTAAATTTGTTTGGTTTGCTACAGTTTCTGTTGCTGAATTCAATTGTGGTGCTGATCTAAAACGTAGTTTTGGGCGGGTATCCTTTGCTGGAGCTGCGATTGGGCTCTGGTACTTCATAGTGGTTGATGTGATGGTGTTCGTGGTCCATTCCATGATTGATTTGGAGTTCCGGAAGTCAATTTGCGGAGCACATTTCCGTCGGGGTGTTGTTTGGAATGTTTCGCCGAGATTGTCGTTACGAGGGTGGTTTTATCAGGCGAGTTTTATCTTCCTTAATAACTAGACCATTATATTGATTTGTGAGTTATTTCATCTCATAGTTTATCATGTTTATTATCGTGATTATGTTAGTATATGGGTTAATTACTTATGACACATTCACGGGTTATCCGTTTGGCATACCTTAGGCGAGATTACTTAAGGGTTTGATAAGTTAGTAAAACCCAAGTTTTTTATAAGTTCAGTTACTAGATAGAACCTATAGGTTATGTTTACTCAGAGGAGTTTATTCTCTGTTGTCGTCGATGTGACGATGACTCCTGAGATTCCTCTTAGACCGATTTCATTGTGGGTGGTTATTGCGGATCTTTTCTTTATTGAGGTTGAGAACAAAGGCATTTCTCAGTATGTTGAGATTCCCAGAGTCGCTATATATATGTATAATATATTGAGTGTGGTACTGTTGGTTAGTTATTAGGGTGCCTATCTTGTTTCAAGGCAGTTGTAACTTTGTTTGACTATTAGTAGAGACTTATGGACGACATGTGGTTTCGCTGCCATTTCTCAGAGATAGTGCAGTTCAGAGACTATAGTTCTCACCTTTTAGTATAGCACCGTGGTTAGTTTGGGTTACTGGACTTGGTTCTAGGGTAGTCTTGGGGCGACATAGCTTCAGTAAGACATGGTCTTCGATTTGAATCTCGTCCTCTTGCCTGCTTTTGGATTGATTAGTCTTAGGACTAGTCTAGATGTATTTTGCATTCTCGAGGCCTGGTCCTTGAGCACTGTCATTATGATTAGTGGTTGTTTGGAATGTTAGAGTCCATGTGGGAGTGTGGTATCCCCAGGACAGTTAGTTGTTGATGGTGAGTAGATGGCTTGTCCGTGGTGGTTGGCTGTGGATGTGAACTTTTGATAGTTTTCCTTAGGATTGTTTGCTTATCGTGTTGTGATAGTTATTATCCTCATGATTCTTAGAGCTGCTTGTAAGCCTTCTTTACCTGGGATGAGGCTGTTAGGGCTGTGTTCCCTTCCGTCATCTAGGAGGCAGTGAGACAACATGGCTCAGTGTGATCCGCGGATGAGCTAGGTAGTTTATGAAGTTGTACGTCACCTGAGATATTGAAATGCGGCTGAAACCTCTTGTTGAATCCAGTTCCTGTACATCCATGTTGGAGACTTATGTACATGATTAGGAGGATTGTGAGGCAGTTCTATTATTGGGGATTGTTGACTACTTGTTGAACTCTTGTAGGTCACCGCATGAGTACTAGTCTATGTTGACAGCTAGAGTACTGTTGTACTTGATGATAATGATATTGTTTTGATGAATCTTAGAGACTGATGTCGTTTAGATGTCGTGACGGCTAAGTTGCTATTTCTTCTAGGTTTAGATTGTGCAACTGAGTCACAGGATGGCATCTGTGTTAGTTTTGGTTGCCACGCTCTCAGGCAGGTCGTTATCCTATTGTGTGCTGGCTGTGTTAACGGCAGTTGTGTTTCAGTCTCTAGAATCATGCTCATATCCTTAGATAATATATTCTCTTCTTATCTTACTGCGATTGGATACATAAACAACTCTGCATCGGCTGGCCCCGATAGGTTGATAGGATCCCTGGATCGGGTCAGAGTTTTATAGGTAAAGATATGGTTGGATTAGATTTACTGGTGCCCAGTCTCGTCCTACAAAGAGTGAGATGGTTGGATACAATTTCATGGTGCCCAGTCTTCTCCTGCAAGTGATGTTATGGTTGGAATAGTTCTCCTGGTGCCAAGTCTCATCCTGCGTGGAGAGACATGGTTGGATGCTAGTTCCTGGTGCCAAGACTCCTCAGGCGAAGATGAAGTACCTATGTTAATATCTTTTAGTCTGGTCGATCTAGTGTAGTACATCGTACCCTTGTATCCAACATTATCCGGTAAGGTAAATCCTTTTTCAGCAGTTTTCATTCCACTTTAGTCTTGGGGGCTAGCCCTTTGGGTTGACATCGCTAAACCATTGCATTTGGGATAGGTATGGGACTATCCCAGTTCATCATATCTTTCCGCATCATCATCATCATCATCAAGCATATCATTGCATCTTAGCATACTTCCTATTCGGAGGTTCATCTGATAGAAATCGTTAACCCATTCTGCATTATGTTTAATATAGATTCTTCTACACTTGGGATAATCAGAAGATTATCTCATTCCATCATATCATCATCATAATATATTATTGCATTGGGATGATTATGGGATTATCCTAGTTCATCATATTCTTCTCCGCTTATTAGATTCCTCTTCTCATAATTAATTACAGTGTAATTAGACTTTTCTACCTTCTACATACTCCTCTCCTCTCTGCATCTATTCCCCCCTCTTATGTATCTGATTAAGTTATTAGGAAGATTAGTGTGGTTGGTTGCTGTGAGCTTTAGGCTGGTATTTTGTTGTGGGTGATCTCGTTCAGCTTGTGGTAGCTTCGGGATTGTGCCTGGTTGGCATTTGGATAACCCGGTTGGTTTGCAGCTTTCCGAGGGGGTTTATCCTCACGTGTGACTGTATTTCTGAGGTGGGTTTGTTGCTTGTGGCGCTGAGGGCCACGGTAGTGATTAGAGTGTAGTTAGTGGTACTTGTGACTGGAGTGTGGATTAGCAGTTCTTTGCACGAGGTATATTTATAGATAGATTTATTAGAGTTAGTATATATATGTATACCTATTATTCATCATATATATATTTATAAATATGCATTATTTATCGCTAGATATTATTATATCCTGTTATCACTAATATTTATATTCATCTCATTGGTTAGTATAATCGTTTAGCTATTCTTGGGAGTTAGTGAGCTCGTTGTTTTCTCACTCTTGCATCCCCCTTTCAGTGGCAGTTTGTTTTAGATTTTTGTTGTTGCTGTGGTGATCTTTTGGGAGCTAAGCTAGAGGCTCATTCTCCAGTTTGGCAGTTGTGTTTGCTACGTAGAAGTTTGTAGAATCTTACGTTTAGATTCTGTTATCTTAATCTTCCGCTATTTCTGTTTTCCCTTTTACTCTGTTGTGATACTATTGTGAATGACTGGGCCAGAATTTGTCTACAGCTCGGTTGTTCGTGGGGCGAATCTGTGGATTCCCCGACCTGCACAGCTTCGAATCTAATAATTGGTCAAGCTATCGATTACTGGATTTTGGGGCGTGATAATAGTCTATTTGGTTCTTTGAATATTTGTATTGTGTTTATATAATAGTAGGCAACATTTGTACTTAAGAAAATTATTTGTCATTTCCTCCCAATGATTTGTCATTTGTAGCCAATGATTTGTCATTTGTTAACTAATAATGGTCTATTTGGTTGTTTGAACATTTGTATTGTGTTTGTATAATAGTAGACAAGAATTATTCTTAAAAAAACTATTTGTCATTTGTTGACTATGATTTGTCATTTGCTACCAATGATTGGTAATTTGTTAACTTGTGGTTTATTTTGTTTTTTGAACATTTATATTATGTTTGTAATTTAATAAACAACATTTGTTCTTAAAAAAAAGATTTGTTATTTAATTACTATGATTTTTTATTTGTTGTAAATGATTTTCCATTATTTAATTAACAATGGTCTATTTGGCTTTTAGAACATTTGTATTATGTTAATATGATATTAGACAACAATTATTATTAATAAAGCCATTTTTCATTTGTGGCTATGATTTGTCAATTCTTACCAATGATTTGTCATTTGGTTACTAACAATGGTCTATTTCATTATTTGAACATTTGTATTGTTTTTGTATGATTGTAGACAACTGTCACGCCCCAAAATCCAGTAATCGATAGCTTGACCGATTACTAGATCTTAAGTAGTGAATGATTTTTTAAAAGATTCTACCACACAAATAGCCGAGCCGTAGACAAATTCTAGCTCGGTTATTCACATATAGCAATAATCATTAGAGTAAAGAAATAATATTAACAATAAAATGTAGAAGCAAAAGATATATATATATATATACACATTGGAAGAAAATATAATACAATATCTCGAAATAAACTCTGCGACATAAGGTGAGAACACCTACAGAAATCTAGAGCTGAAAGAAATCTGCAGTGGAAAAATCTATCTTTGAACTGGCCAACCACTAGACAGTCTAAGCTAATCAACCTTTAAAATGGTTAAAGCACGAGAGTGTGTAAACCACGACTCACTAAACCCAACGAAACTAAAAATCCTACTAATAAACCTGTACTGAAAATAGAGGTAAAGATAAATGTAAAACAAAAACAGGTAAATACAGTCTAACGATATACTAAATAATCACAAAGGAGAAGGAGTTGATAAGGAAACGAGCTAGAGTCAAGAATATAAGAGGAGAGGGAGTTAATGATAAGAGGATATGCAATGCCATGATGTGATGTGAGGACTAGGATAATCCTATACTTATCCTAGGTACAATCTGAAGTGATGCTACAAAATCGATACTTGTAATTCTTAAATAGTAGGTTGATCAACCGCTAACGTTTAATTTCTCAAAGAGATTAGTAAGGGGACGCACTGGTACGATTTGGTTAAGCTCGACAAGGCTAAGGATAGGTGACACTTGATCAAAGTGGTAATGGGAGTTTCCAACCCAACGGAGCAATAGTCCGTATCATTTCAAGAAATTTTAACCTCAACGTGGAATTAGTTGGGATCTCTATGACTCTGTCTCATACAATTCCACACTCCTGAGTGGTTAAATTAGATATGATAATGTCATTTCTAATCTCACCAAATCTTTTAACCCGTTCTTAGGACTCCTTGGATCCTATCAGTAGTTAACCGAAACGGAGTATTCGTTTATCCAATATCAATAAGTTTTGAAAAATATTATTATAAGCAATTAGATGCAATAGGTGCACAGGAAAACAAATACAGCTGCAGCTCACACAGCTGCACTAACCGGATGAATAAGGACTCAGTTGCACCGACTAAGCATAGCCAGCACAGTAACCTAACCGTCACTATATCCAACGCATCAATCTCTTAAGGTTAGAAGGGTCATTCAGGGGAAAAGCCACGAGAACACTAACCCAACCACAACTAACTAAGCTCGGGTCGTATACGAGCCAAAAAACCAATCTCCGGAATCAAGCAAACATAAACTACAAGTTAACAAAATAACCAAATAATTCCTAGGTTAAATTATAGTTAATTACATAACATCTCTAAGTCCAATTTAGCACTCTAAAATAATACTCAGAAACTAGTATAGAATCTTAGTAATGATGGGATAAAACTCGCTGAAGGCAATCCCGAGTCCTGCAGAAATCCAACTCGGAAAACAAATTAAAATCCGCAGAACGGCAAACGGAACGCCTGATAAGCTAACGTAATCACTAAGAACAATAAAGAACCAATCAATTTAAGAAAACGACAATAAACCAAAATCCTAGAAATCAAACCTACGCCAAAATCGAACGAAAAGAACGGAAAAGGAATCGGGAATTTGATACCGAGGATAGGAGCGGAGCTTGCGACAAAGCGGGCGAAGAATCGTCGAGCGATGGGGAAGATAGGATCTAGAGTATGGAGGAGAGGAGAATAGGCTAGGGAGAGGAGAGAGAGAGAAAAAAGGAAAGTGAGGAAATGAGAGATTAAAACCCAAGCACAATTGAAAATGCGCTTCTGTTCGAATAGGAAATGATCTTGTTCGAGCAGAGTGAAACGTATCCGAACAGAAAAAAAATCCTATTCGAATACCAAGGGTTCTATTCGAACAAAGGAAAATCATGTTCGAATAGAACTGGTCCTGCCCCAAAAATAAAACCACGGAAACACAACGGATCACCCCGGACACCCTGAAATCACACCAAACCACCACCACTGCCACACAAATACTACATCAAGTCCAATAAGGGTTTCACAAGGCAAAAACACCACCTCCACCGCCTCAGGGCTATAAACACCTAAGCCCCCAAAAAGGAATCCTTTCCTCGGGAAACTCCGAAAACCTACCGGCCATTCCAACGGCTCACTTGAACCATACCAAACCACACACACATCAAATAAACATAGCCACCAACTGATCTAAGGGTTCCCAAGGCCACAACACCACCTCCTCCTCCGAATAACTTCCGAACTGCCAAAACTGCAAAAAGGAATTTAATACTAAACTGCCGAAAAGAATAAAGGGATGCATAATGGACGAATAAAATGGATGAAAGAGTATATGCGGAAAATAAATGTGGAACTTAACTTGAAGGAATTATATGCCGATGAGATAAAGAATAGGAATATACCCGGAATGGAAAAAAGGTGAATAAAAGGAATAAATAAAATATGGATCATTACAACAACATTTGTACTTAAAAAAATAATTTGTCATTTGTTGTCAATAATTTTTCATTTGTTAACTATCAATAGTCTATTTGGTTCTTTAAACATTTGAATTGTGTTTGTATGATATTAGATAGCATTTGTACTTTAAAAATCGAATTGCCATTTACTGACAATTATTTATCATTTGCTACCAATGATTTGTCATTTGTCAACTATCAATGGTCTATTTGTTTCTTTGAGCATTTGAATTTTGTTTGTATGATAGTAGACAACATATATACTTAAAAAATGATTTGTCATTTGTTAACTACGATTTGTCATTTGTTAACTACGATTTGTCATTTGTTACGAATAATTAATCATTTGGTATGAATAACTATAAATGGTCTATTTGGCTTTTTTTACATTATTATTGTGCTTGTATGATAGTAGACAACATTTGAACTTAAATAAGCGATTTATTATTTATTGACTATGATTTGTCATTTGTTGACCGCGATTTGTCATTTGTTAACTATCAATAGTTTATTTGGTTATTTGAACATTAGTATTGTGTTTGTATGATTGTAGACAACATTTGTACTTAAAAAAATAATTTCTCATTTGTTGACTACAATTTGTCATTTGTTGCAAAAGATTTGTCATTTGTTAACTAACAATGGTCTATTAGTTTCTTTAAACACTTGGATTGTGTTTATATAATAGTAGACAACATTTGTACTTAAAAAATTTATTTGCCATTTGTTGACTATGATTTGTCATTTGGTACCAATAATTATTCATTTGTTAACTAAAAATGTTCTATTTGGTTCTTTGAGCATTTGTATTGTGTTTGTATGATAGTAGACAACAATTATTTATAAAAAAATTTAATTAATTTGTTGAATATGATTTGTCATTTGTTACCAATAATTTTTCATTTGTGAATTAACAATGGTCTAGTTGGTAATTTGAACATTTGTATTGTGTTTGTATTATAGTAAATAACATTTGTACTTTAGAAAATGATTTATAATTTGTTAACTGTGATTTGTCATTTGCTACCAATGAATTGTCATTTGTTAACTAACAATGGTCTATTTAGTTTTTTGAATATTTATATTTTGTTTATATGATGGCAGACAACATTTGTACCTAAAAAAGCGTAATGACAAATCATTGGTAGCAAATGACAAATCGTAATAGGAATAAATGATACTAACAGCTAAAGTAATAAAAATAAACCTGCGAAGGATGGAGCAATGGAGAATAGGTAATAAGAATAATTATATATGTATTAATGATGAAGATATGATGATATGATAATAATATTATAGTTCAATAATTATCCCAAATGTTGGATGATGTACTAAGTCCTGATGCTGATTGATTAATGTTTTAAAGAACTAGACTTTGTAATGACCCAAATTTTTGTTTATTATTATTATTGTTATTCACATATTAGTATTCCGTTATGCTTCCGCACATTATTTCCTATTTGGCAGGCTCTGTGTAATGTCCCAGAATTTCAGGGTAATTTTTTTGTTTATTATTAAGTACTGTTACAATGATTCATATATTGTTATTCCATATGCATCCATTTATTCCTTTCGGCAGGTTTTGTATGTTAGATTCATTTTATGTAGTTTCGTTAGTACGGTGGCTATTCGGAGGAGGAGGTGTGGTGGTTGCTCTAGGTAGTGGTTAATGCTGTTCTTGAGAGGGCTGCCTGAGCTGACAAGTGTGGCCGTTTTATTTTAGAAATTACTGTCGTAGTTACTGTTATTCTAGAGGAAAGAGAAGACTATTTTTGCCCTCTTCGAACACCGGGCATGTGATTGTTTGGCGTCTGACTTGGTGGGGTTCAAGTGGCATATCTTCATGTGATCATGGGTGATCGGAATAGCGCAGCGTAGCGGGGTGATCCTTGTGTTTAGATGCAGTTTTGTGGCTGAATTCAGTTGTGGTGCTGATCTGAAACGCAGTTTCGGGTGGGTATCCTTTGTCAGAGTTGCGATTGGGCTCCGGTATTTCATAGTGGCAGATATTGCGGTGTTCCTTGTCTTTTCCGTAATTTATTTGGAGTTCCGGAAGTCGATTCGCAGAGCACATTTCCGTTGGGGTGCAGTTTGGGCAGCTTCGCCGAGATTGTCGTTCCGAGCATATCGTCAGGCAAGTTTTATCTTCCTTAATAACTAGACCATTATATTGATTTATGAGTTATTATATCCCATAGTTTATCATGTTTATTACTGTGATTAATTTAGTATATGGGTTAATTTCTTAGGACACATTCACGGGTTATCCGTTTGGCATACCTTAGGCGAGAGTACTTAAGGGTTTGATAAGTTAGTAAAACCTGAGTAAGTTATAAGTTTAGTTATTAGATAGAACCCGAAGGTTATGATTAGCCAGATGAGGTTATTCTCTGTTGTCATTGATGTGACGATGACTCCTGAGATTCCTCTTAGACTGATTTCATTGAGGGTGGCTCTTATGAATCCTTTCTTCGTTGAGGTTGAGAACAAATTCATTTCTCAGTATATTCCTACACCCAGAGTCGCTATATATATATGTATAATATATTGAGTGTGGTACTGTTGGTTAGTTATTAGGGTGCCCAGTTTGTTTCAGGGCACTAGTAACTTGATTTGAGTATTAGTAGAGACTTATGGACGGCATGTGGGTTTCGCCGCCATTTCTCTGAGATAGTGTAGTTCAGAGACTATAGTTCTCACCGTATAGTATACCACCTTGGTTAGTATGGGTTGCTGGACTTGTTTCCAGGGTAGTCTTGGGGCGACATAGCTTAAGTAAGACTTGGCCTTTGGTTCAGAGCTCGTCCTCTTTCCTGCTATTATTTTGATTAGTCTTAGGGGTAGTCTAGGTGTACTTTATGATCTCGAGGCCTCTTCCTCGAACACTGTCATTGTGATTGGTGGTTGTTTGGAATGTTGGATTCTATGTGGGAGTGTGGCATCTCCTGGCCTGTTAGTTGTTGATTGTGAGCAGACTGCTTGTCCGCGGTGGTTGGTTGTTGATGTGAACTTCTGATAGTTTGCCTTATGATTGTTTACTTATCGTGTTGTGATACTTATTGTCCTCATGATTCTTAGAGATGATAGAGCTTACTCGTAAGCCTTCTTTCCCCGGGATGAGGCTGTTAGGGTTGTGTTCCCTTTCGTCATCTATGAGGCAGTGAGACAGTATGGCTCAGTGTGATCCGCGGCTGAGCCAGGTGGTTAATGAAGTTGTACCTCACCCGAGATGTTGGAATTAGGCTAAAACCTCCTGTTGAATTCGGTTACTGTACATCCGTGTTGGAGACTTATGTACATAATTAGGAGGATTGTGAGGCAGTTCTATTATTGGGTATTGTTGACTAATTGTTAGACTCTTGTAGGTTACCCAATGAGTACTAGTCTGTGTTGACAGCTAGAGTACTGTTGAACTTCATGGTAATCATATTATTTTGATTAATCTAAGAGACTGATGTCGTTTAGATGTTGTGACGGTTAAGTTGTTGTTTTATCTAGGTTTAGGTGGTACAAATGAGTCACAGGAGGGATCTGTGTTAGTTTTGGTTACCACGCTCACAGGCAGGTGGTTATCCTATTGTGTGTTAGCTGTGTTAACAGCAGTTGTGTTTCATTCTCTTGGATCATGCTCAAATCCTTAGATAATATATTCTCTCCTTATCTTACTGCGATCGGATACATAAACAACTCCGCATCGGCTGGCCCCGATAGGTTTATTGGATCCCTGGGTCGGGTGAAAGTTTTAGAGGTGAAAATATGGTTTGATTAGTTTTCCTGGTGCCCAATCTCCTCCCGCTAAGAGAGACATGGTTAGATACTATTTCTTGGTGCCCAGTCTTTTCCTGCAAGTGAAGTTATGGATGGAAAAGTTCTCCTAGTGCACATTCTTATCCCGCGAAGAGGGACATGGTTGGAAACTATTTCCTGGTGCCCAGTAATCTCCAGCGAGTAAAGTTATGGTTGGATGATAGTTCCTGGTGCCCAGACTCTTCAGGTGAGGTTGAAGTACCTATGTTAATATCTTTTAGTCTGGTCGAGCTAGTGTAGTACATCGTACCCTTGAATCCAAAAATATCTGGTAAGGTAAATCCTTTTTCAGCAGTTGTCAGCCCACTTTAGTCTTGGGGGCTAGCTCTTTGGGTTGACATTGCTAAACAATTGTATTTGGGATTTGTATGGGACTATCCCACGTCATAATAAATATTTCTGCATCATCATCATTAAGCATATCATTGCATCTCAGCATACTTCCAATTCGTATGTTCTTCTAATAGAAATCCTTAACCCTTTTTGCATTATGTTTAATTTAAAATATTATGCAATTGGGATAATCAGAAGATTATCTCATTCCATCATATCATCATCATAACATATCATTGCATTGGGATAATTATAGGATTATCATATTCTTCTCCGCTTATTAGATTCCTCTTCTCCTAATTGATTACGGTCTAATTAAAATTTTCCTCCTTCTGCATACTCCTCACCTCTCTGCATCAATTCCCCCCTCTTTTGTATCTGATTAAGTTATTAGGTAGATTAGTCTGGTTGGTTGCTGTGAGCTTTAGGCTGGTATTTGGTTGTGGGTGATCTCGTTCAACTTGTTGTAACTTTGAGATTGTGCCTGGTTGGGGTTTGGGTTACCCGATCGGCTTGTAGTTGTCCGAGGGTTGTCTATCCATGTGTGTGATTTGTATCCCTTAGATAGATTAGTTGTGCATGGCGCTGAGAGCCACAGTAGTGATTAGAGTGTAGTTAGTGGACCTTGTGACTTGATTGTAGATTAGCACTCCTTTGTAGGAGTTATATTTATTGATAGATTTATTAGTCATCCTATATATATTGATATATATATATATATATTGCTTATCGTTAGATATCATTATATTCTATTATCATTAAAATTTATATCCATCTCATTAGTTAGTATAATCATTTAGCTATTTTTGGGTGTTAGTGAGCTCGTTGTTTGCTCACTCTCGCATCCCCCCTTTCAGTGTAGGTTATTTCAGGTTTTAGTTGCTGCTGTGGTAATCTTTGGGGAGCTGAGCTGGAGGCTTAATCTTCTTTAATTGCAGTTAGGCTTGTTGCGTTGAGGTTTGTAGAATCTTACGTTTAGATTATGTTATCTTAGTCTTCCGCTGTTTCTATTTTTCTTATTACTCTGTTGTGATACTATTGTGAATAACTGAGCCAGAACTTGTCTACTGCTGTGTTGTTCGTGGGGCAAATCTTTGGATTCTCCGACCTATACATCATCGAATCTCAGTAATTGGTCTAGCTACCGATTACTGGATTTTTGGGCATGACAGACTTGGTATCAGAGCTCTAGGTTAGCTCCTATCTCGGTGTCTAGCACTCATAAGTTGAGTTATTCTTTAGGGCGAGTTGGGATGATTCATTGGTGTCCTGTATCCTTTTCGCATGTTTGGTGATAGAGTTTATCTCTTGAGACCTTCTGCGTGTAGCCTTATAGCATAGGTCTAGTGTGTAGGCTTTTGCTATAGATTTAGAGGACTCAAGATGTTTATCTTGAATCCCTAGAATAGTGATTGATTGGCTTCTAGTGATAGTAGTTTCCCTGTTTGTTTTGGGTTGGGTTTCGACTTCAGAATTGCGATTTTACGTTATTTGAGCGACGCTGTGTTCGCCGTCGTAGTAGTTTCGACGTGTATTCCATTTTAACGTTTCTCTTAGAAGTTTTCGGTATCCGCTCCTAATCGAGTCCAGATCTGTCAGGTTATTGGATCTGATCATTTGGATTGATTTTCATCATTTATTGATTGCATCGTTTTAACCAATTTTTTTAATCTCTTGTGTCGCAGACCTGATCTCATGGCAGACGTGTTATGAAACTGGGGGATGCTGTACATATCAGATTTTGACATTGTTCATATAGGGAGAGGGCCATCATATTCCACTTTCCCATATGTTGATTTTTGTATCTTTAAACTAATTATTTTTATAATCAAACTATATATAATTTTTCATACAAATTATATATTAGCATATTTTTACCCAAAATATTCTCTAAATTACCTAGAAAGGTTTTGTCGTGTACCGGGACGAAGAGTTCAGGGGGGGCTTTCTATTTACCGACCTTGTGTAACCGCTAGTACGATATGGTTACACATTACATTTGAAATATACTATACTATACTTAGTAAGTATTTTAAATTTCATGGCGAAATTCTTCTAAGGAGGGTAGATTGTAATGTCCCAGAATTTCAGGGTAATTTTTTCGTTTATTATTAATTACTGTTACTATGATTCATATATTGTTATTCATTATGCATCAATTTATTCCTTACGGCAGGTTTTGTATGTTAGATTCATTTTATGCAGTTTCGGTGGTACGGTGATTATTCGGAGAAGGAGGTGTGGTGGTTGCTCTGGGTAGTGGTTGCTGCTGTTCTGGAGAGGGCTGCTTGAGCCGACAAGTGTGGCCGTCTTGGTTCAGAAATTACTGCCGTAGTTACTATTATTCTAGAGGAAAGAGAGGACTGTTTTTACCCGCTTCAAACGCCGGGTATGTGATTGTTGGGCATCTGACATGGTGGGGTTAGAGTGGCATATCTTCATGTCATTATGGGTGATCGTAGTAGCGCAGCGTAGCGTGGTGAGCCGTGGGTTTAGATGCGGTTTTGTTACTGAATTCCGTTGTGGTGCTGATCTGAAACGCAGTTTCGGGCGGGTATACTTTCTCGGAGTTGCGATTGGGCCCCGGTACTTCATAGTGGTTGATGTTGTGGTGTTCCTAGTCCTTTCCGTGATTGATTTGGAGTTACGAAAGTCTATTCCCGGAGCACATTTTTGTTGGGGTGCTGTTTGGGCAATTCCGCGGAGATTATCGTTCCGAGCATATCGTCAGGCGAGTTTTATCTTCCTTAATAACTAGACCATTATATTGATTTATGAGTTATTATATCACATAGTTTATCATGTTTATTACTGTGATTATGTTAGTATATGGGTTATTTGCTTAGGACACATTCACGGGTTATGCGTTTGGCATACCTTAGGCGAGAGTACTTAAGCGTTTGATAAGTTTGTAAAACCCGAGTAAGTTATATGTTTAGTTATGAGATAGAGCCCGTAGGTTATGATTAGCCAGATGAGGTTATTCTCTATTGTCGTCGATGTGACGATGACTCCTGAGATTCCTCTTAGACCGATTTCATTGAGGGTGGTTCTCTTGAATCCTTTCTTCGCTGAGGTTGAGAACAAATGCATTTCTCAGTATGTTGTGACACCCAGAGTCGCTATATATATGTATAATATATTGAGTGTGGTACTGTTAGTTAGTTATTAGGGTGCCTAGCTAGTTTCAGGGCACTAGTAACTTGGTTTGACTATTAGTTGAGACTTATGGACGACATGTGGATTTCGCTGCCATTTCTCTGAGATAGTGTAGTTCAGAGACTATAGTTCTCACCTTATAGTATACCACCTTGGTTAGTATCAGTTGCTGGACTTGTTTCCAGGGTAGTCTTAGGGAGACATAGCTTCAGTAAGACTTGGTCTTTGGTTTAGTACTCGTCCTCTTGCCTGCTATTGTTTTGATTAGTCTTAGGGCTAGTCTAGGTGTACTTTGCGTTCTCGAGGCCTGGTCCTCAAAAATTTTTATTGTGATTGGTGGTTGTTTGTAATGTTGGATTCCATGTGGGAGTGTGGTATCTTCTTGACGGTTAGTTGTTGATGGTGACCAGACAGCTTGTCCGTAATGGTTGGTTGTGGATGTGAACTTCAGATAATTTGCCTTAGGATTGTTTGCTTATCTTGTTGTGACACTTATTGTCCTCATGTTTTTTAGAGCTGATAGAGCTTACTCGTAAGCCTTCTTTCCCCGGGATGAGGTTGATAGGGCTGTGTTCCCTTCCATCATCTAGGAGGCAGTGAGACAGCATGGCTCAGTGTGATCCGCGGCTGAGCCAGGTGGTTTATGAAGTTGTACGTCACCCGAGATGTTGGAATTAGGCTGAAACCTCCTGTTGAATTTAGTTCCTGTACATCCGTGTTGGAGACTTATGTACATAATTAGGAGGATTGTGAGGCAGTTCTGTTATTGAGGATTATTGTACTCTTGTAGGTCACCCCATGAGTACTTGTCTGTGTTGACAGCTAGAGTACTGTTGTACTTGATGGTAATCATATTATTTTGATGAATCTTAGAGACTGATGTCATAACGGTTAAGTTGCTGTTTCATCTAGGTTTAGATTATGCAACTGAGTCACAGGAGGGCATCTGTGTTAGTTTTGGTTGCCACGCTCTCAGGCAGGTGATTATCCTATTGTGTACTTGTTATGTTAACAGCAGTTGTGTTTCAGTCTTGAGGATCATGCTCATATCCTTAGATAATATATTCTCTCCTTATCTTACTGCGATTGGATACATAAACAACTCCGCATCGGGCGGCCCCGATAGGATGATAGGATCCCTGGATCGGGTTAAAGCTTTAGAGGTGAAGATATGGTTGGATCAGTTTTCCTGGTGCCCAGTCACCTCCCGCTAAGAGAGACATGATTAGATTCCATTTCCTGGTACCCAGTCTTTTCCTGCGAGTAAAGTTATGGTTGGAATCATTCTTTTGGTGCCCAGTCTTCTTCCGCGAAGAGAGACATGGTTGGAAACTATTTCCTGGTGCCCAGTCTTCTCCTGAGAGTGAACTTATGGTTGGATGCTAGTTCTTGGGGCCCAGACTCCTCAGGCGAGGTTGAAGTACCTATGTCAATATGTTTTAGTCTGGTCGAGCTAGTACAGTACATCGTACCCTTGTATCTAACAATATCCGGTAAGGTAAATCCTTTTTCAACAGTTGTTAGCCCACTTTAGTCTTGGGGGCTAGCCCTTTGGGTTGACATTGCTAAACCATTGCATTTGTGGTAGCTATGGGACTATCCCACATCATAATAAATCTTTCTGCATCATCATCATCAAGCATATCATTGCATCTCAGCATACTTCCAATTCGTAGGATCTTCTAATAGAAATCCTTAACCCTGTTTGCATTATGTTTAATATAGAATCTTCTGTATTATGGATAATCAGAAGATTATCTTATTCTATCATATCATATCATAACATATCATTGCATTGGGATAATTATGGGATTGTCCTAGTTCATCATATTCTTCTCCGGTTATTAGATTCCTCTTCTCCTAATTGATTGTGGTGTAATTAAACTTCTCTTCCTTCTGCATACTCTTCTCCTCTCTGCATCTATTCCCCCCTCTTCTGTATCTGATTAAGTTATTAGGTAGATTAGTCTGGCTGGTTGCTGTGAGCTTTAGGCTGGTATTTGGTTGTGGGTAATCTCGTTCAACTTGTGGTAGCTTCAGGATTATGCCTGGTTGGGGTTTGGATTACCCAATCGGTTTGTAGTTGTCCGTGGGTTGTTTACCCATGTGTGTGATTTGTATCCCTGAGATTGATTAGTTGTGCGTGGCACTGAGAGCCACGGTAGTGATTAGAGTGTAGTTAGTGGTCCTTGTGACTTGATTGTAGATTAGCACTCCTTTACACGAGGTATATTTATTGATAGATTTATTAGACATCCTATATATATATTGATATATATATATATATATATTGCTTATCGTTTAGCTATTCTTGGGAGTTAGTGAGGTCATTGTTTGCTCACTCTCGCATCCCCCTTTTAAGTTGCAGGTTATTTCAGGTTTTAGTTGCTGCTGTGGTGATATTTGGGGAGCTGAGCTGGAGGCTCAATCTCCTTTTATTGCAGTTAGGCTTGTTGCGCAGAGGATTGTAGAATCTTACGTTTAGATTCTGTTATCTTAGTCTTCCGCTGTTTCTGTTTTCCTTATTACTCTGTTGTGATACAATTGTGAATTACTGAGCCAGAATTTGTCTACGGCTTAGTTGTTCGTGCGGAAAATCTTTGGATTCCCCGACCTGCACATCCTTGAATTTCATTAATTGGTCTAGCTACCGATTACTGGATTTTAGGGCGTGACACTCTATGTTATTCTTTTTCTGGGGTTTCTGTAGTTCCGGTGGTTTTAGTGGTTTCGGTGGTTGTTTGGAATGTTAGTTTCCCTATTGGAGTGTGATATCTCCTGGATTATTTAGCTGTTGACGGTGAGCTAACGGTTTTCTTTAGTAGTTGATTGCGGGTGCTATGTTTCCGATAGTTTGCTATAGGCTTTGTTTGCCTTATCGTGTTGTGACACTTATTGTCCTCATGATTCTTAGAGCTAGTAGAGCTTACTTGTTAAGCCTTCCTTCCCTTGGTGTGAGGCTTGCAGGGCTGTGTTCCCTTCCGTCATCTAGGAAGCAGCAAGGCAGCATAGCGTTCATGATTTTTCGACCTTGACGCCAGATGGTTTTGTAAAGTTGTACTGTCACCCGTGATGTTGGAATATGTTGGCCTCCTGTTACATCTGTATGGGGTGAGCATCACCATTGAGCATCTGTTCGCAGAGATTATCACATTAGATGTTGTCGCCCGGTGGGTTCATGTACATCTGACCTGGAGACTTCAGTACATGATTAGGGGATTATGATGCAGCATGGTTCTTAGAGATTGTAGACTACTTGTCAGACACTTTTAGGTTATCCTATATATACTAGTCTGTGTTGACTGCTAAGGTACACTAGCACTTGATGGTGATCATGTTACTTTAGGAGATCTCTAGAGACTGACGTTGATTTGATGTGGTGACGGTTAGGTTGCTGTTTCATCTATGTGTAGATGGTGTAACTGAGTCATGGCTGGCATCCGTGATTAGGATTATTTACCATGCTTTGTGGTAGGTGGTTATCCTGAATGTACTGCCAGGTTGACGATAGTTGTGTTTCAGTCTTTAGGATCCTGCTGACATCCATAGATATATATATATTCTCCTTATCTTATTTAGATCGGATACATAAATAACCGTGGCACCATTTATCATTGTTGAGGTTGGAATAACTTGGATTGTAAATAGTAAGGACACTGGATCCCTGGGGTTGAAATACCCTGTATGCACCCTGATCAGGTGGTGATCCTTGTTAGCCATGGTCGGGCTTAGATAGATCGTACCTTTGTATCCAATAATGATCTCTTTAAGGTAATTTCCTTCTTTAATAGTTGTCAACCCACCTTAATGTTAGGGTTTAGTTTATCGGGTTGACATCTCCAAATCATTCTGCATCTATATTGTATCATATCATAGCACACATATCATTGCATCTCTGCATATTCTCTATTCATAGGCTCTTCTGTTATAAATCCTTAACCTATCTGCATAAGAATCATTGTAGAATCCTTAGTATTTGGGATAATTGTGGGATTATCCTTTTTGCATCATATCACTATCATCTCATATCATTAGCATCTAGGATAATTATGGGATTATCCTACTCATCATATCATATCATAACACTTTTTGCATATTCTCAAATTATCGTCTCTTACTATTACTGTAAGTTCCGCATTCCTTATCTCTTTCTTCCTTTCCCCCTCTTTATAGAATCAGTTTTGTTTGCGTGGCTGTTTAGCCTGGTTAGGTTAGAGTGGGGCGTAGTTTGCACACTCTTGTTGTTATTGCATTTCTGGTGATCAGATGGTTAGCAAGTGGTAGTTCCTCATGAGTTTCACATTGTGTTGTTGAGGACATTGGTTGGTGCTTTATCTCTGTGGAAGAAATGTTTATGGGTTACTTTATCTATTGGTCTAGCGGTTGCGCGAGGCGCCGTAGGATTTAGTTGCGTTTGGAGCTTAGGTTATAATATTAGTATTTCCTTTGCTTCTTGCTTGTTGTCTGATAGACTTACAAGTATTGTTGTACTTCTTTATTACATATTATGGCAAACTTGATATATTATTTTATCAGTAGCAGGTTATATTATTTTACGTATAACAAAACCATTGTATATACTATTTGTATCGGTAACATATCTTATATTATTTTAGCTTTAGCAAGCATTATATATATTATTATTATTATCATCTCATTGCTTGGTATAATAGTTTAGCTATTCTTGGGAGTTAGTGAGCTCGTTGTTTGCTCACTCTCTCATCCTCCTTTCAGTGGCAGGGTCATTGCAGGTTTTTCTTGGGGATTTTAGCTGTGTTGGTAGCGGGGTCGTCGTTGCTGGTTTGATTTCGTGTTTGCTGTTGGGTTCGCTGTGTAAGTTGTTCTTTTGGGGACTTTTCCTTGCTTAGTTATTATTATCTTAGTCTTCCGTTGTGTATTCGAGATATTGCATTTTATTTCAGTTGATATATATGTATATTTATCTCTTACTTCCGCGTTTCTTTCTCTGATGTATTGCTAAGTGAATGACTGAGCCTGAATTTGTCTATGGATCAGTTATTTGTGGGGAAAATCGGTTAGATTCCCCGACCTGCACATCCTCGAATCTCTGTAATTGGTTTAGCTACCGATTATTGGATTTTGGGGCGTGATAGACCTTATAGTTCAAAACATTGGGCTGATCAACCACTAATGCATAATAACCTTAACGAGAATCTCAGTTGGATTCAATGGCACGATTTCCAGTCCAAGCTCAACAAGACTAAAAGATATTATCACTTGATCAGAGTGCTTCGGGCTTTTCAACCCATGGAGCCAACGTCCGAACTTTATTTCACTTATTCCAAGGAATTTCGACCTCACCGAGGATGAAGCCCGATACCTGAGGACTGTCTCACACCATCCCATACTCCCGGATGGGTAACAGATGTGATAGTACCTGTCATAATTAAATTACCCTACTATTTCAGCCCGATATAGGAATCCTGATAACCTATCGAGGGTTAGCCGATGTAGAGTTTGGTTTATGTATCCGATCCCGTTAAGTTAAATTATAAGAAACCCACAAAGAAGCCAGATCCCAAGGATCAAACACCACAGCCGCACCCACGGCTTGCGCCCATGATAACCCTTGCCTAGGGAAGGTCAAACAATCTAAAATACAGATGCTAACAGTAACTAATTTATAAGTCACAACATCCAAGCACATATGAACAATAACTAATTCACCAGTCACAACATCCAATAACATCAGTCTCAAATGACTGGAACACAGCCACCAAGGGCAAACCAAAAGAAAATGCCACACAATGCACGACCTCGTTAAGGACAAGGGAAACATGCCCTACATGCCAAACGATATGAAAAATGACAATACTGGAATAACATCTACAACCGAGAATAAATGCAGTCAAAATCTAATCACAAACACCTATATTCCAATATGCACAACTCCAACTCACACAGGTTAACCAGTAAAGTAATTTAGGAATGAAGGGACACTCGCCTGATAAACGGCTCGAATTTCGTAGGACAAACTCGAAACTCCAAAAACCGCAAACTCGACCAAAATCGGAATAATCAACCTCTACACTACCGGCAACAATCACGTCAACTCAACAACCCAACACCTACAACCAAGCACACCGCAAATCGCAAAACCCCAAATCAACCCCCAAACAAAACCCTAGGAACACAAATGACAATTTGGTGAGGAAAGTGGGGAAACACTCACCGAAGGATTTGGCAAACAATCCGCCCATCAACGACCGCCAAACTCCAAGGAATAGAGAAGGGATAGAGTGAGGAAGAGGGTAAGTAGAGAGTGAGAGAGAGAGAAAGAGAATGAGGAAGAGAAATGAAAATAAAAACTAAAAGGAGGAAAACCACCGCCAAGTCGTTCTAACGACAAGGAAGTCGTTTGAATGGATAAGAGATTCACAGAATGGACACAAAAGTCGTTTGAATGGTCACAGAAGTCGTTCGAACGACTAGGAGATCATGGGACAAATTCAAAGGGATTGGTCAACTCGCTCGAACGGGACGTGGAGTCGTTCAAACGAACCACCCTCAAAGAAATTTTTTCTAGAGGACATGTCAATACGTTCGAGCGAAGATTTATATTTGCTCGAACGAATTTGACAAGACTGGAAGAACACAAGGTTTCCCCCGGGATCACGAGATCCCCTGGGATCTCACCACCAAGGAGAAAACACAATATCAATGACTACAAGGACAACAAGAACAACCACATCAACAATAACAAACTGCTCCGCCCAACCACCAAAGCCACTGAAAGAGGAATATAAAGACCTGATGCTAGAATGAGAAGAGGATACAAAATGATATGAATGCATAATGTATGGATGTTGATGAATGAATAAGGAAGAACAGTAAAATAAAATAAAAAAATTTTATGGGACACCACATTCAACCCTACTTAAGGAAAAAATTTCCCCGAAATTTCTCACATACCTCAATCTGAGAAAAAGTGCGGCTAACGGCCTCTCACATCTGCCTCCAACTCCCAAGTAACCTCACTAGGATCGTGGTGAGTCCACTACCCTTTTAAGAAAGGAATAACCTTGCTTCGTAGAATCTTCTCTTGGCGATCCAAAATACACACCGGATGTTCTATATATGAGGCATCGTCCTGAACCTCTATCGGTTCCCAGTCAATCACGTGAGTCGGATCCCGCTCATACTTCCTCAGCTTGGAAACATGAAATACGTTGAGAACTCGACTCAGTTGCGGCAACAGTGCTAAACGATAAGATAACTCCCCAACTCTGGCTAGAATTTCAAATGGACCAATAAATCTTGGAGCTAACTTCCCTTTCTTGCTGAAATGCATCACGCCCTTCATCGGAGAAACCTTCAGCAAAACATGATCACTGATCCCAAACTCTAAAGGTCTCCGGCGAATGTCTGAATAACTCTTCTGCTGACTCTGTACTGTACGTAACCGGTTTTTGATGATGGTAACTGCATCAGTGGCCTCACGAACCAAGTCTGGCCCTAGTAAACTCTGTTCGCCAACCTCTGCCCAGCTCAACGGTGATCTGCAAGGTCTACCATAGAAAGCCTCATAAGGTGTCATACCATTGCTCGACTGAAAGCTGTTGTTGTATGCAAATTCCGCCCAAGGTAAATACTCGTCCATGCTTCCCTTGAAGACTAAATCATAAGCCCTAAGCATATCCTTAAGGATCAGGTTAACAATCGTCATTTGACCATCGGTCTATGGGTAGAACGCTATACTGAAATCAAATCTAGTATCCATGGCTCACTGGAAACTCTTCCAAAAGTCAATGGCAAATCAGGCATCTCGATCTGACACTATAGACACTGGAACCCTGTGTTAGCGCACTATCTCTCTCACATATAATTTGCTCAGCTCGCCGACCGTCAAAGTCTTACAAACTGGAAGAAAATGTGCTGATTTGGTCAATCAGTCTACAATCACCCAAATAGAATCGTGGATCCCCTTTCTCCGCGGTAAACCCAAAATGTAATTCATCGTCACGTACTCCCATTTTTACTCTGGAATAGGTAAAAGTCAAAGATATCCTACTGGTTTTTGATGCTCGGCCTTTACCTGCTGACATGTAAGACATTTGGAGACAAACTCGACTATCTCTCGCTTAATGTTATCCCACCAATAGTACCTCTTTAGGTCCTGGTACATCTTCATAATGCCTAGATTAGTAGTATACCTAGAGCCATGAGCCTCACTCAAAACCTCACGCTTCAGTACCTCTGAATCTGGCATGCATAATCTGCCCCTGTACCTAATACTGCTATCTGAGCTAACTGTCTAATCGGGTCTGCTGTCATCTGAAGTCCATGACTATAATCTAGCATCCTTCTGTTGCGCCTCAATAATCTAAGAAATCAATGAAGGCCGAACTCTCAGATTTCCAAGAAAACTACCTGTACCCCATGAACGCAAACTCAACCAAAAATCTGCCACATTGCAAAGCATCAACCACTCATGAATCATCAGACGTGCAAGAAATCCCTTAAACAAGCAGCTAAAAGGGTCAGTTACCACATTTGCCTTCCCAGGGTGATACTACAAGTCAACATCATAATCCTTCAGGAATTCCATCCATCTGTGCTGCCTCATATTCAGCTCTTTCTGTGAGAAAAGGTACCACAAACTCTTGTGATCAGAAAAGAGTTTGATCCGCTCCCCGTAAAGATAATGACGCCAAATCTTCAATGCAATTACCATAGCTGCTAACTCAAGGTCAAGAGTAGGATAGTTTCTCACAAGCACCTTAAGTTGTCTCAAAACATAAGCCACCACTTTTCCCTCTTGCATCTGAACACAGCCAAGTCCAATGAGCAAAGCTTCGCTGTAAACCATGTACTTCTGCCCACTGGACAAAACAATAAGAACAGGTATTGTAGTCAATCATTTCTTTAACTCTACGAAAGCTGAATCACATCTACTAACCAAACGAATCTAACATCCTTCTACGTCAAGCGAGTCAAAGGTACTTCAATACGTGAAAAGCTATCGATGAATCTGCGGTAATAACTTGCTAATCCAAAAAAGCTACGAATCTCTGTAACGTTCGTCGGCTGAACCCAATCTGCAACGGCCTCAACTTTAGAAGAATCCACTGCAATTCCATCCATGGACACAGCATGCCCTAGGAACTTCACTTCTTTCTACTAAAAGTCACACTTCTCGAATTTTTCAAATAACGTGTTCTCTCTCAAAGTCTGCAATACAACTCTCAAATGTTCTTCATGTTCGGCCTTGGTCCTTGAATAAATTAGAATGTCATCTACAAACACAATAATGAAACGATCTAGAGATGAACGAAAAACTCTATTCATCAAATCCAAAAAAACTCCGGGCGCGTTTGTAAAACCAAACGGCATAACCTGAAACTCATAATTCCCGTAACGTGTCCGAAATACTGTCTTCAAAACATCCTCCTTCTTAATCCTCAGCTGATGGTAACCCGATCTAAGATCAATCTTCGAAAAGAATAGCGTTCCCCAAAGCTGGTCAAACAAGTCCTCGATCCTAGGCAAAGGATATTGGTTCTTGATCCACACTTTGTTCAACTCGCAGTAACCAATACACAAGCACATAGACCCCTCCTTCCTCTTCACAAACAATACCGGAGTACCCCACAGTGAAGTACTCGGTCTGATAAACTTTTGCTCCATCAACTCAGAAATTTAATCATATAACTCTTTCAGCTCAACAGGTGCCATACGATACGGAGCCTTAGAATTCAGAGCTGTACCAGGTAAAAGATCTATACTAAAATATATCTCTCTGGTCGGCGTTAAATCGGGAATCTTCTGGAATACATTAGAAAAGTCACACACCACCAGAATATTACTATTGTCAACACCAGCGGATTCTAACTCTAAGAATGCCAACAAACTATTACCTGACTGCGCCTGCTCCGAACTAGCAAACACAAATTGCCTCTCACTAGGAATACTGAAAGTAGTTATCTTCTCAAAACAATCTAAAGTGACTCGGTGTGTGGACAACCAATCCATTCCCAGGATAATATCAAACTAATACATCGGAGGTACCAACAAGTTTGCAGAAAGAATACCACCACACACGATAATCGGGCAATCTCTACAAATGTGGGAATCTTCTGAAACACATCGGAAAAGTCACACACCACCGGAATAGAACCAACATCAACACCTGAGGATTCTAACTCTAAGAATGCCAATAAACCATCTCCTGATCATGCTGGTTAAGAACTAACAAATACGAACTGCTTCTCACCGGGAATGCTAAAGGTGCCTTCTCAAAACAGTCCAAAGTAACTCAATGCGTTGAAAACCAATCCATACCCAGGATAACGGCAAACTCATGGATCGGAAGCACCAACAAGTCTGTGGAAATAGTACGACCATACATGACTATCAGGCAATCTCTACAAATACGGGAGATAGAAATCGAAGAATCGAGAGGAGTACCCACAAAAATATCGCCAAGCAATAAGGAAGACTCAAAACAAATAGTGCAGAGGAATGCATATGATATGAATGAATGAGATGCACCGGAATCAAATAGAACATGAGCGGGCGAATAAGAAATATAAAGCGTATCTTCTACTAGAGGTCGTGCAGCGTGGGCACCTCGCCTCCCTACTGTGTACATCTTGCCCGGCCTTCGGCCGTGATCCTGGCCCTGCTACTAACTCGGCTGCTGTAGTCTTTGGCCACCCTGAGGGCCTTGAATCATAGGTCTACTCTGCAGACCCTGAAACTGTCCCTACTGAATCTGCTGAAACTGCTGAGTCTGCTGTGGTCACGGCTGGTGATCAATAGGACCCTAAAACTGTCATAATGGCTGTAGACCCCGGACTGGTTTAGGACAACTCCTCTTAACATGCCCCTTCTCCCCACAGTTCCAGCAATAATGGGAAACAAGCTGTGGCCAATCTAAGTGTAGTCGACCCATAAATCTAGCTGGCTCATGATCAGTACTACCCAACTTTTGCCACTTAGGACCTGAGCTCTCAAAATGTCCCAGAACTGCCTTTCCCTTATGAAGTCTCTGTTCCTGTCTCACTTGGCTCCTCAAGTCCTTGAACTTGCGATCATCTACATTGTTTTGTTCTATAGCCAACACTTTCGGCAAAACTTATCTGTACATACTAGCCCCCGGAGCGATCAAAAACTTTCGATAATACAGACGAAGACCCTATAGAAATTTTATCTTATGCTGCTCCTCATCCTAAATTGATAACCGGAACATATCGAGAAAGCTAATTGAATCCCTGATCGTACCCCACAATACTCATATCGCCTTGCTCAAGCATATAGAACTCTAAGATATAAGTGTCCCTGTAACTCTGCGGGAAAAACTGCTCAAAGAACCGCTCCTTAAAGGAAGCCCAAGGTAGTGGAGTCTCTACTATCATCCTCTTGGAGATATCCCACCAGTGATCTGCCTCGCCCTGCTGAAGATATGTCGCCAATATCACTCGCTGATCCTCAGGACATTTCATAGCGTTCAAAGTCTTCTCTATATATAGACTTGAACCTTGTCTTAGGCTCAGATGGAACCGTAGTACCAAAAAAAGTTGGATGCTCGTATTTCTGGAGCTGTTCAAGGTAACTGTACTCTCTGACCACTGGGCTCTTGGTCTACTGTAAATGAGCCATGAAACTCTCCATGAACTGCCTCATCTCTGCCGAAATGCTGGGTACAGCTGGGGTAGGCAAAACGACATATTGCTCTGGAACTACTGGAGCTGGAGGAACTTCCTGGTCAATCAGGATAGACCCCAAACTCTTCTGACTGATAGCTAGCTCATCGGCAAGAGCACCGCTGCGTAACCCTCAGCGGCCATGGCTCGCTGCATGGCCTCTGCCTCTACCTCTGCCACCTCTGGCCATCTACACAACAGAAGCACACCTCAGGAAAGGATGATAGATGACAAAATACATAAAACTGGAAGGAATCGATCCTAACTCAACCTAGAAAAATTACTTGTCATATGATTGCAAGACCAGAGATAGGGATTAACCTACCACTCTGATACCAAGTCTGTCACACCCCAAAATTCTATAATTGGTAGCTAGACCAATTACAGTCATTCGGGAGGTGTAGGTCATGGAATCCAATCGATTCGCCCCCACAAACAACTGAGCCATGGAAAAGTCCGACTCAGTCATTGACTATAGCAATATCATCAGAGTAAAAAGAAAAAAATAATGAAAGTAAGATATATATACAGAGAAATTGAAAATGTAAATACAGTATCTCAAAATACTACACAGCGACAAAAGATGGTATCATACAAGAGTACATAAACAAGAACGGATCCGTAGCAACCCAAAACTGGAACCAACAGCTAGGCTCTCAGCCAACAGCAACTACTTCACCTCTGAAATGGGGGACAAGGAGAGAGAGAGAAAAAAAAAACCACGGCTCACTAATGCCCAACAAAGCTAAACAACATACTAACATAGCAGGTGCAGAGAGAGAGAGAGATGGATGAGATAAATGATGCTAACAGCTAAAGTAATAAAAGTAAACCTGCGAAGGATGGTGGAATAAAGAATAGGTAATAGGAATAAAAATATATGCAATAATGATGATGATATGATGATATGATAATGATATGATAGTTCCATAATTATCCCAAATGCTGGATGATGTACTAAGTCCTAATGTTGAATGATTAATATTTTAAAGAACTAGACCTTATTGTTAAAAACATTGGGCTGACCAACCATTAATGCATAATAAACTTAACGAGAATCTCAGTTGGATACAATGGTGCGATTTCTTGTCCAAGCTAGACCAGTCTAAAGGGTATTATCACTTGATCAGAGTGTTCTGGGTTTTTCAGCCGACGGAGCCAATGTCTAAACTTTATTTCACTTATTGCTAGGAATTTCAACCTGACCAAGGATGTAGCCCGATACCTGAGGACTGTCATACACCATCCCACACTCCCGGATGGGTAATAGATGTGATAGTACCTGTCGCCAAAGAATCACCCTACTATTTCAACCCGATGAAGGAATCTTGATAACCTATCAAGGGTTAGCCTGTAATGTTCCAAAAAATTTGGGTATTTTTTCTGTTTATTATTAAGTATTGCTGCTATTATTCATCTATTTTTATTCGTTATGCATCCGTGTTATCTATTTTGGTAGGTTTGTATTAGATTCCTTTAGGTAGTTTTGTTGGTTCGATGGTTTCGAGGCGGAAGTATTTGTGTTTTGGTTTTGGGTGCCTGTTGTGGCTTGGTGGTTGTGTAATATTATTGTGTGGTGGTGTGGTGTGATCTTAGTGAATCCTAGGGTAGATTTGTGCTTCCTTGATGCTTCCCCTCCTATCTGGCTTGTCAGATTCCTCCCGTCCATATTTATTCCTTTCAGTCTATTTTTATTCCTTTATGTCAATTTTCTTCCTTTTTGTCCATTTTCTTCCTTTCTGTCCATTTCTTCTGAAAAGATTTCTTCTGTCTTCCGTTAAGCTTTCGTATATACTTTAACACATCACACATTTATATATTATTCCTCACGAGTCTTTTCTATCCATTCCGCAATAATTTATTCCTTTCGGATAAGATTCTAGCCGTCAGATTCCTTTATCTAGGTTTTAGGAGTTCCGATGGCTATTAGGCTGTGGAGGTGGTGTTTAGACCTCAGGAACCCCTATAAAGTTTGGTAGTGATGATTTATTAGTGTGTCTGTAGTTTGGGGTGGTTCCGGTGAGCCGTTGGATTGACCGGTATGTTTTTTCAGAGTTTCCTGAGGAAAAAATTCTGTTTTGGGGGCTTAGGAATTTTGGTGGCCGTGAGGCGGTGGAGGTGGTGTTTCTACTTTGGAAAACCCTTGTGTGGCAGTGGGGGTGGTTTGGGGTGATTTTGGGGTGTCCGGGGTTATCCGTTGTGCTTCCGAGGTGTATTTTTTGGGGCAGGACAAGTTTTATTCGAACAGGGACCTTTCTGTTCGAATAGACCCCTTTTTATTCGAACAGAACTCTTCGCTGTTCGAATATAATTCACTCTATTTGAATAAGATTATTTCCTATTCGAACCGAGGCGCGTTTTCGACTTCTTTTGCGATTATTTTATCTTTTCTTCACTTTCCTCTTTCTCACTCTCTCTCTCTTCTCTCCCTAACCTATTCCCCTCTCCTCCATACTCTTGATCCACTCTTCCCCATTGCATCGAGGATTCCTCTCTTGCTTTATCGCAAGCTTCGCTCCTATCCTCGGTAAGAATTCCCGATTATTTTTCTGTTCCTTTCGCTCGATTTTAGTGTAGGTCTGATTTCAAGTGTTTGGGTTTGATGTAATTTTCTAGAATTGATTGTTTACTTGTTGCTGTTATTGGTTGTGGTAGCTTGCTCGTTATTTCGATTGCCTCGTCGTCGATCCTTGGTTCGGTTTTCCGAGCTGGTTTCTGCCGGACTTGGATTATCGTAAGGCGAGTTTTATCTTCCTTAATAACTAGACCATTATATTGATTTGTGAGTTATTGTATCACATAGTTTATCATGGTTATTATCGTGATTATGTTAGTATATGGGTTAATTTTTTAGAACACATTCATGGGCTATCCGTTTGGCATACCTTAGGCGAGAGTACTTAAGGGTTTGATAAGTTAGTAAACCCCGAGTTAGTTGTAAGTTTAGTTACTAGATAGAACCTGTAGGTTTTGTTTAGACATAGTTAGTTGTTCTCAGTTATCGTCGATGTGACGATAACTCATGAGATTCATCATCGACCGATTTCATTTAGGGTGGTTATCACGGATCTTTTCTTCGTTGAGGTTGAGAACAAAGGCATTTCTCAGTGTGTTGCGATGCCTCAGCGTCTCTATATATATTTATATATATATATATATAATATTTTAAGTGTGGTATTGTTGGTTAGTTATTAGGGTGCCCCGCTTGTTTTAGGGCACAAGTGACTTGGTTTAACTATTAGCGGGGACTTATGGACAGCATGTGGTTTAGCCGCCATTTCTCTTTGACAATTAGTTCAGAGACTATAGTTCTCACCTTATAGTATAGCACCTTGGTTAGTCTGGGTTACTGGACTTCGCTCCAGGGTAGTCTAAGGGCGACATAGCTTCAGTAAGACATAGTCTTCGATTCGGAGCTCGTTCTCTTGCCTGTTATTGCTTTGCTTAGTCTTAGGATTAGTCTAGGTGTGCTCCGTGTTCTCAAGGCCTCGTCCTTGAGCACTGTCGTTGTGGTTGGAGGTTGTTTGGAATGTTGGATTCTATGTGGGAGTGTGGTATCTCCTGGACTATCGGTTGTTGGTGGTGAGCAGACGGCTTGTCCATGGTGATTGGTCGTGGATGTCGAACTTCTGATAGTTTACCTTAGGATTGTTTGCTTATAGTGTCATGATACTTATTGTCCTCATGATTCTTAGAGCTAATAGAGCTTACCCGTAAGCCCTCTTTCCCCGTAATGAGGTTGTTAGGGCTGTGTTCCCTTTCGTCATCTAGGAGGCAGCGAGATAGCATGGGTAGTGAAGTACGCGGTTGAGCCAGGAGGTTTATGAAGTTGTACGTCACCCGAGATGTTGGAATGTAGCTGAAACCTCCTGTTGAATCAGTTTCCTGTACATCTGTGATGGTGACTTATGTACATGATTAGGAGGATTGTGAGGCGATTCTGTTATTGGGGATTGTTGACTACTTGTTGGACACTTGTAGGTCACCTTATGAGTACTAGTCTCTGCTGATAGCTAGAGTACTGTAGCATATGATGTTAATCATATCGCTTGAGGAGTCACAGAGACTGATGTTGTTTAGATGTCGTGACAGTTAAGTTGTCATTTCATCCAGGTTTAGGTGGTGCAACTGAGTCACAGGAGGGCATCTGTGTTAGTTTTGGTTTCTACGCTCTCAGGCAGGTGGTTATATTATTGTGTACTGGCTGTGTTAATAACAGTTGTGTTTCTGTCTTTAGGATTTATGCTCACATCCATAGATAATATATTATCTCCATATCTTACTGCGATTGGATACGTAAATAACTCAGGATCGGCTGGCTCTCAAGAGGTTCAGAGATTTCCTCAAATTGTGCTAAAATAGAAAGGTGTGTCCAGGATGGATACTATTATACCTAGTCACCCATTCGGGAGTGTGGGATGGTATGAGACAGTATTTACTATCCGATACAGGGCTTAGCCTGGAGGTTGAAATGCCTCTGAATGACTATATAGTTCAGACATTGGCTCTATGGGATTTGATTGATTGATTTAATATCCTTTAGTCTGGTCCAACTAGTGCAGACAATCGTACCCTTGTATCCAACTATATCCGGTAAGGTAAATCCCTTTTCAGCGGCTGTCAGCCCTCTTTAGTCTTGGGGGCTAGCCCTTTGGGTTGACATTGCTAAATCATTCTACATCATCATCATCATCATCATCATTATGCATATCATTGCATCTCCGCACACTTCCTTATCGTAGGTTCTTCCAATAGAAATCATTAACCCCTTCTGTATTATGCATAATATAGAATCTTCAGCACTCGGGATACTCATAAAATTATCTCATTCCATCATATCATCATCATAACATATTATTGCATTGGGATAATTATGGGATTATCCTAGTTCATCATATTTTTCTCCTCTTATTAAATTACTCTTCCCCTAATTGATTTGCGGTGTAATTAGATTCTTCTTTGTCTCGCCCCAAAATCCAAAAATTGATAGCTTGACCAATTACTAGATCTAAAGTTGTGCAGGCCTGGGAATCCAAAGATTTGCCCCATGAACAACCGAACCGTAGACAAATTCTGGCCCAGTCATTCACAATAGTATCACAACATAGTAAAAGGGAAAACAGAAATAGCGGAAGTCTAAGATAACAGAATCAAAACGAAAGATTCTATAAACCTCTACGCAGCTAGCCTAACTGCAAAACTGGAGAATGAGCCTCCAGCTCAGCTCCCCAAAGATCACCACAGCAGCAACTGAAATCTGAAAGAAACTGCCACTGAAAGGGGGTTGCGAGAGTGAGCAAACAATGAGCCCAGTAACTCCCAAGAATAGCTAAACGATTATACTAACGAATGAGATGGATATAAAATTTAGTGATAGCAGGATATAATAATATCTAATGATAAATAATGCATATATACAAATATAAATATGATGACTAATAGGAATACGTATATATAGTAACTCTAATAAATCTATCTATAAATATACCTCGTGCAAAGGAGTGTTAATCCACACTCCAGTCACAAGTACCACTAACTATACTCTAATCACTACCATGGCCCTCAGCGCCACAAGCAACTAACCCACCTCCGGAATGCAGTCACACATGAGGGTAAATACCCTCGACCTATAATAATCCAACCGGGTTATCAAAACCCCAATCAGGCACAATCCCAAAGCTACCACAAGCTGAACGAGATCGCCCACAACCAAATACCAGCCTAAAGCTCACAGCAACCAACATGCTACTCAACCTAATAAATTAACTAGAAACAGTAGAGGGAGGACTAAATGCAGAGAGGAGAGGAATATGTAGAAGGAAGAGGAATCTAATGAAACCACAATCAATTAGGAGAAGAAGAATTTAAGATAAGAGTAGAGGAATATGATGAACTAGGATAATCCCATAATTATCCCAAATACAATGGTTTGGTATGATGATGATATGATGGAAAGAGATAATTTTATGATTATCCCAAATACAATGGTTTGGTATGATGATGATATGATGGAAAGAGATAATTTTATGATTATCCCAACTGTAGAAGATTCTATATTAAAACATAATACAGAAAGGGTTAAGGATTTCTATTAGAAGAACCTACGAATTAGAAGTATGCTGAGATGCAATGATATGCTTGATGATGATGATGATGATGATGCAGAAAGATTTATGATGAAGTGGGATAGTCCCATACCTTTCCCAAATGCAATGGTTTAGCGATGCCAACCCAAAGGGCTAGCCCTCAAGACTAAAGTGGGCTGACAACTACTGAAAAAGGATTTACCTTACCGGATAATGTTGGATACAAGGGTGCGATGTACTGCACTAGCTCAACCAGAATAATGATATTAACATAGGTATTTCAACCTCGCCTGAGGAGTCTGGGCACCAGGAACTAGCATCCAACCATAACTTCACTCGTAGGAGATGACTGGGCACCAGGAAATAGTATCCAACCATGTCTCTTTTCGCAGGACTAGGCTGGACACCAGGAAAACTAATCCAACCATATCTTTACCTCAAAATCTTTAACCCAATCAAGGGATCCTATCAACCTATTGGAGGCCAGCTGATGCGGAGTTGTTTAGGTATCCATACACAGTAAGATGAGGAGAGAATATATTATCTATAGATGTGAGCATGATCCTAGAGACTGAAACACAACTGCTGTTAACACAACCAGCACACGATAGGATAACCACCTGCCTGAGAGCATGGCAACTGAAACTAACACAGATGCCCTCCTGTAACTCAGTTGTGCCATCTAAACCTAGATGAAATAGCAACTTAACCTTTACGACATCTAAACAATTTCAGTCTCTAAGATTCCTCAAAGCAATATGATTACCATCAAGTACAACAATACTCTGGCTGTCAACCCAGACTCGTACTCATGGGGTGACCTACAGGAGTCCAACAAGTAGTCAACAATCCCAATAACAGAACTGCCTCACAATCCTCCTAATCATGTACAAAAGTTACTAGCATGGATGTACAGGAACCGGATCCAATAAGAGGTTTTAGCCACATTCTAACATCTCGGGTCACGTACAACTTCGGAAACTACCTGGCTCAGCCGCGGATCACACTGAGCCATGCTGCCTCACTGCCTCCTAGATGAAAAAAGGGAGCACAGCCCTAACAGCCTCATCCTGAGGAAAGAAGGATTACGAGTAAGCTCTAATAACTTTAAGAATCATGAGGACAATAAGTGTCACAACCCGATAATACAAACAATCCTAAGGCAAACTGTCAGAAGTTCAACATCCACAACCAACTACCACTGATAAGCCGTCTGCTCACCATCAACAACTAATAGTCCAGGAGATACCACACTCCCACATGGAATCCAATATTCCAAACAACCACCAATAAAAATGACAGTACTTAAGGACCAGGCCTCGAGAACACAGAGTACACCTAGACTAGTCCTAAGACAAATTAAAACAAAAACAGGCAAGCAGACGAGCTCCGAATCAAAGACCATGTCTTACTGAAGCTATGTCGCCCCAAGACTACCCTGGAAACAAGTCCCGCAACCTAAACTAACCAAGGTGTTATACAATAAGGAGATAACTATAGTCTCTGAACTACACTAACTCAAAGAAATGGCGGCGAAACCACATACCATCTATAAGTCTCTACTAATAGTCAAACCAAGTTACTAGTGCCCTGAAACAAGTTGGGCCCCCTAATAACTAACTAATATTACCATTCTCGTGATACTATATATATATATATATAAATGCAGCGACGCTGAGGTATCGTAACACACTGAGAAATGCCTTTGTTCTCAACCTCAATGAAGAAAGGATCCGCAATAACCACCCACAATGAAATCGGTCTAAGTGGAATCTCAGGAGACATCGTCACTTCAACGACAATAGAGAATAACCTCCTCAGACTAAACATAACCTACAGGTTCTATCTAGTAACTGAACTTATAACTAACTCAGGTTTTACTAACTTATCCAACCCTTAAGTACTCTCGCCTAAGGTATGCCAAACGGATAACCCGTGAATGTATCCTAAGCAATTACCCCATATACTAACATAATCACGGTAATAAACATGATAAACTATGTGATGAAATAACTCACAAGTCAATATAATGGTCCAGCTATTAAGGAACATAAAACTCGCCTGACGATATGCTCGGAACGACAATCTCGGCGAAACTGTCCAAACAGCACCCCAATGGAAATGTGATCCACGAATCGACTTCCGGAACTCCAAATTAATCAGGGAAAGGACCAGGAACACTACAACTTCAACCACTATGAAGTACAGGAGCCCAGTTGCGACTCCAACAAGGGATACCTGCCCAAAACTACGTTTCAGATCAGCACCACAACTGAATTTAGTAGCAAAACTGCATCTAAACCCACGGTCCACCACGCTACACTACACTACTTCGATCACCCACAATCACATGAAGATATGCCAATCTAACCCCGCAAAATCAGCCGCCCAACAATCACATACCAGGCGTTCAAAGGGCGTTAAAACAGCCCTAACCCTTCCTCCATAATATAAGTAACTACGGAAGTCATTTTTGAACCAAAACGGCCACAATTGTCGGCTCAGGCAACCCTCTCCGAAACGGCATCAACTACTACCTAGAATAGCCACCACACCTCCTCTTCCCAACCACACTAAACCCCAATCATACCACCAAACAGATACAAGAAAACCCCATAATTTTTAGCACCAAAACACCAGCAATTCAATCCACGCAATCACCACCACCGGCCAACACCCGCAATGATCACACTCATTAAATCATCAATATACCTAATAATCTTAAACTCTAAAATCTGTCAAAAATCACAAAGGTTCTCACCAAAACCCAAATCAACCAATGATTCAAGAGAGAGAGAGAGAGGAATCACTCACCGAGGGAAAATAGCGGAGATCACGGCGAAGAATCCACGAAGAAATCGGTAAGCGAGGGCGGAGAGGATTTGGTTTGGAGAGGAGAGGATTCGATTAGGAGAAGAGAGAGAGTGAAAGAGAAATGTTAGGAGAGAGAATGGATAATGATATATTTATAACCGACCAGTCGTTCGAGCAATCGTTCGAACGGGAATCGGAAGAATCCAAAAATGTCACTCTGAGGTCCTCCTGAACCACACACAACGCCAAGACCCTCAGCAGACTGGAACATCCCAAACATCAATCACAACCCTAAAAAAGTGCTCCTATGGCCTAAACACCACCTCTACCTTATCACGACCACCAAAACGCCTAAACCCCCGAAAATGAATCTTTGCTCGGAAAACTCTAAAAACCTATCGACCACTCCAACAGCTCATCGGAACTACACCAAACCACAAATACATAAAACAAACATCACCACCAACCCATCTAGGGGTTCCCAGGGTCACCATATAATCTAATCCGCCCTAAACCACTGAAATGACCGGAAGGAAACAGCACAAAACCTGTCAATAGAAATTATACGAATGCATAAAAAATAACATATAGGAATAACAATACTAATACTTAATAATAAATACTAATAAAAATAACCTGAAAAATCTTAGACATTACACTCTTCCTTCTGCATATTACTCTCCTCTCTACATCTATCCCTTCCTCTTCTGCAGCTGATTTAAGTTATTAGGTTAATTAGTCTGGTTGGTTACTGTGAGCTTTCAGCTTGATTTTGGTTGTAGGAAATCTCCTTTAGCTTATGGTAGCTTCGGGGTTGTGCCAGGTTAGGGTTTGGATAACCCGGTTGGATTATGGTGAGCCGAGAGTGTTTACCCTCGTGTGTGATTGTATTTCTGATGTAGACTAGTTGTTTATGGCGCTGGGGGCCATGGTAGTGATTAGAGTGTAGTTAGTGCTCCTTAGGACTGGAGTGTAGTTATGGTCTTAGCACTTATTTGCTCGAGATGTATGTATATAATTATAGTATAGCTACATATAATCATTAGACTAGTTATATACCTATCAGACATCCTTGGTATTATATATATATATATATATATATATAATATTTATCGTTAGATATTATCATATCCTATTATCATTAATATTTATATCCAACTCATTGGTTAGTATAATCGTTTAGCTATTCTTGGGAGTTAGTAAACTCGTTGTTACTCACTCTCGTATCCCCTTTTCAGTAGTAGGTTATTTTAGGTTTTAGTTGCTGTTGTGGTGATCTTTGGGGAGCTGAGCTGGAGGCTCATTCTCCAATTATTACGGTCGGGCTTGCTGGGTAGAGGTTTGTAAAATCATATGTTTAGATATTGTTTCTTAGTCTTCCGCTGTATATGTTTTATATTCCTTATTACTCTGATGTATTGCTAAGTGAATGACTGAGCCAAAACTTGGCTACGGCTCAGCTGTTTGTGGGGCGAATCTGTGGATTCCCTGACCTGCATATCCTAGAATATCAGTAATTAGTCTAGCTACCGATTACAGGATTTTAGGGCGTGACATAGCCGATGTAAACTTTGGCTTATGTATCCGATCCCGTTAAGTTAAATTATAAGAAACTCACACAAAAACCAGATCCCAAGGATTAAACACCATAGACAGACCCACGACCTACGCCCTGGATAACCCTTGCCTAGAGAAGAGAAAACAATACAAAATACAGATGCTAACAGTGACTAATTTACCAGTCAGAACCTCCAAGCACAGATGAACAGTGACTAATTGACCCGTAATGTCCCAGAATTTTAGGGTAATTTTTTTGTTTATTATTAAGTATTGTTACTATGATTCATATATTGTTATTCGTTATGCATCCATTTATTTCTTTCAGCAGGTTTTGTATGTTAGATACATTTTATATAGTTTCCGTGGTACGGTGGTTATTCGGAGGAGGAGGTGGCGTTATGGCCTTGGGAACCCCTAGATGGGCTGGTGGTGATGTTTGTTTGATGTGTTTGTGATTTGGTGTGGTTCCGGCGAGCCGTTGGATTGGCCATTAGGTTTTCGGAATTTTCCGGGCAAAGATTCATATTCGAGGGTTTAGGCGTTTTGGTGGCCGTGAAGCGGTAGAGGTGGTGTTTAGGCCTTGGAAACCCTTTGCTAGGGTTGTGATGGTTGTTCGGGTTATTCCAGTCCTCTAAGAGTCTTGGTGTTGTGTGTGGTTCAGGAGCACCTCAGAGTGACATTTTTGGATTCTTCTAGTTCCTGCTCGAACGATCGTTCGAACGACTGGTCGGTTATATATATATCATTATCCATTCTCTCTCCTTACATTTCTCTTTCACTCTCTCTCTCTTCTCCTAACCAAATCCTCTCCTCTCCTCCCCCGCTTGCCGATTTCTTCGTGGATTCTTCACCGTGATCTCTGCCGTTTACCCTCGGTGAGTAATTTTTTTCTCTCTCTCCTTTGTATCATTGGTTGATTTCGGTTTTTGTGAGAAACCTTGTGATGTTGGACTGATTTTAGGGTTTATGATTAGTGGGTGTATTGTTGATTTGAGGAGTGTGATCATTGTAGGTATTAGGCGGTGGCGGTGATTGCGTAGGTTGAATTGGTTGTGTTTGGGTGCCAAAATTATGGGGCTTTCTTGCAGCTGTCTGGTGGTATGATTGGGGTTTACTGTGGTTGAGAAGAGAAGGTGTGGTGGCTATTCTAGGTAGTAGTCGTTACCGTTTCGGAGAGGGCTGCCTGAGCCGACAATGGTGGCTGTTTTGGTTCATAAATTTCTGCCATAGTTACTGTTATTATGGAAGAAGGGTTAGGAATGTTTTAACGCCCTTTGAACACCGGGTTTGGTATTTTCGGGCAGCTGATTTGGCGGAGTTAGAGTGGCTTATCTTCATATGTTTGTGGGTGGTCGGAGTTGCGCAGCGTAGCGTGGTGGACCGTGGGTTTAGATGTAGTTTTGTTGCTGAATTCAGTTGTGGTGCAGATCTGAAATGCAGTTTCGGGCGGGTAACCATTGTCGGCATTACGATTGGGCTCCAGTACTTCATAGTGGCTGATGTTGTGGTATTTCTGGTCCTTTCCGTGACTGATTTAGAGTTCCGAAAGTCGATTCGCGGAGCATATTTTCGTTGGGGTGCGGTTTGGGCGGTTTCGCCGAGATTGTCGTTCCGAGCATATCGTCAGGCGAGCTTTATCTTCCTTAATAACTAGACCATTATATTGATTCGTGAGTTATTGTATCATATAATTTATCATGTTTATTACCGTGATTATGTTAGTATATGGGTTAATTGCTTAGGACACATTCACGGGTTATCCGTTTGGCATACCTTAGGCGAGAGTACTTAAGGGTTTGATAAGTTAGTAAAACCCGAGTTAGTTACAAGTTTAGTTACTAGATAGAACCTGTAGGTTATCTTTAGTCAGAGGAGGTTATTCTCTGTTGTCGTCGATGTGACGATGACTCCTGAGATTCTTCTTAGATCGATTTCATTGTGGGTGATTATTGCAGATCTTTTCAGTATTAATGTGAGAACAAAGGCATTTCTCAGTATGTTTCAACGCCCAGAGTCCCTATATATATGTATAATATATTGAGTGTGGTACTGCTGGTTAGTTATTAGGGGCCCATCTTATTTTAGGGCACTAATAACTTGGTTTGACTATTAGTAGAGACTTATGGACGGCATATGGTTTCGTCGCCATTTCTCTGAGATAGAGAAGTTCAGAGACTATAGTTCTCACCCTATAGTATAGCACCCTGGTTAGTTTAGTTTGCTGGACTTAGTTCTAGGGTAGTCTTGGGGTGACATAGCTTCAGTAAGACATGGTCTTCGATTCGGAGCCCGTCCTCATGCCTGCTATTGTTTTAATTAGTCTTAGGACTAGTCAAGGTGTACTCTGAGATCTTAAGGCCTGGTCCTTGAGCACTATCATTGTAATTAGTGGTTGTTTGGAATGTTAGAGTCCATGTGGGAGTGTGGTATCTCCTGGACTGTTAGTTGTTGATGGTGAGTAGACGGCTTGTCCGTGGTGGTTAGTTGTGGATGTGAACTTTTGATAGTTTGCGTTAGAATTTTTTGCTAATCGTGTTGTGACGCCTATTGTCCTCATGATTCTTAGAGCTGATCGAGCTTACTCGTAAGCCTTCTTTCCCCAGGATGAGGCTGTTAGGGCCGTGTTCCCTTCCGTCATCTAGGAGGTCGTAAGACAGCATGGCTCAGTGTGATCCGCGGCTGAGCCAGGTGGTTTATGAAGTTGTACGTTACCCGAGATGTTGGAATGCGGCTGAAACCTCCTGTTGAATCCAGTTCCTGTACATCCGTGTTGGAGACTTATGTACATGATTTGGAGGATTGTGAGGCAGTTCTGTTATTGGGGATTGTTGACTAGTTGTTGGACTCTTGTAGGTCACCCCATGAGTACTTGACTGTGCTGACAGCTGGAGTACTGTTGTACTTGATGGTAATCATATTGTGCTGATGAATCTTAGAGACTGATGTCGTTTAGATGTCGTGACGGTTAAGTTGTTGTTTCATCTAGGTTTAGATGGTACAACAGAGTCACAGGAGGGCATCTGTGTTAGTATTGGTTGCCACGCTCTCAGGCAGGTGGTAATCCTATTGTGTACTGGCTGTGTTAACAGCAGTTGTGTTTCAGTCTCTAGGATCATGCTCATATCCTTAGATATTACATTTTATCCTTATCTTACCGCGATTGCATACATAAACAACTCCACATCGGCTGGCCCCGATAGGTTGATAGGATCCCTGGATCGGGTTAAAGTTTTAGAGGTAAAGATATGGTTGGAATAGTTTTCCTGGTGTCCAGTCTCGTCCTGCGTAGAGAGACATGGTCGGATGCTAGTTCCTGGTACCCAGACTCCTCCGGCGAGGCTGACATACCTATGTTAATATCCTTTAGTCTTGTCGAGCTAGTGCAGTACATCGTACCCTTGTATCCAACAATATCCGGTAAGGTAAATCCTTTTTCAGCAGTTATCAGCCCACTTTAGTCTTGGGGGCTAGCCCTTTGGGTTGACATCGCTAAACCATTGCATTTGGGATAGGTATGAGACTGTCCTACTTCATCATAAATCTTTCTGCATCATCATCATCAAGCATATCATTGCATCTCAGCATACTTCCAATTGGTATGTTCTTCTGATAGAAATCCTTAACACTTTTTGTATTATGTTTAATATAGATTCTTTTGCACTTGGGATAGTCAGAAGATTATCTCATTCCATCATATCATCATCATAACATATTATTGCATTAGACTAATTATGGGATTATCCTAGTTCATCATATTCTTCTCCGCTAATTAGATTCTTCTTCTCCTAATTGATTGCGGTATAATTAGACTTCTCTTCCATCTGCATACTCCTCTCCCCTCTACGTCTATTCCCTCCTCTTTTGTATCTGATTAAGTTATTAGGTCGATTAGTCTGGTTGGTTGTTGTGAGCTTTAGGCTTGTATTTGGTTGTAGGTGATCCCGTTCGGCTTGCGGTAGCTTCGAGATTGTGCCTGGTTGGGGTTTGGATAACCCAGTTAGTTTGTAGTTGGCCGAGGGTGTTTTCCCTCACGTGTGACCGTATTCCAGAGGTGGGTTAGTTGCTTGTGGCACTGAGGGCCACAACAGTGATTAGAGTATAGTTAGTGGTACTTGTGACTTGAGTATAGATTAGCTCTCATTTGCACGAGGTATATTTATAGATAGATTCATTAGAGTTAGTATATATACGTATACCTATTAGTCATCATATATATATTTATATATATGCATTGTTTATCGGTAGATATTATTATATCCTGTTATCACTAATATTTATATCCATCTCATTGGTAATTATAATTGTTTAGCTATTCTTGGGAGTTAGTGAGCTCGTTGTTTGCTCACTATCGCGTCCCCCTTTCAGTGGCAGGTTGTTTCAGATTTTAGTTGCTGCTGTGGTGATCTTTGAGGAGCTGAGCTGGATGCTCATTCTCCAGTTTTGCAGTTGGGCTTGCCGCGTAGAGCTTTGTAGAATCTTACGTTTAGATTCAGCTATCTTTGTTTTCCGTTGTTTTTGTTTTCCCTTTATTACTCTGCTGAGATACTATTGTGAATGAATGGGCAAGAATTTATTTACGGCTCGCTTGTTCGTGGGGCGAATCTGTGGATTCCTCGACCTGTACAGGTTCAGATCTAGTAATAGGTCAAGCTATCGATTACTAGATTTTGGGGCGTGACATGACCAGTCACAACATCCAACAACATCAGTCTCAAAAGACTGGAACACAGCCACCAAGGGCAAGCCAAAAGAAAATACCACACAATGCACGACCTCCTTAAGGACTAGGGAAACACGCCCTATATGTCTAGTGATAAGAAAAATAGCAATACTTGAATGACAGCTACAACCGAGAATTAATGCAGTCAAAACATAATCATAAACACCTTAATGCCAATATGCACAACTCTAATTAACATTGGTTAACCAGTACAGTAACTTAGCAATGAAGGTACACTCGCCTGATAAATAGCTCGAATTCTGCAGGACAAACACGGAACTCCCACAACTGCAAACTCGAACAAAATCGGAACAATCAACCAAAACACTACCGGCAACAATCACGCCAACTCAACATCCCAAAACATACAACCAAACACACTGCAAATCACAAAACCTCAAATCAACCCACAAACAAAGCCATAGAAACACAAATCACAATTAGGTGAGGAAAGAGGGGAGGCACTCACCGAAGGATTTGGCAAAGAATCCGCCCATCAACGACTGCCAAACTCCAAGGAATTGAGAAAGGATAGAGTGATGGAGAGGGTGAGTGGAGAGTGAGTGAGAGAGAATGAGAATGAGGAAGAGAAATGATAATAAAAACTAAAAAGAGGGAAACCACCGCCAATTCGATTGAGCGACAAGAAAGTCATTTGAATGGATAAAAGATTCATGGAATGGACACAGAAGTCGTTCGAACGACTAGGAGATCATGGGAAAAATTCTAGGCGATTAGTCAACTCGTTCGAACGGGACGTGGAGTCGTTCGAACGAACCGCCCTCAAAGAAATTTTTCCTGAGGACATTTCAACTCATTCAAACGAAGATTTATATTCGCTCGAACAATTTTGGCAAGACTGGAAAAACATAAGGTTTCCCCCGGGATCACGAGATCCACTGGGATCTCACCACCAAGGACAACAAGAATAACCACATCAACATCAACAAATTCCTCCGCACAACCACCAAAACCATCGAAAGAAGAATACAAAGACCTGATGATAGAATGAGATGAGGATACAAAATGATATGAATGCATAATGTATGGATGCTAATGAATGAAAAAGAAGAACAGGAAAATAAAATAAAAGAATATTTCAGGATACTACATTTGTACTTCAAAAAATGATTTGTAATTTGATGACTACGATTTGTCATTTGTTACCAATAATTTGTCATGTGTTAACTAACAATGGTTTATTTCGTTAGTTAAATATTTGTATTGTATTTGTATGATAGTATACAGTATTTGTACTTTAAAAAATGATTTGTCATTTGTTATCAATAATTTTTCATTTGAAACTATCCATAGTCTATTTGGTTCATTAAACATTTGTATTGTGTTTGTATGATTGTAGACAATATTTGTACTTAAAAAATCAATTTGTCATTTGCTGACAACGATTTGTCATTTGATACCAATGATTTTCCATTTGTTTATCAATGGCCTATTGGGTTCTTTGAGCATTAAAATTTTGTTTGTATGATAGTAGACAACATATATAGTTAAAAAAATAATTTGTCATATGCTAACTACGATTTGTCATTTGTTACGAATAATTAGTCATTTGATAACTATCAGCGGTCTATTTAATTCTTTTAACATTTGTATTGTATTTGCATGATAGTAGAGAATATTTATACTTAAAAACGATTTGTTATTTGTTGACTATGATTTATCTTTTGTTAGCAATTATTTGCTATTTGTTAACAAACAATGGTCTATTTGGTCTTTTGAACATTTGTATTGTGCTTTTATGACAGTAGACAACATTTGTACTCAAAAAAGTGATTTGTGATTTGTTGACTATGATTTGTAATTTGTTAGCAATGATTAGTAATTTATTAACTAACAATGGTCTATTTGGTTTTTTGTACATTTGTATTGTGTTTGTAAGATAGTAGACAACATTTGTACTTAAAAAAATAATTCGTCATTTGTTGACTGCGATTTATTATTTGTAACTAATGATTTGTCATTTGTTAACTAACAATGATCTATTTGGTTCTTTGAACATTTGTATTGAGTTTGAATAATAGTAGACAACATTTGTACTTAAAAAAATAATTTGTCATTTGAAGACTACAATTTACTATTTGTTACCAATAATTTTTCATTTGTTAACAGACAATGGTCTATTTAATAATTTGAACATTTATATCATATTTATATGATAGTAGACAACATTTGAACTCAAAAAAACAATTTGTCATTTGCTGACTATAATTTATCATTTGTTAGCAATGATTGGTAATTTGTTAACTAACAATGGTCTATTTGGTTATTTGAATATTTGTATTGTGTTTATATGATAGTAGACAACATTTGTACCTAAGAAACGATTTGTCATTTGTTGACATTAATTTGTCATTTACTACCAATGATTTGTCATTTGTAAACTATCAATAGTCTATTTTGTTTTTTGAATATTAGTTTTGCGTTTGTATGATAGTAGACAACATTTGTACTTAAAAAAATGTTTTGTCATTTATTGACTACGATTTGTGATTTGTTACTAATGATTTATCTTTTGCAAACTATCAATGGTTTATTTGGTTATTTGAATATTAGTTTTGCGTTTGTATGATAGTAGACAATATTTTTACTTAAATAAAATGATTTTTCATTTGTTATCAATAATTTGTCATTTTATAACTATAAATAGTCTATTTGGTTCTTTGAACATTTGTATTATGTTTGTATGATAGTTAAAATATATTTATAATTAAAAAGGCGATTTGTCATTTGCTACCAATGATTTGCCATTTTTTAATTGACAATAGTTTATTTCGATCTTTGAACATTTCAACTGTATTTGTAAAATACTAGACAACATTTGTACTTAAAAGAATGATTTGTCATTTCATGCCTATAATTTGTCATTTGTTTCCAATGATTTTTTTTTGTTAACTAACAATGCTCTATTTGGTTCTTTAAACATTTGTATTGTGTCTATATGATAGTAGGCAATATTTGTACTTAAAAACACGAATTGCTATTTCTTGACTGCGATTTGTCATTACATACCAATGATTTGTCATTTGTTAACTATCAATGGTCTATTTGGTTCTTTGAACATTATAATTATGTTTGTATGATAGTAGACAACATTTGAGCCAAAAATAATGATTTGTCATTTGTTAGCAATGATTTGTAATTTGTTAACTAACAATGGTCTATCTGGTTCTTTGAATATTTGTATTTTGTTTGCATGATAGTAGGCAATATTTGTACTTAAAAAAGAAATTTGACATTTGTTGACAACGATTTGTCATTTGTTACCAATGATTTGTTATTTGTTAACTAACAATGGTCTATTTAGTTCTTTGAACATTTATATTGTATTTGGATAATAGTAGACAATATTTGTACTTAAAAAAATTATTTATCATTTGACAACTACGATTCGTCATTTGTTACCAATAATTTATCATTTTTTAACTAACAATGGTCTATTTCGTTTATTAAACATTTATATTATGTTTATATGATAGTAAACTACAATTATTCTTAAAAAAACCATTTTTAATTTGTTGACTATGATTTGTCATTTGTTAACTAACAATGATCTATTTGGTTATTTAAACATTTGTATTGAGTTTGAATGATAGTAGAGAATATTTGTACCTAAAAAAACGAATTATCATTTGCTACCAATGATTTGTCATTTGTGAACTATCAATTGTCTATTTGGTTCTTTGAACATTAATATTGTGTTTGTATGATAGTTGACAACATTTGTACTAAAAATAACATTTTATTATTTATTGACTACGATTTGTCATTTGTTACAAATGATTTATCATTTCTTAACTATCAATGGTTTATTTGGTTATTTGATCTTTAGTATTGTGTTTGTATGATAGTAGACATCTTTTGCACTTTAAAAAAATAATTTTTTATTTGTTGACTATGATTTGTCATTTGTTATCAATAATTTGCCATTTGATAAATATAAATAGTCTATTTGGTTATTTGAATATTTGTATTATGTTTGTTTGATAGTAGAAAATATTTGAAATTAAAAAGGAGATTTATCATTTGTTACCCGTGATTTGTCATTTTTTAATTGACAATAGTTTATTTTGATCTTTGAACATTTGTATTGTGTTTGTATGATAGTAGACAACATTTGTATCAAAAATAATTATTTATCATTTCTTGCCTATGATTTGTCATTTGTTACCAATGATTTGTCATTTGTTAACTAACAATGTTCTATTTGGCTCTTTAAATATTTGTATTGTGTCTGAATGATAGCAAACATCATTTGTAATCAAAAAAATGATTTATCATTTGTTTACTATGATTTGTAATTTGCTAACTAACAATGGTCTTTTTGGTTCTTTAAACATTGGTATTGTGTTTGTATCATAGTAGACAGCATTTAAACTTAAAAAAATGATTTGTCATTTGTTGACTACGATTTATTATTACTTACCAATGATTTGTCATTTCTCAACTATCAATGGTCAATTTGGTTCTTTGAGCATTAATATTGTGTTTGTATGATAGTAGACAACATTTGCACTCGAAAAAACGATTTGTTATTTGTTGACTATGATTTGTAATTTATTACCAATGATTTGTAATTTGCTAACTAACAATGGTCTATTTGGTTCATTGAACATTTCTATTGTGTTAGTATGTGTAGTGTGCCGTAAATTTATTTTATTTTATTTTCCAATTCTTTCTTATTCATTCCTCTGCATCCATACATTGTGAATTCTTATCACTTTGCATCCGCATCTCATTTTTGCATCAGGTTCTTGTATTTTCCTTTTTGTCATTTGAGTGGATTCGTGTTTTCTGTGGTCGCTCACCTAGTAGTGCTGTGTGGAGGCTTTGGGGAGCCAGGTGTTGGCTTGGTGTTGTTGTTGTTGGTTTTGGCTTGTGTTTGGTGCGTTTTCTCATGTTCGGGTGTTTGTGTGGTTATGAGGAGCCTTGCGTTATTTTTTCCTTTTTTGCCAACATCGTTCGAACGAGATTTTGATTCGTTCGAACGGGTTGAAATGTCCTCTAGAAAATATTGTCTTTGAGGGAGGTTCACTCGAAGGACTTCCTATTCTGCTCGAACGAGTTGAGTAATCCTCCAGAATTTTGCCCATGATTTCCTAGTCGTTCAAACGACTTCTGCGTCCATTCGAATGACTTCTGTGTCCTTTCAGTGTCTTTTCGTGTCCGTTCGAACGACTTACTTTTCGTTCAAATGACTTGGCGGTGGTTCTCCTTTTTTTAGTTTTATTTTCATTTCTCTTCCTCCCATTCTCATTCTCTATGTCAATCTCTACTCACCCTCTCCCTCACTCAATCCTTTCCCGATCCCTCAGAGTTGGCAGACGTTGTTGGGCGGATTCTTTGCCAAATACTTCGGTGAGTATTTCCCCTTTCTTCTTCGATTTGTAATTGTAATTTTAGGGTTTGTGCTTGTAATTCGTTTTGGGGTTTCATGATTTTCGGAGTACATCTTTACAGGTCTTGAGTTGCGGTGTTGGTATAATTGTTGCCGTGGGTTGTTCCGTCGCTTGTTGAGTTGCTATTATTGGAGTTCCGAGTTATCCTGCAGAATTCAAGCCGTTTGTCAGGCGAGTGTTCCTTCATTGCTAAATTTCTCTAATTGTTTAACTTACGCTAGTTAGAGCATGCATGTAGCATTGAGGTATTTGTGATTGATTTAAACCTTATTGTTTCGTCTGTCATAGTTATTGTTTTAGCATTGTTGTTTCCTATGATTTGGCATCTAGGGTGTGGTTTCCCTTTTGTCTGTAAGGAAGTTGTGCATTATGGCTTATTTCTATAGGTTGCCCTTGGTGGCTATGTTCCGGCCTGTTGAGACAGATGTTATTTGACGTATGACTAGTCAATTAATCATTGTTCATTTTTGCTTAGATGTTAAGACTGGTCAATTAGTTACAGTTAACATCTGTATTTTGGATTGTTGCCCTTCTCAAGGCAAGGGGTAATCCTAGTTATGGGCCGTGGGGGCGGCTTTGGTGTTTGATCCTTGGTATCTGGTTTCAGTGTGGGTTTCTTATATTTTAACTTAACGGGATCGAATACATAAACTGAACTCAACATCGGCTAACCCTCGATGGGATATCAGGATTCCTACATCGGGTTGAAATAGAAGGGTGATTCTTTGGTGACAGGTACTACCACATTTATTACCCATTCGGGACTGTGGGATGGTGTGAGGCAGTCCTTAGGTATCGGGCGTCATCCTCGGTGAGGTTAAAATTCCTTGAAATAAGTGAAATAATGTTCGGACGATGGCTCCGAGGGTTGAAAATCCCAGAACACTCTGATCAAGTGATAATAACTTTTAGACTGGTCGAGCTTGGACAACAAATCGTACCATTGTATCTAACTAAAATTCTCGTTAAGGTTATTATGCATTAGTTGTTTATCAGCCCAATGTTTTAAACTATATGGTCTAGTTCTTTTAAACCTTAATCATTCAGCATTAGGACTTAGTGTATCATCCATAAATTGGGATAATTATGGGATTATCCTTGTCATCCTACCATGTCATCATCATATCATCTTATCATTATATTATCGCATATATATTTCCATCCTCTTATCTTTTCTCTACTCCTCTATGCTTCGTAGGTTTACTTTATTTACTGTAGCTATTAGTATTAATTATCTCATTCATCTCTCTTTTTCTCTGCACCTGTTATATTAGTATGTAGTTTAGCCTTGTTGGGAATTAGTGACCCGTGGTATTGCTCACTCTCACTTTGTTCTGCCTTTCAGAGGTGGAGTAACTGCTGTTGGCTGAGAGGTCAGCTGTTAGATCCAGTTTTGGCAGCTGCAGATCAGTTCTTATTGTTGTAATCATTTATAATTCCATCTTTTGTCGCTGTGTAGTATATTAAGACATTATATTTATATTTTCAGTTGATATATATATATATATATATATATATATATATATATGTTTTCTTCTACTGTATTCTCTTTTACTCTGATGATATTACTATAGTTAATGACTGAGCCGAAATCTGTCTTTTGGCTCAGTTGTTTGTGGGGGTTAATCGGTTGGATTCCCTGACCTGTACCTCCTGAATTATAGTAATTGGTCTAGCTACCAATTATTGGATTTTTGGGCGTGACAGACTTGGTATCAGAGCTATAGGTTTATCCCTATCTCTGGTCTAGCAATCATATGACGAGAAATTTTCTAGATGGAGTTGGGATCGATCCCTTTTGGTTTTATGTATTTTATCATCTTTCCTCCTTTCCTGTGGTGTGATTTTGTTATGTTGATGGCGAGAGTTGACAGAGGCAGAGGCTGTGCAGTGGTCCATGGCCGTAGAGGGTTACGCAGCAGTACTTTTACCGATGTCCCAGCTATCAGTCTGGAGAGTTTGGGTTCTGTCCTGATTGACCAGGGTGTTCTTCCAGCACCAGTAGTTCCTGAGCATCCTGTCGTTTTGCCTACCCCAGCTTTTCCCGGCATTTCAGCAGAGATGAGACAGTTCATAGAGAGTTTCACAGCTCATTTCCAGCAGGCCGGGAGCCCAGCAGTTTGAGAGTACAGTTACCTTGAACAACTCAAGAAATACAAGCATCCAACTTTTTCTTGTACGACGGTTCAATCAGAGGCTGAGACACGGTTCAAGTTTATAGAGAAGACTTTGAACGCTATGAAATGTCCCGAGGATCATCGAGTTACATTGGCGGCATATTTTTTGTAGGGAGAGTCAGATTATTGGTGGGATACCGTCAAGAGAACCATAATAGAGACTCTTGTACTTTGGGTTTCCTTTCAGGAGCAGTTCTTTTAACAGTATTTCCCACGGATATACTGGGACTGTACTGTCCTGTAAAATTCTTTTATTTTATTTTCCTATTCATCCTTATTCATTCAGCTGCATCCATACATTGTGCATTCATATTATTTTGCATCCTCACCACATTCTTGCATCAGGTTCACGTATTCGTCTTTCTGTGGTTTGAGTGGTTTCATGATTTCTGTGGTCGCTCGCCTGGTAGTGCTGTGTGGAGGCTTTGGGGAGCCAGGTGTTGGTTTGGTGTTATTGTTGTTGGTTTTGGCTAGTATTTGGTGCATTTTCTCGTGTTCAGGTGTTCGTGCAGTTTTAGGGGAGCCATGTGTTATTTTTCCAATTTTTTCAAAGTCATTGGAACGAGATTTAGATTCGTTCAAACGGGTTAACATGTCCTCAAGAAAATATTGTCTTTGAGGGTGGTTCGTTTGAACGACTTCCTATTCCATTCGAACGAGTTGAGTAATCCCCTGGAATTTTTCCCATGATTTCCTAGTCGTTCGAACGACTTGGGGATCCATTCAAACGACTTATGTATCCTTTCTGTGAAATTCCTATTCATTCAAACGAATTACTTATCGCTAGAACGACTTGGCGGGTGTTTTCCTCATTTTAGCTTTAATTTTAATTTCTCTTCCTCTCACTTTCAATTCTCTCCCCTTCACTCCCCAATCATGCTCTTCTTCACATATCCTTAGTCAATCCTCAGAGTTTTGTGATCCTTGTTGGGCGGATTTCCTCGCCTTTCCTTCGGTGAGTGTTTCCCCTCTTTCCTCACCTAATTGTGATTTGTGTTTCAAGGGTTTTGTTTGTGGTTTGATTTGGGGTTTCTCAATTTGTGGCCTGTTTTGTTGCAGGTGTTGGGTTGTTGAGTTGGCGTGATTGTTGCCGGTTGTGATAAAGTTGATTGTTCCAATTTTGGTCAAATTTACTATTATTGGAGTTCTGAGTTATCCTGCGGAATTCGAGCCATTTGTCAGGCGAGTATCCCTTTATTGCTAAATTTCTCTACTAGTTTAACCTGCGTTGGTTAGAAAATGTATGTGGCATTGAGGTGTTTGTGATTGATTTTAAACCTTATTGAATAATCTGTCGTAGTTGTTGTTTCAGTATTGTTGTTTCCTATGATTAGGTATGTAAGGTGTGGTCTTCCTTTTGTCTGTTAGGAAGTTGTGCATTTATGGCTTATTTCTATGGGTTTCCCTTGGTGGCTGTGTTCCAGTCTATTGAGACTGATGTTGTTGGACATGTGACTGGTCAATTAGTCACAGTTCATCTGTGCTTGGATATTGTGACTGGTCAATTATTCATGGTTAACATCTGTATTTTGGATTACTGCCCTTCTCTAGGCAAGGGGTTATCCTGGGTATGGGCCGTGGGGGCAGCTTGGGTGTTTGATCCTGAGATCTGGTTTCAGTGTAGGTTTCATATATTTTAACTTAACGAGATCAGATACATAAACAAAACTTTACATCGGCTAACCCTCGATAGGTTATAAGGACTCCTACATCGGGTAGAAATAGTAGGGAACTTCTTTGGTGACAGGTACTATCACATCTATAACTCATTCGGGAGTGTGGGATGGTGTGTGACAGTCCTCAGGTATCGGGCTTCATCCTCGGTGAGGTTGAAATTCTTTGAAATAAGCGAAATAAAGATCGGACGTTGGCTCTGTGGGTTGAAATGCTTGGAATACTCTGATGAAATGATAATATCCTATAGACTGGTCGAGCTTGGACAAGAAATCGTACCATTGTATCCTATTGAGATTCTCGTTAGTGGTATAATGCTTTAGTGGTTGATCAACCCAATGCTTTTAACTATAAGGTCTAGTTCTTTTAAACATTAATCATTCTGCATTAGAACTTAGTGTGTCATCTAGGAATTAAGATAATTATGGGATTATCCTAGTCATCATACCATGTCATCATCATATCATCATATTATCATATCATTACATTATCGCATATATATTCCTATCCTTTTATCTTTTCTCTACTTCTATATGCTTCATAGGTTTACTTTATTTACTGTAGCTATTAGAATTATTTATCTCATTCACCTCTCTCTTTCTCTACAACTGTTATATTGGTATGTTATTTTTCCTTGTTGGGCATTAGTGAGCCATGGTTTTGCACACTCTCATTTTGTTCTTCCCTTTCTAAGGTGAAGTAGTTGTTGTTGGCTGAGAGCTCTGCTGTTAGATCTAGTTTTGGTAGCAGCAGATCAGTTCTAGTTGTACTCACGTACGATTCTAGCTTTTTTCTCTGTGTAGTATATTGAGACATTTTATTTACGCTTCAGTTGATATATGTATTTATCTTTGCTTTTGCTGTATTCCCTTTTACTCTGAGGATATTGCTATTGTCAATGACTAAGCCAGAACATGCCTTTTGGCTCGGTTGTTTGTGGGGGGCGAATCGGTTGGATTGCCCAGCCTGCACCTCTTGAATGACAGTAAATTTTCTCGCCACCGATTATTGGATTTTGGGGCGTGACAGACTTTGTATCAGAGCTATAGGTTAATCCCAATCTCTGGTCTAGCAATCATATGATGAGTAATTTTCTAGATGTAGTTAGGATCGGTTCCTCTCGATTTTATGTATTTTATCATCTTTCCTCCTTCCCTGAGGTGTGTTTCTGTTATGTAGATAGCGAGAGGTGACAGAGGCAGATGCAGAGCTAGTGACCGTGCAGTGGGTCATGGCCACATGGGTTATGCGGTGGTGCTTTTTCCAATGAGCCAGCTATCAGTCAGGAGAGTTTGGGGTTGTCCCGATTAAGCAGGGTGTTCCTCTGGCTCCAGTAGTCCCAGAATAGCCTATCATTTTACCTACCCCAGCTATTCCCTGTATTTCGGCAAAGATGAAGCAGTTTATGGGGAGTTTTACAGCTCACTTCCAATAGGCCAGGATCCCAGCAGTTAGAGAGCACAGTTACATCGAGCAGCTCCAGAAATACAAGCATCCGACTTTTTCTGGTACGACGGTTCCATCAATGGTAGAGACTTGGTTCAAGTCTATAGAGAAGACTTTGAGCGAGGATCAGAGGGTGACACTTATACTTATCATCCAGGAATTAGGATAATTATGGGATTATCCAAGTCATCATACCCTGTCATCATCATATCATCATATCATTACATTATCGCATATATATTCCTATCAACTTTTCTTTTCTCTACTCCACTCTGCTTCACAGGTTTACTTTATTTACTGTAGTTATTTTTATTAATAATCTCATTCACCTCTTTTTTTCTCTGCACCTGTTATATTAGTAAGTTGTTTAGCCTTATTGGGTATTAGTGAGCCGTGGTTTTACTTACTCTCGCTTTGGTCCCCCCTTTTAGAGGCGGAGTAGTTGCTATTGGCCAAGAGTTCAGCTGTTGGATCCAGTTTTGGTAGCAGCAGATCAGTTCTAGTTGTTGTTCTCTTATAGGATTCCTGCTTTTGTCGTAGTGAAGTATATTGAGACATTGTATTTACGCTTTCAGTTGATATATATATATATATCTTTGCTTCCGCTGTATTCTCTTTTACTCTTATAATATTGCTATATTCAATGACTATGCCAGAACATGTCTTTTGGCTCAGTTGTTTGTGGGGGACGAATCGGTTGGATTCCCCGACCTACATATCCTGAATGGCATTAATTGGTCTAGCTACCGATTATTGGATTTTGGGGCGTGGTAGGAACGCTTGTATCTCAGAGTTCTATATGCTTGAGCAAGGCGATATTAGTATTGCGGGGTACAATCAGCGATTTAATGAGCTTTTCTGATATGTTCAGTTTATCGTTCAGGATGAGGAGCAGCGTAAGATGAAATTTCTAAAGGGTCTTTGTCCGTATTATCAGAAGTTTTTTATCGCTTCGGGGGCTAGTTCGTACATAGAGGTTTTGTCTAAAGCCTTTACAATAGAAAAAAATGATGTGGAGGATCGCAAGTCCAGGGACTTGAAGGACCAAATAAGGCAAGATCTGAGGGTCGATAAGGGCAAGGAAGTTGAGACACAGTATGAGAGCTCGGGTCTGAAGAAGCAGAACCTGGGCGTTACTGATGGTACACCAGCTAGATGGACCACCGCTTACTTCCCTTGATTGTTGGAATTACAGGGAGAAGGGGCATGTCAAGAATAGTGTCCTAAACTAGACCGGGGTCCTCAGCTGTTACGACAGTTTTAGGGTCCCATTGGTCACCAGCCGAGACCACAGCAGACTCAAAAGTTTTAGTAGATTCAGCAGGGATAGTTTCTGGGTCCGCAGAGTAGACAGATGATTCCAGGCCATCAAGGTGGATAGAGACCGCAGCAACCGAGTCAGCAACAGGGCCGAGGGAAGGGCAGGATGTACGCAGTGAGGAGACGAGGTGCTCGCGCCACTCCACTTGTAGTGGAAGGTACGCTTCATATTTCTTATTCACCTGTTCGTGTTCTTTTCGATTCCGGTGCACTTCATTCATTCATATCATATGCATTCCTCTGTACTATTGGTTTTGAGTCTTTCTTATTGCATGATGAGATTTTTGTGGGTACTCCTCTCGATTCTTTGATTTCTATCTCCTGTATTTATAGAGATTGCCCGATAGTTGTGTGTGGTCGTGTTCTTTCTGTAGACTTGTTAGTGCTACCAATGCATGAGTTTGATATTATCCTGGGTATGGATTGGTTGTCGACACATCGAGTTACTTTAGATTGTTTTGAGAAGATAGCTACTTTTATTATGCCTGGTGTGAAGCGATTTGTGTTTACTTGTTCTGAACCGGCGCAGTCAGGAGATTGTTTATTGGCATTCTTAGAGTTAGAATCCGCTGGTGTTGACGTTATTGCTATTCCGGTTGTGTGTGACTTTTCAGATGTATTCAAAAAGATACCTGTCTTATCGCCAACGGGAGTGATTGATTTCAGTATAGATCTTTTGCCAGGTACAACTCCGATTTCTAAGGCTCCGTATCGCATGACACCTATTGAGTTGAAGGAGTTGTATGACTAAATTTCAGAGTTAATGGATCAGAAGTTCATTTGGCCGAGTACTTCAACATAGGGAGCCCCGATTTGGTTTGCGAAGAAGAAGGACGGGTTTATGCGCTTGTGTATTGATTACCGCGAGTTGAACAAGGTCACGATCATGAAAAAATATCCTCTACCTAGGATCGAGGACTTATTTGACCAGCTTCAGGGAGCGCAGTTCTTTTCGAACATTGATCTTAGATCGGGTTACCATCAGTTGAGGATTAATATGGAGGATGTTTCGAAGACTACATTTCAGACTTGTTAGGGACATTTTGAATTTCAGGTTATGCCGTTCGGTTTGACAAATGCGCCCGCAGCTTTTTTGGATTTTATGTATAGAGTTTTTCGTCCTTATCTAGGTCAGTTCGTTATTGTATTTGTGGATGACATTCTTATTTATTCGATGACCGAGGCAGAACACGAGAAACACTAGAAGATTGCATTGCAGACTTTGAGGGAGAACACGTTATTTGCAAAATTCAAGAAGTGTGACTTATGAAAGAAAGAGGTGAAATTTCTAGGGCATGGTGTGTCCATGAATGGAATTGCAGTTGATCCTTCTAAAGTTGAGGCCATTGTAGATTGGGTTCAGCCGATAAACATTGCAGAGATTCAAAGCAATTTGGGATTAGCCAGTTATTACCGCAGATTTATCGAGGGCTTTTCATGAATTACAACACCTTTGACTCGCTTGACGCAGAAGGACGCTAGATTCGTTTGGGATGACAGATGTGATTCAGCTTTTGCTGAGTTGAAGAAGAGATTGACTACAACACCTATTCTTATTATTCCGTCCAGTGAGCAGAAGTACATGGTTTACAGCGACGCTTCTCTCAGTGGACTTAGTTATGTTCAGATGCAAGAGGAAAAAATGGTGGCTTATGCTACGAGACAACTTAAGGTGCATGAGAAAAACTATCATACTCATGACCTCGAGATAGCAGCTGTGGTTTTTGCATTGTAGATTTAGCGTCATTACCTTTACGGGGAGAGATTCAAACTCTTTTCTGATCACAAAAGTTTGCGCTACCTTTTCTTGCAGAAAGAGCTGAATATGGGGAAGCGCAGATGGATGAAATTCCTGAAGCATTATGATGTTGACTTCCAGTATCACCCAGGGATGGCGAATGTGGTAGCTGACACTTTGAGCCATTTGCCAAGGGTATTTTTTGTACGTCTGATGATTCATGAGTGGTTGATGCTTCGCGATGTGGCTGATTCTTGGTTGAGTTTGCGTTCACGGAGTACAGGTAGTTTGCGTTCTCGGATTATTGAGGCGCAGCAGCGGGATGCTAGATTACCGGCATGGGTTTCAGATGACAGCAGAACTGATTGGAGAGTTAGCTCAGATAGCAGTGTCAGGTAAAGGGGTAGATTATACATGCCAGATTTAGAAGTACTGAAGCGTGAGATTTTGAGTGAGGTTCATGACTCCAAGTATACTATTCATCTAGGCAATATATGAAGACAACATGAAGCAAGAGATAGCAGAGTACTATTGATGGGACAACATGAAGCAAGAGATAGCAGAGTACTTTTTCAGATGTCTTGCATGTCAGCAGGTGAAGACCGAGCATCAAAAACCGGTAGGACAGCTCAAACCTTTGCAGATTCCAGAGTGGAAATGGGAGCATGTGACGATGGACTTCATTTTGGGTTTACCGCGGACCAAGAAGAGCCACGATTCTATTTGGGTGATTGTAAACCGACTGACAAAATTAGCACATTTTATTCCGGTTAGCAAGACTCGGACAGTTGACAAGCTGAGTAAACTATATGTGATAGAGATAATGCGTTTACATGGGATTTATGTGTCTATAGTGTCAGATCGAGATGCCAGATTTACCGGCGATTTCTGGAAAAGTTTTCAGTGAGCCATGGACACTAGATTGGATTTTAGTACAACATTCCACCCACAGACCGATGGATAGACGGAGAGAGTTAACCAGATTTTGGAGGATATACTTCGGGCTTGTGTGTTAGACTTCAAGGGTAGCTGGGACTAGTAATTACAGTCGAGTATTGGGATGGCACCTTATGAGGCTTTATATGATAGACCGTGCAGATCACCGCTGAGTTGGGCAGAGGTTGGTGAGCAGAGTTTACTGGGGCCAGACTTGGTTCATGAGACTACTGAGGCAGTTACTATTATCAAAGATCGGTTACGTACAGCACAGAGCCGACAGAAGAGTTATTCCGACATCCAAAGGAGACCGCTAGAGTTTAAAGTTGGTGTTCACGTTTTGCTGAAGGTTTCTCCGATGATGGGCGTGATGCATTTCAACTAGAAAAAGAAGTTAGCCCCGAGATTCATTGGGCCGTTTGAGATTCTGGACAGAGTTGGAGAGTTAGCTTATCGTTTGGCATTGCTGCAGCAGCTGGCTCGAGTTCACAATGTATTTCACGTTTCTATGCCAAGGAAGTATGAGCGGGATCCGACTCACGTGATTGACTTGGAACCATCCGGTGTGCATTTTGGATCGCGAGGAGAAGATCCTTCGAAACAATGTCATTCCGTTGGTAAAGATTCAGTGGAGTCATCATGATCCAAGTGGAGCTTCTTGGGAGTTAATGGCGCACGTCAGAGGCCGTTATCCCCATTTGTTCCTTGATTGAGGTATGCGTAGAATGTAGTGTCCCGTAAAATTCTTTTATTTTATTTTTGTATTCTTCCTTATTCATTCCTCTCCATCTATACATTGTGCATTCATATAACTTTGCATCCTCATCTCATTCTTGCATTAGGTTCTTGTATTTATCTTTCTGTGGTTTGATTGGTTTCTTGTTTTCGATGGTCGCTCGCCTGGTAGTGCTGTGTGGTGGCTTTGGGGAGCCAGGTGTTAGCTTGGTGTTGTTGTTGGTTTTGGCTTGTGTTTGGTGTATTTTCTCATGTTCGGGTGGTTTTAGGGGAGCCTTGTGTTATTTTATCCAGCTTTGTCAACGTCGTTCAAACGAGATTTAGATTCGTTCGAACGGGTTGACATGTCCTCTGGAAATTATTATCTTTGAGGGTGGTTCATTTGAACGACTTCCTATTCTATTTGAACGAATTGAGTAATCCCGTGGAATTTTGCCCATGATTTCCTAGTCGTTCGAACGACTTCAGGGTCCATTCGAACGACTTCTGTGTCCTTTCAGTGTATTTTCTTGTCCGTTCGGATGACTTCTTTTCCGTTCGAACGACTTACTTTTCGTTCAATCGACTTTGCGGTGGTTCTCCTCCTTTTAGTTTTATATTCATTTCACTTCCTCTCATTATCATTCTCTCTCTCACTTTCAACTCACCCTCTCCCTCACTCAATCCTTTTTCGATCCCCCGGAGTTGGCGGACGTTGTTGGGTGGATTCTTCACTACATCCTTCGGTGTGTATTTCCTCCTTCTTATCCGAATGTGATTGTGATTCTTGGGTTTGTGCTTGAGATTCATTTTGGGGTTTTGAGATTTGCGGAGTGCTTCTTTGCAGGTCTTGAGCTGCGGTGTTGGCGTGATTGTTGCCGCAGATTGTTCCGTCGCTTGTTGTGTTAATGTTGTTGAAGTTCTGAGTTATCCTATAGAATTCAAGCTGTTTGTCAGGCGAGTGTCCCTTAATTGCTAAATTTATCTACTAGTTTAACTTGCATTGGTTAGAGCAAGCATGTAGTATTGAGGTGCTTGTGATTGATTTAAACCTTATTGCTTCATCTGTCGTAGTTGTTACTTTAGTATTGTTGTTTCCTACGATTAGGCATGCAGGGTGTGGTTTCCCATTTATCTGTTAGGAAGTTGTGCATTGTGGCTTATTTTTATGGGTTGCCCATGGTGGCTGTGTTCCGGTCTGTTGAGACTGATGTTATTGGACGTGTGACTGGTCAATTAGTCACTGTTAATTTGTGCTTGAATGTTGTGACTGGCAATTTGTTACAGTTAACATATGTATTTTGGATTGTTGCATTTCTCTAGGCAAGGGGTTATCCTGGGTGTGGGCCGTGGGGGCGGCTATGGTGTTTGATCCTTGGGATCTTGTTTCAATGAGGGTTTCTTATATTTTAACTTAACGGGATCGGATACATAAACTAAACTCTAGATCGTCTAACCCTAGATAGGTTATCAGGATTTCTACATCGGGTTGAAATAGTAGGGTGATTCTTTGGTGATAGGTACTATCACATCTATTACCCATTCGAGAATGTGGGATAGTGTGAGACAGTCCTCAGGTATTGAGCTTCATCCTCGATGAGGTTGAAATTAAATGAAAAAAGTGAAATAAAGTTCAGACATTGCTTCTGTGGGTTGAAAAGCCCAGAACACAATGATCAAGTGATAATATCCATTAGACTGGTCGAGCTTGGACAAGAAATCGTACCATTATATCCAACTGAGATTCACGTTAAGGTTATTATGCATTAGTGGTTGATCAGCCCAATGTTTTAAACTATAAGGTCTAGTTCTTTTAAACATTAATCATTCAGCATTAAGACTTAGTGTATCATCCAAAAATTGGGATAATTATGGGATTATCCAAGTCATCATACCATGTCATCATCATATATTCATATCATTACAGTATCGTATATAAATTCATATACTCTTTTCTTTCCTCTACTCCTTTATGCCTCGCAGGTTTATTTTATTAACTGTAGCTATTAGTATTAATTATCTCATTCGCCTCTCTCTTTCTCTGTACCTGTTATATAAGTATATTGTTTAGCCTTGATGGGCATTAGTGAGCCGTGGTCTTGCTCACTCTCGCTTTATTACCCCCTTTCAGAGATGGAGTTGTTGCTGTTGGCTGAGAGCTCAGCTGTTAGATCTAGTTTTGGTTGCTGCAGATCAGTTTTAGTTGTTGTACTCATGTATAATTCCAGCTTTTGTCGCTGTGTAGTATATTTAGACACTGAATTTAAATTTTTAGTTGATATATGTATATAACTCTTCATCCGCAGTATTCTCTTTTACTTTGATGATATTACTATAGTGAATGACTGAGCCAGAACCTGTCTTTTGGCTAAGTTGCTTGTGGGGGTGAACCTGCCTTTTAGCTACTGATTATTAGATTTTGGGCCGTGACAGTATGATAGTTGACAACATTTATACTTTAAAAAATGATTTTTCATTTGTTGACTATGATTTGTCATTACTTACCAATGATTTGTCATTTTTTTACTATCAATGGTCTATTTGGTTCGTTGAACATTCGTATTGTGTTTGTTTGATAGTAGACAACATTTGTAATCAAAAAAATGATTTGTCATTTGTTGACTATGATTTGTCATTTGTTACCAATGATTGGAAATTTGTTAACTAATAATGGTCGATTTGGTTCTTTGAATATTTGTATTATGTGTGTATGATAGTAGACAACATTTGTACTTAAAAAAACAATTTGTTATTTGTTAACTACGATTTGTCATTTGTTACTAATGATTTGTCATTTGCTAACTAACAATAGTCTATTTGGTTCTTTGAACATTTGTATTGTGCTTGTATAATAGTAGACAACATTTGTAGCTAAAAAAATGATTTTTCATTTGATAACTACGATTTTTCATTTGTTACAAATAATTTGTCATTTGTTAACTAACAAGGGTCGATTTGGTTTTTTGAACAGTTATATTATGTTTATATGATAATAGACAACAATTATTCTTAAAAAAGCCATTTTTAATTTATTGAGTATGAATTGTCATTTATTACTAAGTATTTTTCATTTGTTAAGTAACAATGGTCTATTTGGTTATTTGAATATTTCTATTGTGTTTGTATGATAGTAGACAATATTTGTACCTAAAAAAATGATTTGTTATTTATTAACTACGATTTGTCATTTGCTACCAATGATTTGACATTTGTTAACTATCAATGGTCTATTTTGTTCTTCGAACATTTGTATTGTGTTTCTATGATAATAGACAACATTGGTACTTAAAAAAACATTCTGTCATTTATTGACGATGATTAGTCATTTGTTATAAATTATTTGTCATTTGTTATCTATCAATAGTCTATTTTGCTCTTTGAACATTAGTATTGTGTTTGTATGATAGTAGACAACATTTGTGCTTAATAAAACGTTTTGTCATTTGTTGACTACGATTTGCCATTTGTTAGCTATCAATAGTTTATTTGGCTATTTGAACATTAGTATTGTGTTTGTATGATAGTAGACAACATTTGTTCTTAAAAAAAGTGATTTGTCATTTGTTGACTATGATTTGTACTTTGTTCGCAATAATTTGTCATTTGATAAATATAAATAGTCTATTTGGTTCTTTGAACATTTGTATTATGATTGCGTAATAGTAGAAAACATTTATAATTAAAAAGACGATTTGTCATTTGTTACCAATGATTTGTAATTTTTTAATTAATAATTGCTTATTTCGATCCTTGAACATTTGCATTGTGTTTGTATAATAGTTGACAACATTTGTACTTAAAAAAATGATTTGTCATTTCTTGCCTATAATTTGCCATTTGTTACCAATGATTTTACATTTGTTAACTAACAATGATCTATTTTGTTCTTTGAATATTTGTATTGTGTCTGTATGATAGTAGACAATATTTGTACTCAAAAAAATGATTTGACATTTGTTGACTACGATTTTTCATTACTTACCAATGATTTATCATTTGTAAACTACCAATGATTTATTTTGTTATTTAAACATTAGTATTGCGTTTGTATGATAGTAGACAACATTTGTACTCAAAAAAATGATTTGTCATTTGTTGACTATGATTTATAATTTGTTACCAATGATTTGACATTTACTAACTAACAATGGTCTATTTGGTTCTTTGAACATTTATATTTTGTTTGTATGAAAGTAGACAACATTTGAACTTAAAAAAATAATTTGTCATTTGTTGACTACAATTTTTCATTACTTACCAATGGTTTATCATTTGTTTACTATCAATGATCTATTTGGTTCTTTGAACATTAGTATTGTATTTGTATGATAGTAGATAACATTTGTACTCAAAAAATTAATTTTTTATTTGTTGACTATGATTTGTCATTTGTTACTAATGATTGGTGATTTCTTAGCTAGCAATGGTCAATTTGGTTCTTTGAACATTTGTATTATGTTTGTATGATAGTAGACGACATTTGTACTAAAAAAAATGATTTTACATTTGTTGACTACGATTTGCCATTTATTACTAATGATCTGTAATTTGTTAACTAGCAATGGTCTATTTGGTTCTTTGAACATTTGTATTGTGTTTGAAAAATAGTAGACAACAATTATTCTTAAGAAATCCATTTTTAATTTGTTGAAAATGATTTGTCATTTATTAACTTAAAATGGTCTTGTAGTGACCCTGAAAATTCTTAATTACAATTACTATTCCCTTTTCTCATATTTCAAATTCCTGATCATTCTGCATATTCCAACTCTCTAACATCTGCATATAATCATTCATGTTACTCATTCCATGCTTCTTCTAAACGTTGTGCATACTTGGTATACTATATTTTCAGTTTTGGGTATTAGATTCCCTTATAGTGGTTTTGGTGGTTTCGGCGGGAGGAGGCCGAATCATGACTTTGGAAATCCCTAGACGGGTCTGGTATGATGTTTTAATAGAGTGTGTGTGGTTTGGGGTGATTCTGGAATATCGGTGGGTTCGCCGCAGGTGCTTAAAATTTTTAGGTAAAAGGATTCCTTTTAGGTAACTTAGGCGTTCCGGTGGTTTTATAGCGGAGTAGGCCATTTTTTTTATTGTGGGCAACCCCTAGATGGGTTGGTTATGTTATTGTGTGCGTGTGTGTGTTGCCCAACGGCCCCTATCAGTTCCGTTAAGCTTAGGACTTAACCCATCCATTTCGTCCTTTCGGCGTCTTTTCTGTCCATTTCGGAACTTTTGTTCAGAAAGGTCATGAGCTACTTTTTTTTTTAGCGTTGGCTCTTCTAGATTGATTCGTTATGTTATTGTGTACTTGTGGGCGTTACCCGACGACCCCTATCAGTTCTGTTATGGCTTTGGACTTAATCCATCCATTTCGTCCTTTCGGCATTTTTCTGTCCATTTTTAGAACTTTTCTAAACTGTTTTTTGTTAGCAATTTTTTGTTTAGAGCTGGTTATTCCTAGTGATACGCATTGATCGTTCCCTATATAAACAAGACCTAACCCCCAAATTCCATTCACTTTAATCCTCTCCTTTCACGCTATATTTATCGCGTCCCCTCGTCGTGATCTTCACCTCATTACTCGGTAAGTAATTTCTCTCTCACTCTTCCTTTCGATTCGTTTTGATTCGAGATGTTAGAGTATGATTTAGGATTTTTAGGGTTGGTGATTATTGAGCTATCATTGGGGTTTGGGGGTATTGTTAGGTCGTTTGGGTAATCGTTGTCGCTCTCTCCGCACTCCCTTAGCCGAATCGCAATTCCTATGCCTTGGAACTCTGGTTTTGGCATCATCAGGAACTGAGCATTATAAAAGGTAAGTTTCCCATCTTTGCTAAGTTTCCATACTAATTTCTTAGGGTTGATTTAGAGAACTACCTGTGTTAGAGAGGTGTTGATAATTTTAACTATAAACTATTTAGCCGTTCTTAGCATAATTGTGGCATACTGCCTGTTAATTTAGTTAGTTGCTCTTAGTATTGCTTTGACTATAATTATAGAGTTCTAGTCTTGTTAGAAACATCCTGTGGCTAAACATGTCTGATTGGACCCTCCTTCGCCATTTAGCATAATTATGGCATAACACTGTGATGGGGTAATTAGTTACTGCTTGTCTGTGAATTCGCTTACCCCCCCTTGGATAGTATTTAATTCACATATAACTTAATGTGATCGGGTATCAGATACAGAGACAAGATAAGGTTGGATTAGTCTTCCTGGTGCCCAGTCTCATCCTACAAAGAGAGACATGGTTGGATACTATTTCCTGGTGCCCAGTCTTGTCCAACAAGGTGAATATATGGTTGGATTAGATTTCCTGGTGCCCAGTCTCGTCCTACGAGGAGAGACATGGTTGGATGCTTGCTCCTGGTGCCCAGATTTCTCAGGCGAGGTTGAAATTCATGTCTCATAACAACACATCATGTAGAATTTGGAATAAGTATGGGATTATTCCAAATTTACCACCATCATATCATCATTCCAAATCCTATCATCCATTCTTCTGTTCGTATTCCAAATTACTCACTTCTTTTCATGGCAGCATTATAAATCTTGTTAGTGATTGTGTAGAGTTACTGTAGCATAATTAGCCTGGAGTAGTGGTATTAATTTTTGGTTACTTCACATTAAAGATTTTCCCTTTATCACCCACTTCTCACTCTTCTTCGGCACTGGATCATTTAGTTGGCTATTTAGCTTTGTTGGGCTACGTTGAGTTGTGATTTTGCTCACCCTCGCTATTTGTTAACATTTCAAGGGTTGAGTAGCTGTTTTCTGCCAAAAATTCTAGCTGGATTGGAGCTGATTTTGGGGCTGTTACAGATCTCCATAGTTTTAGACATCCATGTATATGATCTTAGCTTTTGACTCTGTATATTATTCAGGACATTGTATATATTAAGTTGATGTATATATGTAATTTGTTTCCGCTTTTTTTGTTCATTCTTATATTACTCTGATAATTTTGCTAACTGAATGATCAAGCCAAAAATTTTCTACGGTTCGATCGTTCGTGGGTTAAATCTTCGGATCCCTAACCTGTACAACCTCGAGTCTCAGTAATCAGTTTAGGTATAAATTATTAGATTCTAGGGTCGTGACAAACTTGGTATCAGAGCGCTAGGTTAACACCTATCTATGTTCTTCCAATCCCATGGCGAGTAATCTCAGACAGAGTTAGGATCGATTCCTTTTGGTTTAATATATCTTATCTCTTCCGTTCTTTCCTAAATCTGATGTGTGCCTTTCTATCTTTTATCAGATGGTTAGAGGCAGGAGAGGCCGAGTCCGTGCCGTAGGTTATGGGCGTAGGTACCGTAGATGCGGTTCTTTAGCTGGTAAGCCAGCACTTAGCCAGGGGAGTGTGGTATAAGTTCCGGTTGGTCAGTCAGAGCAGACAATTTTAGGGGTTGGGGTTGAAGTAGAGTCATTACCAGGGGATCAGTTTCAGCAGGAGGTTCCTCCTATTCAGGTAGCTCTAGAGTAGCTTAGAATTTTGCCTACTCCAATGGTTCCAGGGGTTTCAGCCGAGATGAGACAGTTTATGGAGAGTTTTGCAGCTTCCTTTCAGCAGGCCAGGAGCCCAGCAGTCAGAGAGTACAGTTACCTGGAGCAGCCTCAAAAATATAGGCATCCGACTTTTTCTGGCACACTAGTTCCTTCTAAGGCTGAGACGTGGTTCAAGTCTATAGAAAAGACTTTGAACACAATGAAGTGTCCAGACGAGCATCAGGTGACACTGGTTACTTATCTACTCCAGGGAGTGGCAGACCGGTGGTGGGAAGCCAAGAGGACCATTTCTATGGTCCTCTTTCGAGGACCAGTTCTTTAGACAGTATGTGTCACAGAGTTACAGAGACGTCTGCATCTCAGAGTTCTACTCGCTTGAACAGGGTGATATGAATATTGCCAGATACGATCAACGGTTTAACGAGCTTTCCCGTTTCGTGTCGTTCATTGTCCATGATGAAGAACAGAAGAAGATAAAGTTTCTTAAGGGCATACTTCCATACTTCAGGAGATTCATGATCACCTCAGAGGCCATCACATATGCAGATGTATTGTCTAAGGCATTGACATTGGAGTAGAACATCCTAGAGGATCGCAAGTCCACGGACTTAAGGAGCCAACAGAGACAGGATCTGAGGCCCGATAAGGGCAAGGCCGTTCAGGAGCAGTTTGGTGGTTCGGGTTCCAAGAGGCAGAGATTGGGCTTTTATAGTAGTGTACCAGCCAGAGTTGCCGAGGAGCAGCAGTTTGATAGATCACAACTTAGTTCAGGTCGTTGCTGGAGCTGCGTGGGGAAAGGGCATGCTAGGAGATTTTTTCCTAAACTTGGTGGAGACACGCAGCCGTTGCGACAGCTCCAGGGTCCTGTGGTTCATCAACCGTGACCTTAGTTTCAGCAGGTTCAGCAGTGGCAGTTTCAGGGTCCTCAGGGAAGACAGTATGTTCAGGGCCAACAGGATGGCTAGAGACAGTTTGCTCAGGGTCAGCAGGGTGGCCAGAGGCAGCTTATGTTGGACCAGCAGGGTGATTAGAGACAGCAGCATCCAGGGCCTAGGCCAGGGCAGGATGTAAACAGTGAGGAGATGAGGTGCTCGCGATGCTCAACCAATGGTGGAAGGTACATTACATATCTCTTATACTCCAGCTCGTGCTCTTTTTGACTCTGGCACATCTCATTCATTCATAGCATACATTTTCCTCTCCACAATTGGTTTTAAGTCCACTTTATTACTAGATGAGATATATGTGGATACTCCTATTGGTTCTTGGGCGTCTATCTCACATATTTGTTGAGATTGCCTGATTGTCATTTGTGATCGCGTCCTATCAGTAGACTTGTTAGTATTTCCAATGCAGGAGTTTGACGTTATCCTGGGTATAGATTGGTTGTCGATTCATTGGGTTACCTTGGACTATTTCGAGAAGATGGCTACCTTCAGTATTCCTGGGGAGAGGCAATTCGTGTTCACCAGTTCGAAATCTGCGCAGTCAGGGGATGGCTTGCTAGCTTTCTTAGAGTTAAAGTCATCGGGGGTGGACGTTAGCTCTATTCCGGTGGCGTGCGATTATTCCAATATTTTCCAGCAGATTCCCAGTTTACCACTGACGAGAGAGATTGATTTTGGCATAGATCTTTTGCCTGGTACGACACCAATTTCTAAAGCTCCATATTGTATGGCACTGTTGAGCTAAAGGAATTGAGGGGTCAGATTTCCAATTTGATGGATCAGGGATTCATTCTTCCTAGTACTTCTCCGTGGGGAGCACAAGTTTTATTTGCAAAAAAGAAAGATAGTTCGATGCGCTTGTGTATTGATGTCACGCCCCAAAATCCAGTAATCAGTAGCTTGACCAATTACTAGATCCGAAGCTCTGTAGGTCGCGGAATCCACAGATTCGCCCCACGAACAACCGAGCCGCAGATAAATTCTGGCCCAGTCATTCACAATAGTATCACAACAGAATAATATGGAAAACAGAAACAACGAATGACTAAGATAAAAGAATCTAAACATAAGATTCTACAAACCACTACGCAGCAAGCCCAACTACAATAACAGGAGATTGAGCCTCCAGCTCTGCTCCTCAAGGTTTACCGCAGTAGCAACTAAAACCTGAAACAACCTGCCACTAAAAGGGGGGATACGAGAGTGAGTAAACAACGAGCTTACTAACTTCCAAGACTAGCTAAACGATTATACTAACCATTGAGATGGATATAAATATTAATAATAAGAGGATATAATGAAATCTAACGATAAGCAATATATATGTATCAATATATATAGGATGACTAATAAATCTATCTATAAATATACCTCGTGCAAAGGAGTGTTAATCTACACTCCAGTCACAAGGACCATTAACTACACTCTAATCACTACCGTGGCTCTCAGCACCACGCGCAACTAATCTATCTCAAGGATACAATCACACACATGGGTAAACAACCCTCGGCCAACTACAAACCGATCGGGTTATCCAAACCCCAACCAGGAACAATCCCGAAGTTACCACAAGCTGAATGAGATCGCCCACAACCAAATACCAGCCTAAAGCTCACATCAACCAATAGACTACTCGACCTAATAAATTAACTAGATTCCGAAGAGGGAGGAATAGATGCAGAGATGAGGGAATATGCAGAAGGAAGAAGAATCTAATGACACCGCAATCAATTCGGAGAAGATGAATTTAAGATAAGAGTTGAGGAATATGATGAACTAGGATAATCCCATAATTATCCCAAATGCAATGATATGGTATGATGATGATATGTTGGAAAGAGATAATCTTATGATTTTCCCAAGTACAGAAGATTCTATATTAAAACATAATGCCGAAAGGGTTAAGGATTTCGATCAGAAGAACCTACCAATTGGAAGTATACTGAGATGCAATGATATGCTTGATGATGATAATGATGATGATGTAGAAATATTTATGATGAAGTGGGATACTCCCATTCCTATTCCAAATGCAATGGTTTAGCGATATCAATCCAAAGGGCAAGCCCCCAAGACTAAAGTGGGTAGACAACTGCTGAAAAAGGATTTACCTTACCGGATATTGCTGGATTCAAGGGTGCGATGTACTGCACTAGCTCAACCAGACTAAAAGATATTAACATAGGTATTTCAACCTCACTTGAGGAGTCTGGGCACCAGGAACTAGCATCCAACCATGTCTCTCCACGCAGGATGAAACTGGGCACCAGGAGAACTATTCCAACCATAACTTCACTTACAGGAAAAGACTGGGCACCAGGATATAGTATCCAACCATGTCTCTCTTACAGGGACGAGACTGGGCACAAGGAAAACTAATCCAACCATATCTTTACCTTTAAAACATTAACCTGGTCCAGGGATCCTATCAACCTATCGGGGGCCAACTGATGCAGAGTTGTTTATGTATCCAAACGCAGTAAGATAAAGAAAGAATATATTATCTATGGATGTGAGCATGATCCTAGAGACTGAAACACAACTACTGTTAACACAGCCAGTACACAATGGGATATCCACCTGCCTGAGAGCGTGGCAACCAAAACTAACACAGATGCCCTCCTGTGACTCAGTTGCTCCATCAAAACCAAGATGAAATTGGAACTTAACTGCTACGACACCTAAACAATATCAGTCTCTAAGATTCCTCATAGCTATATGATTACCATCAAGTACAACTGTACTCTGGCTATTAACACAGACTAGTACTCATGGAGTGACCTACAAGAGTCCAACAAGTAGTCAGCAATCCTCAATAATAGAACAACTCATAATCGTCTTAATCATGTATATAAGCCACCAACACGGATGTACAGAAACTGGATTCAGCAGGAGGTTTCTGCCGTATTCTAACATCACGGGTGACGTACAACTTCATAAACAACCTGGCTCAACCGCGGTTCTCACTGAGCCATGCTGTCTCACTGCCTCCGAGATGACGGAGGGGAATACAGCCCTAACAGCCTCATCCCGGGGAAAGAAGGGTTACAAGTAAGCTCTATCAGCTCTAAGAATTATGAGGACAATAAGTGTCATAACACAATAAGCTAATAATCCTAAGGCAAACTAGCAGAAGTTCACATCCTCGGCCAACCACCACGAACAAGCCGTCTGCTCACCCATCAACAACTAACAGTCTAGGAGATACCACACTCCCACATGGAATCCAACAATGCAAACAACCACCAATCACAATGACAGAGCTCAAGGACCAGGCCTTGAGAATACAGAGTATACCTAGACTAGTCCTAAGACAAATCAAAACAATAGCAGGCATGAGGACGAGCTCCGAATCGAAGTCCATGTCTTACTGAAGCTATGTCGCCCCAAGACTACCATGGAACCAAGTCCAGCAACCCAAACTAACCAGGGTGCTATACTATAGGGTGAGAACTATAGTCTCTGAACTGCACTATCTCATAGAAATGGCGGCTAAACCACAAGCCGTCCATAAGTCTTTGCTAATCGTCAAACCAAGTCACAAGTGCCCTGAAACAAGCGGGGCACCCTAATAACTAACCAACAATACCATACTCGAGATACTATATATATATATAAATATAGCGACGCTTAGGTGTCGCAACACACTGAGAAATGCCTTTGTTCTCAACCTCAATGAAGAAAAGATCCGCAATAACCACCCACAATGAAATCGGTCAAAGAGGAATCTCAAGAGTCATCGTCACATCGATGACAACAGAGACTAACCTCCTCTGACTAAACATAACCTACAGGTTCTATCTAGTAACTAAACTTATAACTAACTCGGGTTTTACTAACTTATCAAACCCTTAAGTACTCTCGCCCAAGGTATGCCAAACGGATAAACCGTGAATGTGTCCTAAGCAATTAACCCATATACTTACATAATCACGGTAATAAAGATGATAAACTATGTGATACAATAACTCACGAATCAATATAATGGTCTATTTATTAAGGAAGATAAAACTCGCCTGACGATATGCTCGTAACGACAATCACGGCGAAACTGCCCAAACAGAACCCCAACGGAAATGTGCTCTGCGAATCGACTTCTGGAACTCAAAATCAGTCACGGAAAGAACCAGGAACACCAAAACATCAACCACTATGAAGTACCGGAGCCCAATTGCCACTCCGACATAGGATACCCGCCAAAAACTGCGTTTCAGATCAGCACCACAACTGAATTCAGAAACAAAACTGCATCTAAACCCACGGTCCATCACGCTACGCTGCGCTACTCCGACCACCCACAAACACATGAAGATAAGCCACTCTAACCCCGCCAAATCATCTGTCCAACAATCACGAACCCGATGTTCAAAGGGCGCTAAAACAGTCCTAACCCTTCTTCCATAATAACAGTAACTATGGCAGTAATTTCTGAACCAAAATGGCCACCATTCTTGGCTCAGGCATCCCTCTCCGAAACGGCAACAACTACTCCCTAGAATAGCCACCATACCTCCTCTTCCCTACCACACTAAACCCCAATCATACCACAAAATTGCTACGAGAAAACCCCATAATTTTTGGCACCCAAACACCGACAATTCAACCCACGCAATCACCGCCGCTGACCAACACCTACAATGATCACACTCCTCAAATAAACAATACACCCACTAATCATAAACCCTGAAATCAGTCCAATATCTCAAGGATTCTCACCAAAGCCGAAATCAACCAATGATACAAGAGAGTGAGAGAGAGAGGAATTACTCACCGAGGGAAAATGACGGAGATCACGGCGAAGAATCCACGAAGAAATCGGCAAGCAAGGGAGGAGAGGATTAAGTTTGGAGAGGAGAGGAATTTGTTAGGAGAAGAGAGAGAGAGAGAGAGAGAGAAATCTAAGGAGAGAGAATGGATAATGATAATTATATAACCGACTAGTCGTTCGAACGATCGTTCGAACAGGAACTGGAAGAATCCAAAAATGTCACTCTGAGATCCTCCTGTACCACACACAACACCAAGACCCTCAGAAGGCTGGAAGAACCCAAACAATCATCACAACCCTAACAAAGGGTTCCCAAGGTCTAAACACCACCTCTACCGCTTCTCGGCCACCAAAGCACCTAAACCCCCGAAAAGGAATCTTTGTTTGGAAAACTCCTAAAACCTATCGGCCAATCCAACCGCTCACCGGAACCACACCAAACCACAAACACATCAAACAAATATCACCACCAACCCATCTACGGATTCCCAAGGCCACAACGCCACCTCCTCCTCCGAATAACCACCGTACCACTGAAACTACATAAAATAAATCTAACATACAAAACCTGCCGAAAGAAATTAATGGATGCATAACGAATAACAATATATGAATCATAGTAACAATACTTAATAATAAACAAAAAAATTACCCTGAAATTCTGAGACATTACAATTGATTTTTGAGAGTTAAACAAAGTCACGATCAAGAACAAATATCCGTTGCCTAGGATCGAGGACTTGTTTGACCAGCTTCGGGGATCACAGTTCTTCTCGAATATTGATCTCAAATCGGGTTATCATCAGGTGAGGATCAGGATAGCAGGTATTTCAAAGATAGCATTTCGGACACATTACGGGCACTATGACTTTCGGGTTATGCCGTTCGGGTTGACGAATGCGCCCACAATTTTTATGGATTTGATGAACCGTGTTTTCAGCCCTTTTCTTGACCCGTTTGTCATCGTGTTCGTGGATGACATTCTGATTTACTCACAGACCGAGACAGAGCACGAGGAGCACTTGAGGGTTGCACTAGAGACTTTAAGGGAGAACGAGTTGTTCGTAAAGTTTGAGAAGTATGATTTTTGGCAACAGGAAGTGAAATTCCTAGGATACATGGTATCCAAGAATGGAATTGCGGTTGATCCATCGAAGGTTGCGGCCATTTCAGATTGGGCACAACTGGCGAGTGTTGCCGAGATTTGCATCTTTCTGGGTTTGGCAGGTTATTATCGCAGATTCATTGAGGGGTTTTCGCGGATTGCAGCTCCATTGACCCGCTTGACGCAGAAGGACGTTAGGTTTGTTTGGGATGACAGATGTGCTTCAGCTTTCGTCGAGCTGAATGAGAGATTAACTACAGCCTCGGTACTGATTGTTCCTTCCAGTGGGCTGAAGTATATGATTTACAGTGACAATTCGCTTAGCGGACTGGGTTACGTATTGATGAAGGAAGACAAGGTGGTGGCCTATGCTTCTAGACCAGTTAAGGTACACAAGAGGAATTATTCTACTCATGACCTTGAATTGGCAACATTGGTTTATTTAATGAAGATTGGGCAACATTACCATTACGGAGAGATGTTCGAGCTCTTTTCGGATCACAAGAGTTTACGGTACCTCTTCTCGCAGAAAGAGCTGAATATGAGGCAGCGCAGATGGATGGAATTCCTGAAGGACTACGATATCGACTGGCAGTATCACCTAGGGAAGGCAAATGTGGTGGCTGACGCTTTAAGCCATTTTCCTAGGGGATTTCAAGCACGTCTGATGATTTATGTGTGGTCGATGCTTAGGGACAGTAGATTCCGGGCTGAGTTTGCGTTTACAGAGTACGGGTAGTTTGATTTCACAGATTATAGGGGCACAACTGCAGGATGATATATTACAGTCTTTGGCGGCAGACGACAGCAGACAAGATTGGACAGTCAGTTCAGATGGTAGCATCAGATACAGAGGCCGATTGTACTTACCTGGCTCCGAGGCACTGAAGCATGAGTTGTTGAGTGAGGCTCACAATTCGAGATACACTATTCATCTAGGCTGTACGAAGATGTACCAGGACCTGAAGAGGCATTATTAGTAGGACAATATGAAGCGTGAGGTAGCTGAATTTATTTCCAAATGCCTAACTTATCAACAAGTGAAGGCAGAGTATCAGGGACCAGCAGGGTAACTCATACCTTTACCTATTCCAGAGTGGATATGGGAGTACGTGACGATGGACTTCATTTCAGGTTTGCCGCGGACGAAGAGAAAACACGACTCTATTTGGGTGATTGTGGACTGTTTGACTAAATCGGCGCATTTTGTCCCGGTTCGCATGACGTTGACGGTCGATGAGTTGAGCAAAATCTATGTGAAGGAAATAGTACGTTTACGTGGGGTTTCGGTGGCTATAGTTTCAGATAGAGATGCCAAATTTACCCATAAATTTTGGAAAAGTTTTCAGCGGGTTATTGGTACTAGACTAGATTTTAGCACAGTATTCCACCCTCAGACCGATGGACAGACAGAGTAAGTTAACCAGATTCTTGAAGATATGCTTCGAGCTTGTGTTTTAGATTTCAAGGGTAGTTGGGACGAGTACTTACCTTGGGTATAACAATAGCTTTCAGTCGAGTATCGAGATGGCACCTTATGAGGCCTTGTATGGTAGGCCGTGCAGATCACCGCTTGTGTTTACTGGGGCCAGACTTAGTTCGCGAGACCGCAGAGGCAGTTACTATCATCAGGGATCGGTTGCGTACAACACAAAGTCGGTATAAGTGTTATGCAGATGTCCGCAGGAGACCTTTAGAGTTTTCTACGGGTGATCACGTTCTATTGACGGTTTTTCAGATGAAAGGCATGATGCGCTTCAGCAAAAAGGGAAAGTTAGCTCTGAGATTTATCGGTCCATTTGAGATTCTTGCGAGAGTCGGAGAGTTAGCTTACAGATTGGCATTACCGCCGCAGTTAGACCGGGTTCATAACGTGTTTCACGTTTCCATGCTGAGGAAGTATGAGCGGGACCAGACTCATGTTATTGATTGGGAACCCATCGAGGTTCAGGCAGTTGCCTCATATGTAGAGCATCCAACGAGTATTTTGGACCGTGAGGAAAATATTTTGCGTAGCAAGGTTATTCCATTTGTGAAGGTCCAATGGGGTCACCATGGACTGGAGGAGGCTACGTGGGAGTTGGAGGCTTACGTGAGGGGGCGTTATCTCCATTTATTCTCGGATTGGGGTATGTAGTAAATTTCAGGACGAAATTTCCGTTTTTGGAGGGTAGAATGTAGTGACCCTGAAAATTATTAATTACTGTTACTATTCCCTTTTCGCATAACTCAAATTCCTAATCATTCTGCATATTCCAACTCTCTAACATCTTTATATAATCATTCACGTTACTCATTCCATGCTTATTCTAACCGTTATGCATACTTGGTATACTATATTTTCAGTTTTGGGTATTTGATTCCCTTATAGTAGTTTTGGTGGTTTCGGCGGGAGGATGCCGTATCAATACCTTGGGAACCCCTAGATGGGTCGGTTATGATGTTTTTATAGAGTGTGTGTGATTTGGGGCGATTCCGGAAGCCCGTTGAGTTCGTCGTAGGTCCTGAAAATTTTTAGGTAAAAAGATTCCTTTTAGGCAACTTAGGCATTCCGGTGGTTTTATGGCGGAGTAGGCTTTTTTTTTATTGTGGGCAACCCCTAGATGGGTTGGTTATGCTATTGTGTGCATGTGGGTGTTGCCTGATAGCTCCTATCAATTCCGTTAAGGCTTAGGAATTAGCCCATCCGTTTCGTCCTTTCGGCGTCTATTCTGCCCAATTCTGAACTTTTGTTCAAAAAAGTCTTGAGCTATTTGTTTTTTTAGCGTTGGCTCTTCTAGATGGGTTGGTTATGTTATTGAGTGCATGTGGGTGTTGCCCAACAACCCCTATCAGTTCTGTTAAGGCTTTGGACTTAATCCATCCATTTCGTCCTTTCGGCGTCTTTTCTGTCCATTTTCTGAACTTTTCTGAACAATTTTTGATAGCTGCTTTTTTTTAGCGTTGGTTATTCCTCGTGATACGCATTGTTCTTTCCCTATATAAACAGCACTTAACCCTCAAATTCCATTCACTCCTCTCTCACTCTAATCCTCTCCTCTCTCGCCAAATTTATTGCGTCCCCTCGCCGTGATCTTCACCCCATTACTCAGTAAGTAATTCCTCTCTCTCTCTTCCGTTCGATTTGTTTTGATTTGAGATGTTGGAGTATGATTTAGGGTTTTTAGGGTTGGTGATTATTGAGCTATCATTGAGGTTTTGGGTGTTGTTAGGTCGTTTGGGTAATCGTTGTTGCTCGCTCCGCACTCCCTTTGCCGATTCGCGATTCCTTTTGCTTGGAACTCCAAATTTGGCATCATCCGAAACTGAGCATTATAACAGGTGAGTTTCCCATATTTGCTAAGTATCCATACTAATTGCTTAGTGTTGATTTAGAGAACTATCTGCGTTAGAGAGGTGTTGATAATTTCAACAATAAACTATTTAGCCATTTTTAGCATAATTGTGGCATATTGCCTATCAATTTAGTTAGCTGCTCTTAGTATTTGTTTGACTATAATTATGGAGTTCTAGTCTTGTTAGAAATATCTTGTGGTTTGACATATCAGATTGGACCCTCCTTCGTCGTTTAGCGTAATTATGGCATAGCACAGTGATGGGGTAATTAGTTACTGCTTGTCTGTGAATTCGCTTTCCCCCCCTTGGATTGTATTTAATTCACCTAAAACATAGTGTTGTCCAAGAAGGTGAAGATATGGTTGAATTAGTTTTCCTGGTACCCAGCTCGTCCTACGAAGAGAGATATGGTTGGATACTATTTCCTGGTGCCTAGTCTTCCCCTACGAGAAAAGTCATGGTTGGATTAGTTTTCCTGGTTCCCAGTCTCGTCCTACGAGGAGAGACATGGTTGGATGCTAGCTCTTGGTGCCCAGACTTCTCAGGCGAGGTTGAAATGCATGTCTCATAACAACACATCTTGTAGAATTAGGAATAAGCATGGGATTATTCTAAATTTATGACCATCATATCATCATAGCATTGCATCATATCATATTCTGCATACTCTCTACTCCTCCTAACTCTTATCTCAAATCTTATCATCTATTCTTCTACTCTTATTCCAAATTACTCACTTACTGATCGTGTAGAGTTACTGTAGCATAATTAACCTGGAGAAGTTCTAATCATTTTTTGCTACTTCACATTAAAGATTTTCCCTTTATCACCCACTCCTCACTCTTCTTCGGTACTGGATCATTTAGTTGGTTATTTAGCTTTGTTGGGATACGGTGAGTTGTGGTTTTGTTCACCCTCGCTATTTGTTAAGATTTCAGGGGTTGAGTAGCTATTTTCTGCCGAGGATTCTAGCTGGATTGGAGCTGATTTTGGGGCTATTGCAGATCTCCATTGTTTTAGACATCCCAGTAAATTATCTTAGCTTTTGACTCTGCATATTATTCAGGGCATTGTATATATTTAGTTGATGTATATATGTCTTTTGTTTCCTCTTTTGTTGTTCATTCTTATATTACTCTGATGATTTTGCTAAGTGAATAATCGAGCCAGAATTTGTCTACGGCTCGATCGTTCATGGGTTAAATCTTTGGGTCCCCAACATGTACAACCTCGAGTCTCAGTAATCAGTTCAGGTACTAATTATTAGATTTTGGGGTCGTGACAGGTCTATTTGGTAATTTGAACATTTGTATTGTGTTTGCATGATAGTAGTCGACATTTGTACCAAAAAAATTTATTTGTCATTTCTTGACTACAATTTGTCAATTGCTACCAATGATTTGATCAATGGTCTATTTGGTTCCTTGAATATTAGTATTGTGTTTGAATGATAGTAGACAACATTTGTACTTAAAAAACTTTTTGTCATTTGTTGACTACAATTTATCATTTGTTAACTATCAATGGTTTATTTGGTTATTTGAATATTAGTATTGTATTTGTATGATAATAGACAACATTTGTACTTAAAAAAAATGATTTGTCATTGGTTGACTATGATTTGCCATTTGTTATCAATAATTTTTCCTTTGATAAGTATAAATAGTTTATTTGCTTCTTTGAATATTTGTATTATGTTTGTATGATAGTAAAAAATATTTATAATTAAAAATGCGATTTGTCATTTGTTACCAATGATTTGTCATTTTTTAATTGATAATAGTTTATTTCGATCTTTGAGCATTTATATTGTGTTTGTAAAATAGCAGACAACATTTGTACTTAAAAATATGATTTGTAATTTCTTGCCTATGATTTGTCATTTGTTACCAATGATTTGTCATTTGTTAACTAACAATGTTCTATTTGGTTATTTGATTATTTGTATTGTGTCTGTATGATAGTAAATAACATTTGTAGTTTAAAAAAATGATTTGTCATTTATTGCCTATGATTTGTCATTTGTTATCAATAATTTTTTAATTTGTTAACTCACAATGGTCTATTTGGTTTTTTGAATATTTTTATTATGTTTATATAATAGTAGTCAACAATTGTTCTTAAAAAAACATTTTTTCATTTGGTATTTGGTACCAATGATTTGTCATTTGTTAACTAACAATGATGTATTTGGTTATTTGAACATTTTAATTGTGTTTGTATGATTGTAGAGATCATTTGAACTTAAAAGAACGATTTCTCATTTGTTGATTATGATTTGCCATTTGATACCAATGATTGGTCATTTGTTAACTTACAATGGACTATTTTTTTCTTTGATCATTTGTATTGTGTTTGTATGATACTAAACAACATTTGTACCTAAAAAAATGATTTATCATTTGATGACTACGATTTGTCATTTGTTACCAATGATTTGCCATTTTTTAACTATCAATGGTCTATTTGGTCATTTGAACATTAGTAATGTGATTATATGATAGTAGACAACATTTGTACTCAAAAAAACCATTTGTCATTTGTTGACTACGATTTGTCATTTTTTACCAATGATTTGTCATTTGTTAAGAAATAATAGTCTATTTGGTTCTTTGAACATTTGTATTGTGTTTGTATAATAGTAGACAACATTTGTACTTAAAAAAATGATTTGTCATTTCTTGCCTATGATTTGTCATTAGTTAACTAACAATGGTTTATTTCGTTCTTTGAACATTGGTATTTTGTTTGTATGATAGTAGACAACATTTGTACTTAAAAAAAATTATTTGCCATTTATTGTCTATGATTTTTCATTTATTATCAATTATTGCTCATTTGTTAACTAACACTGGTCAATTAGGTTCTTTGAACATTTGTATTGTGTTTGTCTGATAATAGACAACATTTGTACTTAAAAAATATGATTTGTTATTTGCTGACTATGATTTTTCATTTGATATTCATATTTTGTCATTTGATAGCTATAAATGGTCTATTTGGTTCTTTGAACATTTGAATTGTGTTTGTATGATAGTAGACAATATTTAAAATTAAAAAAGCAGTTTGTCATTTGATTACTTCGATTTATCATTTATTACAACTGATTTGTCATTATTTAATTAACAATGGTCTATCTGGTTTTTAGAACATTAGTATTATGTTTATATGTCTCATGCCTCAAAATCCTATAATTAGAATAATGATTAATACATTGATAACTGGGTGTGCAGGTCGAGGAATCTAACCGATTCGCCCCATAAACAACTGCGCCATAGATAAGTTCAGGCTCAGTCATTTACAATAGCAACATCTTCAAAGTATAAGAAATGCAGCGGAAAAAAATATATATATAAATATATCAACTGAAAACGTAAATACAATGTCTCAAAAGATAATACAACACCAAAAGCTGGAATCGCACATGAGTACAGCAACAAGAACGGATCTGCAGCAACCCAAACCTAGATCCAAAACTGAGCTCTCAGCCCACAACAACTACCCCGCCAATGAAAGGGGGGACAAAGCGAGAGTGAGCAAAACCATGGCTCACTAATGCCCAACAAGGCTAAACAACATACCAATATTACCGGTACTGAGAAAGAGAGAGATGGATGAGATAAATATTACTAACAGCTCAAGTAGTAAAAATAAACCTGTGAAGGATGGAGGAATAGAGAATAGGTATGAGAAGAGGAAATAGGATTAAAAATATATGTGATGATGATGATGATATGATGATATGATATGATGACTAGGGTAGTTCCATTATTATCCCAAATGCAGGATGATGGACTAATTTCTATTGCTGAATGATTAATATTTTAAAGAACTAGACCTTATATTTAAAAATATTGGGCTGATATGCATAATAACCTTAGCGAGAATCTCAGTTGGATACAATGGTATAATTTCTTGCCCAAGCTCGACCAGTCTAAAGGAAATTATCACTTGATCAGAGTGTTCTGGGCTTTTCAACCCACGGAGCCAACGTCGGAACTTTATTTCACTTATTCCAAGGAATTTCAACCATACCGAGGATGAAGCTCGATACCTGAGGACTATTTCGCACCATCCCACACTCCCGGATGGGTAATAGATGTGATAGTACCTGTCACCAAAGAATGACCCTACTATTTCAACCCGATAAAGGAATCCTGATAACCTATCGTGTGTTAGCCGATGCAGAGTTTGGTTTATGCATCCGATCCCGTTATGTTAAATTATAAGAAACCCACATTGAAACCAGATCCTAAGGATCAAACACCATAACTGTACCCACGGCCTACGCCCAAGATAACCCTTGCCTGGAGAAGGACAAACAATTCAAAATACAAATGCTAATAATGACTAATTTACCAGTCACAACATCTAAGCATAGGTGAACAGTGACTAATTGACCAGTCACAACATCCAACAACATTAGTCTCAAAAGACTGGAACGCAGCCACCAAGGGCAAACCAAAAGAAAATACCACACAATGCACGACCTCGTTAAGGACATGGGAAGCACGGCCTACATACCTAACGACAAGAAAAATAACAACACTGGAATCACAACTACAACCGAGAATCAATGCAGTCAAAACATAATCACAAACACCTCAATGCCAATATGCACCACTCTAACTTACACAGGTTAACCAATAAAGTTATTTAACAATGAAGGGTTTTTGCCTGATAAACGGCTCAAATTCCGTAGGATAAACTCAGAATTCAATCAACTGCAAACTCGACCAACAACGTGACAACCCTCTGCACCAAATAGGCCAACTCAACAACCCAACACCTGCAACAAAGCACCTCACAATTTGCCAAACCACAAATCAAACCACAAATACAAAACCCTAGAATTACGAATCACAATTCAGTGAGGAAATTGGGGAAACACTCAACGATGGAAAGACGAAGAATCCGCCCAATAACGATCACCAAACTCTAAGGATTGAGCAAGGATAAGTGAGGAAGAGGGTGAGTGGAGAGTGAAGGAGAGAGAATTGAGAGTGAGAGGAAGAAAATGAAAATTAAAGAAAAAAAGGAGAAAACACTCGCCAAGTCGCTCGAACGATAAGGAAGTCGTTTGATTGGACGAGGAATTCACAGAATGGACACAGAAGTTGTTGGAATAGATCGAGAAGTTGTTCGAACCACTAGGAGAACATGGGCCAAATTCCATGGGATTGGTCAACTCGCTCGAACGGGATAGGGAGTCGTTCGAACGAGCCACCCTCAAAGACAAATTTTCCAGAGCCCATGTCAACTCGTTCGAACGAAGATTTATATTCGTTCGAACGATTTTGACAAAACTTGAAAACACAAGGCTTCCCCTAGGATCACGAGATCCCCTGGGATCTCACCACCAAGGACAAAATACAATAGCAATGACTACAAGAACAACAAGAAGGACCATATCAATAACAACAAACTCCTCCGCCCAAACACCAAAACCACCAAAAGAAAAATACAAAGACCTGATGCTAGAATGAGATGAGGATTTAAAATGATATGAATGCATAATGTATGGATGCAGATGAATGAATAAGGAAGAATAGGAAGATAAAATAAAAGAATTTTACGGGTCACTACATTCTACCCTCCTTAAAGAAAATTTCACCCCAAAATTTCGCACATACCTTAATCCGAGAACAAGTACAGATAACGGCCTCTCACATCCGTCTCTAACTCCCAAGAAGCCACGCTAGGATCATGATGACTCCACTGAACCTTCACGAATGGAATATCCTTGCTTAGAAGAATCTTTTCCAGGCGATCCATAATATACACTGGATGCTCTATATACGTGGCATCTCCCAGAACCTCTAAGGGCTCCCAATCAATTACATATGTCAGATCCTGCTCATACTTCCAAAGCATGGAAACATGGAATTCATTATGAACTCGACATAGCTGCGGTGGCAGCACTAAATGATAAGCTAACTCTCCACCTCGGGCAAGAATTTTGAACGGGACAATAAATCTCGGAGCTAACTTCCCTTTCTTGCTGAAACGGATCACGCCCTCCATCGGAGAAACCTTCACCAAAACGTGAACGCCGATCTCAAACTCTAAAGGTCGCCTGCAAATGTCTGCATAACTCTTCTATCGGCTCTGTGCTGTACGTAACCGATCTCTGATAATAGTAACTGCATCAGTAGTCTCACGAACCAAGTCTGGCCCCAGTAAACTCTGCTTACCAACCACTGCCCAACTCAGTGGTGACCTGCACGGTCTGCCATATAAAGCCTCATAAGGTGCCATCCCAATGCTCGACTGGAAACTGTTGTTGTATGCAAATCCGCCCAAGGTAAGTACTCGTCCCAACTACCCTTGAAGTCTAACACACAAGCCCGAAGCATGTCCTCCAGAATCAGGTTAACTCTCTCCATCTAACCATTGGTATGCGGATGGAACCCTGTACTGAAGTCTAATCTAGTGTCTATGGCTCGCTGAATGCTCTTCTAAAAATCGCCGGCAAATCTGACATCTCAATCAGACTCTATAAACACTAGAACCCCATGAAAACGCACTATTTCTCTCACATATAGTCTGCTCAGCTCGCCAACTGTCATAGTCTTGCGAACCAGAATAAAATGTGTTGATTTGGTTAATCGGTCTACAATCACCCAAATAGATTCGTGGTTCTTCTTGGTCCACGGTAAACCCGAAATAAAGTCCATCGTCACATGTTCCCATTTCCACTCTGGAATCAGTAAAGGTTTGACCTGTCCTGCGGGTTTTTAATGCTCGGCCTTCACCTGCTGACATCTATGACATTTGGAAATAAACTCACCTATCTCTCACTTCATGTTGTCCCAACAATAGTGCCTCTTCAAGTCCTTGTACATCTTCGAACTGCCTAGATGAATAGTATACCTAGAGCCGTGAGTCTCACTCAAAATCTCACTCTTTAGTTCCTCCGAATCTAGCATGCATAATCTGCCCCTGTACCTGATACTACTATCTTAGCTAACTGTCAAATTGGGCCTGCTGTCATCAGAAGCCCATGCCTGTAATCTAGGATCTTGCTACTGTGCCTTAATAATCCAAGAAATCAATGAAGGCTGAACACTCAAATTTGCAAGAAAACTACCCGTACCACGTGAACGCAAACTTAATCCAAAATCTGCCACCTCACAAAGCATCAACATCTCATGAATTGGCAGACGTGCAAGAAATCCCAAATGAAAAAGGCTCAAAGCGTCAGCTGCCACATTCGCCTTCCCTAAGTGATACTACAATTCAACATCATAATCCTTCAGGAATTCCATCCATCTGCACTGCTTCATATTTATCTCTTTCTATGAAAAAAGGTACCACAAACACTTGTGATCAGAAAAGAGCTCGAACCTCTCCCCGTAAAGATATTGACGCCAAAACTTTAATGCAAAAACCACAGCTGCTAACTCGAGGTCATGAGTAGGATAGTTTCTCTCATGTACCTTAAGTTGTCTCGAAGCATAAGCCACTACTTTTCCCTCTTGCATTAGAACACAGCCAAGTCCACTGAGCAAAGCGTCACTGTAAACCATGTATTTTTGCCCACTGGATGGAACAATAAGAATAGGTATTGTAGTCAATCTCTTCTTCAACTCTGCAAAAGCTGAATCACATCTGCCATCCCAAACGAATCTAACATCCTTCTGCATTAAGCGAGTTAATGGCACTGTAATCAGTGAAAAGCCCTCGATGAACCTACGATAATAACCGGCCAATCCCAAAAAGCTGCGAATCTCTGTAACATTCGTCTACTGAATCCAATCTGCAACGGCCTCAACCTTAGAAGGATCAACTGCTATTCCATTATTGGATACAACATGCCCTACGAATTTCACCTCTTTCTGCCAAAAGTCACACTTCTCGAATTTTGCAAATTGCATGTTCTCGCTCAAAGTTTGCAATGCAATCTTCAAGTATTCCTCGTGTTCGGCCTCGGTCTTCGAATAAATCAATATGTCATCCACGAACACAATAACAAACCGGTCTAGAAAGGGACGGAATACTCGGTTCATCAAATCCATAAAAGATGCAGGCGCGTTTGCAAAACCAAACGGCATAACCTGAAATTCATAATACCCGTAACGAGTCCAAAATGCTGTCTTCGAAACATCCTCCTTCTTAATCCTCACCTGTTGGTAACCTGATCTAAGATCAATCATTGAAAAGAAAAGCACTCCTCGAAGCAGGTCAAACAAGTCTTCGATCCTAGGCAAAGGATATTTGTTCTTGATCGTGACTTTGCTCAACTCGCGGTAATTAATACATAAGCGCATAGACCCGTCCTTCTTCTTCCCAAACAATACCGGAGCTCCCCATGGTGAAGTACTCGGTCTAATAAACTTCTGCTCCATCAACTCATAAATCTGATCATATAACTCTTTCAGCTCAACTGGTGCCATACGATACGGAGCCTTAGAAATTGGAGCTGTACCAGTTAAAAATCTATACTGAAATCAATCTCTCCCGTCAGCGGGAAACTGGGAATCTTCTGAAACACGTCGGAAAAGTCACACACTACCGGAATAGAACCAACATCAACACCTGAGGATTCTAACTCTAAGAATGCCAATAAACCATCTCCTGATCGTGCTGGTTAAGAACTAGCAAATACGAACCGCTTCTCACCGGAAATACTAAAGGTAGCAGTCTTTTCAAAACAGTCCAAAGTAGCTCAATGCGTTGAAAACCAATCCATACACAGGATAACGTCAAACTCATGGATCAGAAGCACCAATAAGTCTGTAGAAAGAGCACGACCACACATGACTATATGGCAATCTCTACAAATATGAGAGATAGAAATCAAAGAATCGCAAGGAGTACCCACGGAAATTTCGTCAAGCAATAAGGAAGACTCAAAACCAATAGTGCAGAGGAATGCATATGATATGAATGAATGAGATGCACTGGATTCGAAAAGATCACGAGCAGGCGAATAAGAAATATAAAGCGTACCATCCACTACAGGTTGAGTAACGTGAGCACCTCGCCTTCCTACTGTGTTCATCCTACCCAGCCCTCAGGCTGAACCTGGCCCTGCTGCTGACTCTGCTGCTGTGGTCTCTGCCCACCCAGAGGGCCTGAAATCATTTGTCTACTCTGCGGACCCTGAAACTGTGCCTGTTGAATCTACAAAAACTGCTGAGTCTTCTGTGTTCTTGGCTGGTGACCAATAGGACCCTGAAACTATCGTAATAGTTGTGGATCCCGGTCTGGTTTTGGACAACTCCTCTTAACATGCCCCTTCTCTCCGTAGTTCCAATAATATCGGGAAACATGTTGTGGCCCATCTAAGTGTGGTCTACCCATAAATATAGCTGGTCCACAATCAGTACTTCCCAACTTCTACCTCTTCTGACCCGAGCTCTTATAATGACCCTGAACTGCCTTGCCCTTATCAAGTCTCTATTTCTATCTTACTTGTCGTTCGAACGAGTCTAGTGGATAAGTAGACTCGCTCGAAAGACAATAAATCTCGTTTGAATGAGAATCTGTCCAATGGCCAAAACGTCAAGAAGACAAGAAGGGTTCGTTCGAGGGAATATGAAACTCGTTCGAACGGGAACTGGAAAAATTCTAAAAATGTCACTCTGATGTCCTCCTGAACCACACACAGCACAAAGACCCTCAAAAGACCGAAACCACCCGAAACCACAAATTCAACACTAACAGGAACTAAGCACGGCTCCTCAAATCAATACAGGACCTCCTCAGATCAAACATCCACCGAAACCACAGAAAATGAATAACAGAGAACCTGCCGATAAAAAATAATAAGCGGAAGATTAATGTAAAGTAATATCTAAATAATAACAATAATTAATAATAACCAATAAAAAATGAAAAAAAATCGGGGTCATTACAGATGATTGCTATTTAACAAATTATAAATCATTGGTATCAAATGATAAATCGTAGTCAACAAATTTAAAATGTTTTTATTAAGGATAATTGTTGTCTACTATCATATAAACATAATATAAATGTTCAAAAAACTAAATAGACTATTGTTAGTTAACAAATGACAATTATTGGTAACAAATGACAAATCGAAGTCATCAAATGACAAATAATTTTTTAAATTGCAAATGTTGTCTACTATCATTCAAACATAATACAAATGTTCAAAGAACCAATTAGACCATTGTTAGTTAACAAATTACAAATCATTGGTAACAAATAACAAATCGTTTTTTTAAGAACAAATACTGTCAACTATCATACAAATATAATACAAATGTTCAAAGAACCAAATAGACCATTGTTAGTTAACAAATTACCAATCATTGGCAACAAATGACAAATCATAGTCAACAAATGAAAATTTGTTTTTTTGAGTTCAAATGTTGTCTACTATCATACAAACACAATACAGATATTCAACGAACCAAATAGACCGCTGTTAGTTAACAAATGATAAATAATTGGTAACAAAAGATAAATCAAAGTCAACAAAAACCAAATATTTTTTTTAAGAACAAATATTGTCTACTATCATACAAGTACAATACAAATGCTCAAAGAACCAAATAGACTGTTGATAGTTATTAAATGATAAATTATTTGTAATAAATGATAAATCGCTGTCAACAAAAGACAAATCATTTATTTAATTATATATGTTGTCTACTCCCATACAAAAAAAATACAAATGCTCAAAGAACCAAATAGATCATTGATAGTTAATAAATGGCAAATCATTGGTAACTAATAATAAATTGTTGTCAGCAAATGACAAAATTTTTTTGTAAGTACAAATATTGTCTACTATCATACAAATACAATACAAATATTTAAAGAACCAAATAAACTATTGATACTTAACAAATAAAAAATTATTGATAACAAATAACAAATCGATTTTTTAAGTACAAATACTGTCTACTATCATATAAACACAATACAAAAGATTAAAGAACAAAATAGACTATTCAAATTTAATAAATGAAAATTTATTGATAACAAATGACAAATCACTTTTTTAAGTACAAATGTTGTCTATTATCATACAAACACAATACAAATATTCAAATAACCAAATAGACCATTGTTAGTTAACAAATGACAAATTATTGGTAACAAACGACAAATCATAGGCAACAAATGAAAAATAGTATTTTTAAGAATGATTGTTGTCTACTATTATATAAACATAATATAAAGGTTTATAAAACCAAATAGACCATTGTTAGTTAACAAATGAAAAATTATTAGAAACAAATGACAAGTCGTAGTCATCAAATGACAAATTATTTTTTTAAGTACAAATGTTGTCTACTATCATACAACCACAATACAAATGTTCAAATAACCAAATAGACCATTGTTTGTTAACAAATTACAAATCATTGGTAACAAATGACAAAGCAAAGTCAATAAATGAAAAAATTTTATTTAAATAATAATTGTTGTCTACTATCAAATAAACATAATAAAAATGTTTAAGAAACCAAATTGACCATTGTTAGTTAACAAATGTCAAATTATTGGCAACAAATGACAAATCATAGCAACAAATGAAAAATGGCCTTATTAATAATTATTGCTGTCTACTATCATATTAACATAATACAAATATTCTAAAAACAAAATAGATAATTGATAGTTAACAAATGATAAATCATTAGTAACGAATGACAAATCGTAGTCATCAAATGATAAATCAAATGATAAATCATTATTTTAAGTACAAATGTTGTCTACTATCATAGAAACACAATACAAATGCTCAAAGAACCAGATAGACCATTGTTAGTTAAGAAATGACAAATTATAGGCAATAAATGGCAAATCAGTAATTTAAGTTTAAATGATGTCTATTATCATACAATCACAATACAAATGTTTAAAAAAACAAATAGACCTTTGATAGTTAAGAAATGACAAATCATTGACAATAAATGACAAATCATAGTCAATAAATGATAAATCATTTTTTTAAGTTCAAATGTTGTCTACTATCATTTTTCAAACACAATATAAATGTTCAAAGAACCAAATAGAACATTGTTAGTTCACAAATGACTAATCATTGGTAATAAATGATAAATCATAGTCATCAAATTATAAATTGTTTTATTAAGTTTAAATGTGGTCTACTATTATACAAACACAATACAAATGTTCAAAAAGCCAAATAGACTATTGTTATTTATCAAATAGTAAATAATTTGTAGCAAATGACAAATCATAGTCAACAAATGACAAATCATTTTTTTAAGTAAAAATATTCTCTACTATCATACAAACACAATTCAAATGTTCATAGAACCAAATAGACTGCTGATAGTTATCAATGACAAATAATTGGTAACAAATGACAAATCGTAGTCAATAAATAGCAATCGTCTTTTTAAGTACATATGTTGTTTACTATCATAAAAATAAAATACAAATGCTCAAAGAACCATCTTGACCATTAATAGTTAATAAATGACAAATCCATGGTAACAAATGATAGATCGTTGTCAGCAAATGATAAATCATTTTTTAAAGTACAAATATTGTCTACTATCATACAAACACAATTCAAATGATCAAATAATCAAATAGACCATTGTTAGATAAGAAATGAAAAATCATTGGTAAGAAATGACAAATTATAGCAATAAATAAAAAATAGTTTTATTAATAATAATTGTTGTCTACATCATATCAACATAATACAAATGTTCAAAGAACAAAATAGACCATTGATAAGCCACAAATGACAAATCATTGGTAACGAATGACAAATCGTAGTTATCAAATGACAAATCAATTTTTTAAGTACAAATGTTCTCAACTATAATACAAACACTTTACAAATGTTTAAAGAACCAAATTGACCATTGCTAGTTAACAAATGACAAATCATTGGTAACAAATAACAAATCATAGGCAATAAATGATAAATCATTTTTTAAGTACAAATGTTGTCTACTATTATGCAAATACAATACAAATATTCAAAAAACAAAATAGACCATTGATAGTTAAATGAAAAATCATTGGTAACAAATGACAAATTCTAGTCAAAAAATGATAAATTGTTTTTAGAGATACAAATGTTGTCTACTATTGGTAACAAATGACAAATCGTAGTCATCAAATGGAAATCATTTTTTTAAGTACAAATGTTGTCTACTATCATACAAACACAATACAAATGTTCAAATGACCAAATAGACCATTATTAGTTAACAAATGACAAATCATAGTCATCAATTGAAAAATGGTTTTTTTAAGAATAATTATTGTCTAATATCATATAAACATAATACAAATGTTCAAAAAACCAAATTGACCATTGTTAGTTAACAAATGATAAATCATTGCTAACAAATGACAAATCATAGTCATCAAATGACAAATATTCCTTTTAAGTATAAATGTTGTATACTATCATGCAAACATAATACAAATGTTTCTAAACCAAATAGACCAATGATAGTTAAAAAATGACTAATCATTGGAAACAAATGACAAATCGTAATAAACAAATGTCAAATCATTTTTTTTAAGTATAAATGTTGTCTACAATCATACAAATACAATACAAATGTTCAAATAACCAAATAGACCATTGTTAGTTAACAAATGACAAATCATAGTCAATAAATGAAAAATTGTATTTTTAAGAATAATTGTTATCTACTATCATATAAAGATAATATAAATATTCTAAAAACCAAATAGACCATTGGTAGTTAATAAATGACAAATTATTGGTAACAAATGATAAATCATTTTTTTAAGTAAAAATGTAGTGTCCCGTATAATTCTTTTATTTTATTTTCCTATTCTTTCTTATTCATTCATCTGCATCCATACCATTGTGCATTCATATCACTTTGCATCCTTATCACATTCTTACATCAGGTTCTTGTAATTATCTATTTGTGGGTTGAGTTCTTTCAGGTTTTCTATAGTCGCTCGCCTGGAGTGCTGTGTGGAGGCTTTGGGGAGCCAGGTGTTGGCTTGGTGTTGTTATTGTTGGTTTTGGCTTGTATTTGGTGTATTTTCTTGTGTTCGGGTGTTCGGGTGATTCTAGGGTAGCCTTGTATTATTTTTCTAGTTTTTTCAAATTCGTTCGAACGAGATTTAGATTCGTTCGAACGGGTTGACATGTCCACTTGAAAATATTGTCAATTACGGTGGTTTGTTCGAGAGACTTCCTATTACATTCGAACGAGTTGAGTAATCCGCTGGAATTTAGCCAGTGATTTCCTGGTCGCACGAACGACTTATGGGTCCATTTGAACGACTTCTGTCTCCTTTCAGTATCTTTTCTTGTCCGTTCGAACGACTTACTTTTCGCTCGAACGACTTTGTAGTGGTTCTCCTCTTTTTAGTTTTATTATTTATATTTCACTTCCTCTCATTGTCATTCTCTCTTTCACTCTTTACTCATCCTCTCCCTCACCCTCTCCCTCACTCAATCCTTTCACGATCCCTCGGAGTTGGCGGACGTTGTTGGGTGGATTCTTCGCCAAATCCTTCGGTGAGTATTTCCACTTTTGTAATGTCCCAAAATTTTAGGGTAATTTTTTTGTTTATTATTAAGTATTATTACAATGATTCATATATTGTTATTCGTTATGAATCCATTTATTCTTTTCGGCAGGTTTTGTATGTTAGATTCATTTTATGTAGTTTCAGTGGTACGGTTGTGGCCTTGGGAACCCCAAGATGGGTTGGTGGTGATGTTTGTTTCATGTGTTTGTGGTTTGGTGTGGTTCCGGTGTGCCGTTGGATTGGCCGTTAGGTTTTTAGAGTTTTACGAGCAATAATTCCTTTTCGGGGGTTTAGGAGTTTTGGTGGCCGTGAAGCGGTAGAGGTGGTGTTTAGGCCTAGGGAACTCTTTGTTAGGGTTGTGATGGTTTTTCAGGTTATTCTAGTCTTCTGAGGGTATTGGCGTTGTGTGTGGTTCAGGAGGACCTCAGAGTAACATTTTTGATTTCTTCCAGTTCCCGTTCGAACGATCGTTCGAACGACTGGTCGATTATATTTATATCATTATCCATTCTCTCCCCTTACATTTCTCATTCACTCTCTCTCTCTTCTCCTAACCGAATCCTCTCCTCTCCAAACCAAATTCTCTCTTCGCCTTGCTAGCCGAATTCGACACGATTCTTCGCCGTGATCTTCGCCGTTTCTCTCGGGAGTAATTCCTCTCTCTCTCTCTCTCGTATCTATGGGTTGATTTCGGTTTTGGTGGAACCCTTGTGGCTTGAATTGATTTAGTTTTTGTGATTGTTGTGTTGCTTTTGGGGCCTTTGTTTTGATTTGAATTGGAGAGGGAAGAGCTGCTGCTGTTAGAAGGAGTAGAGGCAGCTATTACGGCTCAGTTGCTGCTGCCCTTGTGGCTGATCTATTTTAGTCGTTGCCGCCTTTGTTGCTACAGTTTTGAAGTGTAGAGAGAGGGTTATTTTAACCATCTTCAACCTCCGTCTAATCGTCATCCATTTCCGATCGCAGCTGCCCGTTTTCTGTGAGAAATTCCCTGTTGCTGTTCCAACTTTGTAATCTGATTTTCAGTTCAGTATAACTCTCTTGCTTGTTTGGTAATTGATTAGAGAAGATTTTAAGAGTTGTTTATTGTTTGGGGTTTGTGGAACGATTACGGAGATCGTTGTTGTCTCCCGGAGTTCTAAAATCTGTTCGTATAGCCTAACTGTTTTTCCCCTTTTGGTAAACCGTTTTCCTCCTTTTATGAACTATTTTTCCCCCTTGATAATCTGATTTGGATAGCTGATTTTCTATCCTTTTGGAGCTCTGAGAGTGGTGGATTTGAGTTGGTTATTGTGATGTTGATTATTGGGTTTTCCTTGCAGCTGTTCGGTGGTGGTGATTGAAGTTTAGTGTGATGGGGAGTGAGTTTCAGTTGCTGACTCAGTTATGGTACTGATCTTAAACACAGTTTTGGGTGGGTATCCTTTGTTAGAATTGCGATTGGGCCCCGGGCCTTGATAGTGGTTGATGTTGTGGTGTTCATGGTCCTTTCCGTGATTGATTTGGAGTTCCGGAAGTCGATTCGCGGAACACATTTCCGTCGGGGGTACTGTTTGGACAGTTTTGCCATGATTGTCGTTCCGAGTATATCGTCAGGCGAGTTTTATCTTCCTTAATAACTAGACCATTATATTGATTTGTGAGTTATTGTATCACATAGTTTATCATGTTTATTACCATGATTATGTTAGTATATGGGTTAATTGCATATGACACATTTACGGGTTATCCGTTTGGCATACCTCAGGCGAGAGTACTTAAGGGTTTGATAAGTAAGTAAGACCCGAGTTAGTTATAAGTTTAGTTACTAGATAGAACCTGTAGGTTATGTTTGGTCAAAGGAGGTTATTCACTGTTGTCGTCGATGTGACGATGACTCCTGAGATTCCTCTTAGACTGATTTCATTGAGGGTGGTTATTGCGGATCATTTCTTGGCTAAGGTTGAGAACAAACGCATTTCTCAGTATGTTGCGAGGCCTCAGCGTCGCTATATTTATATTTATATATATAATATATTGAGTGTGGTATTGCTGGTTTGTTATTAGGGTGCCCAGCTTATTTCGGGGCACTAGTAACTAGGTTTGGCAAATTGTAGAGACTTATGGTCGTCATGTAGTTAGCCACCATTTCTCTAAGTTAGTGTATTTTAGAGACCATAGGTCTCACCATATAGTATAGCACCTTGGTTAGTTTGGGTTGCTGGATTTTGTTCCAGGGTAGTCTTAGGGCGACATAGCTTTAGTAAGACATGGTCTTCGATTCGGAGCTCGTCTTCTTGCCTGCTATTGTTTTGATTAGTCATAGGACTAGTCTAGGTGTACTCTGTGTTCACGAGGCCTGGTCCTTGAGCACTGTCATTGTGATTGGTGGTTGTTTAGAATGTTGGATTCCATATGGTAGTATGGTATCTCCTAGACTATTTTTCGCTGATGGTGAGCAGATGGCTTGTCCGTGGTGGTTGGTTGTGGATGTTGAACTTCCGATAGTTTTCCTTAGGATTGTTTGTTTATCATGTTATGATACTTATTGCCCTCATGATTCTTAAAGCTATTAGAGCTTATTCGTAAGCCTTCTTTCCCTAGGATAAGGCTGTTAGGGCTGTGTTCCCTTCCGTCATCGAGGAGGCAGTGAGACAGCATGGCTCAATGAGATTCGCGGCTGAGCCAAGTGATTTATGATGTTGTACGTCACCCGAGACGTTGGAATGCGGCTGAAACCTCATGTTGAATCCGGTTCTTGTACATCCGTGTTGGAGACTTATATACATGATTAGGAGGATTGTGGGGCAGTTCTGTTATTGGGGACTGTTGACTACATGTTGGACACTTGTAGGTCACCCCATGAGTACTAGTCTGTGTTGATAGCTAAAGTATTATTGTACTTGATGGTAACCATATTTGCTTTGAGGAATCTAAGAGACTGATGTCGTTTAGATGTCGTGACGGCTAAGTTGCTATTTCATCGAGGTTTAGATGGTACAACTGAGTCAGAGGAGGGCATCTGTGTTAGTTTTGGTTGCCACGTTCTCAGGCAGGTGGCTATCCTATCGTATGCTGGCTGTGTTAACGACAGTTGTGTTTTAGTCTCTAGGATCATGCTCACATCCATAGATAATGTATTCTCTCCTTATCTTACTGCGATTGGATACATAAAAGACTCTGCATCGGTTGGCCCCGATAGGTTGATTGGATCCCTAGATCGGGCTAAATTTTTAGAGGTAAAGATATGGTTGGATTAGTTTCCTGATGCCCAGTCTCGTTCCGCAAAGAGAGACATGGTTGGATACTATTTCTTGTTGCCCAATCATCTCCTCTGAGTGAAGTTATTGTTGGAATAGTTCTCTTGGCTCCCAGTCTTATCTTGCATGGAGAGACATGGTTGGATGCTAGTTCTTGGTGTCCAGACTCCTCAGGCGAGGTTGAAATACCTATGTTAATATCTTTTTGTCTGGTCGAGCTAGTGCAGTACATCGTACCCTTGTATCCAACAATATTCGGTAAGGTAAATCCTTTTTCAGCAATTGTCAGCCCACTTTAGTCTTGGGGGCTAGCCCTTTGGGTTGACATCGCTAAACCATTACATTTGGGATAGGTATGGGACTATCCCACTTCATTATAAATGTTTCTGCATCATCATCATCATCAAGCATATTATTGCATCTCAGCATACTTCCAATTCGTAGGTTCTTCTGATAGAAATCCTTAAGCCTTTCTGCATTATGTTTTAATATAAAATCTTCTTCACGTGGGATAATCATAAGATTATCTCTTTCCATCATATCATCATCATACCAAGCCATTGCATTTGGGATAATTATGGGATTTTATCCTAGTTCACCATATTACTCTACTCTTATCTTAAATTCTTCTTCTCCTTATTAATTGCGATATCATTAGATTCTTCTTCCTTCTGCATATTTCTCTCCCCTCTGCATCTACTCCTCTCTCTTCTGCATCTAGTTAATTTATTAGGTTGAGTAGTCTGTTGGTTGTTGTGAGCTTTAGGCTGGTATTTAGTTGTGGGCGATCTCGTTCAGCTTGTGGTAGCTTCGGGATTGTGCCTGGTTGGGGTTTGCATAACCCAGTTGGATTATTGGGAGTCGAGGGTGTTTACCCTCATGTGTGAATATATTCTTGAGGTGGGTTAGTTGCTTGTGGCGCTGAAGGCCACGGTAGTGATTAGAGTGTAGTTAGTGGTACTTGTCACTGGAGTGTGAATTAACACTCCTTTGCACGAGGTATATTTATAGATAGATTTATTAGAGTTAGTATATATATGCATTGTTTATCGTTAGATATTATTATATCCTGTTATCACTAATATTTATATCCATCTCATTGGTTAGTATAAACGTTTAGCTATTCTTGGGGGTTAGTGAGCTCGTTGTTTGCTCACTCTCGCATCCCCCTTTCAGTGGCAGGTTCTTTCAGATTTTAGTTGCTACTATAGTGATCTTTGGGGAGCTGAGCTGGAGGCTCATTCTTTAGTTTTGCAGTTGGGTTTGCTGCGTAGAGGTTTGTAGAATCTTACGTTTAGATTATGTTATCTTAGTCTTCCACTATTTCTGTTTTCTCTTTTACTCTATTATGATACTATTGTGAATGACAGAGCCAGAATTTGTCTACGGTTCGGTTATTCGTAGGGCGAATCTGTAGATTCCCCAACCTGCACAGCTTCGGATCTAGTAATTGGTCAAGCTAACAATTATTAGATTTTGGGGCGTGACAACTTTCTTCTTTGATTAGTGATTGTGATTCTAGGGTTTGTGTTTGTGATTCATTTTGGGGTTTTGTAATTTTTGAAGTGCTTCTTTGCAGGTCTTAATTTGTGTTGTTGGCATGATTGTTGTCACGGGTTGTTCTGCCGCTTGTTGAGTTGTTGTTGTTGGAGTTCCGAGTTATCCTACAGAATTCGAGCCGTTTGTGAGGCGAGTGTTCCTTCACTGCTAAATTTCTCTACTAGTTTAGCTTACGTTGGTTAGAGCATGCATGTAACATTGATGTGGTTGTGATTGATTTTAAACCTTATTGTTTCGTCTATCGTAGCTGTTGTTTCAATATTGTTATTTCCTATGATTAGGCATATAGGGTGGTTTCCCTTTTGTCTGTTAGGAAGTTGTGCATTTGTGGCTTATTTCTATGGGTTGCCCTTAGTGGCCGTGTTCCAGTCTGCTAAGACTGATGTTGTTGGACATATGACTGTTAATTAGTCACTGTTCATGTAGTGTCCCTTAAAATTCATTTATTTTATTTTCCTATTCTTCCTTATTCATTCATTCTCATCCAAACATGTGCATTCATATCACTTTGCATCCTTATCACATTCTTGTGTTATTTTTCTAGTTTTTTCATAGTTGTTCGAACGAGATTTAGATTCGCTCTAACAGGTTGACATGTTCTCTGGAAAATATTTTCTTTGAGGGTGGTTTGATCGAATAACTTTCTATTCCGTTCAAATGAGTTGAGTAATCCCCTGGAATTTGGCCCATGATTTCCTAGTCGTTCGAACGACTTTTGCATCCATTTGAACGATTTCTGCATCAATTCTGTGAATTTCCTATACATTCAAACAACTTCCATGTCATTCGAATGACTTGGTGGTGGTTCTCCTCTTTTTAGTTTTATTTTAATTTCTCATCCTCTCATCTCATTCTATCTCTCTCTCTCCACTTACTCTCTCCCTCACTCAATCCTTTCTCGATCCCTCGGAGTTTGCGAATGTTATTTGGCAGATTCTTCACTAAATCAATCGGTGAGTATTTCCCCATTCTTCTCCGATTTGTGATTATGATTCTTGGGTTTGAGTTTGAGATTCGTTTTGGGGTTTCTCGATTTACGGAGTGCTTTCTTACAGGTCTTGAGTTGTGGTGTTGGCGTGATTATTGCCGCGGGTTGTTCCGTCGCTTGTTGTGTTGCGGTTGTTGGAGTTTTAAGTTATCCTGTAGAATTCGAGCCATTTGTCAGGCGAGTGTCCCTTCATTGCTAAATTTTTCTGCTAGTTTAACTTGAGTTGGTTAGGGCATGCATGTGGCATTGAGGTGTTTGTTATTGATTTTAAACCTTATTGTTTTGTCTTTAGTAGTTGTTATTTCAGTACTGTTGTTTCCTATGATTAGGCATGTAAGGTGTGGTTTCCCTTTTGTCTGTTAGGAAGTTGCGCATTTGTGGCTTATTTCTATGGGTTACCCTTGGTGGCTGTGTTCTGGTCTGTTGAGAGTTATGTTGTTGGATCTGTGACTGGTCAATTAGTCACTGTGCATCGGTGCTTGGAAATTATGACTGGCCAATTAGTCACGGTTAACATCTGTATTTTTTATTGTTGTCCTTCTCTAGGCAAGGGGTTATCCTGGGTGTGGGCCGTGGGGGTGGTTGTGGTGTATGATCCATGGGATCTGGTTTCAGTGTTGGTTTCATATATTTTATCTTAACGGGACCGGATACATAAACTAAACTCTACATCGGCTAACCCTTGATAGGTTATCAGGATTCTTGCATCGGGTTGAAATAGTAGGGTGATTCTTTGGTGACAGGTACTATCACATCTATTACCCATTCGGGAGTAAGGGATGGTGTAAAATAGTCCTCAGGTATCGGGTTTCATCCTCAGTGAGGTTTAAATTCCTTGAAATAAGTAAAATAAAGTTCGGACGTTGGCTCTGTGAGTTGAAAAGCCTGGAACACTCTGATCAAGTGATAATATCCTTTAGACTGGTCGATCTTTGACAATTAATCATACCATTATATCCAACTAAGATTCTCGTTAAGGTTATTATGCTTTAATGGTTGATCAGCCCAATGGATTTAACTATAAGGTCTAGTTCTTTTAAACATTAACCATTCAGCAATCGAACTAAGTGTATCATCCCAAAATTGGGATAACTATGGGATTATCCTAGTCATCATACCATGCCATCATCATATCATAATATCATTACATTAATGCATATATTCCTATCCTCTTATCTTTTCTCTACTCCTCCATGCTTTGCAAGTTTAGTTTATTTACTGTAGCTATTATTATTAATTATCTCATTCACCTTTCTTTTTCTCTGAACCTGTTATATTAGTATGTTGTTTAGCCTTGTTAGGCATTAGTGAGCCGTTGTTTTGCTCACTCTCCCTTTGTTCCCCACTTTCAGAGGCGGAGTAGTTGCTATTAGCTGAGAGCTCAGCAGTTAGATCCAGGTTTGGTAGCTGCAGATCAGTTCTAGTTGTTGTACTCATGTACGATTTATGCTTTTGTCACTGTGTTGTATGTTGAGACATTGTATTTGCGCTTTTAGTTGATATATGTTTGCTTCCGCCGCGTTCTCTTATACTTTGATGATATTACTATAGTCAATGACTGAGCCAGAACTTGTCTTTTAGCTCGGTTGTTTGTGGGGGTGAATCGGTTGGATTCCCCGACCTGTACCTCCTGTATGATAGTAATTGGTCTAGCTACCGACTATTGGATTTTAAGGCGCGACAGACTTGGTATCAGAGTTATAGGGAAATCTGTATCTCTGGCCAAGTAATCATATGACGAGTAATTTTCTAGATGGAGTTAGGATCAATCCCATTCGGTTTTATGTATTTTAAAATCTTTCCTCCATCCCTGTGGTGTGCTTCTGTTGTGTAAATAACGGGAGGTGACCGAGGCCGAGGCAGAGGCAGAGGCCGTGCAGTGGGCCGTGGCCGCCGAGGGTTACGCAGCGGTACTTTTTCCAAAAATCCAGCTATCAATCAAGAGAGTTTAGGGTCTGTCCCGATTGACTAGGGTGTTCCTCCAGCTCTAGTAGTCCCAGAGCAGCTTGTCGTTTTACCTACCCCAGTTGTTCCCTATATTTAGGAAAAGATGAGGCAGTTCATGGAGAGTTTTATAGCTCACTTCCAGCAGGCCAGGAGCCCAGTGGTTAGAGAGTACAGTTATCTCAGGCAGCTCTAGAAATATAAGCATCTGACTTTTTTTGGTACGGCAGTTCCTTCTGAGGCTAAGACTTGGTTCAAGTCTATATAGAAGACTTCGAACGCTATGAAATGTCCCGAGGATCTGCGAGTGACATTGGTGACATATCTTTTACAGGGAGAGACAGATCATTGGTGGGATACTGCCAAGAGAACAATAGTTGAGACTCCAGTACTTTGGGCTTCCTTTCAGGAGCGGTTCTTAGAACAGTATTTCCCGAAGAGTTACCGGGACGCTTGTTTCTCAGAGTTCTATATGCTTGAGAAGGGCGATATGAGTATTGCGGGGTACGATCTGTGATTCAATGAGCTTTCTCGGTATGTTCCGTTTATCGTTCAGGATGAGGAGCAGCGTAAGATGAAATTTCTTAAGGGCCTTCATCCGTATTATCGGAAGTTTTTGATCGCTTCGGGGGCTATTTCATACAGAGAGGTTTTGTCTAAAGCCTTGGCTATTGAACAAAACGATGTGGAAGATCGCAAGTCCAGGGACTTGAAAAACCAAATGAGGTAAGATCAGAGGGCCGATAAGGGTATGGATGTTCAGACACAGTATGAGAGCTTAGGTTCGGAGAGGCAAAAGTTGGGCATTACTGATGGTGCACCAGCTAGATTTATGGGAGGACGGCACCTAGATGGACCACCGCTTACTTCCCGCTATTGTTGGAATTGCGAGGAGAAGGGACATGTAAGGAATAGTTGTCCTAAACTATACAAGGGTCCACAGCCGTTACGACAGTTTCAAGGTCTTATTGGTCACCAGCCGATACCATAACAGACTCAGCAGTTTTTGCAGATTTAGCAGGGACAGTTTCAGGGTCTACAGAGTAGAAAGATGATTCCAGGTTCTTAAGGTGGATAGAGACCGCATCAGCCGACAGCAGTAGGGCCAGGGTCAGGGCCGAGGGCAGGGAAGGATATACACAGTGGGGAGATGCAGTGCTCGCGCCACACCACCGGTAGTAGAAGGTACATTTCATATTTCTTATTCACCCGCTCGTGTTCTTTTTAATTCCGGCGCATCGCATTCATTCATAGCATATGCATTCCTCTGCGTTATTAGTTTTGAGTTTTTTTTATCGTATGATGAGATTTCCGTGTGTACTCCTCTCGGTTCTTCAATTTTTATCTCCCGTATTTGTAGAGATTGCCCGATAGTCGTGTATGGTCGTGGTCTTTCTGCAGACTTGTTGGTACTACCGATGCATAAGTTTGACATTATCATGGGTATGGATTGGTTGTCAACCCACCGAGTTACTTTGGATTGTTTTAAGAAGATAACTACTTTTAGTATTCCAGGTGAGAAGTGATTTGTGTTTGCTAGCTCAGAACCGGCACAATCCGGAGATGGTTTGTTGGCATTCATAGAGTTAGAATCCATTGGGGTTGACGTTAGTACTATCCCGGTTGTGTGTGACTTTTTTAACGTATTTCAAAGGATTTCTGGGTTACTGCCGATGAGAGAGATTGATTTCAGTATAGATCTTTTGCCTGGTACAGCTCTAATTTCTAAGGCTCTATATCGTATGGTACCCTAAAAACTGAAGGAGTTGTATGATCAGATGTCAGAGTTGATGGATCAGAAGTTCATTAGGACGGGTACTTCACCGTGGGGAGATCCGGTTTTTTTTGTGGAGAAGAAGGGCGGGTCTATGCAGTTGTGCATTGATTACCGCGAGTTGAACAAAGTCACGATCAAGAACAAATATCCATTGCCTTGGATCAAGGACTAGTTTGACCAGCTTCGGGGAGCGCTGTTCTTTTTGAAGATTGATCTTAGATCGGCTTACCATCAGCTGAGGATTAAGAATGAGGATGTTACGAAGACAGCATTTCGGGCTCGTTACGGACATTATGAGTTTCAGGTTGTGCCGTTCGGTTTGACAAATGCGCCCGCAGCTTTTATGGATTTGATGAACCTAGTTTCCCGACCTTATCTCGATAGATTCGTGATTATGCTCTCGGACGACATTCGTATTTACTCAAAGACCAAGGCCGAACGCGAAGAAGATTTGAGAGTTGCATTGCAGACTTTGAGGGAGAACATGTTATTTGCAAAATTCGAGAAGTGTGACTTTTGGCAGAAAGAGGTGAAATTCCTAGAACATGTTGTATCCCAGGATAGAATTGCAGTTGATCCTTCTAAAGTTGAGACCGTTGTTGATTGGGTTCTGCCGACGAACGTTACAGGAATTCGCAGCATTTTGGGATTAGCCGGTTATTACCACAGACTAATCGAGGGCTTTTCACAGATTACAACAACTTTGACTCACTTGTCGCAGATGGACGTTAGATTCATTTAGGATGATAGATGTGATTAAGCTTTTGCAGAGTTGAAGTAGAGATTGACTACTGCACCTGTTCTTATCGTTCTGTCCAGTGGGCAGAAGTACATGGTTTACAGTTACGCTTTTCTCAGTAGACTTGCTTGTGTTCTGATGCAAGAGGAAAAGTGGCGGCTAATGCTTTGGGACAACTTAAGGTGCACGAGAGGAACTATCCTATACACGACCTCGAGTTAGTAGCTGTGGTTTTTACACTAATGATTTGCCGTCATTATCTCTATGGGGAGAGGTTCGAGCTCTTTTCAGATCATAAGAGTTTGCGGTACCTTTTCTCGCAGAAAGTGCTGAATATGAGAAAGCGCAGATGGATGGAATTACTGAAGGATTATGATGTTGACTTGCAGTATCACCCAGAGAAATCGAATGTGTAGTTGATATTTTGAGCCATTTGCTTAGAGGATTTCTTGCACGTCTGATAATTCATGAGTGGTTGATGCTTCGAGAGGTGGCTGATTCCGGATTGAGTTTACGTTCATGGAGTACGGGCAGTTTTCTTGCAAATCTAAGAGTTCAGCCTTCATTGATTACTCAGATTATTGAGGCATAGCAGCAGGATGCTAGTGGAGTCATCATGATCCTGTAAGGCTTCTTGGGAGTTAGAGGTAGATGTGAAAGGCCGTTGTCCGCACTTGTTCTCGGATTGAGGTATGAGTGGAAATTTCGGGGCGAAATTCTCTGTAAGGAGGGTACAATGTAGTGTCCCATAAAATTCTTTTATTTTATTTTCTTATTCTTCCTTATTCATTAATCTGCATCCATACATTGTGTATTCATATCACTTTGCATCCTCATCTCATTCTTGCATCAGGTTCTTGTATTTGTATTTCTGTGGTTTGAGTGGTTTCGTGTTTTCTGTGGCCGTTCGCCTAGTAGTGTTGTATGGAGGCTTTGGGGAGCCAGGTGTTGACTTGGCATTTTTGTTGTGGGCTTTGGCATGTATTTGGTGCATTTTCTCATGTTCAGGTGTTCGGGTGGTTCTAGGGGTGCCTTGTTTTATTTTTCCAGTTTTGTCAAAGTCGTTCGAACGAGATTTAGATTCGTTCTAACGGGTAGACATGTCCTCTGGAAAATATTGTCTTTGAGGGTGGTTCATTCGAGCAACTTCCTATTCCGTTCGAACGAGTTGAGAAATCCCATGGAATTCGGCCCATGATTTCCTAGTCGCTCTAACGACTTATGGGTCCATTCAAGCGACTTTTATGTCATTTTAGTGTCTTTTCTTGTCCGTTCGAACGACTTATTTTTTTTTCGAACGGCTTGGCAGTGGTTCACCTCTTTTTAGTTTTATTTTCATTTCTCTTCATCTCATTCTCATTCTCTTTCTCACTCTCCACTCACCCTCTCCCTCACTCAATCCATTCTCGATCCCTCGGAGTTGGAGGACGTTGTTGGGCGGATTCTTTGCCAAATCCTTGGGTGTGTATTTCCCCTTTCTCCTCCGATTTCTGATTGTGATTCTAGGGTTTGTGCTTGAGATTATTTTTGGGGTTTCACGATTTGCGAAGTGCTTCTTTGTAGGTCTTGAGTTGTGGTGTTGGCGTGATTGATGCCGCGGGTTGTTTCGTCGCTTGTTGAGTTGCGGTTGTTGGAGTTCTGAGTTATCCTGCGGAATTCGAGCCGTTTGTTAGGCGAGTGTCCCTTCATTGCAAAATTTCACAACTAGTTTAACTTGCATTGGTTAGAGCATGCATGTGGCATTGAGGTGGTTGTGATTGATTTTAAGCCTTATTGTTTCGTCCGTCGCAGTCATTGTTTCAGTATTGTTGTTTCCTATGATTAGGCATATAAGGTTGTTTCCCATTTGTTTGTTAGGAAGTTATTCATTTGTGGCTTATTTCTATAGGTTGCCCATGGTGACTGTGTTCCGGTCTGTTGAGAATGATATTATTAGGCGTGTGACTGGTCAATTTGTCACTGTTCATTTTTGTTTGGATGTTGTGACTGGTCAATTAGTCACGGTTAACATATGTATTTTGGATTGTTGCCCTTCTCTAGGCAAGGGGTTATCCTGGGTGTGGGCCTTGGGGGTGGCTGTGGTGTTTAATCCTTGGGATCTAGTTTCAGTGTGGGTTAACTTAACAGGATTAGAAACATAAACTGAACTCTTCATTGGCTAACCCTCGATATGTTACCAAGATTCCTACATCGGGTTAAAATAGTAGGGTGATTCTTTGGTGACAGGGTCTACCACATCTATTACCCATTCGGGAGTGTGGGATGGTATGTGACAGTCCTCAGGCGTTGGCTTCGTGGGTTGAAAAGCCCGGAATACTCTAATCAAGTGATAATATCCTTTAGACTTGTCGACCTTGGACAAGAAATCGTACCATAGTATCCAACTAAGATTCTCGCTAAGGTTATTATGCATTAGTGGTTAATCAGCCCAATGTTTTTAACTATAAGGTCCAGTTCTGTTAAACATTAATCTTTCAGCATTAGGACTTAGTGTGTCATCTAGAATTTTGGATAATTATGGGATTATCCTAGTCATCATACCCTGTCATCATCATATCCTCATATCATCATATCATTACATTATCACATATATATTCCTATCCTCTTAAATTTTCTCTACTCTTCTATGCTTTGCAGGTTTACTTTAATTACTGTAGCTATTAGTATTAATTATCTCTTTCATCTCTCTCTTTCTCCGCAACAGTTTAATTAGTATGTCGTTTAGCCTTGTTGGGCATTTGTGAGCCGTGGTTATGCTAGCTCTTGCTTTGCTCCCACCTTTCAGAGGCGGTGTAGTTGCTGTTGGCTGAGAGCTCAGCTGTTGGCTCCAGTGTTGGCAACTATAGATCAGTTCTAGTTGTTGTACTCATGTACGATTCTAGCTTTTGTCGTTGTATAGTATATTGTGACATTGTATATGCGTTTACAGTGGATATATGTATATATTTTTGCTTCCGCTATATTCTCTTTTACTCTGATGATATTGCTATAGTCAATGATTGAGCCAGAGCCTATCTTTTGGCTCGGTTGTTTGTGGGGGTGAATCGGTTAGATTCCCCGACCTGCACCTTCTAAATGACAATAATTGGCCTAGCTACCGAATATTGAATTTTTGTGCGTGACAACAAATGTTGTCTACTATCATACAAACACAATACAAATGTTCAAAAAACTAAATAGGCATTAACAAATTACAAATCATTGGTAACAAATGAAAAATTATAGACAATAAATTTAAAATGGTTTTTTTAAGAATAATTGTTGCTAACTATCATATAAACGTAATATAAATGTTCAAAAAATCAAATAGACCATTGTTAGTTAACAAATGACAAATAATTGGTAACAAATGACAAATCATTGTCAACAAATAACAAATTCCTTTTTTAAGAAAAAATGTTGTCTACTATCATACAAGTACAATACAAATATTCAAAGAGCCAAATAGACCATTGATAGTTATTGTCACGCCCCAAAATATAGTAATCGGTAGCTAGATCAATTACTGAGTCTCGAGGATGTGCAGGGCGGGGAATCAAAAGATTTGCCCCACAGACAACTGAGCCATAGGCAAATTCTGGCCCAGTCCTTCACAATAGTATCACAATAGAGTAATAAGGGAAAATAGAAATAGCTAAAGACTAAGAAAACAATATCTAAACGTAAGATTCTACAAACCTCTACGCAGCAAGCCCGACAGTAATAACTAGAGAATAAGCCACCAGTTCAGCTCCCAAAAGATCACCACAGCAGCAACTAAAACCTGAAAGAACCTGCCACTGAAAGGGAAATGCGAGAGTGAGCAAAAAACGAGCTCACTAACTCTCGAGAATAGCTAAACGATTATACTAACCAATGAAATGGATATAATAATAAAAATAAGATATAATAATATCTAACGATAAACAATATATATATCTAAATATATACAGGATGCCTAATAGGTATCTAATAGGTACATAACTAGTCTAATGATTATATATAACTATACTATAATTATACATACGCATCTCGGGTAAAGGAGTGCTAAGACTATAACTACGCTGCAATCCCAAGGTCTGCTAACAACACTATAATCACTACCGTGGCCCTCAGCACCACAAACGACTAACTTACCTCAGAAATACAATCGCACACGAGGGTAAACACCCTCGGCTCATAATAATCCAACAGGATTACCCAAACACCAACCAGGCACAACCCCGAAGCTATCAAAAGCTGAGCGAGATCGCCCACAACCAAATAGCCTAAAGCTCACAGCAACCAACAAGACTAATTAACCTAATAAATTAACCAAATGCAGAAGAGGGAGGAATAGATACAGATTGGAGAGGAGTATGCAAAAGGAAGATGAATCTAATTACACCGCAAATCATTTAGGAAAATAGGAATTTTAATAAGAGGAGATGAATATGATGAACTAGGATAATCCCATAATTATCCCAATGTAATGATATGCTATGATGATGATATGATGGAATGAGATAATCTTATGATTATCCCAAGTGCAGAAGTTCTATATTAAAAATAATGTAGAAAGGGTTAAGGATTTCTATCAGAAGAACCTACAAATTGGAAGTATATAGAGATGCAATGATATGCTTGATGATGATGATGATGATGATGATGCGTTATGATGCAGAATGATTTAGCGATGTCAACCCAAAGGGCTAGCCCCCATGACTAAAGTGGGCTGACAACTGCTAAAGAATGATTATCTTAAAGATCCATTATGGATACAGGAACAATTTTTGTAAGCAGACCAGACTGAGGGAACTACACTGGGCGTCATGAGCACCCCAAGGAATCACATCCTCAGTCACATACAAGGAACCAAAGTCCATACCACACACATGTCACATATAATACGGGTCAGGGGATGTATCCGGTCGCAATAAGATAAGAGGATATATTATCAATGGATTTGAGCAAAAATCCTAAAGACTGAAGCACAACTGCTAACAACACCTAACGCACAATAGGATAGCCACCTGCTTGAGAGTGTGGCAACCAAAACTAACACAGATGCCTTTCTGTGACTCAGTTGCACCATCTGAACCTAGATAAAACAACAACTTAACTGCCACGACTTCTAAACAACATAAGTCTCTAAGATTCCTCAAAGCAATATGATTACCATCAAGTACTACAGTACTCTAGTTGTCAACACAGACTAGTACTCATGGGGTGACCTACAAGTGTCCAACAAGTAGCCAATAATCCCCATTAACTGAACCTCATCACAATCCTCCTAATCATGTACATAAGTAACAAGAACGGATGTACAGAAGCCTACCAGGTCTGTCTACACCCAAGGTGACAATCTCCAGGAACGGATGCCCGGCGGTGACAGTTTCCATACACTGATATGACAGTCCCCCTAGTAGATTTCAGCATCACGGGTGACGTACAACTTCATAAACCACTGGCTTAGCCGCGTACCTCACTGAGCCATGCAGTTTCGCTGCCTCCTATATGACGGAAGGGATCACAGCCTTAACAGCCTCATCTAGGGGAAGGAAGGCTTACGAGTAAGCTCTATTAGCTCTAAGAATCATGAGGACAATAAGTGTCATAACATGATAAGCGAACAATCCTAAGGGAAACTATCAGAAGTTCAACATCCACGACCAACCACTAGGGACAAGCTGTCTGCTCATCACCAACAAATAACAGTCCAAGAGATTCCACACTCCCACAGGGAATCTAACATTCCAACCAACCACTAATCACAATGACAGTGGTCAAGGACCAGACCTCGAGAATACAGTGTACACCAAGGCTAATCCAATGACAAATCAAAAAAATAGCAGGCAAGTGGACGAGCTCTGAATCAAAGACCATGCCTTACTGAAGCTATGTCGCCCTAGGACTATCCTGGAACCAAGTCCAGCACCCTAAACAAACCAAGGTGCTACACTATAAGGTAAGAACTATAAACTCTAAACTATACTATCTCCGAGAAATGGCGGCTAAACCTAGCCATCCATACATCTTCACTAATAGCCAAACTTAGTTATTGGAGCCCTGAAACAAGCTGGCCACCCTAATAACTAACCAACAATACCATACTCAATATATTATATATATATTCCACACTCAATATATTATATATATATAATATATTATATATATATATATATTGCGACACTGAGGCGTCGCAACACACTGAGAAATGCCTTATTCTCAACCTCCACGAAGAAAAGATTCCTGAAAACCACCCTCAATGAAATCGGTCTAAGAGAAATCTTATATATCATAGGAGTCATCGTCACATCGACGACAACAGAGAATAACCACCTCTGGCTAATCATAACCTACGGATTCTATATAGTAACTAAACTCACATTATTGCGGGATTTTCTAACTTATCAAACCCTTAAATACTCTCGTCTAAGGTAATGCTAAACGGATAACCAGTAAAGTATCCTAAGCAATTAGCCCACATACTAACCTAGTAACAGATATAATGTACTAAACTATGCATTTCAATAACTCATGGATCAGCATAATAATAGAGTTATTCAGAAAGATAAAACTCGCCAATAACCCAATGAAATGTTCTAGCAGAATCATTCCGAGCAAGCAACCCGAAGCTCTAACGACAGCATGGCGGACATGCCACACGAATTACGTAATAACCCAACTGCAACACTGCAGCCATCACAATAACACAAACAACACCACCACCGTCTAACCCAACACCTACAACCATCACAACTCCCTAAATCATCAAAAACCAAATAACCACAAACCCTAAAATCACCCCACGATCTGAAACCCTATAACCGAGGGTTTCCACTGAAACCAAAATCTGAACAAATTACCCAAATCGCAGGACAACTCATCCACAATGCATCACACATCGCACACAGCCCAACCAATCACCACCACGGAACACCCAAATCCTCCAACAATCACAACCCATAATAATACCCAATACCTACGATTATCGCAAACGCCCCAAACCTCAAATCACCAACAATGCGAACCCAAACAGACCCCCATTATCACAAGCCCTAGAAATCAAACCCTATGCCGAATCGAACTAAAATGAACAGAAAGGAATAGAGAATTTTTTACCTAGGATAATGGCGAAGATCGCGGCGAAGCTTGGCGAGGAATCTGGAGCGAGGGAACGTATATGATAAGAGTTTGGGGAAGAGGGGAGGATTTGAGTTTGGGAAAGATTTGGGTTTGATTTTGGGAGAGGAGAGATAGAAAAATGAAGTTTTAAAACAACCAAAACCTGTTTTCAAGCTTAAAAGGAAAAGCTATTTTTTTTTGCTCACAAGAAATATTTGAATATTTTTAAAAATATTTGAATATTTTCCCCTGCCAAAAATATTCGAGCAAGATAAAAAAATATTCGAATATGGATTATCTTTTCTGAACAGTGATAGAAACTGTAAGAAGAAAAACCCTGAAAACCTAACGGCCAACCTCGGATACCCCGGAATTATACCAAACCACCAACACCACCACACAAACACTACTACAAACCCAACAAAGTTTTCCCATGATATAAGCACCACCTCCACCGCCTCACGGCCACAAAACGCCTAAACCCCTGAAATGGAATCTTTGCACGAAAAACTCTGAAAACCTATCGGCCAATCCAACGGCTCACCGGAACTAGACCAAACCCTAAACACATCAAAAAAGCATCACCACCAACCCATCTAGGGGTTCCCAAGGCTACACCGCCACCTCATCCTCTGAATAACCATCGTTCCACCGAAACTACATAAAAGGAATCTAACATACAAAACCTGTCGAAAGGAATAAATGGATGCATAATGTATGAAAAAGTACATGCGTAATATAAACAGAATATATGTGCAGAACTTAACGTGGAGAAATAATAATAATAATACTTAATAAAAAATAAAAAAATAACCCGAAAATCTGGGACATTACAATCTACCCTTCTTAGAAGTATTTCGCCCCGAAATTTAAAATACCTACTACAGTATAGTATAATATATTTCAAATGTAATGTGTAACCATATCGTACTAGCGGTTACAGAAGGTCAATAAAATAGAAAGCCCCTAAACTCCCCGTCCAGGTACACGACATTATAGCAAAAACAACCTATCATAGATTATGGTTAAATATATTAATATATAATTTGTATGAAAATATATATAGTTTGATTATAAAAACAAATAGGTTAAGAATGCCAAAAACATAAGGGGAAAGTGGAATATGTTGTCCCTTTCCTTATATGAACAACGTGCAACAATCTGATGTATACACAATCCTCAGTCTCATAACACGTATGCTATGAGATCAAGTCTGCGACATACTGAGAAATGCCTTGTCCTCAACCTCCATGATGAAAAGATTCATGATAACTACCCTCAATGAAGTTGGTCTAAGAGGAATCTCAGGAGTCATCGTCACATAAACGACAACTGACAATAACCTACTCTGGCTAATCATAACCTACGGATTCTATCAAGTAACTTACCTCACATTATTGCGGGTTTTTCTAACTTATCAAACCCTTAAATACTCTCGTCTAAGGTAATGCGAAATGGATAACAAGTAAAATATCCTAAGTAAATAACCCACATACTAACCTAGTCACAGATAAAATATACGAAACTGTGCATTTCTATAATTCACGAATCAACATAATAATCTAGTTATTCAGGAAGATAAAACCCGCCTATAACCCGATGCAATACTCCAGAAGAATCAATCCGAGCAACCAACCCAAAGCTCCAACGATAGCATCTCGTGGACATGCCACCCGAATCACGGAGCAACCCAGCCGCAGCGCCGCAGCCATCGTAACAACCCAAACAACATCACCACCGTCCTACGAAGAGAGACATGGTTGGATACTATTTCATGGTGCCTAGTCTTGTCCAGCAAGGTAAAGATATTGTTTGATTAGTTTTTTTGGTGCCCAGTCTCATCCTGCGAAGAGAGACATGGTTGGATACTACTTCTTGGTGCCCAGACTTCTCCTACGTGCAAAGTCATGGTTGGAATAGTTCTCCTGGTGCCCAGTCTCATCCAGCATGGAGAGTAATGGTTGGATGCTAGTTTCTGGTGCCCAGTCATCTCAGGCGAGGTTAAAATGCATGTCTCATAACAACACATCTTGTAGAATTTGTAATAAGTATGGGATTATTCCAAATTTACCACCATCATATCATCATAGCATTGCATCATATCATATTTTGTATACTCTCAGTTCCTCGTAACTCTTATTCTAAATCCTATCATCCATTCTTCTGTTCTTATTCTAAATCACTCACTTCTTCTATTTGCTGAATTATAGATCTTGTTAGTGATCGTGTAGAGTAACTGTAGCGTAATTAAACTGTAGTAGTTGTTGTTGTTTTTGGTTACTTTACATTAAAGATTTTCCCTTTATTATTCACTCCTCACTCTTCTTCGGCACTGGATCACTTAGTTGGTTATTTAGCTTTGTTGGGTTTCGGTGAGCTGTGGTTTTGCTCACCCTCGCTATTTGTTAACATTTTAGAGGTTGAGTAGCTATTTTCTGCCGAGGATTCCAACTGGTTTGTAGATGATTTTGAGGCTGTTGCAGATCTTCATAATTTTAGACATCCCTGTATATGATCTTAGCTTTTGACTGTGTATATTATTCCGGACTTTGTATATATTCAGTTGATGTATATATGTCTTTTGCTTCTGCTATTGTTGTTCATTCTTATTTTTCTCTGATGATTTTTCTTAGTGAATAATTGAGCCAGAATTTGTCTATGGCTTGATCGTTCGTAGGTTAAATCTTTGGATTCCCAACCTGTGCAACCTCGAGTCTCAGTAATCCGTTCAGGTACTGATTATTAGATTTTTGTGTCGTGACTCAGGGATCCTATCAATCTAACGGGGCCAGCCGATGCGGAGTTATTTATATCTCCAATCGCAGTAAGATAAGGAGAGAATATATTATCTAAGGATATGAGCATGATCCTAGAGACTGAAACACAACTGCTATTAACACAGCCAGCACACAATATGATAACCACCTACCTGAGAGCGTGGCACCCAAAAGTAACACAGATTCCCTCCTGTGACTCAATTGCACCATCTAAACCTAGATGAAATAGCAACTTAACCATCACGACATCCAAACGACATCAGTCTCTAAGATTTATAAAAAAAATATGATTACCATCAAGTAAAACAGTACTCTAGCTGTCAACACAGACTAGTACTCATGGGGTAACATACAAAAGTCCAACAAGTAGTCAACAATCCCCAATGACAGAACTGCCTCACAATGCTTCTAATCATGTACATAAGTCTCCAACACGGATGTACAGGATCCAGATTCAACAGAAGGTTTCAGCCGCATTCCAACATCTCGGGTGACGTACAACTTCATAAACCACCTGGCTCAGCCACGGATCACACTGAGCCATGGTGTCTCACTGCCTCCAAGATGAAGGAAGGGAATACAGCCCTAACAGCCTCATCCAGGGTAAAGAAGGCTTAGGAATAATATCAGCTCTAAGAATCATGAGGACAATAAGTATTACAACACGATAAGCAAACAATCCTAAGGTAATCTATCAGAAGTTCACATCCACAACCAATCACCACGGACAAGCCATTTACTCACCATCAACACCTAATAGTCTAGGAGATACCACACTCCCACATGGACTCTAACATTCTAAACAACCACTAATCACAATAACAGTGCTCAAGGACCAGGCCTTGAGAACACAGAGTACACCTAGACTAGTCCTAAGACTAATCTAAACAAAAGCAGGCAAGCGGACGAGCTCAAAATCGAAGACCGTATCTTACTGGAGCTGTGCCGCCCCAAGACTACCCTGGAAATAAGTCCATCAGCCCATACTAACCAAAGTGTTATACTAAAAGGTGAGAACTATAGTCTCTGAACTGCACTATCTCAGAGAAATGGCAGCGAAACCACATGCCGTCCATAAGTCTCTACTAATAGTCAAACCAAGTTACTAGTGCCCCGAAACAAGATGGGTACCCTAATAACTAACCAACAGTAACACACTCAATATATTATACATATATATAGTGACTCTGGGCGTCGCAACATACTGAGAAATGCCTTTGTTCTCAACCTCAATAAACAAAAGATCTGCAATAACTACCCTCAAAGAAATTGGTCTAAAAGAAATCTCAGGAGTCATCGCCACATTGACGACAACAGAGAATAACCACCCCTGACTAAACATAACCTACAGGTTCTATCTAGCAACTAAACTTATAACAAACTCGGGTTTTACTAACTTATCAAACCCTTAAGTACTCTCGCCTAAGGTATGCCAAATGGATAACCCGTGAATGTGTCATAAGAACTTAACCCATATACTAACATAATCACGGTAATAAACATAATAAAATATGTGATGAAATAACTCACAAATCAATATAATGGTCTAGTTATTAAGGAAGATTAAACTCGCCTGATAAAACAACTCCCGGAACAACAATTTCGGCGAAACTGCCCAAACAACACCCCAACGGAAATGTGCTCCGCAAATCGACTTCCGGAACTCCAAATCAATTACGGAAAGGACCAGGAACACCACCACATCAACCACTATGAATTACCGAAGCCCAATCGCAACTCCAACAAAGGATACCTACCCAAAATTGTGTCTCAGATCAGCACCACAACTTAATTCGGCAACAGAAACTGCAGCAAACCCAACCAATTCACCACCGTAAAACCCCATCCCCCAACAATCAACAAACACCAATCAAGCCCACACCTGCGATGAACCCGAAAAAGACACCATGAACCCCAAACTCCAATTATCAACCCCAAACAAACACAAACCTTAAAATCAGCCCAACACCTGCAAACAAACATTGCAAAACCCAATCACCAACAATGCCCATTTGGCCAAAAATACTAAACCCCAATCACCACATTTATAAACCCTGAATTCTGCCCAACAATCACAAGTATACCAACTAAAATCAGTCAACGAAATTGTAAAAGGAATCCGTGAAATCACTCACCGAAGAGGGGCGGTTGAGTTCGGCAAGGGACGGCGTCCAATCGATGGATCGACGACGGAAACGCAGCCCTCTCTCTCTCTCTGTTGAACTAAAATTAGGATGGCTGGAGGTGACGATTCCTCAACCTAAATCAACCCAAGGAAGGAAGAAGGAATTTAAGGAATGAGAGGATTCGGCTTTGGGAGAGGAGAGAGATTCAGTTTGGAGAAGGGAGAGAGAGAGAGTGAAAGAGAAAATGTGAGGAGAGAGAATGGATAATGATATATATATGCGTAATCGAAAAGTCGTTCGAACGATCGTTCGAACGAGAATAGGAAAAATCTAAAAATGTCACCCTGAGGTCCTCCTGAACCACAGACAACACCAAGACCCTCAGAAGACTGGAGCAACCCGAACAACCATCACAACCCTAACAAAGGGTTCCCAAGGTCTAAACACCACCTCTACCGCTTCACGGCCTCCAAAACGCCTAACCCCCGAAAATAAATTTTTTCCTCGGGAAACTCTAAAAACCTACCGGCCACTCCAACGGCTCACCGGAACCACCCCAAATCCCACACACAACACAAAAACATCATTACCAAACTTTCTATGGATTCCCAAGGCCACAATGCCACCTCTTCCTCCGAATCACCCCCGAACTGCCAAAACTACTAAAAGGAATCTAATGGACAAAACCTGCCAAAAGTAATGAATGGATGCAATTTGGATGAAGGAGTATAAGCGGAATATAAGTGCGGAAGTTAACGTTAAGGAATAATAGTTATAATACTATATAAATAAATAAAATGACCCAAAAATCCAAGACATTATACATACAAATACAATACAAATGTTCGAAGAACCAAATAGACCATTGTTAGTTAATAAATTACCAATCATTGGTAACAAATGACAAATCATATTCAAAAAATGACAAATCATTTTTTTGAGTTCAAATGTGGTCTACTATCATACAAACACAATACAAATGTTCATAGGACCAAATAGACCATTGTTAATTAACAAATGACAAAAAATTGGTAACAGATGACAAATCAAAGTCAACAATTAACAAATTGTTTTTTTAAGAAAAAATGTTATCCACTATCATACAAGCACAATACAAATCTTCACATAACCAAATAGACCGTTGATAGTTTTCAAATGAAAAATTATTCGTAAAAAATGTAAAATCGCAGTTAACAAATAACAAATCTTTTTTTAAGTATATATGTTGTCAACTATTATGCAAACAAAATACAAATGGTCATTGAACCAAATAGACCATTGATAGTTAATAAATGGCAAATCATTGGTAACAAATGTCAAATCATTGTCAGCAAATGACAAATCATTTTTTATGAACAAATGTTGTATACTATCATTCAAACACAATATTAATGTTTAAAGAAGCAAATAGACTATTGATAGTTAACAAATGAATAATTATTGATAGCAAATGACAAATTATTTTTTTAAGTTCAAATATTGTCAACTATAATACAAACACAATACAAATATTCAAATAACCAAATTGACTATTGTAAGTTAATAAATGACAAATCATTGGTAATAAATTACAAATCAGAGCTAACAAATAAAAAATGGTTTTTTTAAGAATAATTATTGTCTTCTATCATATAAGCATAATATAAATATTCAAAAAACAAAATAAACCATTGTTAGTTAACAAATGACCAATTATTGATATCAAATGAAAAATTGTTGTCAACAAATAATGAATCATTTTTTAAAGTACAAATGATGTCTACTATCATACAAACACAATACAAATGTTCAAAGAACCAAATCGGCCATTGTTAGTTAACAAATTACAAATCATTGGTAACAAAAGGCAAATCATAGTCAACAAATTTATAATGGATTTTTTAAGAATAATTGTTGTCTACTATAATATAAACATAATATAAATGTTCATAAAACCAATTAGACCATTGTTAGTTTACAAATGAAATATTATTGGTAACAAATGACAAATCGTAGTCCTCAAATGATAAATAATTTTTTTAATTGCAAATATTGTCTACTATTATACAAACACAATACAAATGTTCAAAGAACCAAATTGATAATTGTTTGTTAACAAATTATAAATCATTGGTAACAAATAACAAAATGTAGTCAATAAATGACAAATTGTTTTTTTAAGTTCAAATGTTGTCTACTATAAAAAAAACACAATACAAATGTTCAACGAACCAAATCGACTATTGTTAGTTAACAAATTACAAATCATTAGTAACAAATGGAAAATCATAGTCAACAAATTTCTTATAGTTTTTTTAAGAATAATTATTGTCTACTATCATATAAAAATAATTTAAATGTTCAAAAAACCAAATAGACCATTGGTAGTTAATAAATGACAAATTATTGGTAATAAATGATAAATCGTGGTCTTCTAATTTTAAATAATTTATTTAAGTACAAATATTGTCTACTATCATACAAAGGAAATACAAATGTTCAAAGAACCAAATAGACCATTGTTTATTTACAATTTACAAATCATTGGTAACAAATGACAAATCATAGTCAACAAATTTATAATGGTCTTTTTTAAGAATAATTGTTGTCTACTATCATATAAACACAATTTAAATGTTTAAAAAACCAAATAGACCATTGTTAGTTAACAAATGATAAATTATTGGTAACAAATGTCTAATCATTGTCATCTAATGACAAATAATTTTTTTAAGTACAAATGTTGTCTACTATCATTCAAACACAATACAAATGTTCAAAGAACCAAATAGACTATTGTTTATTAACAAATTACAAATCATTGCTAACAAAAGTCAAATCGTAGTCAAAAAAATGCAATTTTTTAAGTACAAATATTGTCTACTATCATACAAATACAATACTAATGTTCAAAAAACCAATTAGGCAATTGTTTGTTAACAAATTACCAATCATTGGTAACAAATGACAAATCATAGTCAGCAAATGACAAATAATTTTTTTGAGTTCAAATGTGTAATGTCCCGAATTTTTGGGTCATTTTTTTTATTTAGTATTATTGCTATTTTTCCTTCACGTTAATTTCCGCACTTATATTCTGCTTTTACTACTTCATCCAAATTGCATCCATTCATTACTTTTGGCAGGTTTTGTCCATTAGATTCATTTTAGTAGTTTTGGCCGTTCGGAGGTGATTCGGAGGAAGCGGTGGCATTGTGGCCTTGGCAACCCATTGAAAGTTTGGTAATGATGTCTGTGCATTGTATGTGCGATTTGGGGTGGCTCCGGTGAGCCGTTGAAGTGGCCGGTAGGTTTCCGGAGTTTTCCGAGGAAAAGATTCTTTTTTGGGGGTTTAGGCGTTTTGGTGGCCTTGAAGCGGTAAAGGTGGTGCTAAGGCCTTGGGAACCCTTTGTTAGGGTTGTGATGGTTGTTCGGGTTGTTCCAGTCATCTGAGGGTCTCGGTGTTGTCTGTGGTTCAGGAGGGTCTCAAAGTGACATTTTTGGATTTTTCTAGTTCCCGTTCGAACGATCGTTCGAACGACTTGTCGATTACATATTTATATCATTATACTTTCTCTCTCCTCACATTTTCTCTTTCACTCTCTCTCTCTCTCCCTTCTCTAAAATGAATCCTCTCCTTCTATAAATTCTTTCTCCTTTCATTGGGTTGATTTAGGTTGAGGAATCGTCACCCCCGACCATCCTAATTTCAATTCTTCAGAGAGAGAGATTGATGTTCTAGAAAGAGAGAGAGGGCTACGTTTCCATCATCGATCTATCGATTGGACGCCGTCCCTTGCCGAGCTCAGTCGTCCCTCTTCGTTGAGTGATTTTACGGATTCCTTTTAGCATTTTATTGACTCATTTTAGTTGGTATCCCTGTAATTGTTAGGCTGAATTTAGGGTTTATAAATGTGGTGATTGGGGTTTGGTATTTGTGGCCAAATGGGCATTGTTGGTGATTGGGTTTTACAATGTTTGTTTGCAGGTGTTGGGCTAATTTTAAGGTTTGTGTTTGTTTGAGGTTGATGGTTGGAGATTGGGGATCATGGTATCTTGTTTGGGTTTATCGCAGGTGTGGGTTGGATTGGTGCTCGTTGATTTTTGGGGGATGGGGTTTTATGGTGGTGAATTGGTAGGGTTTGTTGCAGTTTCTATTAGTAAATTCAGTTGTGGTGCTGATCTGAAACCCAGTTTTAGGCGGGTATCAATTGTTGGAGTTGCGATTGGGCTCCGGTAACTCATAGTGGTTAATGTGGCGGTATTCCTGGTCCTTTCCATGATTTATTTGGAGTCCCGGAAGTCGATTCGAGGAGCACATTTTTGTCGGGGTGCTGTTTAGACAGTTTCGCCGAGATTATAGTTTCGAGCGTGGTTTTATCAGGCGAGTTTTATCTTCATTAATAACTAGACCATTATATTGATTTGTAGGTTATCACATAGTTTATCATGTTTATTACCGTGATTATGTTAGTATATGGGTTAATTTCTTATGACACATTTACGGGTTATTCGTCTGGCATACCTCAGGCGAGAGTACTTAAGGGTTTGATAAGTTAGTAAAACTAGAGTTAGTTATAAGTTTAGTTACTAGATAGAACTTGTAGGTTATTCACTGTTGTCGTCGATGTGACGATGACTCCCGAGATTCCTCTTAGACCAATTTTATTGAGGGTGGTTATTACGGATCCTTTCTTCCCTGAGGTTGAGAACAAAGGCATTTCTAAGTATGTTGCGATGCCTCAGTGTCGCTATATTTATATTTATATATATAATATATAGAGTGTGGTATTGCTGGTTAGTTATTAGGGTGCCCAGCTTATTTCAGGGCACCAGTAACTAGGTTTGGTAAAGAGTAGAGACTTATGGTCGGCATGTGGTTAGCCGTCATTTCTCTGAGATAGTGTAGTTCTGATCTATAGTTCTTACCCTATAGTATAGACCTTGGTTAGTTCGGGTTGCTAGATTTGGGTCCAGGGTCGTCTTAGGGCAATATAGCTTCAGTAAGACATGGTCGCAGATTCGAAGCTCGTCCTCTTGCCTGTTATTATTTTGATTAGTCTTAGGACAAGTCTAGGTGTACTCTGTGTTCTCGAAGCCTGGTCCTTGGGCACTGTTATTGTGATTGGTGGTTGTTTGGAATGTTGGTTTCCATGTGGGAGTGCGGTATCTCCTGGACTGTTAGTCCTTGATGGTAAGCAGACGGCTTGTCCGTGGTGGTCGATTGTGGATGTTGAACTTCTGATAGATTGCCTTAGGATTATTTGATTTTCGTGTTGTGACACTTATTCTCTTCATGATTCTTAGAGCTATTAGAGCTTACTCGTAAGCCTTCTTTCTCTGGGATGAGGCTGTTAGGGCTGTGTTCCCATCTGTCATCTAGGTGGCGGTAAAACATCAAGGCTCAGTGAGATCCGTGGCTGTGTCAGGTGGTTTATGAAGTTGTACGTCACTCGAGAAGTTGGAATACGGCTGAAACCTCCTGTTGAATCTGGTTCCTGTACATCTGTGTTGGAGACTTATGCACATGATTATAGGGTTTATAATTGTGGTGTTTGGGGTTTGGTGTTTGTGACAAAATGGGCATTGTTGGTGATTGGATTTTGTAATGTTTGTTTGCAGGTTTTGGGCTGATTTAGGGGTTGTGTTTGATTGGGGGATTTGGGCGTTCGGTGGTGAAACATTGGGTTTCGATGTTATTTCAGAGAGGGCTGCCTGAACCGGTGGTTGTTGCCATTTCAGTTTAGATGTTTGCATCGCCAAGTTGCTGATATTATCCGTGAATGATTAGCGAATTTCGCTAACGAAATTACTGCCGTAGTTACTATTATTCTGGAGGAAGGGTTAGGACTGTTTTAACGCCCTTTAAACATTGGGTTCGTGACCTTTCGGCAGCTGATTTTGCGGGGTTAGAGTGGCATATCATCATGTGATCATGGGTGATCAGAGTAGTGCAGCATAGCGTGGTGAACCGTGGGTTTAAATGCAGTTTTGTTACTTAATTCAGATTTGGTGTTGCTTTGATTTTGAATTTGGGCGGGAATCCATTGTTGGAAATGTGTTTGGGCTTTGGGCCTTGATAGTGGCTGATGTGCTGGTGTTCCTGGTCCTTTCCGAGATTGATTTGGAGTTCCAGAAGTCAATTCTCGGAGCACATTGTCGTTGAGGTGCTGTTTGGGCAGTTTCGCCGAGATTGTCGTTCCAAGCATATCGCCAGGCGAGTTTTATCTTCCTTAATAACTAGACCATTATATTGATTTGTAAGTTATAGTATCACATAGTTTATCATGTTTATTACCATGATTATGTTAGTATTTGGGTTAATTGCTTATGACACATTCACGGGTTATCCATTTGGCATACCTCAGGCGAGAGTACTTAAGGGTTTAATAAGTTAGTAAAACCCGAGTTAGTTATAAGTTTAGTTACTAGATAGAACATGTAGGATATGTTTGGTCAGAGGAGGTTATTCTCTGTTGTCGTCGATGTGACGATGACTCCTGACATTCCTCTTAGACCGATTTCATTGAGGGTGGTTATTACGGATCCTTTCTTCGCTGAGGTTGAGAACAAAGGTATTTCTCAGTATGTTACGATGCCTCAGCGCCACTCTATTTATATATATATATATAATATACAGAGTGTGGTATTGTTGGTTAGTTATTAGGGTTTCCAGCCTGTTTCAGGGCACTAGTAACTAGGTTTGGCAAATAGTAGAGACTTATGGTCGGCATGTGGTTAGCCGCCATTTATCGAAGATAGCGTAGTTTAGAGACTGCAGTTCTTACCCTAAAGTATAGCACTTAGGTTAGTTTGGGTTGCTGGATTTGGTTTTAGTGTAGTCTTAGGGCGATATAGCTTCAGTAAGATATGGTTTTCGATTCGAAGCTCGACCTCTTGCCTGCTATTGTTATGATTAGTCTGAGGACTAGTCTAGGTGTACTTCGTGTTCTCGGGGCCTGGTCCATGAGCACTGCCATTATGATTGGTAGTCGCTTGGAATGTTGGATTCCATGTGGGAGTGTGGTATCTCCTGGACTGTTAGTCGTTGATGGTGAGATGACGGCTTGTCCGTGGTGGTTTGTTGTGGATGTTGAACTTCCAATAGTTTGCCTTAGGATTGTTTGCTTATCGTGTTGTGACACTTATTGTCCTCATGATTCTTAGAGCTATTAGAGCTTACTCGTAAACCCTTTTTCCCTGAGATGAGGCTATTAGGCTGTGTTTCCTTCCATCATCTAGGAGGCAGTGAGACAGTATGGCTCAGTGAGATCCGCTGCTGAGACAGGTTGTTGATGAAGTTGTAGGCCACCCGAGATGTTGGAATACGGCTGAAATCTCCTGTTGAATCTGGTTCCTGATATCCGTATTGAAGACATATGTACATGCTTAGGTAGATCGTGAGGTAGTTCTGTTATGGGGGATTATTGACTACTTGTTGGACTCTTATAGGTCGCCACATGAGTACTAGTCTGTATTGACAGCTAGAGTACTATTGTACTTGATGGTAATCATATTGCTTTAATGAATCTTAGAGACTGATGTTGTTTAGATCACGTGACGGTTAAGTTGTTGTTTCATCAAGGTTTAGATGGTGCAACTGAGTCACAAGAGGGAAAATGTGTTAGTTTTGGTTACCACGCTCTTAGGCATGTGGTTAGACAATTGTGTGTTAGCTGGGCTAACAACAGTTGTGTTTCAGTCTCTAGGATCATTCTTTTCTTTATTTTACTACGATTGGATACATAAACAATTCCGTATCAGCTGGCCCCCGATGTTAATAGGATCCGTGGATCGGGTTAAAGTTTTAGAGCTGATGATATGGTTGGATTAGTTTTCCTGGTTCCCTATCTTGTCCTACGAAAAGAGACATGGTTGGATACTATTTCCTGGTTCCCAGTCTTTTCCTGCGAGTGAAGTTATGGTTTAATGCTAGTTCCTGGTTCCCAGATTCCTCAGGGGAGGTTTAATACATTTGTTTATATCTTTTAGTCTGGTCGAGCTAGTGCAGTATAATGTAGCCTTGTATCCAACAATATCCGGTAAGGTAAATCCATTTTCAGCAGTTGTCAGCCCACTTTACTCTTGTGGGCTAGCCCTTTGGGATGACGTCGCTAAATCATTCAGCATTGGGATAGGTATGGGACTATCCCACTTCATCATAAACCATTATGCATCATAACATCATCATCATCATCATCATCATCAAGCATATCATTGCATCTCCGCATACTTCCTTATCAGAGTCAACAAATGACAAATCGTTTTTTGAAGTATAAATGTTGTCTACAATAATACAAGCTCAATAAAAATGTTCAAATAACCAAATAGACCATTGTTAGTAAACAAATGACAAATCATTGGTAATAGATGACAAATCATAGTCAACAAATGAAAAATAGTTTTTTTTAATAATAATTGTTGTCTACTATCATATAAACATAATACAAATGTTCAAAAAACAATTTAGACCAATGTTAGTTAATAAATGATAAATTATTGGTAACAAGTGACAAATCATAAAATGATAAATGGTTTTTATAAGAATAATTTTTATCTATAGACCAAATAGACCATTGTTAGTAAACAAATGACAAATCATTGGTAATAAATGACAAATCATAGTCAACAAATAAAAAATGGTTTTTTTAATAATAATTGTTGTCTACTATCATATAAACATAATATAAATATTCAAAAAACTAAATTGACCAATGTTTGTTAACAAATGAAAAATTATTGGTAACAAGTGACAAATCGTAGTCATAAAATGAAAAATGGTTTTTTTAAGAATAATTTTTATCTACTATCAAATAAACATAATACAAATGTTCAAAAAACCAAATTGACCATTCTTAGTTAACAAATGACAAATCATTGGTAGCAAATGAAAAATCATAGTCAACAAATTAAAAATAGTTTTTTTAAGAATAATTGTTGTCTACTATCATATAAACATAATATAAATGTTAAAAAAACAAATAGAACATTGTTAGTTAAAAAAGGAGGAATTACTGGTAACAAATGGCAAATCGTTGTCATCAAATGACAAATAATTTTTTTTAAGTACAAATGTTGTCTACTATTATACAAACACAATACAAATATTCAAAGAACCAAATTGACTATTGTTAGTTAACAAATTACAAATCATAGTCAATAAATTTAAAATTGTTTTTTTAAGAATAATTGTTGTCTACTATCATATAAACATAATATAAATATTCGTAAAACAAGTTAGACCATTGTTAGTTTAAAAAAGAAAAATTATTGGTAATAAATGACAAATCGTAGTTATCAAATGACAAATAATTTTTTTAATTACAAATATTGTCTACTATCGTACAAACATAATACAAATGTTCAAAGAACCAAATTGATCATTGTTTGTTAACAAATTACAAATCATTGGTAACAAATGACAAATCGCAGTTAACAAATGACAAATCATTTTTTTGAGTTCAAATATTGTCTACTATTATAAAAGCATAATACAAATGTTCAAAGAACCAAATGATCCGTTGATAGCTATCTAATGACAAATTATTCGTAACAAATGACAAATCGAAGTCAACAATTGACAAATAATTTTTTAAAGTTTATATGTTGTCTACTATTATACAAACAAAATGCAAATGCTCAAAGAACCAAATTGTAATGTCCCCGATTTTTCGAGTTATTTTTTTTATTAACTATTAAGTATTTGTATTGTTATTTTTATATGTTATATTGTTATGCATTCGCATTATTTCTATGGGCTGGTTCTGTGTAGTTTCCGTCCGGTAGTTTCAGCGGCTTAGGGCGGATTAGTTTATATGGTGACCTTGGGAACCCTAGATGGGTTGGTGGTGATGTTTGTTTGATGTGTTCGTGGTTTGGTGTTGTTTCGGTGAGCCGTTGGATTGGCCGATAGGTTTTTGGAGTTTTTCGTGCAAAGATTCATTTTTGGGGGTTTAGGCATTTTGGTGGCCGTGAAGCGGTAGAGGTGGTGTTTAGGCCTTGGGAACCCTTTGTTAGGGTTGCAATGGTTGCTCGAGTTGTTCTTGTCTTCTGAGGGTCTTGGTGTTGTGTGTGGTCCCGGGGGACCTAAGAGTGACATTTTTGGATTGTTTCAGTTCCCGTTCGAACGATCGTTTGAATGACTTGTCAGTTATATATATATATCATTATCCATTCTCTCTCCTTACATTTCTCTTTCACTCTAACTCACCTCTTCTAACTGAATCCTCTCCTCCCTCGCTTGCCAATTTCTTCGTGGATTCTACGCCGTGATCTTCACCGTTTTCCCTCGGTGAGTAATTCCTCTCTCTCTCACTCTTGTATCATTGGCTGATTTCAGTTTTGGAGTGAATCCTTTTAATGTCGGACTAATTTTAGAGTTTATGATTATTGGGTGTATTGTTGATTTGAGCAGTGTGATCATTACGGATGTTGGCCGGTGGCGGTGATTGCGTGGGTTGAATTGTTGGTGTTTGGTTGGGCTTTCTTGCAGCCGTTTGGTGGTATGATTGGGGTTTAGTGTGGTTGGGAAGAGGAGGTGTGGTAGCTATTCAAGGTAGTAATTGTTGCCGTTTTGGAGAGGGCAGCCTAAGCCGACAATTGTTGTCGTTTTAGTTCAGAAATTACTGTCGTAGTTACTGTTATTTTGGAGGAAGGGTTAGGATTGTTTTAACGCCATTTGAACACATGGTTCGTGATTGTTGGGCAGCTGATTTGTCGGCTTATAGTGTCATATCTTCATATGATTATGGGTGATCGGAGTAGCGCAGTGTAGCGTGGTGAACCATGGGTTTAGATGCAGTTTGGTTACTGAATTCGGATTTGGTGCTGTTTCGATATCGAATTTGGGTGGGAATCCTTTGTTGGAATTGTGTTTGGGCTCCGGGCCTTAGTAGTGGTTGATGTGGTGGTGATCCTCGTCCTTTCTGTTTGGGCAGTTTTGTCGAGATTGTCGTTCCGAGCATATCGTCAGGCGAGTTTTATCTTCCTTAATAACTAGACTATTATATTTATATGTGAGTTATTGTATCACATAGTTTATCACGTTTATTACCTTGATTATGTTAGTATATGGGTTAATTATTTATGACACATTCACGGGTTATCCGTTAGGCATACCTCAGGCGAGAGTACTTAAGGATTTGATAAGTTAGTAAAACCCGAGTTAGTTATAAGTTTAGTTACTAGACAGAACCTGTAGGTTATGTTTGGTCAGAGGAAGTTATTCTCTGTTATCGTCGATATAACGATGACTCCTGAGATTCCTCTTAGACTAATTTCATTGATCGCGGTTATTGCGGATTCTTTCTTCGCTGAGGTTTAGAACAAAGATATTTCTCAGTATGTTGCGACGCCTCAACGTCATTACATTTATATTTATTTATATAAAATATCGAGTGTGCTATTGTTGGTTAGGTATTAGGGTGCACAGCTTTTTTCAGGGTACTTGTAACTAGGTTTGGCAAATAGTAGAGACTTATGGTCGGCATGTGGTTAGCCACCATTTCTTTGAGATATTGCAGTTCAGAGACTATAGTTCTCACCCAATATAATAGTAACTTGGTTAGTTTGGGTTGCTGGATTTTGTTCCAGGGTAGTCTTAGGGCGATATTGCTTCAGTAAGACATGGAATTCGATTCAGAGCTCGAACTCTTGCATGTTATTGTTTTGATTAGTCTTAGGACTAGTCTAGGTGTACTCGGTATTCTCGAGGCCTTGTCCTTGAGCACTGTCATTGTGATGGGTGGTTGTTTGGAATGTTGGATTCCATGTGGGAGTGTGGTATCTCCTAGACTGTTAGTCGATGATGGTGAGCAGATGGCTTATCTGTGGTGGTTGGTTGTGAATGTTGAACTTCCGATAGTTGGCCTTAGGATTGTTTGCTTATCGTGTAATTATACTTATTGTCCTCATGATTGTTAGAGTTATCAGAGCTTACTCTTAAGCCTTCTTTCACTGGGATGAGGAGGTTAGGGCCGTGTTCCATTCTATCATCTAGGAGGCAGTGAGGCAGCATGGATCAGTAAGATCTGCGGCTGAGCCAGGTTGTTTAGGAAGTTGTACGTCACTCGAGATGTTCGAATGAGACTAAAACCTCCAGTTGAATCCGGTTCCTGTACATCCGTATTGGAGACTTATGTACATGATTAGGAGGATTGTAAGGCAGTTCTGTAATTGGGGATTGTTGACTACTTGTTGGACTCTTGTAGGTCACCCCATGAGTACTAGTCTGTATTGTCAGCTTGAGGACTGTTGTACTTAATGGTAATCATATTGCTTTATTGAATCTTAAAGACTAATGTCGTTTAGATGTCGTGACGGTTAAGCTGCTATTTCATCTAGGTTTAGATTATGCAATTCAGTCACAAGAGGGCATCTCTGTTAGTTTTTGTTGCCACCCTCTCAGGCAGGTAGTTATCCTATTGTGTGCTAGCTGTGCTGAAAGCAGTTTTGTTTCAGTCTCTAGGATCATCCTCACATCCATAGATAATATATTATCTCCTTATCTTACTGCGATTGGATACATAAACAATTCTGCATCAGCTATCCCCCGATAGGTTAATAGGATCCCTGGATCGGGTTAATGTTTTAAAGGTGATGATATGGTAAGATTTGTTTTCCAGGTTCCCAATCTCGTCCTACCAAGAGAGGCATGGTTGGATACTATTTCCTGGTGCCCAGTCTTCTCCTGCGAGTGAAGTTATGGTTGGATGGTAGATCCTTGTGCTCAGACTCATCAGGCGAGGTTGAAATACCTATGTTAGTATTTTTAGCCTGGTCGAGCTAGTGCAGTATATCGTACCCTTGTATCCAGCAATATCCGGTAAGGTAAATCCTTTGTCTGTAGTTGTCAGCCCACTTTAGTCTTGGGGGCTAGCCCTTTGGGTTGACATCGTTAAATCATTCAGCATTGGGATAGGTATGGGACTATCCCACTTCATCATAAACTTGACCATAATATTGATTTGTGAGTTATTGTATCGTATAGCTTATCATGTTTATTATCGTGATTAGGTTAGTATATGGGTTAATTCTTATGACACATTCATAGGTTATTCGTTTGGCATACCTCAGGTGAGAGTATTTAAGGGTTTGATAAGTTAGTGAAACCCAAGTTAGTTATAAGTTTAGTTACTAGTTAGAACCTGTAGGTTATGTTTGGTCATAGGAGGTTATTCTTTGTTGTCGTCGATGTGACGATGACTATTGAGATTCTTCTTAGACCGATTTCATTGTGGGTGGTTATTGCGAATCCTTTCTTCGCTGAGGTTTAGAACAAATGCATTTCTCAGTATTTTGCGATACCTCCGCGTCACTATACTTATATTTTAATATATAAAATATAGAGTGTGGTATTGTTGGTTAGTTATTAGGGTGCCCAGCTTGTTCCAGGAGACTAGTAACTAGGTTTGGCAAATAGTAGAGACTTATGGTCGGCATCTGGTTAGCCGTCATTTCTCTTAGATAGTGTAGTTCAGAGACTATAGTTCTCAACCTATATTATAGCACCTTGGTTAGTTTGGGTTACTTGATTTGGTTCCAGGGTAGTCTTAGGGCGATATAGCTTTAGTAAGACATGGTCTTCGATTTGGAGCTCCCCCTCTTGCCTGCTATTATTTTGATTAGTCTTAGGACTAGTCTAGGTGTACTCTATGTTCTCGAGGCCTTGTCCTTGAGCATTGTCATTGTGATTGGTGGCTATTTGAAATGTTGTATTCCATGTGGGGGTGTGGTATCTCCTAGACTGTTAGTCGTTGATGGTTAACAGACGGCTTGTCCGTGGTGGTTGATTGTGGATGTTGAACTTCCGATAGTTTGCCTTAGGATTGTTTGCTTATCGTTTTGTGACACTAATTGTCCTTATGATTCTTAGAGCTATTAGAGCTTACTCGTAAGCATTCTTTCCCTGGGATGGGGCTATTAAGGCTGTGTTCCCTTCTGTCATCTTGGAGGCAGTAAGACAGTATGGCTCAGTGAGATCTGCGACTGAGCCATGTGGTTTATGAAGTTGTACGTTACCCGAGATGTTGGAATGCGGCTAAAACTCCTGCTGTATCCGGTTCCTGTACATCCATACTGGAGACTTATGTACATTATTAGGAGGATTATGAGGCAGTTTTGTTATTGGGGATTGTTGACTGCTTATTGTACTCTTGTAGGTCCCCCATGAGTACTAGTCTGTGTTGACAGCTAGAGTACTGTTGTACTTAATGGTAATCATATTGCTTTAATGAATCTTAGAGACTGATGTCATTTAAATGTCGTGATGGTTAAGTTGCTGTTTCATTTAGGTTTAGATGGTGCAACTGAGTCACAGGAGGGCATCTGTATTAGTTTTGGTTGCCACGCTCTCAAGCAGGAGGTAATCCTATTGTGCGTTGGCTATGTTAACAGTAGTTGTGTTTCAGTCTCTAGGATCATGCTCACATCCATGGATAATATATTCTCTCCTTATCTTACGGCGATTGGATACTTAAAAAATTCTGCATCAGCTGTACCCCATTAGGGTGATAGGATCCCTGGATCGAGCTAAAATTTTAGAGGTGATGATATGGTTGGATTAGTTTTCCTGGTGCCCAGTCTCGTCCTACGAAGAGAGACATGGTTGGATTCTATTTCCTGGTGCCCAGTCTTCCCCTGCGAGTGAAGTTATGGTTGAATGTTAGTTCCTGGTGCCCAGACTCCTCAGGAGAGGTTGAAATACCTATGTTAATATCTTTTAGTTTGGTCGATCTTGTACAGTATATTGTACCCTTGTATCCAACAATATCCGGTAAGGTAAATGCTTTTTCAGCAGTTGTCAACCCACTTTAGTCTTGGGGGCTAGCCTTTTGGGTTGACATCGCTAAATCATTCAGCATTGGGATAGGTATGGGACTATCCCACTTCATCATAAACCACTCTGCATTATAAAATCATCATCAAGCATATCATTGCATCTCCGCATACTTCCTTATCATAGCTTCTTCTGATACAAATCCTTAACCCTTTTCTGCATTATGAATAATATAGAATCTTCTGCACTTGGGATAATCATAGGATTATCTAATTCCATCATATCATCTGCATAACATATCATTACATTGTGATAATTATGCGATTATTCTAGTTCCTCATATTCTTCTCCGCTTATTAAATTCCTCTTCTCCTAATTGATTTATGGTGTAATTAAATTCCCCTTCCTTCTGCATATTCATCTCCACCCTGCATCTATTCCTCCCTCTTCTGTATCTAATATAATTTATTAGGTTAATTAATCTGGTTGGCTGTTGTGAGCTTTAGGCTGGTATCTTGTTATGGGCGATCTTGCTTAACTTGTGATAGCTTCGGTGTTGTACCTGGTTGGGGTTTGGGAAAGCCAGTTAGATTACTGTGTGCCGAAGGTTGTTTACCCTTGCGTGTGATTGTATCTCTGAGAAATATTAGTTGCGCGTGGCGCTGAGAGCCACGGTAGTGATTAAAGTGTAGTTAGTGGTCATTGTGACTGGAGTGTAGATTAGCATTCCTTTGCGCAAGGTATATTTATAGATAAATTTATTAAAGTTAGTATACATACGTATACCTATTAGTTATCCTATATGTATATAGATTACATATACATTCTTTATCTTTAAATATTATTATATCCCACTATCATTACTACTTATCTCAATCTCATTGGTAAATATACTCGTTTAGCTCTTCTTGGGAGTTAGTGAGCTCGTTGTTTGCCCACTCTCGCATCCCCCTTTAAGTGGCAGGTTGTTTTAGGTTTTAGTTGTTGCTGTGATAATCTTTAAGGAGCTGAGCTGGAGGCTCATTCTCCAGTTGTTACAGTTGATAGTTAACAAATCGCAAATTACTGGTAAAAATGTTAAATCATTGTCAGCAAATGGAAAATTGTTTTTGAAGTATAAATGTTGTCTACAATCATGCAAACATAATATGAATGTTTAATAAACCAAATTGACTATTGATAGTTAAATGAAAAATTATTGATAGCAAATGACAAATCGTTTTTTAAAGTTCAAATGTTGTCTACTATCATACAAACAAAATACAATTGTTCAAATAACCAAATAGACCATTGATAGTTAACAAATGGCAAATCATTTGTAATGTCCCAAAATTTCAGAGTAATTTTTTAGTTTATTATTAAGTATTGTTACTATGATTCATATATTGTTATTCATTATGCATCCATTTATTCCTTTCGGCAGGTTTAGTATGTTAGATTCAATTTATGAAGTTTTGTTGGTACGGTGGTTATTCGGAGGAGGAGGTGTCATTGTGGCCTTGGGAACCCCTAGATGGGTTGGTGGTGATGCTTATTTGATGTGTTTGTGGTTTGCTATGTTTCCGAGCAAAAATTCATTTTCGGTGGTTTAGGCGCTTTGGTGGCCGTGAAGCGATAGAGGTGGTGTTTAGACCTTGGGAACCCTTTGCTAGGGTTGCGATGGTTGTTCTGGTTGTTCTAGTCTTTTGAGGGTCTTGGCATTGTGTGTGGCTCAGGAGGACCTCAGAGTGACATTTTTAGATTTTTCCAGTTTTTGTTCGAACTATCGTTCGAACGACTGGTCGGTTATATATATCATTATCCATTCTCTCTCCTAATATTAGTCTTTCACTCTCTCTCTCTTCTCCTAACCGAATCCTCTCCTCTCCAAACCGAATCTTCTCCTCCCTCGCTTGCCGATTTCTTCATAGATTCTTCGCCGTGATCTCCGCCGTTTTCCCTCGGTGAGTAATTCCCCTCTCTCTCTTGTATCATTAGTTAATTTCGGTTTTGGTGAGAACCCTTGTGATGTTGGACTGATTTAGGGTTTATGATTAGCAGGTGTATTGTTGATTTGAGGAGTGTGATCAATGTTGGTGTTGGCCGGTGGCGGTGATTGCGTGGGTTGAATTGTTGGTGTTTGGGTGCCTAAAATTATGGGGTTTTCTTGCAGCTGTTAGGATGGTGATTAGGGTTTGGTGTAGTTAGATATAGGAGGTATGGTGGCTATTCTAGGTTGTAGTTGTTGCCGTTTTGGAGAGGGCTGTCTGAGCCGACAATGGTGGCCGTTTTGGTTCAGAAATTACTGCCATAGCTACTGTTATTATGGATGAAGGGTTAGGACTGTTTTAACCCCCTTTGAACACCGGGTTCGTGATTGTTGGGCAGCTGATTTGGCGGGGTTAGAGTGGCTTATCTTCATGTGTTTACGAGTGGTCGGAGTAGCGCAGCGTAGCGTGGTGGACCATGGGATTAGATGCAGTTTTGTTGCAGAATTCAGTTGTAGGGCTGATCTGAAAAGCAGTTTCGGAGGGGTATCTTTTGTCGGAGTTGCGATTGGTCTCCGGTACTTCATAGTGGTTGATGTTGTGGTGTTCTTGGTCTATTCCGTGAATGATTTGGAGTTCCAGAAATCGATTCGCGGAGCACATTTCCGTTGGGGTGCTGTTTTGGCAGTTTCGTCGAGATTGTCGTTTCGAGCATATCGTCAGGCGATTTTTATCTTCCATAATATCTAGAACATTATGTTGATTTATGAGTTATTGTATCACATAGTTTATAATGTTTATTTCTGTGATTATGCTAGTATATGGGTTAATTGCTTAGAACACATTCACGGGTTATCCGTTTGGCATACCTTAGGCGAGAGTACTTAAGGGTTTGATAAGTTAGTAAAACCCGAGTATGTTATAAGTTTAGTTACTATATTGAACCCGTAGGTTATGATTAGCCAGATGAGGTTATTCTCTGTTGTCGTCGATTTGACGATGACTCCTATGATTTCTCTTACACCGATTTCATTGAGGGTAGTTCTCATGAATCCTTTATTCGTTGAGGTTGAGAACAAATGCATTTCTCAGTATGTTGCGATGCCCAGAGTCGCTATATATATATGTATAATATATTGAGTGTGGTACTGTTGGATAGTTATTAGGGTGCCCAGCATGTTTCAGGGCCCTATTAACTTGGTTTGACTATAAGTAGAGACTTATGGACCCCATGTGGGTTTCGCCGCCATTTCTCTGAGATAGTGTAGTTCAGAGACTATAGTTCTCACCATATAGTATACCACCCTGGTTAGTATGGGTTGCTAGACTTGGTTTCAGGGTAGTCTTGGGGGGACATCGCTTCAGTAAGATGTGGTCTTCGATTCGAAGCTCGTCCTCTTGCCTGCTATTATTTTGATTAGTCTTAGGGCTAGTCTAGGTGTACTCTGTGTACTCGGGGCCTGGTCCTTGAGCACTGTCATTGTGATTGGTGGTTGTTCGGAAAGTTAGATTCCATGTGGGAGTGTGGTATCTCCTAGACAGCTAGTTGTTGATGGTAAGCAGACGGCTTGTCCGTGGTGGTTGATTGTGAATGTGAACTTCTGATCGTTTGCCTTAGGATTGTTTTCTTATTGTGTTGTGATACATATTATCCTCATGATTCATAGAGCTGATAAAGCTTACTCGCAAGCCTTCTTTCCCCGGGTTGAGGCTGTTTAGGTTGTGTTCCCCTCCGTCATCTAGGAGGCTGTGAGGCAGCATGGCTCAGTGAGATCCACGGCTGGGCCAGGTTGTTTATGAAGTTGTACGTCACTCATGATGTTGGGCCAGGTGGTAGCTTATGTACATGATTAGGAGGATTGTGAGTTGTTTTATTATTGGGGATTGTTGACTACTTGTTGGACTCTTGTAGGCCACCCCATGAGTACTAGTCTGTGTTGACAGCCAGAGTACTATTGTACTTGATGGTAATAATATTCCTTTGAGGAATCTTAGAGACTGATATTGTTTAGGTATCGTAACGGTTAAGTTGTTGTTTCATCTAGGATTTGATGGTGAAACTGAGTCATAGGAGGGCATCTGTGCTAGTTTAGGTTTTCACGCTCTCAGGCAGGTGGATATCCTATTGTGTACTGATTGTGTTAACAACAACTGTGTTTCAGTCTCTAGGATCATACTCACATCCATTGATAATATATTCTCACTTTATCTTACTGCGATTGGATACATAAACAACTCCACATCGGCTGTCCCCGATAGGTTGATAGGATCCTTGGATCGGGCTAAAGTTTTAGAGGTGAAGATATGGTTGGATTAGCTTTCCTGGTGCCCAGTCTCGTCCCGCGATGAGAGACATGGTTGGATACTATTTCCTGGTGCCAATCTTCTCCAGCGAGTGAAGTTATGGTTGGAATAGTTATCTTGTTGCCCAGTCTCATCCCGAGGGGAGAGACATGGTTGGATGCTAGTTCCTGGTGCCCAGACTCCTCAGGCGAGGTTGAAGTACCTATGTTAATATCTTTGAGTCTGGCCGAGCTTGTGCAGTACATCGTACCCTTGTATCAAACAATATCCAGTAAGGTAAATACTTTTTCAACAGTTATCAGCCCACCTTAGTCTTGTGAGCTAGCCCTTTGGGTTGACATCGCTAAACCATTGCATTTGGTATAGGTAAGGGACTATCCCGCGTCATCATAAATCTTTCTGCATCATCATGATCATCATCAAGCATATCATTGCATCCCTGCATACTTTCAATTCGTAGGTTCTTCTGATAGAAATCCTTAACCCTTTCTGCATTATGCTTTAATAAAAAATCTTTTGCACTCGGGATAATAGTAAGATTATCTCTTTCCATCATATCATCATCATACCATATCATTGCATTGGGATAATTATGGGATTATACTAGTTCATCATATTCCTCTACCCTTATCTTAAATTCTTCTTCTCCTAATTGATTGCGGTATCATTAGATTCTTCTTCCTTCTGCATATTCCTCTCCTTTCTGCATCTACTCCTCCCTCTTTTGTATCTAGTTAATTTATTAGGTTGATCAGTCTTGTTGGTTGCTGTGAGCTTCTGGCTGGTTTCTGGTGGTGGGCAATCTCGTTTAGCTTATGATAGTTTTAGGATGGTGCCTGGTTAGGGTTTGGATAACCCGGTTGGTATCTAGTTGGCTGAGGGCTGTTCACCCTTATCTGTGATTGTATCTCTGAGATAGATTAGTTGCGCGCGGTGCTGAGAGCCACGCTAGTGATTAGAGTGTGGTTAGTGGTTCCTGTGACTGGAGTGTAGACTCAGCACTCCTTCGCACGAGGTATAATTATAAATAGATTTATTAGAGTTAGTATATATACGTATACCTATTAGTCATCCTATATATATTTATATATATACATTGGTTCTCGTCAGATATTATTATATCATATTATCATTAATGTTTTTTATCCATCTCATTGGTTAGTATAATCGTTTAGTTATTCTTGGGAGTTAGTGAGCTCGTTGTTGCTCACTCTCGTATCCCACTTTCAGTAGCAGGTTGCTTCAGGTTTTAACTACTGATGTGGTGATCTTTGGGGAGTTGAGCTGGAGGCTCAATCTCTTTTTATTGTAGTCGGGCTTGCTGCATAGAGGTTTGTAGAATCTCATGTTTAGATTCTGCTATCTTAGTGTTCCGCTGTTTATGTTTCCTTATTACTCTTTTGTGATACTACTGTGAATGACTGGGCCAAAATTTATCTACGGCTCGGTTGTTCGTGGGGCGAATCTGTGGATTGCCCGACCTGCACAGCTTCGGATCTAGTAATTGGTCTAGCTACTGATTATTAGATTTAGGGGAGTGACAAACTTGGTATCAGAGCTCTAGGTTAACTCCTATCTCAGTGTCTAGTACTCATAGGTTGAGTTATTCTTTAGAATGAGTTAGGATGATTCCTTGGTATCTTGTGTCTTTTGTGCCAGTTTGGTTAGAGAGTTTATCTCTTGAGGCCTTCTACGTGTAGGCTCTTGTTTTAGATTTAGAGAACTCAAGATGTTTACCTTGAATCCTTAGAATAGTGATTGATTGGCTTCTAGTGGTAGTGGTTTCACTGTTGGTTTTGGGTTTGGGTTTTGACTTCAGATTTGCGATTTTACACTATTTGGGCGACGCTGTGTTTACCGTCGTAGTAGTATCAACATGTATTCCATTTTAATGTTTATCTTATCGAGATTCAGGTATTTTCTCTTAATCGAGTCCAGATCGATTAGGTTATTGGATCTGACCGTTTGGATTGGTTTCTATTATTTATTGAATGCATCGTTTTAACCAATTTTTTCAATCTCTTGTATCGCAGACTTGATCTCATGGCAGACGTGTTATGAAACTGGGGGATGCTGTACACATCAGATTTTGATGTAGTTCATATAGGGAGAGGGGCATCATATTCTACTTTCCCATATGACGATTTTTGTATCTTTAAACTAATTATTTTTATAATCAAACTATATATATTTTTTCATACAAATTATATATTAGCATATTTTTACCCAAAATATTTGCTAAGTTACCTAGAAAGGTTTTGTCGCATACCTGGACGAGGAGTTCAGGGGGGGCTTTCTATTTACCGACCTTGGGTAACCGCTAGTACGATATGGTTACACATTACATTTAAAATATACTATACTATACTTAGTAAGTATTTTAAATTTTGGGACAAAATTATTCTAAGGAGGGTAGATTGTAATGTCCCAGAATTTCAGGGTAATTTTTTTGCTTATTATTAAGTATTGTTACAATGATTCATATATTGTTATTCGTTATGCATACATTTATTCCTTTCGGCAGATTTTGTATGTTAGATTCATTTTATGTAGTTTCGGTGGTACGGTGGTTATTCGGAGGAGGAGGTGGCGTTGTGGCCTTGGGAACCCCTAGATGGGTTGGTGGTGATGTTTATTTGATGTGTTTGTGGTTTGGTGTGGTTCTGGTGAGCCGTTGGATTGGCCGATAGGTTTTCAAAGTTTTCCGAGCAAAAATTCCTTTTCGGGGGTTTAGGCATTTTTATGGCCGTGAAGCGGTAGAGGTGGTGTTAGACCTTGGGAACCCTTTGCTAGGGTTGTGATGGTTTTACAGGTTGTTCCAGTCTTCTGAGGGTCTTGGCATTGTGTATGGTTCAGGAGGACCTCAGAGTGACATTTTTGGATTTTTCCAGCTTTCGTTCGAACGACTGGTCGGTTATATATATCATTATCCATTCTCTCTCCTTAAATTTCTCCTTTACTCTATCTCTCATCTTCTAACCGAATCCTCTCCTCTCCAAACCACATCCTCTCCTCCCTCGCTTGCCGATGTCTTCGTAGATTCTTCGCCGTGATCTCTACCGTTTTCCCTCGGTGAGTAATTCCCCTCTCTCTCTTGTATCATTAGTTAATTTCGGTTTTTATGAGAACCCTTGTGTTGTTGGACTGATTTAGGGTCTATGATTAGGGGGTGTATTGTTGATTTGAGGAGTGTGATCATTGTAGGTGTTGGCCGGCGGTGGTGATTGCGTAGGTTGAATCGTTGGTGTTTGAGTGCCTAAAATTATAGGGTTTTCTTGCAGCTGTTAGGGGGGTGATTGGGGTTTGGTGTAGTTAGAAAGAGGAGGTATGGTGGCTAATCTTGGCAGTAGTTGTTTCCGTTTCAGAGAGGGCTGCCTGAGCCAACAATGGTGGCCGTTTATGTTCAGAAATTTCTGCCATAGTTACTGTTATTATGGAAGAAGGGTTAGGACTGTTTTAAAGCCCTTTGAACACCAGGTTTGCGATAGTTGGGCAACTCATTTTGCGGCGTTAGAGTGGCTTATTTTCATGTGTTCGTGGGTGGTCGGAGTAGCGCAGCGTAGCATGGTGGACCGTGGGTTTAGATGCAGTTTTGTTACTAAATTTAGTTATGGTGCTGATCTAAAACATAGTTTCGGGGCGGGTATCCTTTGTCGGAGTTGCGATTGGGCTCCGGTACTTCATAGTGGTTGATTTTGTGGTGTTCCTGGTCCTTTCCGTGATTGATTTGGAGGTCCAGAAGTCGATTCGCGGGGCACATTTCCATAGGGGTGCTGTTTGGGCAATTTCGCCGAGATTGTCGTTCCGAGCATATCGTCAGGCGAGTTTTATCTTCCTTAATAACTAGACCATTATATTGATTTATGAGTTATTGTATCACATAATCGTTTAGCTATTCTTGGGAGTTAGTATATAATCGCTTAGCTATTCTTGGAAGTTAGTGAGATCGTTGTTGCTCACTCTCGTATCCCACTTTCAGTAGCAGGTTGCTTCAGGTTTTAACTATTGATGTGGTGATCTTTGGGGAGCTGAGCTGAAAGCTCAATCTCTTTTTATTGCAGTCGGGCATGCTACATTGAAGTTTATGGAATCTCATGTTTAGATTATGCTATCTTAGTCCTCCGTATTTTATGTTTCCTTATTACTCTGTTGTGATACTATTGTGAATTACAGGGCCAAAATTTGTCTACGACTCGATTGTTCATGGGGCGAATCTGTGGATTCCCCGACATACACAGCTTCAGATCTAATAATTGGTCTAACTTCCGATTATTGGATTTTGGGGTGTGACATCATTGGTAACAAATATCAAATCATTGTCAGCAAATGACAAATCGTTTTTGAAGTGCAAATGTTGTCTAATATCATACAAACATAATATGAATGTTTAAAGATCCAAAATGACTATTGATAGTTAACAAACGAAAAATTATTGATAGGAAATGACAAATCATTTTTTAAAGTACAAATGTTGTCTACTATCATACAAACAAAATACAAATGTTCAAATAACCAAATAGACCATAGAAAGTTAACAAATGGCAAATCATTGGTAACAAATGACAAATCAGAGCCCACAAATGAAAAATAGTTTTTTTAAGAGTAATTGTTGTCTTCTATCATATAAGCATAATATAAATGTTCAAAAAACCAAATAGACCATTGTTAGTTAACAAATGACCAATTATTGGTAACAAAGTTAAAATCGCAGATATCAAATAACAAATCATTTTTTTAAGTTCAAATGACGTCTACTATCATACAAGCACAATATAAATGTTCAACGAACCAAATCGACCATTGTTAGTTAACAAATTACAAATCATTGGTAACAAATGGGAAATCATAGTCAACAAATTTATAATGGTTTTTTTAAGAATAATTATTGTCTACTATCATATAACATAATTTAAATGCTCATAAAACCAAATAGACCATTGTTAGTTAACAAATGACAAATCGTTGTAATCTAATGACAAATAATTTTTTTAAGTACAAATATTGTCTACTATCATTCAAACATAATCCAAATGTTCAAAGAACCAAATAGACTATTGTTTATTAACAAATTTCAAATCATTGGTAACAAATGACAAATCGTAGTCAACAAATTTATAATGGCTTTTTTAAGAATAAATATTCTCTACTATCAAACAAATAAAATTCAGATAATCAAATAGCCAAACAGACCATTGTTGATTAAGAAATGACAAATCATTGGTAAAAAATGGCAAATCATAGCAACAAATGCAAAATGGCTTTATTGAAAATAATTGTTGTCTACTATCATATTAACTTAATGCAAATGTTCAAAAATCAAAATAAATGATTGATAGTTAACAAATGACAAATCATTGGTAACAAATGTCAAATCGTAGTAATCAAATGAAAAATTAATTTTTAAAGTACAAATGTTGTCAGCAATTATACAAACATAATACAAATCTTTAAAAAACCAAATTGACCATCCCTAGTTAACAAATGACAAATCATTGGTAACATAAAGAAATGATAGGCAAGAAATGATAAATTAATTTTTTATGAACAAATGTTGTCTACTATCATACAAAATAAACACAAATATTCAAAAAACCAAATAGATCATTGATAGTTAATAAATGACAAATTATTGGTAACAAATGACAAATCATAGTAAACAAATGATAAATTGTTTTTTAAGGTACAAATGTTGTCTACTATCATACAAACACAATACAAATGTTCAAAGAACTAAATAGACCATTGTCAGTTAACAAATAACTAATCATTGGTACAAATTACAAATCATAGTCAACAAATGAGAAATCATTTTTTAAAGTATAAATGTTGTCTTAAATAATACAAACACAATACAAATGTTCAAATAACCAAATAGACCATTGTTAGTAAACAAATGACAAATCATAGTCAACAAATGAAAAATAGTTTTTTGAATAATAATTATTGTCTACTATCATATAAAGATAATACAAATGTTTAAAAAACAAAATAGACCAATGTTAGTTAACAAATGATAAATTATTAGTAACAAGTGGCAAATCGTACTTATTAAATGTAAAATGGTATTTTTAAGAATAATTTTTATCTACTATCATATAAAGATAATAAAATGTTCAAAAAACCAAATTGACCATTCTTAGTTTACAAAAAACAAATCATTGGTAACAAATGACAAATCATAGTCAAGAAATTAAAAATGGATTTTTAAAGAATAATTGTTGTCTACTATCTTATAAACATAATATAAATGTTCAAAAAACTAAATAGAACATTGTTAGTTAACAAATTAGAAATTACTGGTAACAAATGAAAAATCGTAGTCATCAAATGAGAAATAATTTTTTTTAAGTACATATGATGTCTACTATTATACAAACACAATACAAATGTTCAAAAAACCAAATAGACTATTGTTAGTTACCAAATTATAAATCATTGGTAACAAATTACAAATCATAGTTAATAAATTTAAAATAGTTTTTTTAAGAATAATTGTTGTCTACTATTGTATAAACATAATATAAATGTTCATAAAACAAATTAGACCATTATTAGTTTACAAATGAAAAATTATTGGTAACAAATGACAAATCGTAGTCATCAAATGATAAATAATTTTTTTAATTAGAAATATTGTATACTATTATACAAACGCAATACAAATGTTCAAAGATCCAAATTGATCATTGTTCGTTAACAAATTACAAATCATTGGTAACAAATGACAAATCGTAGTCAAAAAATGACAAATCGTTTTTTTAAGTACAAATATTGCCTACTATCATACAAATACAATACAAATGTTCGAAGAGCCAAAAAGACTATTGTTAGTTAACAAATTACCAATCATTGGTAACAAATGACAAATCATAGTCAACAAATGACAAATTGTCATGCCCCAAAATCCGGTATTCGTTAGCTTGACCAATTACTAGATCTGAAGTTGTGCAGGTCGGGGAATCCAAAGATTCTACCCCGCAAATAGCCAAGCCGTAGACAAATTCTTGCTCGGCTATTCACATATAGCAATAATCATCAGAGTGAAGAAATAACAATGCAACAATATAACAATATAACGAGGAAGCAAAAGAAATAAATACATATCAGTCGAATGTAATACAACATCTCGAATACAAGCTCAGCTAGATATGCTGATAACACCTGCAGAAATCTGGAACTAAAGGAAATCTGTAGCGGCAAAATTTGTCTCTGGACCGGTTACACACGCGGCAATCCAAGCTACTCAACCTCTGAAAATGAACACCTATAGAAATCTAGAACTAAAGGAAATTTGTAACTGCAAAATCTGTCTCTGGACCGGCTATACACGCGGCAGTCTAAGCTACTCAACCTCTGAAAATGATTAAATACGAGAGTGAGCAAACAACGAGCTCACTAATCCAACAGAACTAAATAACTTACTAAAAATAGGTACTGAAAAAAGAGTGGAGATGAGTGTTATAAAGAATAAGTGACTAAGCAATTCTAACAATATAATCAGTAACCATTAATTAAATAAGTAATCAATATGGAAAGGAGGATTGAATTGATAAGATAATGGATAATAGAGTTAATGCGGAGGGAGAGTGGAGTGGATTCGGAAGGGGAATAGAGTTAAGAATATGAGAGGAAGGTGATGATGATTATTTGATATGTAATGCTATGGCATGAAGTGATAACTAGGATAATCCCATACTTATCCTAGATGCAATATTATGATATGACGTGATGAACAGGGATATTCCCATAAATATCCCCTAATACAAAAATGTTGATACTAACGTCTAATGATATCTTAAAGAGATTCGGTAAAGGGATATACTGGTACGATTTGTTTAAGGTTGACCAAGCTAGGATGCTTGTACTTGATCATAGTGGAAGGGTGGATCAAACCCGCGGAGCATCATGTCCAAAACATTTCAGGGAATTTTAACCTCAACGAGGCTAAGTTTAGGATCACCAGGACTCTGTCTCATACCAATCCACACTCCGAGGTGGTTTTGCTAGGTATGATAGTATCGTTCCCAATCTCACCTGTCTTTTTTAACCCAATCTCACGGAATCCTTGGATCCTGTCGGAGGTCAACCGAAATGGTTGTTTGTGTATCCAATCTCAATAAGTTTTGAAAAAAATGTAATGAGTTATAATGTGTAACTGGTGCCCAAGCACGATACAGTTGCCATTAACCTGGCAACCCAAACAGGATTGATAGGGTCTCTATTGTACCGACTCTGCATACCCGAAGCAGCAACCTAACCGTCGCCTACATCTAAACCAACAATCTTTTAAGGCTAGAGGGGGCATTCCTGGGCAACCCACGGGAACGCTAGCCCAACCACCGCCAACTAATCTCAGGTCTCATACAAGCCAAAATAAACTCCAAAATCAATTACAACCCAACCACCACTAACTAATCCTGGTCCCATATGAACCAAAACCAACTCCAGAATCAAGTTATCACCCTAACTATAGGTTAACAATTCTAACAGAATAATTTCTAAATTAAACTATAGTTAAACACAGCCCATCTCTAAGTTCAATACTACTCTCTAAAACAATACTCAGAACTAGTAAAGAAACTTAGTAATGTTAGAATATAAACTCGCCTGATAGCAAATGTAATGTCCTAGAATTTTAGGGTAATTTTTTTGTTTATTATTAAGTACTGTTACTATGATTCATATATTGTTATTCGCTGTGCATCCATTTATTCCTTTCGGCTGGTTTTGTATGTTAGATTCATTTTATGTAGTTTTGGTGGTACGGTGGTTATTCGGAGGAGGAGGTAGCCTTGGAAACCCCTAGATGGGATGGTGGTGATGTTTATTTGATGTGTTTGAGGTTTGGTGTGGTTCCGGTAAGCCGTTGAATTGCCGATAGGTTTTCGGTGTTTTCCGAGAAAAAAATCATTTTCGGGGGTTTAGGCGTTTTTGTGGCCGTGATGCGGTAGAGGTGGTGTTTAGACTTTGGGAACCCTTTTCTAGGGTTGTGATGGTTGTTCGGATTGTTCCAGTCTTCTGAGGGCCTTGGCGTTGTGTGTGGTTCAGGAGGACCTCAGAGTGACATTTTTGGATTCTTCCAGTTCCTGTTCGAACGACTGGCTGGTTATATATATATCATTATCCATTCTCTCTCTCTCTCTCTCTTCTCCTAACTGAATCCTCTCCTCCCTCGCTTGCCGATTTCTTTATGGATTCTTCGCCGTGATCTCCGCCGTTTTCCCTCGGTGAGTAATTCCTCTCTCTCTCTCTTTTGTATCATTGGTTGATTTCGGTTTTGGTGAGAACCCTTGTGATATTGGACTGATTTAAGGGCTTATGATTAGTGGGTGTTTTGTTGATTTGAGGAGTGTGATCATTGTAGGTGTTGGCCGGTGGCGGTGATTGCGTGGATTGAATTGTTGGTGTTTGGGTACAAAAAATTATGGGGTTTTCTTGCAGCTGTTTGGTGTTATGATTGGGGTTTAGTGTGGTTGGGAAGAGGTGGTATGGTGGCAATTATAGGTAGTAGTTGTTGCCGTTTCGGAGAGGGTTGCGTGAGCCGACAATGGTGGCCGTTTTGGTTCAGAAATTACTGCCATAGCTACTGTTATTATGGAAGAAGGGTTAGGACTGTTTTAACCCCCTTTAAACACTGGGTTCGTGATTGTTGGGCAGCTGATTTGTCGTGGTTAGAGTGGCTTATCTTCATGTGTTTGTGGGTGGTCGGAGTAGCGCAGCGTAGCGTGGTGGACCGTGGGTTTAGATGCAGTTTTGTTACTGAATTCAGTTGTGGTACTGATCTGAAACGCAGTTTCGGGATGGTATCCTATATCGGAGTTGCAATTGGGCTTCGGTACTTGATTGTGATTGATGTTGCGGTGTTCCTAGTCCTTTTCGTGACTGATTTGCAGTTCCGGAAGTCGATTCGCGGAGCACATTTCCGTTGGGGTTCTGTTTGGGCAGTTTCGCCGAGATTGTCGTTCCGACCGTATCGTCTGGCGGGTTTTATCTTCCTTAATAACTAGACCATTATATTGATTTGTGAGTTATTTCATCACATATTTTATCATGTTTATTACCGTGATTATGTTAGTATATGGGTTAATTGCTTATGACACATTCACGGGTTATCCGTTTGGCATACCTAAGGCGAGAGTACTTAAGGGCTTGATAAGTTAGTAAAACCCGAGTTTGCTATAAGTTTAGTTACTAGATAGAACCTGTAGGTTATGTTTAGTCAGAGGAGGTTGTTCTCAGCTGTCGTCGATGTGATGATGACTCCTGAGATTCCTCTTGGACCGATTTCATTGTTGGTGGTTATTGTGGATCTTTTCTTCATTAAGGTTGAGAACAAAGGCATTTCTTATTATGTTGCGACACCCAGAGTCGCAATATATATGTATAATATATTGAGTGTGGTAATGTTGGTTAGTTATTAGGTTGCCCATCTTATTTCAGGGCGCTAGTAACCTGGTTTGACTATTAGTAGAGACTTATGGATGTCATGTGGGTTTCGCCGCCACTTCTCAGAGATTGTGTAGTTCAGAGACTATAGTTCTCACCTTATAGTATACCACCTAGGTTAGTATGAGTTGCTGGACTTGTTTCCAGGGTAGTCTTGGGGCGACATAACTTCAGTAAGACTTTGTCTTAGGTTCAGAGTTCGTCCTCTTGCCTGCTATTGTTTTGGCTAGTCTTAGGGCTAGTCTAGGTGTACTTTGCGTTCTCAAGGCCTGGCCCTCGAACGCTGTCGTTGTAATTGGTGTTTGTTTGGAATGTTGGATTCCATGTGGGAGTGTGGTATCTCCTGGACTGTTAGTTGTTGATGGTGAGAAGACTGCTTGTCCGTGGTGGTTGGTTATGGATGCGAATTTCTGATAGTTTGTCTTAGGATTGTTTGCTTATCGTGTTGCGACGCTTATTGTCTTCATGATTCTTAGAGCTGATAGAGCTTACTCGTAAGCCTTCTTTCCCCGGGTTGAGGCTGCTAGGGCTGCGTTCCCCTCCGTCATCTAGGAGTCAGTGAGACTGCATGGCTCAGTGAGATCCGCGGCTGAGCCAGGTGGTTTATGAAGTTATACGTCACCTGAGATGTCAGAATGCGACTGAAACCTCCTGCTGAATCCGGTTCCTGTACATCTGTGTTGGAGACTTATGTACATGATTAGGAGGATTGTGAGGCAGTTCTGTTATTGAGGATTGTTGATTACTTGTTGGACTCTAGTAGGTCACGCAATGGGTACTAGTCTGTGTTGACAGCTGGAGTACTCATGTACTTGTTGGTAATCATATGGCTTTAATGAATCTTAGAGACTGATGTCGTTTAGATGTCGTGATGGTTAAGTTGTTGTTTCATCTAGGTTTATATGGTGGAACTGAGTCACAGGAGGGTAACTGTGTTAGTTTTGGTTGCCACGCTCTCAGATAGGTGGTTATCCTATTGTGTGTTGGCTGTGTTAACAACAGTTGTGTTTCAGTCTCCAGGATCATGCTCACATCCACAGATAATATATTCTTTCCTTATCTTAGTGCGATTGGATACATAAAAAACTCCGCATCAGCTGGCCCCCGATAGGTTGATAGGATCCCTAGATTGGGTTAAAGTTTTAGAGGTGAAGATATGGCTGGATTAGTTTTTCAGGTGCCCAGCCTCGTCTTACAAAGAAAGACATGGTTGGATACTATTTCCTGGTGCCCAGTCTAATTCTGCGAGTGAAGTTATGGTTGGAATAGTTCTCATGGTGCCCAGTCTCATCTCGCAAGGAGAGACATGGTTGGATGCTAGTTCCTGGTGCCCAGACTCATCAGGCGAGGTTGAAATACCTACGTTATTATCTTTTAGTCTGGTCGAGCTAGTGCAGTACATCATACCCTTGTATCCAGCAACATCCGGTAAGGTAAATCCTTCTTCAGCAGTTGTCAGCCCACTTTAGTCTTGGGGGCTAGCCCTTTGGGTTGACATCGCTAAATCATTGCATTGGGATAGGTATGGGACTATCCCACTTCATCATAAATCTTTCTCCATCATCATCATTATCATCAAGCATATCATTGCATCTCCGCGTACTTCCTTAATTCGTAAGCTCTTCTGATAGAAATCCTTAACCCTTTCTGCATTATGTTTAATATAGAATCTTCTACACTTGGGAAAATCATAAGCTTATCTTTTTCCATCATATCATCAACATACCATATTATTGCATTGGGAAAATTATGGGATTATCCTAGTTTATCATATTCCTCTACTCTTATCTTAAATTCATCTTCTTCTAATTGATTACGGTGTCATTAGATTCCTCTTCCTTTCGCATATTCCTCTCCCCTCTGCATCTACTCCTCCTTCTTTTGTATCTAGTTAATTTATTAGGTTGAGTATTTTGTTGGTTGCTGTGAGCTTAAGCTGGTATTTGGTTGTGGGCGATCTCATTCAGCTTGTGGTAGCTTCGGGATTGTGCCTGGTTGGGGCTTGGATAACCCGATCAGTTTGTAGTTGTTCGAGGGTTATTTACCCATGTGTGTGATTTGTATCCCTAAGATAGATTAGTTGCGCGTGGCACTAGGAGCCACAGTAGTGATTAAAGTGTAGTTAATGGTCCTTGTGACTGGAGTGTTAATTAGCACTCCTTTGCAAGAGGTATATTTATTGATAGATTTATTTGTCATCCTATATATATAGATATATATATATTGCTTATCGTTAGATATCATTATATCCTATTATCATTAATATTTATATCCATCTTATTGGTTAGTATAATCGTTTAGCTATTCTTGGGAGTTAGTGAGCTCGTTGTTTGCTCACTCTCACATCTCCCCTTTTAGTGGCAGGTTGTTTCAGGTTTTTGTTACTGCTGTGGTGATCTTTGGGGAGCTGAGCTGGAGGATTAATCTCCTTTTATTGCAGTTGGGCTTGTTGCGTTGAGGTTTGTAGAATCTTATGTTTAGATTATGTTATCTTAGTCTTCCGCTGTTTCTATTTTCCTTATTACTCTGTTGTGATACTATTGTGAATAACTGAGCCAGAATTTGTCTACTGCTGCGTTGTTCGTGGGGCAAATCTTTGGATTCTCCGACCTATACATCATCGAATCTCAGTAATTTGTCTAGCTACCGATTACTGGATTTTGGGGCGTGACAACAAACCCGAGTCCTACGGAATTCTAACTCCGAAGCCCAATCAAAATCCGTGGAACGACAGCGGAACGCCTGATAATCATACACCAACACAAGGGGAACAAGAATAACCAATCAATTAACAAAATTGACAATAAATCCCAAACCCTAGAAATCAAACCCTACGCCAAATTACGCGAAATTGACAGAAAGGGAAACGAGAATCACTTACCCAAGATAAGAGTGAAGGTTGCGACGAAGCTAGGTGAAGAATCCATGTGCGATGGGGAAGATTGGGTGAAGATTATTGAGGTGAGGGAATTAGGTTAGGAAGAGGAGAGGATGATGATGAAGGTGAGGAGGTGATAAATAGAGGTGATGGGGATGATTAGTGGTAGAGAATCCTCTCAATAGAACTCCCTCTTTCTCTCAAATCGTCCTAAGCAGCGCCTCACAGAAAAACCAACCAAAAGAAATGAGGAAGAAAGACTTAAGTAGTCGAAACAAATGAAAGTTGTTCGAACGAGTTCGAAAGTAGTTCGAACGACTAAGAGGTTTTGGGCCAAATTCCAAGAGGTTAGTCAACTCGTTCGAACGATAATAAATCTCGTTCGAACGACAATTCTGTCCAATGGCCAAAACGTCCAGAAGACGTAGAAAATGATCAGAAAATATAAAGATTCGCTTGAACGACTAGGAAACTCGTTCGAACGACAATCTGGGAAATCTACTCTGAGGTCCTCCTGAACCACAAACACAACACCAAGACTCTCAGAAGAGTAGAACCACCCGAATAACCACCACAAAGGGTTCCCATGGTCTAACACTACCTCAACCGCTGAACGGCCACCAGAACCCCTAAAACCCTAAAAAGGAATCAAACGGCTAGTACTTAACCGGAAGGAATAAAATGGATGGAAGATGTTCGACGACGGTCTGATAGGCATTGAGAAATTAGGGGTAGCTAATCCCTATTTCTCCATCCCTGAACGAAAATTGGAAACGCCAAAAACGTCCGGAATCGAAAATACTGGACCCACGCGATGGAGAGAAGCGGAAAACCCCTTTCGGATATAGAAACTGCTCTCCGAACACGCACCACACAATTAAACTGAAATGCCCAAACACCGAACTTCCAAAAACATCAAACCACCAAAACTCTACCAAAAAGGAATCCACACCAAACCTGGCACTAAGAACAATAATAGATGCATTAAGGATAGGAGAAGTAAATGAGGAATATGTGCGAATGTAAATGCGGATAATGAATATGCAGAAATGAGAATGAATAGGATTATACGGAGAATTGTTACAGTATGTATAATAATAGTTATAACAAGGAAATAAAAAATTGGGGTCATTAGACAAATTGTTTTTTAGAGTTCAAATGCTGTCTACTGTCATACAAGCACAATACAAATATTTAAAGAACCAAATAAACCATTGATAGTTATCAAATGAAAAATTATTCCTAACAAATGACAAATCATAGTCAACAAATGACAAATTATTTTTTTAAGTATATATGTTATCTACTATTATACAAACAAAATGCAAATGCTCAAATAACCAAATAGACCATTGATAGTTAATAAATGACAAATCATTGGTAACAAATGTCAAATCGTTGTCAGCAAATAAAAAATAATTTTTTAAGTACAAATGTTGTCTACTATCATAAAAGCATAATATGAATGTTTAAAGAACCAAATAGACTATTGATAGTTAACAAATGAATAATTATTGATAGCAAATGACAAATCATTTTTTAAAGTACAAATGTTGTCTACTTTCATACAAACACAATACAAATGTTTCAATAACCAAATAGACCATAGTAAGTTAACAAATGACAAATCATTGGTAGCAAATGATAAATCAGAGCCCACAAATGAAAATAGTTTTTTTATGATTAATTGTTGTCTTCTATCATATTAGCATAATATAAATGTTTAAAAAACCAAATAGACCATTGTTAGTTAACAAATGACCAATTATTGGTAACAAATGAAAAATCAAAGTCATCAAATGACAAATCATTTTTTTAAGTAGAAATGATGTCTACTACCAAACAAACACAATACAAATACTCAACGAACCAAATCGACCATTGTTAGTTAACAAATTACAAATCATTGGTAACAAATGGAAAATCATAGTCAACAAATTTATAATGGTTTTTTTAAGAATAATTATTATCTACTATCATATAAACATAATTTAAATGTTCAAAAAACCAAATAGACCATTGTTAGTTAACAAATGACGAATTATTGGTAACAAATGAAAAATCGTTGTCATCTAATGACAAATAATTTTTTAAAGTACAAATGTTGTCTACTATCATACAAACACAATACAAATGTTCAAAGAACCAAATGGACCATTGTTTATTATCAAATTATAAATCATTGGTAACAAATGACAAATCGTAGTCATCAAATTTATAATTGTTTTTTTAAGAATAATCGTTGTCTACTATCATAAAAACATAATTTAAATGTTCAAAAAACTAAATAGACTATTGTTAGTTAACAAATGATAAATTATTGGTAACAAATGACAAATCGTTGTCATCTAATGTCAACTAATTTTTTTAAGTACAAATGTTGTCTACAATTATTCAAACTTAATACAAATGTTCAAAGAACCAATTAGACAATTGATAGTTAACAAATTACCAATCATTAGTACCAAATTACAAATTATAGTCAACAAATGGCAAATTATATTTTTGAATTCAAATGTTGTCTACTATCAAAAAAACACAATACTAATGTTCAAAGGGCCAAATAGACCATTGTTAGATAACAAATAAAAAATAATTGGTAACAAATAACAAATCATAGTCTACAAATAACAAATCAATTTTCTTAAAACAAATAATGTCGACTATCATACAAGTATAATACAAATGTTCAAAAAACCAAATAGACCGTTGATAGTTACCAAATGATAAATTATTTGTAATAAATGACAAATCGTAGTCAACAAATGACAAATTATTTTTTTAAGTATATATGTGGTCTACTATCATGCAATTAAAATACAAATCGTCAATGACCCAAATAGACCATTGATAGTTAACAAATGGTAAATCATTGGTAACAAATGGCAAATCATTATCAGCAAATGACATATCGTTTTTTAATCTACAAATGTTGTCTACTATCAAACAAACAAAATTTAAATAATCAAATTGCCAAATAGACCATTGTTGGTTAAAAAATGACAAATCATAGCAACAAATGAAAAATAGCTTTATTGAAAATAATTGTTGTCTACTATCTTATTGACATAAGACAAATATACAAAAAACAAAATAGACTATTGATAGTTAACAAATGACAAATCATTGGAAACAAATGTAAAATCGAAGTAATTAAATGACAAATCAATTTTTTAAGTTCAAATGTTGTCAACTATCATACAAACACAATACAAATGTTTAAAAAACCAAATTGACAATTGCTAGTTATCAAATAACAAATCATTGGTAACACATTGAAATCATAGGCAAGAAATGATAAATCATTTTTTTAAGTACAAATATTGTCTTCTATCATACAAACAAAACATAAATGCCCAAAAAGCTAAATAGACCATTGATAGTTAATAAATGACAAATCATTGGTAACAAATGACAAATCGTAGTCAACAAATGACAAATTGTTTTTTAAGGTATAAATATTGTTTACTATCATACAAACATAATACAAATGTTCAAAGAACTAAATTGACCATTGTCAGTTAACAAATAACTAATCATTGATAAAAAATTACAAATCATAGTCAACAAATGACAAATCGTTTTTTAAAGTATAAATGTTGTCTACAATAATACAAACACAATACAAATGTTCAAACAACCAAATAGACCATTGTTAATAAACAAATGAAAAATTATTGGTAATAAATGGCAAATCATAGTCAACAAATGAAAAATATTTTTTTTAATAATAATGGTTGTCTACTATCTTATAAACATAATACAAATGTTCAAAAAACAAAATAGACCAATGTTAGTTAACAAATGGCAAATTATTAGTAACAAGTGACAAATTATAGTCAACAAATTAAAAATTGTTTTTTTAAGAATAATTATTATCTACTATCATATAAACATAATATAAATATTAAAAACCTAAATAGAACATTGTTAGTTATCAAATGACAAATTACTGGTAATAAATGACAAATCGTAGTCATCAAAAGACAAATAATTTTTTTTAAGTACAAATGTTGTCTACTATTATGCAAACACATTACAAATTTTCATAGAACCAAAGAAACTATTGCTAGTTAACAAATTACAAATCACTGGTAACATATGACAAATCATAGTCAATAAATTTAATGGTTTTTTTAAGAATAATTGTTGCCTACTATCATATAAACATAATACAAATATTCATAAAACAAATTAAACCATTGTTAGTTTACAAATGAAAAATTATTGGTGATAAATGACAAATCGTAGTCATCAAATGACAAATAATTTCATTAATTACAAATATTGTCTACTATCATAAAAGCACAATACAAATGTTCAATGAACCAAATTGGTTATTGTTTGTTAACAAATTATAAATCAATGGTAACAAATGACAAATCGTAGTCAACAAATGACAAATCGTTTTTTTAAGTACAAATGTTGTCTACAATCATACAAATACAATACAAATGTTCGAAGAATCAAATAGACCATTGTTAGTTAACAAATTACCAATCATTAGTAACAAATGACAAATCATAGTCAATAAATGACTAATCGCTTTTTTGAGTTCAAATGTTGTCTACTATCATACAAACATAATTGAAATGTTCAAAGAACAAAATAAGCCGTTGATAATTATCAAATGACAAATTATTCGTAACAAATGAAATATCGTAGACAACAAATGACAAATCATTTTTTTAAGTATATATGTTGCCTACTATTATACAAAAAAAAAATGCAAATGGTCAAAGAACCAAATAGACCATTGATAGTTAACAAATTACAAATCATTGGTAACAAATGTCAAATCATTGCCATCAAATGACAAACCTTTTTTGAAGTACAACTGTTGTCTACTATCATACAAACATAATATGAATGTTTAAAGAACCAAATAGACAATTGATAGTTAACAAATAAAATATTATTGATAGCAAATAACAAATTGTTTTTTATAGATCAAATGTTGTCTACTATCATACAAACACAATACAAATATTCAAATAACCAAATAGACCATAGTAAGTTAATAAATGAAAAATCATAGGTAATAAATGACAAATCAGAGCCAGCAAATGAAAAATGGCTTTTTAAGAATAATTGTTGTCGTCTATCATATAAGTATAATATAAATGTTCAAAAAACCAAATAGACCATTGTTAGTTAACAAATGGCTATTTATTGGTAATAAATGAAAAATCGTAGTCATCAAATGACAAATTATTTTTTGAAGTACAAATGATGTCTACTATCATACAGACACAATGCAAATGTTCAGAAAACCAAATCGACCATTGTTAGTTAACAAATTACAAATCATTGGTAACAAATGACAAATCATAGTCAACAAATTTATAATAGTTTTTTTAAGAATAATTACTGTTTAATATCATATAAATATTATTTTAATGTTCAAAAAACCAAATAGACCATTGTTAGTTAACAAATGATAAATTATTGGTAACAAATGACAAATCATTGTCATCTAATGACAACTAATTTCTATAAGTACAAATGTTGTCAACAATCATTCAAACATAATACAAATGTTCAAAAAACCAAATAGATCATTCTTTATTAAGAAATTACAAATCATTGATAACAAAAAAAAAATCGTAGTCAACAAAATAAAAATCGTTGTTTTACGTACAAATGTTGTCTACTATCATATAAATACAATACAAATGTTCAAAGAACCAATTAGATAATTTTTAGTTAGCAAATTACAAATCATTGGTAATAAATAAAAAATCATAGTCAGCAAATGACTAATCGTTTTTTTGGGTTCAAATGTTGTATACAATCATACAAACACAATACTAATATTCAAAGAACCAAATAGACCATTGTTAGCTAACAAATAACAAAAATTTGGTAACAAATGATAAATCATAGTCAACAAATAGCAAATCAATTTTTTAAAAACAAATGTTGTCGACTATCATACAAGTACAATACAAATGTTCAAAGAACCAAATTGACCGTTGATAGTTATCAAATGATAAATTATTCGTAATAAATGACAAATCGTAGTCAACAAATGACAAATTATTTTTTTAAATATATATGTTGTCTACTATCATACAAACAAAATACAAATCCTCAAAAAGCCAAATAGACCATTGATAGTTAACAAATTGCAAATCATTGGTAACAAACAATAAATCGTTATCAGTAAATGACATATCGTTTGTAATGTACAAATGTCATCTACTATCAAACAAATAAAATTCAAATAATCAAATAACCAAATAGACCATTGTTGGTTAAGAAATGATAAATCACGGGTAAGAAATGACAAATCATAGCAACAAATGCAAAATGGCTTTATTGAAAATAATTGTTGTCTACTATCATATTAACATAATACAAATGTTCAAAAAACAAAATAGACTATTAATAGTTAACAAATGATAGATCATTGGTAACAAATGTCAAATCGTAGTAATCAAATGACAAATCAAATTTTTAAGTACAAATGTTGTCAACTATCATGCGAACACAATGTAAATGTTTAAAAAACCAAATTGGCAATTGCTAGTTATCAAATGACAAATCATTGGTAACATATAGAAATCATAGGCAAGAAATGATAAATCATTTTTTTAAGATCAAATGTTGTCCACCATCATACAAATAAAATACAAATGTTCAAAAAACCAAATAGACCATTGATAGTTAATAAATGACAAATCATTGGTAACAAATGGCAAATCGTAGTCAACAAATGGCAAATTGTTTTTTAAGGTACAAATATTGTCTACTATCATACAAACACAATACAAATGTTCAAAGACCCATATAGACCGTTGTCAGTTAACAAATAACTAATCACTGGTAACAAATTATAAATCATAGTCAACAAATGACAAATCGTTTGTTAAAGTATAAATGTTATCTGCGATAATACAAACATAATACAAATATTCAAATAACCAAATAGACCATTGTTAGTAAACAAATGACAAATCATTGGTAATAAATGACAAATCAGAGTCACAAAATGAAAAATGGTTTTTTTAATAATAATTGTTGTCTACTATCTTATAAACATAATAGAAATGTTCAAAAATCAAAATAGACCAATGTTAGTTAAGAAATGGCAAATTATTGGTAACAAGTGACAAATCGTAGTCATCAAATGAAAAATAGCTTTTTTAAGAATAATTTTTATCTACTATCATATAAACATAATACAAATGTTCAAAAATCCAAAATGACCATTCTAAGTTAACAAATGACAAATCATAGTCAACAAATTGAAAATGGTTTTTTTAAGAATAATTATTGCCTACTATCATATAAACATAATATAAATATTAAAAAACAAAATAGAACATAGTTTGTTAACAAATGACAAATTCCTGGTAACAAATGACAAATCGTAGTCATCAAAAGACAAATAATTTTTTTTAAGTACAAATTTCGTCTACTATTATGCAAACACATTACAAATGTTCAAAGAACCAAATAGACTATTGTTAGTTAACAAATTTCAAATCATTGGTAACAAATGACAAATCGTAGTCAATAAATTTAATGAATTTTTTAAGAATAGTTGTTGTCTACTATCATATAAACATAATAAAAATATTCATAAAAAAAATTAAACCATTGATAGTTTACAAATGAGAAATTATTGGAAACAAATAGCAAATCGTAATCATCAAATGGCAAATAATTTTTTTAATTACAAATATTCTCTACTATCATATAAACACAATAGAAATGTTCAATGAACCAAATTGATCATTGTTTGTTAACAAATTATAAATCATTTGTAACAAATGACAAATCGAAGTAAACAAATGAAAAATCGTTTGTTTAAGTACAAATGTTTTCTACTATAATACAAATACAATACAAATATTTGAAGAACGAAATAGACCATTGTTAGTTAACAAATTACCAATCATTGATAACAAATGACAAATCATAGTCAACAAATGACAAATCGTTTTTTTGAGTTCAAATGTTGTCTACTATCATACAAACATAATTCAAATGTTCAAAGAACCAAATAAACCGTTGATAGTTATCATATGACAAATTATTCGTAACAAATGAAATATCGCAGATATCAACTGGCAAATCATTTTTTTAAGTAGATATGTTGTCTACTATTATACAAACAAAATACAAATGCCTGAAGAACCAAATAGACCATTGATAGTTAGCAAATTGCAAATCATTGGTAACAAATGTCAAATCATTGTCATTAAATGACAAATCTTTTTTTAAGTACAAATGTTGTCTACTATCATACAAACACAATATGAATGTTTAAAGAACAAAATAGATAATTGATAGTTAACAAATGAAATAATATTGATAGCAAATAATAAATCATTTTTTAAAGATCAAAGGCTGTCTACTATCATACAAGCACAATACAAATGTTCAAATAACCAAATAGACCATAGTAAGTTAATAAATGATTTTTTAAAGATCAAAGGCTGTCTACTATCATACAAGCACAATACAAATGTTCAAATAACCAAATAGACCATAGTAAGTTAATAAATGACAAATCAGAGCCAACAAATGAAAAATGGTTTTTTTAAGAATAATTGTTGCCGTCTATCATATAAGCATAATATAAATGTTCAAAAAACCAAATAGACCATTGTTAGTTAACAAATGACCAATTATTGGTAACAAATGAAAAATCGCAGTCATCAAATGACAAATTATTTTTTTAAGTACAAATGATGTCTACAATCACGAAGACACAATAGAAGTGTTCAAAGAACCAAATCGACAATTGTTAGTTAACAAATTACAAATTATTGGTAACAATTGGCAAATCATAGTCAGCAAATTTATAATAGATTTTTTAATAATAATTGCTGTTTACTATCATATAAATATTATTTTAATGTTCAAAAAACCAAATAGACCATTGTTAGTAATCAAATGACAAATTATTGGTAACAAATTACAAATCGTTGTCATCTAATGAAAAATAATTTTTTTAAGTTCAAATGTTGTCTACTATCATACAGACACAATAGAAATGTTCAAAGAACCAAATCGACCATTGTTAGTTAACAAATTACAAATTATTGGTAACAAATGGCAAATCATAGTCAACTAATTTATAATGGATTTTTTAATAATAATTGTTGTCTACTATTATATAAACATAATTTAAATGTTCAAAAAACTAAATTGGCCATTGGTATTTAATAAATAACAAATTATTGGTAAGAAATGACAAACCGTTGTCATCTAATGACAAATAATTTTTGTAAGTACAAATGTTATCTACTATCATACAAACATAATTCAAATGTTCAAATAACCAAATAGACCATTATTTGTTAATAAATTACAAATCATTAGTAACAAATGACAAATCGTAGTCAATAAACTACAAATTGCTTTTTTAAGTACAAATGTTGTCTACTATCACACAAATATAATACAAATGTTCAAAGAACCATTAAACCATTGTTTGTTAACAAATTACCAATCATTATTAACAAATGAGAAATCATAGTCAACAAAGGACAAATCATTTTTTTGAGTTCAAATGTTGTCTACTATCATAGAAACACAATACAAATGTTTAAAGGACCAAATAGACCATTGTTAGTTAACAAATGACAAATATTTGGTAACAAAAGACAAATCATAGTCAACAAATAACAAATCGATTTTTTAAAAGCAAATGTTGTCAACTATCATACAAGCGCAATACAAATGTTCAAAGAACCAAATAGACTATTGTTTATTAACTAATTACAAATCATTGGTAACAAATGACAAATTATAGTCATCAAAATACAAATCATTTTTTTAAGTACAAATGTTGTCTACTATCATACAAATACAATACAAATGTTTAAAAAACCAATTAGATCAAGTCTGCCACGCCCCAAAATCCAGTAATCGGTAGCTTGACCAATTACTAGATCTGAGGCTATGCAGGTCTAGAAATCCACAGATTCGCCCCACGAATAACCGAGCCGTAGACGAATTCTGTTCCAGTCATTCACAATAGTATCACAACAGAGTTATAAGAAAACTGAAACAGTAAAAAACTAAGATAGCAATTATATAAACATGAGATTCTACAAACCTCTACGCAGCAAGCCCAAAAGTAACAACTGGAGAATGAGCTTCTAGCTCAGCTCCCCAAAGATCACCACAGCAACAACTAATACCTAAAACAACCTGCCACTTAAAGGGGAATGTGAGAGTGAGCAAACAATGAGCTCACTAACTCCCAAGAATAACTAAACGATTATACTAACTAATGAGATAGGGATAAGTAGTAATGATAGTGGGATATAATAATGTCTAACGATAAACAATGTATATGTAATCTATTTACATATAGGATAACTAATAGGTATACGCATGTATACTAATTCTAATAAATCTATTTTTAAATATACTATGTGCAAAGGAATGTGAATCTACACTCCAGTCACAAGGACCAATAACTACATTATAATCACCACCGTGGCTCTCAGTGCCACGCGCAACTAATCTATCTCAGAGATACATTCACATGCAAGGTTAAACAACCCTCGGCTCACAGTAATCCAACAGGGTTACCCAAACCCACAACCAGATACTGGCCTAAAGCTCACAACAGCCAACCAGATTAATTAACCTAATAAATTATATTAGATACAAAAGATGGAGGAATAGATGCAGGGTGGAAAATAATATGCAAAAGGAAGAGTAATCTAATTACACCATAAATTAATTAGAAGAAGAGGAATTTAATAAGCGGAGAAGAATATGAGGAACAAGGATAATCTTATAATTATCCCAATGCAATGATATGTAATGCTGATGATATGATGGAATTAGATAATCTTATGATTATCCCAAGTGCAGAAGATTGTATATTAAACATAATGCAGAAAGGGTTAAGGATTTCCATCAGAAGAACCTACGATAAGGAAGTATGCGGAGATGCAATGATATGCTTGATGATGATGATGTTATGATGCATAAAGGTTTATGATGAAGTAGGATAGTCCCATACCTATCCCAATGCTGAATGATTTAGCAATGTCAACCCAAAGGGCTAGCCACCAGGACTAAAGTGAGGTGACAATTGCTGAAAAAGGATTTACCTTACTGAATATTGTTGGATAGAAGGGTATGATATACTGCACTTGCTCGACCAGACTAAAAGATATGATTATAGGTATTTCAACCTCACCTGAGGAGTCTGGGAATCAAGAACTTGCATCCAACCATAACTTCACTCGTATGGGAAGACTGGGTACTAGGAAATAGTATCCAACCATGTCTCTCTTGGTAGGAGGAGATTGGGCACAGGAAAACTAATCCAGCCATATCATCACCTCTAAATCTTTAACCCGATTTAGGGATCCTATCAACCAGGAACTAATTCAGGGTAATTTTTTTGTTTATTATTAAGTATTGTTACTATGATTCATATATTGTTATTCGTTATACATCCATTTATTCTTTTCGGTAGGTTTTGTATGTTGGATTCATTTTATGTAGTTTTGGTGTTACGGTGGTTATTCGGAGGAGGGGGCGGCGTTGTGGCCTTGGGAACCCCTAGATGGGTTGGTGGTGATGTTTATTTGATATTTTTGTGGTTTTGTGGGGTTCCAATGAGCCGTTGGATTGGCCGATAGGTTTTCAGAGTTTTCCGAGCAAAAAATCCTTTTCTGGGGTTATGGCGTTTTGGCGGCCGTGAAGCGGTAGAGGTGGTGTTTAGACATTGAGAACCCTTTGTTAGGGTTGTGATGGTTGTTCGGGTTATTCCAATCTTCTCAGGGTCTTGGCATTGTGGGGGTTCAGGAGGACCTCAGAGTGACATTTTTGGATATTTCCAGTTTCCGTTCGATCGACCGTTCGAACGACTGGTCTGTTATATATATCATTATCCATTCTCTTTCCTTACATTTCTCTTTCACTTTCTCTCTCTCTTCTCCTAACTGAATCCTCTCCTCTCCAAACCGAATCCTCTCCTCCCTCGCTTGCCGATTTTTTCGTAGATTCTTCACCGTGATCTTCGCCGTTTTCCCTCGGTGAGTAATTCCTCTCTCTCTCTCTTGTATCATTAGTTAATTTCGGTTTTGGTGAGAACCCTTGTGATGATGGACTGATTTAGGGTCTATGATTAGTGGGTGTATTGTTGATTTAAGGAGTGTGATCATTGTAGGTGTTGGGCGGTGGCGGTGATTGCGTGGGTTAAATTGTTGGCGTTTGGGTGCCTAACATTATGTGGTTTTCTTGCAGCTATTAAGGTGGTGATTGGGGTTTGGTGTAGTTAAAAAGAAGTGGTATGGTGGTTGCTCTAGGTAGTGGTTGTTGTTTTTCTGGAGAGGGCTGCCTGAGCCTGCAAGTGTGGCCGTTTTGGTTCAGAAATTACTGCCGTAGTTACTGTTATTCTAGAGGAATGAGAGGACTATTTTTACCCTCTTCAAACATGGGGTATTTGATTGTTGGGCGGCTGACATTGTGGGGTTAGAGTTTCATATCTTCATGTTATTATGGGTGATTGGAGTAGCGCAGCGTGGCGCAGTGAACCGTGGGTTTAGATGCAGTTTTGTTACTAAATTCAGTTGTGGTGCTGAACTGAAATGTAGTTTCGGGCAGGTATCACTTGTCGGAGTTGCGATTGGGGTCTGTTACTTCATAGTGGTTGGTGTTGTGGTATTCCTGGTCCATTCCGTGATTGATTTGGAGTTCTGGAAGTCGATTCTTGGAGCGCATTTCCGTTGGGGTGCTGTTTGGGCATTTTCGCCGAGATTGTCGTTCCGAGCATATCGTTAGGTGAGTTTTTTCTCCCTTAATATCTTGACCATTATATTGATTTATGAGTAATTCCATCACATATTTTATCATGTTTATTACTATGATTATGTTAGTATATGGGTTAATTGCTTAGGACACATTCACGGGTTATCCGTTTGGCATACCTTAGGCGAGAGTACTTAAGGGTTTGATATGTAAGTAAAACCTGAGTAAGTTATAAGTTTAGTTACTAGATAGAACCCGTAGGTTATGATTAGCCAGATGAGTTTATTCTCTAATGTCGTTGATGTGACGATGACTCCTGAGATTCCTCTTAGACAGCCAGAGTACTATTGTACTTGATGGTAATCCTATTGCTTTGAGGAATCTTAGAGACTGATGTTGTTTAGGTGTCGTGATGGTTAAGCTGTTGTTTTATCTAGGATTAGATTGCGCAACTAAGTCACAGGAGGGCATCTGCGTTAGTTTTGGTTGTCACACTCTCAGGCAAGTGGTTATCCTATTGTGTACAGGCTGTGTTAACAGCAATTGTGCTTCAGTCTCTAGGATCATGCTCACATCCATAGATAATATATTCTCACCTTATCTTACTGCGATTGGATACATAAACAACTCCACATCGGGTGACCATGATAAGTTGATAGGATCCCTTGATCGGGCTAAAGTTTTAGAGGTGAAGATATGGTTGGATTAGTTTTCCTGATGCCCAGTCTCGTCCCGCTAAGAGAGGCATGGTTGGATGCTTTTTCCTGGTGCCCAGTATTTTCCTGTGAGGGAAGTTATAGTTGGAATAGTTCTCCTAGTGCCCAGTCTTATCCCGCAAAGAGAGACATGGTTGTATACTATTTCTTGGTGCCCAGTCTTCTTCTGCGAGTGAAGTTATGGCTGGATGCTAGTTCCTGGTGCCCAGACTCCTCAGGCGTGGTTGAAGTACCTATGTTAATATCTTTTAGTCTGGTCGAGCTAGTGCAGTACATCGTACCCTTGTATCCAACAATATCCGATAAGATAAATCCTTTTTCAGCAGTTGTCAACCCACTTTAGTCTTGGGGGCTAGCCCTTTGGGTTGACATCGCCAAACCATTACATTTGGGATAGGTATGGGACTATCCCACATCATCATAAATATTTCTGCATCATCATCATCATCATCAAGCATATAATTGTATCTCAGCATACTTCCAATTCGTAGGTTCTTCTGATAGAAATCCTTAACCCTTTCTGCATTATGTTTTAAAATAGAATCTTCTGCACTTGGGATAATCATAAGATTATCTCTTTCTATCGTATCATTATCATACCATATCATCTCATTGGGATAATTATGGGATTATCCCAGTTCATCATATTCCTCTACTCATATCTTAAATTCTTCTTCTCCTAATTAATTGCGGTGTCATTAGATTCCTCTTCCTTCTGCATATTCCTCACCTCTCTGCATCTAATCCTCCCTCTTCTGTATCTAGTTAATTTATTAGGTTGAGTAGTCTGTTGGTTGTTGTGAGCTTTAGGCAGGTATTTTGTTGTGGGCGATCTCATTCAGCTTGTGGTAGCTTCGGGATTGAGCCTGGTTAGGGTGTGGATAACCCGATCGGTTTGTAGTTGTCCGAGGGTTGTTTACCCATGTGTGTGATTTGTATCCCAGAGATAGATTAGTTGCGCATGGCGCTGAGAGCCACGGAACTGATTAGAGTGTAGTTAGTGGTCCTTGTGACTAGAGATTAGATTAGCACACCTTTGTACGAGGTATATTTATTGATAGATTTATTAGTCATGTTATATATATTGATATATATATATATATATATATTGCTTGTCGTTAGATATTATTATATCTTATTATAATTAATATTTATATCTATCTTATTGGTTAGTATAATCGTTTTGCTATTCTTGGGAGTTAGTGAGCTCGTTGTTTGCTCACTCTCGCGTCCCCCCTTTCTGTAGCAGGTTGTTTCAAGTTTTTTGTTGCTGCTGCGGTGATCTTTGGGGAGCTGAGCTGGAGGCTCAATCTCCTTTTATTGCAGTTGGGCTTGTGGCGTAGAGGTTTGAAGAATCTTACGTTAAGATTCTGTTTTCTTAGTCTTCCGCTGTTTCAGTTTTTCTTATTACTCTACTGTGGTACTATTATGAATGACTGAGCCATAATTTGTCTGCGGCTCGATTGTTTGTGAGGCAAATCTTAGGATTCCCCGACCTGCCCATCCTCGAATCTCAGTAATTGGTCTAGCTACTGATTACTAGATTTTGGAGCGTGACAGGCCAGCTGATGCGGAGTTGTTTATATATCCAATCGCAATAAGATAAGGAGAGAATATATTATCTATGGATGCGAGCATGATCCTAGAGACTGAAACATAACTGCTATTAACACAGCCAGTAAACAATAGGATAACTACCTGCCTGAGAGCGTGGCGGCAAAAACTAACTCAGATGCCATCCTGTGACTTAGTTGTACCATCAAAACCTAGATGAAAGAACAACTTAACCATCACGACATCTAAAATATATCAGTCTCTAAGATTCATTAAAGCAATATGATTACCATCAAGTACAATAGTACTCTAGCTGTCAACACAGACTAGTACTCGTGGGAAGACCTATAATAGTCCAACAAGTACTCAACGATCCCCAGTAACAGAACCGCCTCGTAATCTTCCTTATCATGTACATAAATCTCTAACACGGATGTACAGGAACCGGATTCAACAGGAGATTTCAGCCGTATTCTAACATCGCGGGTGACGTACAACTTCATATACCACCTAGCTCAGCCGCAGATCATAGAGAGCCATGCTGTCTCACTGCCTTCTAGATGACGAAAGGGAACGCAGCCCTAACAGCCTCATCCCAGGTAAAGAAGGCTTCAGAGTAAGCTCTAATAGCTCTAAGAATCTTGAGGACCATAAGTGTCACAACACGATAAGCAAACAATCCTAAGAAAAACTATTGGAAGTTCAACATCCACAACCAACCACCGCGGAGAAGCCGTCTGCTCACTATCAACGACTAACAGTCCAGAAGATTCCACACTCCCACATGGAATCCAACATTCCAAACAACCGCCAAACACAATGACAATGCTCAAGGACAAGGCCTTGAAAACACAGAGTACACTTCGACTAGTCCTAAGACTAATCAAAACAAAAGCAGGCAAGAGGACGAGCTCCGAATCGAGCACCATGTCTTACTGAAGCTATATCGCCCTAGGACTACCCTGGATCCAAATCCTGCAACCCAAACTAACCAAGGTGCTATACTATAGGGTGAGAACTATAGTCTTATTGAAGCTATATCGCTCTAAGACTACTCTGGAACCAAATCCAGCAACCCAAACTAACCACATGCCGTCCATAAGTCTTAATTATTTGCCAAACCTAGTTACTATTGCCCTGAAACAAGCTGGGCACCCTAATAACTAACCACCAATACCCCACTCAATAAATTATATATATAAATATAAATATAGCGACGCTGAGGGGTCGAAACATACTGAGAAATGCCTTTGTTCTCATCCTCCGCAAAGAAAAGATCCGCAATAACCACCTTCAATAAAATCGGTCTAAGAGGAATCTTAGGAGTCATTGTCAGATCAAAGACAACAGATAATAACCTCCTCTGACAAAACATAACCTACAGGTTCTATCTAGTAACTGAACTTATAACTAACTCGGGTTTTACTAACTTATCAAATCCTTCAGTACTCTCGCTTGAGGTATGCCAAACGGATAACCCGTGAATGTGTCATAAGCAATTAACCCATATACTAACATAATCACGGTAATAAAAATGATAAACTATGCGATAAAATAACTCACAAATCAATATAATGGTCTAGTTATTAAGGAAGATAAAACTCGCCTGACGATATGCTCGGAGCGACAATCTCGGCGAAACTGCCCAAAATGTACCCCAACAGAAATGTTCTCCGCGAATCGACTTTCGGAACTCCAAATCAATCACGGAAAGAACCAGAAACACCTCCTCATCAACCATAATCAAGACCTAGTGCCCAAACATAATTCCAAGAAAGGATTCCCACCCAAATTTAAAATCAAAACAGCAACAAATCTTAATTCAGTTACAAAACTGTATCTAATCCCACGGTTCACCACGCTACGCTGCGCTACTCCGATCACCCATAATCAGATGATGATATGCCACTCTAACACCACCAAATCAGCTTCCCAACAATCACGAACCCAGTGCTCAAAGGGCATTAAAACAGTCCTAACCCTTCCTCCTGAATAACAGTAACTACGGCAGTAGTTTTGTTTGCGAAGTTCGCTAAACATTCACAGAGAAAATCAGCAACTAGGCGAAGCAAACATCTAAACCAAAAAGGTAACAACCGCCGGTTCAGGCAGTCCTCTCCGAAACAACATCAAAACTGAATGATCCACCACCGAACGTCCAAATCCCCCAATCTAACACAACCCCTAAATCAGCCCAACACCTGCAAACAAATATTACAAAATCCAATCACCAACAATGCCCATTTGGTCGCAAACACCAAACCCCAAACACCACAATTATAAACCCTATAATCAGTCCATCAATGACCCAAACCAACACTGGAGTCAAATATGAAGTTAGGAAGAGGGAACGGCTATAACCGGCGAGGGAACGACGTTAAATTGGTGAATCGACGACGAAAACGCAGCCCTCTCTTTCTCTCTCTAGAACAGCAAATCTCACCCTCTGAAGAACTGAAATCAGGGTATAGGGGATGATAACTAAAGCTCCAAACAAACAAAAAGTGAAGGAAGAGAAGGATTGAAGGGAGGAGAAGGGCTTCCCATGTTTGGGTTTTACTTGAGGAAGAAGAGTCAGTTAGAGAGAGAGAGTTGGAGTTGGTTTGGAGAGAAAATTGATTTGTATATGAAATAAAGTGTTTATATAGGGGAAGCCAACACTTATCTCGAGGTAAAATCAAACGCTCGAAAATAGATCAAATAACCCAACTTGGTCGTCTGAACGCACAAATGTTTGAACAAAAACAGAGGGAAAAATCATAATAGAAATATGCCCGAACATAAATAAGCAGTCCCAAATATAACAGTTGGTAAAAGGAATCTATCCAATAGAAAAATAAAGGAATTTATCAGTGGAAAACCACATAAATCCAAGGCTAACCAAAGATTCCCCGAAATCACATCCACATCATCACACCACCATAAAATACTACTACAAACCCAACAAAGGTTTCCCAAGGTATAAATACCACCTCCACCGCCTCACGGCCACCAAAACGCCTAAACCTCGAAAATGAATCTTTGCACGGAAAACTCTGAAAACCTATCGGCCAATCCAGTGGCTCACCGGAACCACACTGTCACACCCCAAAATCCAGTAATCGATAGCTTGACCAATTACTAGATCCGAAACTGTGCAGGTCGGGGAATCCATAGATTTGCCCCACGAACAACGGAGCCGTAAACAAATTCTGGCCCAGTCATTCACAATAGTATCACGACAGAGTAAACGAGAAAGCAGAAACAGCGGAAGACTAAGATAACAGAATCAAAATGTAAGATTCTACAAACCTCTACGCAGTAAGCCCAACTGCAAAACTGGAGAATGAGCTGGCCTCCAGCTCAGCTCCCCAAAGATCACCAAAGCAGCAACTAAAATCTGAAAAAACCTGCCACTGAAAGGGAGATGCGAGAGTGAGCAAACAACGAGCTTGCTTACTCCCAAGAATAGCTAAACGATTGTAATAACCAATGAGATGAATATAAATATTAGTGATAGCAGGATAAAATAATATCTAACGATAAACAATGCATATATATAAATATATATATGATGACTAATAGGAATACGTATATATATTAACTCTAATAAATCTATCTATAAATATACCTCGTGTAAAGGAGTACTAATCCATACTTCAGTCAGAAGTACCACAAACTACACTCTAATCACTACCGTGGCCCTCAGCGCCACAAGCAAGTAACCTACCTCAGGAATATAGTCACACATGAGGGTAAACACTCTCGGCCAACTACAAACCAACCGGGTTATCCAAACCCAAACCAGGCACAATCCCGAAGCTACCACAAGCTGAATGAGATCACCCAGAACCAAATACCAGCCTAAAGCTCATAGCAACCAACCAGACTAATCTACCTAATAACGTAATCAGATACAGAAGAGGGTAGAATAGATATAGAGAGGAGAGGAGTATCCAAAAGGAAGAGAAGTCTAATTACACCGCAATCAATTAGAAGAAGTAAAATCAAATAACCGGAGAAGAATATGATGAACTAGGATAATCCCATAATTATCCCAATGCAATGATATCTTATGTTGATGATATGATGGAATGAGATAATCTTCTGATTATCCCAAGTTCAGAAGATTCTATTTTAAACATAATGCAGAAAGGGTTAAGGATTCCAATCAGAAGAACCTACAAATAAGAAGTATGCTGAGATGCAATGATATGCTTGATGATGATGATCCTAGAGACTGGAACACAACAGCTTTTAACACAGCCAGCGCACAATTTCATAACCACCTGCCTAAGAGCATGGTAACCAAAACTAACACAGATGCCCTCCTGCGACTCAGTTGCACCATCTAAACCTAGATGATATAGCAACTTAACCATCACGACAACTAAACGACATCAGTCTCTAAGATTTAACAAAACAATGTGATTACCACCAAGTACAACAGTACTCAAGCTGTAAATATAGACAAGTACTCATGGGGTGACCTACAAAAGTCCAACAAGTGGTCAAAAATCTTCAAAAGCAGAACTGCCTCACAATCCTCCTAATCATGTACATAAGTCTCCAACACGGATGTATAGGAACCGGTTTTAACGGGTGGTTTCAGCCGCATTCTAACATCTCGGGTGACGTACAACTTCAAAAACCACCTGGCACAGCTGCGGATCACGCTAAGCCATGCTGTCTCACTGCCTCCTAGATGATGGAAGGGAACACAACCCTAACAGCCTTATCCCTGGGAAAGAAGGCTTACTAGTAAGCTCTATCAGCTCTAAGAATCATGAGGACAATATGTATCACAACACGATAAGCAAACAATCATAAGGAAAACAATCAGAAGTTCACATCTACAACCAACCACCACGGACAAGCCGCCTACTCACCATCAACAACTAACAGTCCAGGAGATGCCACACTCCCACATGGACTCTAACATTCCAAACAACTGCTAATCACAATGACAGTGCTCAAGGACAAGGCCTCGAGAACACAGAGTACACCTAGACTAGTCTTAAGACTAATCAAAACAAAAGCTGGCAAGAGGACGAGCTCCGAATCGAAGACCGTGTCTTACTGGTGCTATGCCGCCCCAAGACTACCGAGGAAACAAGTCCAGTAACCCATACTAACCAAGGTGCTATACTAAAAGGTGAGAGCTATAGCCTCTGAACTACACAATCTCAGAGAAATGGCGGCGAAACCACATATCGTCCATAAGTCTCTACTAATAGTCAAACCAAGTTACTAGTGCCCTGAAACAAGATGGGTACCCTAATAACTAACCAATAGTACCACACTTAATATATTATGCATATATATAGAGATTCTGGGCGTCACAACATACTGGGAAATGCCTTTGTTCTTAACCTTAATAAAGAAAAGATCCGCAATAACCACCCACAATGAAATCGGTCTAAGAGAAATCTCAGGAGTCATCGTCACATCGACGACAATAGAGAATAACCTCCTCTGACTAAACATAACCTACAGGTTCTATCTAGTAACTAAACTTATAAAAAAACTCGGGTATTCCTAACTTATCAAACCTTTAAGTACTCTCGCCTAAGGTATGCCAAACGGATAACCCGTGAATGTGCCATAAGCAATTTACCCATATACTAACATAATCACGGTAATAAACATGATAAAATATGTTATGAAATAACTCACAAATTAATATAATGGTCTAGTTATTAACGAAGATAAAACTCGCCTGATAAAACCACGCTCGGAACAACAATCTCGGTGAAACTGCCCAAACAGCACCCCGACAGAAATGTGCTCCGTAAATCGACTTCCATAACTCCAAATCAATCAAGGAAAGGACCAGGAACACCACCACAATAACCACTTTGAAGTACCAGATCCCAATCGCAACTCCATCAAAGGATACCTACCCGAAACTGCGTTTCAGATCAACACCACAACTGAATTCAGCAACAAAAACTGCAGCAAACCCAACCAATTCACCACCGTAAACCACCATCCCCCAATAATCAATGAATACCAATCAAACCCACACCTGCAATGAACTCGAACAAGACACCATGAACCCCAAACTCCAATCATCAACCCCAAACAAACACAATCCTTAAAATCAGCCCAATACTTGCAAACAAACATTGCGAAACCCAATCACCAACAATGTTCATTTGGCCACAAATACCAAACCCCAATCACAACATTTATAAACCCTGAATTCAGCCCATCAATCACAAGGATACCAACTGAAATCAGTCGACGAAATGGTAAAAGGAATCCGTGAAATCACTCACCGAAGAAGGACGGCTGAGCTCGGCAAAGGACGGGGTCCAATCGATGAATCAACGACGGAAACGCAGCCCTCTCTCTCTCTCTAGAACAGAAATCTCTCACTCTGAAGAACTGAAATTAGGATGGCCGGAGGTGACGATTTCTCAACCTAAATCAACCCAAGGAAAGGAGAATGAATTTAAGAAATGATTGGATTCGGCTTTGGGGGAGATGAGAAATTCGGTTTGGAGAAGGGAGAGAGAGATAGTGGAAGAGAAAATGTGAGGAGAGAGAATGGATAATGATATATATATATGTAATCGACAAGTCGTTCGAACGATCATTCGAACGGGAACAGGAAAAATCATAAAATGTCACTCTGAGGTCCTCCTGAACCACAGATAACACCATGGCCCTCAGAAGACTAGAACAACCCTAACAAAGGGTTCCCAAGGTCTAAACACCACATCTACCGCTTCACGGCCACCAAAATGCTTAAACCCCCGAAAATGAATCTTTTCCTCGGGAAACTCCGAAAACCTACCGGCCACTTCAACGACCCACCGGAACCACCCCAAATCACACACACAATGCACAAACATCATTACCAAACTTTCTATAGGTTCCCAAGGCCACAATGCCACCTCTTCCTCGAAATCATCTCCGAACCGCCAAAACTACTAAAAAGAATCAATTGGACAAAACCTGCCAAAAGTAATGAATAGATGCAATTTAGATGAAGGAGTATAAGAAGAATTTTAGTGCGAAAGTTAACGTGAAAGAATAATTGTAATAATACTAAATAAATAAATAAAATAACCCAAAAATTCGGGACATTACACACACCAAACCACAAACACATCAAACAAACATCACCACCAACCCATCTAGGGGTTCCCAAGGCCACAATGCCACCTCCTCCTCTGAATAACCACCGTACCACCGAAATTGCATAAAATGAATCTAACATACAAAACCTTCCGAAAGGAATAAATGGATGCATAACGAATAACAATATATGAATAATAGTATCAATACTTAATAATAGACAAATATATGAATAATAGTATCAATACTTAATAATAGACAACAACAAAAATTACCCTGAAATGCCGGGACATTACAATTGGTAATAAACAAATTACCAATCATTGGTAACAAATGACAAATCATAGTCAACAAATAACAAATCGTTTTTTTGAGTTTAAATATTGTCGACTTTCATACAAGTAAATAAAAATGTTCAAGGAACCTAATAGACCGTTGATAGTTATCAAATGATAAATTATTCGCAACAAATGTCAAATCGTAGTCAACAAATGACAAATAATTTTTTTAAGTATATATGTTGCCTACTATCATACAAACAAAATACAAATGCTCAAAGAACCAAATAGACAATTGATAGTTAACAAATGGAAAATCATTGGTAATAAATGACAAATCGTTATCAGTAAATGACAAAACGATATTTATGTACAAATGTTGTCTACTATCAATCAAACAAAATTCAAATAATAAAATAACCAAATAGACCATTGTTGGTTAAGAAATAAAAAATCATTGTTAAGAAAAGACAAATCATAACAACAAAAGAAAAATGGCTTTATTAAAAATAATTGTTGTCTACTATCATATTAATAAAATACAAGTGATCAGAAAACAAAATAGAGCATTGATAGTTAACAAATGACAAATCCTTGGTACCAAATGACAAATCGTAGTAATCAAATGACAAATCAATTTTTTAAGTACAAATATTGTCAACTATCAGACAAACACAATACAAATGTTAAAAAATCCAAATTGACCATTGCTAGTTAACAAATGACAAATCATTGGTAACATATAGCAAATCATAGGCAAGAAATGATAAATAATTTTTTTAAGTACAAATGTTGTCTACTATCATACAAACAAAACTCAAATATTCAAAAAACCAAGTAGACCATTGATAGTTAATAAATGACAAATCATTGGTAACAAATGACAAATCGTAGTCAACAAATGATAAATTGTTTTTTAAGGTACAAATGTTGTCTACTATCATGCAAACATAATACAAATGTTCAAAGAACAAAATAGACTATTGTTAGTTAGCAAATAACCAATCATTGGTAACAAATTATAAATCATAGTCAACAAATGACAAATTATTTTTTAAAGTATAAATGTTGTCTACTATAACACAAACACAATACAAATGTTCAAATAACCAAATAGACAATTGTTAGTAAATAAATGTCAAATCATTGGTAAGAAATGACAAATCATTGTCAACAAATGAAAATGAGCTTTTTTAATAATAATTGTTGTCTACTATCATATAAACATAATACAAATGTTCAAAAAACAAAACAGACCAATGTTAGTTAACAAATGACAAATTATTGGTAACAAGTGACAAATCGTAGTCATCAAATGAAAAATGGTTTTTTTAAGAATTATTTTTATCTATTACCATATAAACATAATACAAATGTTAAAAAAACTAAATTGACCATTGTTAGTTAACAAATGACAAATCATTGGTAACAAATGACAAATTATAGTCAATAAATTAAAATTGGTTTTTTTAAGAATAATTGCTGTCTACTATCATATAAACATAATATAAATATTCATAAAACCAAATAGAACATTGTCAGTTAACAAATGACAATTTATTGGTAAGAAATAACAAATCTTAGTCATCAAATGGCAAATAATACTTTTCAAGTTCAAATATTGTCTATTATTACTCAAACACAATACAAATGTTCAAAGAACCAAATAGACTATTGTTAGTTAACAAATTATAAATCATTGGTAACAAATGACAAATCATAGTCAATAAATTTAAAATGAGTTTTTTAAGAATAATTGTTATCTACTATAATATAAACATAATATAAATGTTCATAAAACCAATAGACCATTGTTAGTTTACAAATGGAAAATTATTGGTAACAAATGAAAAATCGTAGTCATCAAATGACAAATATTTTTTTAAATTACAAGTATTGTCAACAATCATACAAACATAATACAAATATTCAAAGAACAAAATAGATCATTGTTTGTTAACAAATTACAAATCATTGGTAAAAAATGGCAAATCGTAGTCAATAAACGACAAATCGTTTTTTTAAGTACAAATATTGTCTACTATCATACAAATACAATACAAATATTCGAAGAACCAAATAGACCATTGTTAGTTAACAAATTACCAATCATTGCTAACAAATGATAAATTATAGTCAGCAAAATGACAAATTGCTTTTTTGAGTTCAAATGTTGTCTACTATCATACAAGCACAATACAATTATTCAAATAACCAAATAAACCGTTGATAGTTATAAAATAGCAAATTATTCGTAAAAAATAACAAGTCGTAGTCAATAAATGACAAATCATTTTTTAACTACAAATATTGTCTTTTATCATATAAACACAATATAAATGTTTAAAGAACCAAGTAGACCATTAATAGTTAACAAATGAAAAATTATTGATAGCAAATGACAAATCGCTTTTTAAAGTACCAATGTTGTCTACTATCATACAAGCATAATGTAAATGTTCAAATAACCAAATAGACCATAGGAAGTTAACAAATGACAAATCATTGATAACAAATGATAAATAAGAGCTAACAAATGAAAAGTGTTTTTTTAAAGTATAATCGTTGTCTCCTATCATATAAGCATAATTTAAATGCTTAAAAAACCAAATAGACCATTGTTACTTAACAAATAACCAATTATTGGTAACAAATGAAAAATTGTAGTCATCAATTGACAAATTATTTTTTTAAGTACAAATGTTGTCTACTATCATACAAACACAATACAAATGTTCAAATAACCAAATCGGCCATTTTTAGTTAACAAATTACAAATTATTGGTAATAAATGGCAAATCATAGTCAACAAATTTATAATGGTTATTTTAAGAATAATTGTTGTCTACTATTATATAAACATAATTTAAATGTTCGAAAAACCAAATTAACCATTGTTATTTAACAAATAACAAATTATTGGTAATAAATAATAAATCGTTGTCATCTAATGACGAATAACTTTTCAAATGTTCAAATAACCAAATAGACCATTGTTTGTTAACAAATTACAAATCATTGGTAACAAGTGACAAATCGTAGTCAACAAAATACAAATTGTTTTTTTAAGTACAAATGTTGTCTACTATCACACAAATACAATACAAATGTTCAAAGAACCATTAGACCATTATTAGTTAACTAATTACTAATCATTGGTAACAAATGACAAATCGTAGTCAACAAATGACAAATTATTTTTTTGAGTTCAAATGTTGTCTACTATCATAAAAACACAATACAAATGTTTAAATGACCAAATAGAATATTGTTAGTTAACAAATGACAAATAATTGGTAATAAATGATAAATCATAGTCAACAAATAACAAATCGAGTTTTTAAAAACAAATCTTGTCAACTATCATACAACCACAATACAAATGTTCAAAGAACAAAATAGACTGTTGATAGTTATCAAATGTTAAATTATTCGTAACAAATGTCAAATCGTAGTCAACAAGTTAAAATTGGCTTTTTTAAGAATAGTTGTTGTCTACTATCATATAAACATAATATAAATGTTCAAAAAACCAAATAGAACATTGTTAGTTAAAAAATGTCAAATTATTGGTAATAAATAACAAATCGCAGTCATCAAATGATAAATAATATTTTTTAAGTGCAAATGTTGTCTACTATTACACAAACTCAATACAAATGTTTAAAGAACCATATAGACTATTGTTAGTTAACAAATTACAAATCATTGATAACAAATGAAAAATTATAGTCAATTAATTTAAAATAGTTTTTTTAAGAAAAATTGTTGTCTACTATCATATAAACATAATATAAATGTTCATAAAACGAATTAGAGCATTGTTAGTTTACAAATGAAAAATTATTGGTAACAAATAAAAAATCGTAATCATTAAATGATAAATATTTTTTTAAATTACAAATATTTTCAACTAACATACAAACACAATACAAATGTTCAAAGAACCAAATTGATCATTGTTTGTTAAAAAATTACAAATCATTGGTAACAAATAACAAATTGTAGTCAATAAATGAAAAATCGTATTTTTAAGTACCAATGTTGTCTACTATCTGTCGCGCCCTAAAATCCAGTAATCGGTAGCTAGACCAATTACTGAGATTCAAGGATATGCAGGCCGGGGAATCCAATGATTCGCCGTACGAACAACCGAGCTGCAGAGAAATTCTGGCTCAGTCATTCACAATAGTATTATAACAAAGTAATAAGGAAAGCAGAAATAGTGGAAGACTAAGATAACAAAATCTAATCGTAAGATTCTAGAAACCTCTACGCAACAAGCCCAACTGCAATAAAAGGAGATTGAGCCTCAAGCTCAGCTCCCCAAAGATCACCACAACAGCAACTAAAGCCGAAAACAACCTGCCACTGAAAGGGGGATGTGAGAGTGAGCAAACAACGAGCTCACTAACTCCTAAGAATAGCTAAACGATTATACTAACCAATGAGATGAATATAAATATTAATGATAATTGGATATAATGATATCTAACGATAAGCAATATATATATATATATATATAGGATGACTAGTAAATATAGGATGACTAGTAAATCTATCAATAAAAATACCTCGTGCAAAGGAGTGCTAATCTACACTCCAGTCACAAGTACCACTAACTACACTCTAATCAGTACCGTGGCTCTCAGCGTCACGCACAACTAATCTATATCAAGGATACAAATCACACACATGGGTAAACAACCCTCGGACGACTACAAACCGATCGGGTTATCCAAACCCCAACCTGGCACAATCCCAAAGCTACCACAAGCTGAATGAGATCGCCCATAACCAAATACCAGCCTAAAGCTCACAGCAACCAACAGACTACTTAACCAAATAAATTAACTAGATACAGAAGTGAGAGGAGTAGATGCAAAGAGGAGAGGAATATACAGATGGAAGAGGAATCTAATGACACCGCACTCAATTAGGAGAAGATGAATTTAAGATAAGAGTAGAGGAATATGATGAACTAGGATAATCCCATAATTATCCCAATGCAATGATATGGTATGATGATGATATGATGGAAAGAGAAAATCTTATGATTTCTCAAGTACAGAAGATTCTATATTTAAACATAATGCAGAAAAGGTTAAGGATTTATATCTGGAGAACCTACAAATTGGAAGTATGCTGTGATGCAATGATATGCTTGATGATGATGATGATGATGATGATGATGCAAAAAGATTTATGATGACTTGGGATAATCCCATACCTATCCCAAATGTAATGGTTTACCGATGTCAACCCAAAGGGCTGGCCCTCAAGACTAAATTGGGCTGACAACAGCTAAAAAAGGATTTACCTTACCAGATATTGTTGGATACAAGGGTACGATGTACTGTACTAGCTCGACTAGACTAAAAGAAATTAACATAGGTACTTCAACCATACCTGAAGAGTTTGGGCACCTGGAACTGGCATCCAGCCATAACTTCACTCGTAGAAGAAGACTGGGCACCAGGAAATAGTATCCAACCACGGCTCTCTTCACGGGATAAGACTGGGCACCAGGAGAACTATTCCAGCCTTAACTTCATTCGAAGGAAAAAGACTGGGCACCAGGAAATAGTATCCAACCATGCCACTCTTAGCGGGACGAGACTGGGCACCAGGAAAACTAATCCAACCATATCTTCACCTCTAAAATTTTAGCCCGATCTAGTGATCCTATCAACCTATCGGGGGTAGGCGATGCGGAGTTGTTTATGTATCCAATCGAAGTAAGATAAGGAGAAAATATATTATCTATGGATGTGAGCATGATCCAAGAGACTGAAACACAACTGCTGTTAACACAACTAGTACACAATTGGATAACCACCTGCCTGAGAGCGTGGCAACCAAAACTAACACAGATGCCCTCCTGTGACTCAGTTGCACCATCTAATCCTAGATGAAACAGCAACTTAACCGTTGCGACACCTAAACAACATCAGTCTCTAAGATTCCTCAAAGCAATTTGATTACCATCAAGTTCAACAGTACTCTGGCTGTCAACACAGACTAGTACTAATGGGGTGACCTACAAAAGTTTAACCTGTTGTCAACATTCCCCAATAACTGAACAACTCACAATCCTCCTAATCATGTGCATAAGCCACCAGCACGGATGTACTGGAACTGGATTCAACAAGAGGTTTCAGCCGCATTCCAACATCACGGGTGACGTACAACATCATAAGCCACCTGGATCAGCTGCGAATCTCACTGGGCTATGCTATTTCACTGCCTCCTAGATGAGGGAGGGGAACACAGCCCAAACAGCCTCAACCAGGCGAAAGAAGGCTTACGAGTAAGCTCAATCAGCTCTAAGAATCATGAGGACAATTTGTGTCACAACACGATAAACAAACAATCCCAAGGCAAACTATCGGAAGTTCACATCCACAACTAACCACCACGTACAAGCCGTCTGCTAACCATCAACAACTAACAGCCCAGGTGATACCACACTCTCACATGGAATCTAACATTCTAAACAACCACCAATCACAACGACAGTGTTGGAGGACTAGTCCTTGAGAACACAAAGTTTACCTAGACTAGCCCTAAGACTAATCAAAATAATAGCAGGCAAGAGGACGAGCTCTAAACTGAAGACCAAGTCTTACTGAAGCTATGTCGCCCCAAGACTACCCTGGAAGCAAGTCTGGCAACCCATACAAACCAAGGTGGTATACTATAAAGGTGAGAACTATAGTCTCTGAACTACACTATCTCAGTGAAATTGCGGTGAAACCCACATGCCGTCCATAAGTCTCTACTAAAAGTCAAACAAAGTTACTAGTGCCCTGAAAGATGCTGGGCACCCTAATAACTAACCAATAGTGCCGCACTTAATATATTATACATATAGATATAGCGACTCTGGGCGTCGCAACATACTGAGAAATGAGTTATCTCCCAACTTCCACGATGAAAGGATTCATGAGAACCACCCTAAATGTAATCGGTCTGAGAGGAATCTTAAGAGTCTTCGTCACATCGACGACAACAGAGAATAACCTCATCTGGCTAATCATAACCTACGGGTTCTATCTAGTAACTAAACTTATAGCTTACTCGGGTTTTACTAACTTATAAAACCCTTAAGTACTCTCGCCTAAGGTATGCCAAACGGATAACCCGTGAATGTGTCCTAAGAAATTAACCCATATACTAACATAATCACAGTAATAAACATGATAAAATTTGTGATGGAATAACTCATAAATCAATATAATGGTCAAGATATTAAAGGAGAAAAAACTCACCTAGCGATATGCTCGGAACGACATTCTCGGCAAAAATGCCCAAACAGTACCCCAACAGAAATGTACTCCGCGAATCGACTTCCAGAACTCCAAATCAATCACGGAAAGGACCAGGAACACCACAACATCAACCACTATGAAATACCGGAGCCCAATCGGAACTCCGATAAAGGAAACCCGCCCGAAACAGCGTTTTAGATCAGCGCCACAACTGAATTCAGTAATAAAACTGCATCTAAACCCACGGTTCACAACGCTACGCTGCGCTACTCCGATCACCCATAATCACATGAAGATATGCCACTCTAACCCCACCAATTCAGACACCTAACAATCACATACCCGGTGTTCGAAGACGGTAAAATCGGTCATCTCCTTCCTCTAGAATAACAGTAACTACGGCAGTAATTTTTGAACCAAAACGGCCACACTTGTGGGCTAAGGCAGCCCTCTCCAGAATAACAACAACCACTACCTAGAGCAACCATCACACCTTCTCTTTCTAACTACACCAAACCCCAATTACCACCCTAAAAGCTTCAAGAAAACCCCATAATTTTAGGCACCCAAACACCAACAATTCAACACACGCAATCACCGCCACCGGCCAACACTTACAATAATCACACTCCTCAAATCAACAATACACCCACTAATGAAAGACCTTAAATTAGTCCAATATCACAAGGGTTCTCACCAAAACCAAAATTAACTAATGATACTAGAGAGAGAGAGGAATTACTTACCGAGGGAAAACGGCGGAGATCACGGCGAAGAATCTTCTAAGAAATCAGCAAGCGAGGGAGGAGAGCATTCAGTTTGGAGAGGAGATGATTCGGCTCGAAGAAGAGAGAGAGAGTGAAAGAGAAATGTACGGAGAGAGAATGGATAATGATATATATAACCGACCAGTCGTTCGAACGATAGTTCGAACGGAAACTGGAAAAATCCAAAAATGTCACTCTGAGGTCCTCCTGAACCACACACAACGCCAAGACCCTCAGAAGACTGCAATAATCCAAACAACCATCACAACCCTTGGAAAGGGTTCCCAAGGTCTAAACACCACCTCTATCGCTTCACGACCACAAAAACGCCTAAACCCCCGAAAATGATTTTTTGCCCGGAAAACTCCAAAATCCTATCGGCCAATCTAACGGCTCACCGGAACCACACCAAACCACAAACACATCAAATAAACATCACCACCAACCCATCTAGGGGTTCCCTAGGCCACAAGGCTACCTCCTCCTCTGAATAACCACCGTACCATCGAAACTACATAAAATAAATCTAACATACAGACCTGCCGAAAGGAATAAATGGAAGCATAACGAATAACAATATATGAATCATTGTAACAATAATTAGTAATAAACAAAAAAAAATCCCTGAAATTCTGGGACATTGCAATCTACCCTCCTTAGAAGAATTTCATCGCGAAATTTAAAATACTTACTAAGTATAGTATAGTATATTTTAAATGTAATATGTAACCATATCGTACTAGCGGTTACACAAGGTCGGTAAATAGAAAGCCCCCCCTGAACCCCTTGTCTAGGTACACGACAATAGCTTTCTAGGTAACTTAGTAAATATTTTGGGTAAAAATATGCTAATATATAATTTGTATGAAAAAATATATATAGTTTGATTATAAAAATAATTAGTTTAAAGATACAAAAATCAACATATGGGAAAGTGGAATATGATGCCCCTCTTCCTATATGAACAACGTCAAAATCTTATATGTATAGCATCCCCCAGTTTCATAACACGTCTGCCATGAGATCAGGTCTACGACCCAAGAGATTAAAAAAATTGGTTAAAACGATGCAATCAATAAATGATGAAAACCAATCCAAACGATCAGATCCAATAACCTGACCGATCTGGGCTCGATTAGGAGCGGATACCGAAAACTTGTAAGAGAAACGTTAAAATGGAATACACGTCGAAACTACTACGACGGCGAACACAGCGTTGCCCAAATAATATAAAATTGCAATTCTGAAATCGAAACCCAACCAAAAAAAAATAGGGAAACCACTATCACTAGAAGCCAGTCAATCACTATTCTAAGGATTTAAGATGAACACCTTGAGTCATCTAAATCTACAGCAAAAACCTACAAACTAGACCTATGCTATAAGCCTACACGCAAAAGGTCTCAAGAGATAAACTTTATCACCAAATATGCGAAAAAGACACAGGACACCAAGTAATCATCCTAACTCGTCCTAAAGAATATCTTAACTTATGAGTGCTAGACAACGAGATAGGAGTTAACCTAGAGCACTTATACCAAGTCTTTCGCGCTCCAAAATCCAGTAATCGGTAGCTAGACCAATTACTGAGATTCAAGGATGTACAGGTCGGGGAATCTAAAGATTCACCCCACGAACAACCAAACTATAGACCAATTCTGGCTCAGTCATTCACAATAGTATCACAACAGAGTAATAAGGAAAATAGAAATAGCGGAAGACTAAGATAACAGAATCTAAACGTAAGATTCTATAAACCTCTACGGAAAAAGCCCAACTGCAATAAAAGGAAATTGAGCCTCCAGCTCAGCTCCCTAGAGATTATAACAGCAATAACTAAAACCTGAAATAACCTGCCACTGAAAGGGGGGATGCGAGAGTGAGCAAACAACGAGTTCACTAACTCCCAAGAATAGCGAAACGATTATACTAACCAATGAGATGGATATAAATATTAATGATAATTGGATTTAATGATATCTAACGGTAAGCAATATATATATATATATATATATATATATATATATATATAAAGGATGACTAATAAATTTATCAATAAATATACCTCGTGCAAAGGAGTGCTAATCTACACTCTAGTCACAAGGACCACTAACTACACTCTAATCACTACCGTGACTCTCAACGCCACGCCCAACAAATTTATCTCAGGGATACAAATTGCACACATGGGTAAACATCCCTCGGACAACTACAAACCGATCGGGTTATCCAAGCCTCAACCAAGCGCAATCCCGAGGCTACCAGAAGCTGAATGAGATCGCCCACAACCAAATACTAGCCTAAAGCTCACAACATCCAACATACTACTCAACCTAATAAATTAGCTAGATACAAAAGAGGGAGGAGTAGATGAAGAGAGGAGAGGAATATGCAGAAGGAAGAGGAATCTAATGGCACCGCAATGATTTAGGAGAAGAGAAATTTAAGATAAGAGTAGAGGAATATGATGAACTAGGATAATCCCATAATTATCCCAATGCAATCATATGGTATGATGATGATATGATGGAAAGAGATAATCTTATGATTATCCCAAGTGCAGAAGATTCTATATTAAAACATAATGCAGAAAGGGTTAAGGATTTCAATCAGATGAACCTACGAATTGGAAGTATGTTGAGATGCAATGATATGCTTGATGATGATAATGATGATGATGCAGAAAGATTTATGATGACTTGGGATAGTCCCATACCTATCACAAATGTAATGGTTTAGCGATGTCAGCCTAAAGGGCTAGACCCCAAGACTAAAGTCGGCTGACAACTGCTGAAAAATGATTTACCGTACCGGATATTGTTTGATACAAGGGTACGATGTACTGCACTAGCTCGACAAGTCTAAAATATATTAACATAGGTACTTCAACCTCGCCTGAGGAGTCTCGGCGCCAGAAACTAGCTTCCAACCATAACTTCACTCGTAGGGGAAGACTGGGCACCAGGAAATAGTTTCCAACCATGTCTCTCTTCACGGGATAAGACTGGGCACCAGGAGAACTATTCCACCCATAACTTCACTAGCAGGAAAAAACTGGGCACCAGGAAACTAATCCAACCATATCTTCACCTCTAAAACATTAGCCCGATCTAGGGATCCTATCAACCTATCGGGGCAAGCCGATGCGGAGTTGCTTATGCATCCGATCGTAGTAAGATAAGGAGAGAATATATTATCTATGAATGTGAGCATGATCCTAGAGACTGAAGCACAACTGCTGTTAGCACATCCAGCACATAATAGGATAACCACCTGCCTGAGAGCGTGGCAACCAAAACTAACACAGATTCCCTCCTGCGACTCAGTTCCACCATCTAATTCTTGATAAAACAGCAACTTAGCCGTCAAGACACCTAAACAACATTAGTCTCTAAGATTCCTCAAAGCAATATGATTACCATCAAGTACAACAGTACTCTGGCTGTCAACACAGACTAGTACACATGGGAAGACCTACAAGAGTCCAACAAGTAGTCAACAATCCCTAATAATAGAGCAACTCATAATCCTCCTAATCATGTATATAAGCCACCAACATGGATGTACAGGAACCGGATTCAACACGAGGTTTCAGCCGCATTCCGGCATCACGGGTGACGTAAAACTTCATAAGCCACCTGGCTCAGCTACGAATCTCACTGAGCCATGCTGTCTCATTGCCACCTAAATGACAGAGGGGAACACATCCCTAACAGCCTCAACCCGGGGAAAGAAGGTTTACGAGTAAGCTCTATCAGCTCTAAGAATCATGAGGACAATAAGTGTCATAACACGATATGAAAACAATCCCAAGGCAAACTATCAGAAGTTCACATCCACGACCAACCACCACGGACAAGCCATCTGCTCACCATTAACAACTAACAGTCCAGGAGATACCACACTCCCGCATGGAATCCAGCATTCCAAACAACCACCAATCATAACGACAGTGTTTGTAGGCCAGGCCTTGAGAGCACAAAGTACACCTAGACTAGCTCTAAGACTAATCAAAATAATAGCAGGAAAGAGGACGAGCTCTGAACCGAAGACCAAGTCTTACTGAAGCTATGTCGCCCCAAGACTACCCTGGAAACAAGTCCAGCAACCCATACTAACCAAGGTGGTATACTATAAGGTTAGAACTATAGTCTCTGAGCTACACTATCTCAGAAAAATGGCGGCGAAACCCACATGCCATCCATAAGTCTCTACTAATAGTCAAACCAAGTTACTAGTGCCCTGAAACAACCTGGGCACCCTAATTACTAACCAACAATGCCACACTCAATAAATTATAAATATATATAAAGCGACTCTAGGCGTTGTAACATACTGAGAAATGCATTTGTTCTCAACCTCAACGACGAAAGGATTCATGAGAACCACTCTAAATGAAATCGGTCTAAGTGGAATATCAGGAGTCAGCGTCACATCGATGACAATAAAGAATAACCTCATCTGGCAAATCATAACCTACGGGTTCTATCAAGTAACTAAACTTATAACTTACTGGGGTTTTACTAACTTATCAAACCCTTAAGTACTATCGCCTAAGGTATGCCAAACGGATAACCCGTGAATGTGTCCTATGCAATTAACCCATATACAAACATAATCACAGTAATAAACAAGATAAAATAGGTGATAGAATAACTCATAAATTAATATAATGGTCTAGATATTAAGGAAGATAAAACTCACCTGACGATATGCTCGGAACGACAATCTCGGCGAAACTGCCCAAACAGCACCCCAACAGAAATGTGCCCCGCAAATTGACTTCCGGAACTCCAAATCAATCACGAAAAGGGCCAGGAACACAACAACATCAACCACTATGAAGTACCGTAGCCCAATCGCAACTCCGACAAAGGATACCCGCCTGAAAATACGTTTTAGATCAGCACCACAACTGAATTCAGTAATAAAACTGCATCTAAACTCACGGTTCACCACGCTACGCTGCGCTACTCCGATCACCCATAATCACATGAAGATATGCCACTCTAACTGTACCAAGTCAGACCCCTAACAATCACATACCCGGTGTTTGAAGAGGGTAAAAGCAGTCCTCTCTTTTCTCTAGAATAACAGTAACTACGGCAGTAATTTCTGAACCAAAGCGACCACACTTGTCGGCTCAGGCAGCCCTCTCCAGAACAACAACATCCACTACCAAGAGAAACCACCACACCTCCTCTTTCTAACTACACCAAACCCCAATCACCACCCAAACAGCTGCAAGAGAACCCCATAATTTTAGGCGCCCAAACCCAAACAATTCAACCCACGCAATCACCGCCACCGGTCAACACCTACAATGATCACACCCCTCAAATCAATAATTTACCCACTAATCATAGACCATAAATCAATCCAACATCACAAGGGTTCTCACAAAAACTAAAATTAACTAATGATACTAGAGGGAGAGGAATTACTTATCGAGGGAAAACGATGGAGATCACTGCGAAGAATCTACGAAGAAATCAGCAAGCGAGGGAGAAGATTAATCAGTTTGGAGAGGAGAGGATTTGGTTCGGAGAAGAGAGAGAGAGTGAAAGAGAAATATAAGGAGAGAGAATGGATAATGATATTTATAACCGACAAGTCGTTCGAACGATCGTTCGAACTGATACTGGAAAAATCCTAAAATGTCACTCTGAGGTCATCCTGAACCACACACAACGTCAAGACCCTCAGAAGAATGGAATAACCCGAACAACCATCACAACCCTGGCGAAGGGTTCCCATGGTCTAAACACCACCTCTACCGCTTCATTGCCGCCAAAACGCATAAGCCCCCGAAAAGAAATTTTTGCCCGGAAAACTCCGAAATCCTATCGGCCAATCCAACGGCTCACCGGAACCACACCAAACCAGAAACACATCAAATAAACATCACTACCAACCCATCTAGGGGTCCCAAGGCCACAACGCCACCTCCTCCTCCGAATAACCACCATATTACCAAAACTACATAAAATGAATCAAACATACAAAACTTGCCAAAAGGAATAAATGGATGCATTACGAATAACAATATATGAATCACAGTAACAATACTTAATAATAAACAAAAATAAAATCCCTGAAATTCTGGGAAATTACAATTATCATACAAATACAATACAAATATTCAAAGAACCAAATAGACCATTGTTAGTTAACAAATTACCAATCATTGGTAACAAATGACAAATTATAGTCAACAAATGACAAATCGTTTTTTTGAGTTCAAATGTCGTCTACTATCATACAAGCACAATGCAAATATTCAAAGAATTAAATAAATCGTTGATAGTTATCAAATTGTAAATTATTCATAACAATTAACAAGTCGTAGTCAACAAATGACAAATCATTTTTTTAAGCATATATGTTATCTACTATTATACAAGCAAAATGCAAATGTTCATGAAACCAAATAGACCATTGATAGTTAACAAATATCAAATCATTGGTAACAAATGTCAAATCATTGTCAGCAAATGACAAATCATTTTTTAAGTACAAATATTGTCTACTATCATATAAACACAATATAAATGTTTAAATAACCAAATAAACTATAGATAGTTAATAAATAAAAAATTATTGATAGCAAATAAAAAATTGCTTTTTAAAGTACAAATGTTGTCTACTATCATACAAACACAATACAAATGTTCAAATAACAAAATAGACCATAGTAAATTAACAAATGACAAATCTTTGGTGATAAATGACAAATAAGAGTTAACAAATGAAAAATGTTTTTTTTAAGTATAATCGTTGTCTCCTATCATATAAGTATAATTTAAATGTTCAAAAAACCAAATAGACCATTATTAGTTAACAAATGACCAATTATAGGTAACAAATAAAAAATTGTAGTCATCAATTGATAAATAATTTTTTTAATTACAAATATTGTCTACTATCATACAAACACAATACAAATGTTCAAATAACCAAATCGACCATTGTTAGTTAACAAATAACAAATTATTGCTAATAAATGGCAAATCATTGTCAACAAATTTATAATGGTTTTTTTAAGAATAATTGTTTTCTACTATTATATAAACATAATTTAAATGTTCAGGAAACCAAATTGGCCATTGGTATTTAATAAATAACAAATTATTGGTAAGAAATGATAAATCGTTGTCATCTAATGACAAATAATTTTTGTAAGTACAAATGTTATCTAATATCATACAAACATAATTCAAATGTTCAAATAACCAAATAGACCATTATTTGTTAACAAATTACAAATCATTAGTAACAAATGTCAAATCGTAGTCAACAAAATAGAAATCGCTTTTTTAAGTACAAATGTTGTCTACTATCACACAAATATAATACAAATGTTCAAAGAACCATTAGACCATTGTTAGTTAACAAATTACCAATCATTATTAACAAATGAGAAATCATAGTCAACAAATGACAAATCATTTTTTTGAGTTCAAATATTGTCTACTATCATAGAAACACAATACAAATGTTTAAAGGACCAAATAGACCATTGTTAGTTAATAAATGACAAATATTTGGTAAAAAAGGACAAATCATAGTCAACAAATAACAAATCAATTTTTTAAAAACAAATATTGTCAACTATCATACAAGCATAATACAAATGTTCAAAGAACCAAATAGACTGTTGATAGTTATCAAATGTTAAATTAATTGTAACAAATGACAAATCATAGTCAACAAATTAAAATTTGTTTTTTTAAGAATAATTGTTGTCTACTATCATTTAAACATAATATAAATGTTTAAAAAACTAAATAGAATATTGTTAGTTAACAAATGACAAATTATTGGTAACAAATAACAAATCTTAGTCATCAAATGAGAAATAATATTTTTTATGTACAAATGTTGTCTACTATTATACAAACACAATACAAATATTCAAAGAACCAAATAGACAATTGTTAGTTTGCAAATTACAAATCATTGGTAACAAATGACAACTCATAGTCAATAAATTTAAAATTGTTTTTTTAAAAATAATTGCTCTCTTCTATCATAAAAACATAATATAAATATTCATAAAACCAATTAGACCATTTTGAGTTTACAAATGAAAAATTATTGGTAACAATTAAAAAATCGTAGTCATCATATGACAAATAATTTTTTAAATTACAAATATTGTCAACTATCATACAAGCACAATACAAATGTTCAAAGAACCAAATTGATCATTGTTTGTTAACAAATTACAAATCATTGGTTACAAATGACAAATCGTAGTCAATAAATGACAAATCATTTTTTAAAGTACAAATGTTGTCTACTATCATACAAATATAATACAAATTTTTAAAGATCCAAATAGACCATTGTTAGTTAACAAATTATCAATCATTGGTATCAAATGACAAATTATAGTCAACAAATGACAAATCTTTTTTTTGAGTTTAAATGTTGTCTACTATCATACAAACACAATACAAATATTCAAAGAACCAAATAAACCGTTGATAGTTATAAAATAGCAAATTATTCGTAAAAAATAACAAGTCGTAGTCAATAAATGACAAATCATTTTTTTAAGTATATATGTTGCCTACTATTATACAAACAAAATGCAGATGCTCATAGAACCAAATAGACCATTGATAATTAACAAATGCCAAATTATTGGTAACAAATGACAAATCATTGTCAGCAAATGACAAATCATTTTTAAGTACAAATATTGTCTACTATCATATAAACACAATATAAATGTTTAAAGAACCAAATAGACTATTGATAGTTAACAAATGAAAAATTATTGATAGGAAATGAGAAATTGCTTTTTAAAGTACAAATATTGTCTACTATCATACAAGCACAATACAAATGTTCAAATAACCAAATAGACCATAGTAAGTTAATAAATGACAAATTATTGGTAACAAATGGCAAATAAGAGCTAACAAATGAAAAATGTTTTTTTTAAGTATAATCGTTGTCTCCTATCATATAAGCATAATTTAAATGCTCAAAAAACAAAATAGACCATTGTTAGTTAACAAATGACCAATTATTGGTAACAACTGAAAACTCGTAGTCATCAATTGACAAATAAATTTTTTAAGTTTAAATGTTGTCTACTATCATACAAACACAATACAAATATTCAAAGAACGAAATCAACCATTGTTAGTTTACAAATTATAAATTATTGGTAATAAATGGCAAATCATAGTCAACAAATTTATAATGGTTATTTTAAGAATAATTGTTGTCTACTATCAAATAAACATAATTTAAATTTTCAAAAACCAAATACACCATTGTTATTTAACAAATAAAAAATTATTGGTAACAAATGATAAATCGTTCTCATCTAATGATAAATAATTTTTGTAAGTACAAATGTTGTCTACTACCATACAAACACAATTCAAATGTTCAAATTACCAAATAGACCATTGTTCGTTAACAAAATTACAAATCATTGGTAACGAATGACAAATCGTAGCCAACAAAATTCAAATAATTTTTTTAAGTACAAATGTTGTCTACTATCACACAAATACAATTCCAATGTTCAAAGAACAATTAGACCATTATTAGTTAGCTAATTACCAATCATTGGTAACAAATGACAAATCATAGTCAACAAATGACAAATCATTTTTTTGGGTTCATATGTAGTCTACTATCATAGAAACATAATATAAATATTCAAAGGACCAGATAGACCATTGTTAGTTAACAAATGACAAATAATTGGTAACAAATGATAAATAATACTCAACAAATAACAAATCAATTTTTTAAAAACAAATATTGTCAGCTATCATACAGGCACAATACAAATGTTTAAAGAACCAAATAGACTGTTTATAGTTATCAAATGGTAAATTATTCGTAACAAATGACAAATCCTAGTCAACAAATGACAAATTATTTTTTTAAGTATATATGTTGTCTACCATCATAAAAATAAAATACAAATGCTTAAAGAACCAAATAGACCATTGATAGTTTACAAATAGCAAATCATTGTTAACAAATGACAAATCGTTGTCAACAAATAACAAAAAAAATTTTAAGTACAAATATTGTCAACTATCATACATACACAAAAAAATGATTAAAGAACCAAATAGACTATTGATAGTTAACAAATGAAAAATTATTGATAACAAATGATAAATCATTTTTTTAAGTATAAAGGTTGTCTACTATCATACAAACACAATAAAAATATTCAAATAACCAAATTTACCATTGCTAATTAATTAATGAAAAATCATTGGTAAGAAATGACAAATCATTGCAGCAAATAAAAAATGGCTTTATTAATAATAATTGTTGTCTACTATCATATAAACATAATACAAATGTTCTAAAAGCCAAATAAACCATTGTTAATTAAATAATGATAAATCATTGGTAATAAATGTCAAATCGTAGTAATCAAATGTCAAACCATTTTGTTCAGAACAAATATTGTCTACTATCATACAAATACAATGCAAATGTTTAAAGAACCAAATAGACTATTGTCAGTTAAAAAATGACAAATAATTGGTAATAAATGATAATCGCCTGTTTAATTACAAATACTATCTACTATCATACAAATATAATTCAAATGTTTAAAGAACCAAATAGACCATTTATAGTTAACAAATGACAAATTATTGATAACAAATGACAAATCATAGTCGACAAATGACTAATTGTTTTTTTTAATTACAAATGTTGTCTACTATCATAGAAACACAATACAAATGTTCAAAGAGCCAAATGAACCATTGTTAGTTAATAAATGATAAATAATTGGTAACAAATGACAAATCAAAGGCAATAAATTGCAAATTATTATTTTTAAGTACAAATGTTGTCTATTATCATACAAACATAATACATATGTTTAAAAAACAAAATCTGCAATGTCCTAGAATTTCAGGGTAATTTTATTGTTTATTATTAAGTACTGTTACTATGATTCATATATTGTTATTCGTTATGCATCCATTTATTCCTTTCGGCAGGTTTTGTATGTTAGATTTATTTTATGTAATTTCGGTGGTACGGTGGTTATACGGAGGAGGAGCTAGCGTTGTGGCCTTGAGAACCCCTAGATGTGCTGGTGGTGATGCTTATTTGATGTGTTTGTGGTTTGGTGTTTTTCCGGTGTGCCGTTGGATTGGCCGATAGGTTTTCGGATTTTTCCGATATAAAATTCCTTTTCAGGGGTTTAAGCATTTTGGCGGCCGTAAAGCGGTAGAGGTGGTGTTTAGACCTTGGGAACCCTTTGCTAGGGTTGTGATGGTTATTCGGGTTGTTCCAGTCTTCTGAGGGTCTTGGCGTTGTGTGTGGTTCAGGAGGACCTCAGAGTGACATTTTTGGATTTTTCTAGCTTCCGTTTGAACGATCGTTCGAACGACTGGTCGGTTATATATTTCATTATCCATTCTCTCTCCTTACATTTCTCTTTAACTCTCTCTCTCTCTCCTCTTAACCGAATCTTCTCCTCTCCAAACCGAATCCTCTCCTCTCCAAACCGAATCCTCTCCTACCTCGCTTGCCATTTAGTTCATAGATTCTTCACCGTGATCTCCGTCGTTTTCCCACCGTGAGTAATTCCTCTCTCCCTCTTGTATCATTAGTTAATATCAATTTTTGTGAGAACCCTTATGATGTTGGACTGATTTAGGGTCTATGATTAGTGGGTGTATTGTTGATTTGAGGAGTGTGATCATTGTAGGTGTTGGCCGGTGGCGGTGATTGCGTGGGTTGAATTGCTGGTGTTTGGGTTCCTAAAATTATGGGGTTTTCTTGCAGCTGTTAGGGTGGTGATTAAGGTTTGGTGCTGTTAGAATGGGGAGGTGTGGTGGTTGCTCTAGGTAGTTGTTGTTGCTGCTCTGGAGGGGGCTGCCTAAGCCGACAAGTATGGCCGTTTTGGTTCAAAAATTACTGCCGTAGTTACTGTTATTCTAGAGGAAAGAGAGGACTGATTTTACCCTCTTTGAACACCGGGTATGTGATTGTTGGGCAGCTGACTTGGTGGGTTTAGAGTGGCATATCATCATGTGATTATGGTTGATCGGAGTAGCGCAGTATGGCGGGGTGAACCGTGGGTTTAGATGCAGTTTTGTTACTGAATTCAGTTGTGGTGCTGATTTGAAATACAGTTTCGGGCGGGTATCCTTTGTTAGAGTTGTGATTGAGCTCTGGTACATCGTATTTGTTGATGTTGTTGTGTTCCTGGTCCGTTCTGTGATCGATTTGGAGTTTCGGAAGTGGATTCGAGGAGCACATTTCCGTTTGGGTGCTGTTTGGGCAGTTTTGCTGAGATTGTCGTTCCGAGCATATCGTCAGGCGAGTTCTATCTTCTTTTATAACTAGACCATTATATTGATTTGTGAGTTATTTCATCACAGAGTTTATCATATTTATTACCGTGATTATGTTAGTATATGGGTTAATTGCTTAAGACACATTCACGGGTTATCCATTTGTCATACCTTAGGCGAGAGTACTTAAGGGTTTGATAGGTTAGTAAATCCTGAGTTAGTTATAAGTTTAGTTACTAGATTGAACCTGTAGGTTATGTTTAGTCAGAAGAGGTTATTCTCTGTTGTCGTCAATGTGACGATGACTCGCAAGATTCCCCTTAGACCGATTTCATTGAGGGTGGTTATTGCAGATTCTTTCTACATTGAGGTTGAGAACAAAGGTATTTCACAGTGTGTTACGACGCCTCAGCATCGCTATATATATATATATATTTAGTATCTTGAGTATGATATTGTTGGTAAGTTATTAGGGTTCCCAGCTTGTTTCTGGGCACTAGTAGCTTGGTTTGACTATTAGTAGAGACTTATGGACGGCATGTGGTTTAGCCACCATTTCTGTGAGATAGTTAGTTCTGAGAATATAGTTCTCACCTTATAGTATAGTACATTAGTTAGTCTGGGTTGCTGGACTTGTTTCTAGGGTAGTCTTGGGGCGTTATAGCTTCAGTAAGACATGGTCTTCGATTCGGAGCTCGTCCTCCTGCCTGTTATTATTTTGATTAGTCTTAAGACTAGTCTAGGTGTACTCTGTGCTCTCGAGGCTTGGTCCTTGAGCACTGTATTTATGATTGGTGGTTGTTTGGAATGTTGGATTCCGTATGGGAGTGTGGTATCTCCTAGACTGTTAGTTGTTGATGGCGGGCAGACGGCTTATCCGTGGTGGTTGGTCGTGGATGTGAACTTCTGATAGTTTGCCTTAGGATTGTTTACTTATCGTGTTGTGACACTTAATGTCCTCATGATTCTTAGAGCTGATAGAGCTTATTCGTAAGCTTTCTTTCCCCGGGATGAGGTTGTTAGGGTTGTGTTCCCCTCTGTCATCTAGGAGGCAGTGAGGTAACATGGCTCAGTAAAATCCGCGGCTGATCCAGGTGGTTTATGAAGTTGTATGTCACCGTGATGTTGGAATGCGGCTGAAACCTCTTGTTGAATCCGGTTCCTGTACATCCGTGCTGGTGGCTTATGTACATGATTAGGAGGATTGTGAGTAGCTCAATTATTGGGGATTGTTGACTACTTGTCAAACTCTTGTAGGTCGCCCCATGAGTACTAGTCTGTATAGACAGCCAGAGTACTTTTGTACTTGATCGTAATCATATTGCTTTGAGGAATCTTTGGGACTGATGTTGTTTAGGTGTCGCGACGATTAAGTTGCGGTTTCATCTAGGTTTAGATGGAGAAACCTGAGTCACAGGAGGGCATGTGTGTTAGTTTTGTTTGCAACGCTCTCATACAGGTAGTTATCCTATTATGTACTTGCTGTGTTAACAGCAGTTGTATTTAAGTCTCTAGGATCATGCTCACATCCATAGATAATATATTCTCTCTTTATCTTACTGCGATTGGATACATAAACAACTCCGCATCGCCTGGCCCTGATAGATTGATAGGATCCCTAGTTCGGGCTAAAGTTTTAGAGGTCAAGATATGGTTGGATTAATTTTCCTGGTGCCTAGTCTCGTCCCGCTAAGAGAGACATGGTTGGAGACTATTTCCTGGTGCCCAGTCTTTTCCTACGAGTGAAGTTAGGGTTGGAATAGTTCTCCTGGTGCCCAGTCTTATCCCGCGAAGAGAGACATGGTTGGATACTATTTCCTGGTGCCCTGTCTTCTCCTGCGAGTGTTGTTATGGTTGGATACTAGTTTCTGGTGCCCAGACTCCTCAGGCGAGGTTGAAGTTCCTATGATAATATCTTTTAGTCTTGTCGAGCTAGTGCAGTACATCGTACCCTTGTATCCAACAATATCCGTAAAGGTAAATCTTTTTTCAGCAGTTGTCAGCCCACTTTAGTCTTGAGGGCTAGCCTTTTTGGTTGACATCGCTAAACCATTACATTTGGGATAGGTATGGGACTATCCCACATCATCATAAATATTTTTGCATCATGGTCATCATCAAGCATATCATTGTATCTCAGCATACTTCAAATTCGTAGGTTCTTCTGATAGAAATCCTTAGCCTTTTCTACATTATGTTTTAATATAGAATCTTCTACACTTGGGGTAATCATAAGATTATCTCTTTCCATCATATCATCATCATACCATATCATTGTATTGGGATAATTATAGGATTATCCTAGTTTATCATATTCCTCTACTCTTATCTTAAATTCCTCTTCTCCTAATTGATTACGATGTCATTAGATTCCTCTTCCTTCTGCATATTCCTCTCCTGTCTGCATCTACTCGTCCCTCTTCTCTATCTAGTTAATTTATTAGGATGAGTAGTCTGTTGGTTGCTGTGAGCTTTAGGCTGGTATTTTGTTGTGGGCGATCTCATTCAGTTTGTGGTAGCTTCGGGATTATGATTGGTTGGGGTTTGGATAACCCAATCAGTTTGTACTTGTCCGAGGGCTATTTACCCATGTGTGTGATTTATATCCCTGAGATAGATTAATTACGCGTGGCGCTGAGAGCCACAGTAGTGATTTGAGTATAATTAGTGGTCCTTATGACTGGAGTGTAGATTAACACTCATTTGCACGAGGAATATTTATTGATAGATTTATTAGTCATCCTATATATATATATTGCTTATCGTTAGATATCATTATATCCTATTATCATTAATATTTATATCAATCTCATTGGTTAGTAAAATCGTTTAGCTATTCTTTGGAGTTAGTGAGCTCGTTGTTTACTCACTCTCGCATCCCCCCTTTCAGTGGCAGGTTATTTCAGGCTTTAGTTGCTATTGTGGTGATCTTTGGGGCGCTGTACTTGAGGCTCAATCTCCTTTTGTTGCAGTTGGGCTTTTTACGTAGAGGTTTATAAAATCTTACGTTTAGATTCTATTATCTTAGTCTTCCGCTGTTTCTATTTTCCTTATTACTCTGTTGTGATACTATTGTGAATGACTGAGCCAGAATTTGTCTACAGCTCGGTTGTTCGTGGGGCGAATCTTTGGATTCTCCGACCTGCACATCCTTGAATCTCAGTAATTGGTCGAGCTACCGATTACTGGATTTTGGGGCGTGACAAACTTGTGATCAGAGCTCTAGGTTAACTCCTATCTGGATGTCTAGCACTCATAAGTTTAGTTATTCTTTAGGATGAGTTAGGATGATACCTTGGTGTCCTGTGTCTTTTTTGCATGTTTGGTGATAGTGTTTATCCCTTGAGACCTTCTGTGTGTAGGCTTATAGCATAGGTTTAGTGTGTAGGCTTATGTTGTTGATTTAAAGGGCTCAAGATGTTTATCTTGAATTCTTAGAATAGTGATTGATTGGCTTCTAGTGGTAGTGGTTTCTCTGTTATTTTTGGCTTGGGTTTCGACTTCAGAATTGTAATTTTACTTTATTTGGGCGACGCTGTGTTCGCCGTCGTAGTAGTTTCGACGTGTAATCCATTATAACGTTTCTCTTGCGAGTTTTCGGTATCTGCTCCTAATCGAGTCCAGATCGATCAGGTTATTTGATCTGGTCGTTTGTATTGGTTTTATCATTTATTGATTGCATCGTTTTAGCTTATTTTTTCAATCTCTTGTGTCGCAGACCTGATCTCATGGCAGACATGTTATGAATCTGGGGGATGCTGTACATATCATATTTTGACGTTGTTCATATAGAGAGAGGGGCATCATATTCCACTTTTCCATATGTTGATTTTTGTATTTTTAAACTAATTATTTTTATAATCAAACTATATATATTTTTTCATACAAATTATATATTAGCATATTTTTACCCAAAATATTTGCTAAAATTCCTAGAAAGGTTTTGCCGTGTACCTGGACGAGGAGTTCAGGGGGGGATTTCTATTTTCCGACCTTGTGTAACCGCTAGTACGATATGGTTACACATTACATTTGAAATATACTATACTATTCTTAGTGAGTATGTTAAATTTCGGGACGAAATTCTTCTAAGGAGGGTAGATTGTAATATCCCGGAATTTCAGGGATTTTTGTTTTGTTTATTATTAAGTATTGTTACTATGATTCATATATTGTTATTCGTTATGCATCAATTTATTCCTTTTGGCAGGTTTTGTATGTTAGATTCATTTTATGTAGTTTCGGTGGTACGGTGGTTATTCGGAGGAGGAGGTGGCGTTGTGGCCTTAGGAATCCCAAGATTGGTTGGTGGTGATGTTTATTTGATGTGTTTGTGGTTTGGTGTGTTTCCGGTGAGCCGTTGGATTGGCCGATAGGATTTCGGAGTTTTCCGAACAAAAATTTATTTTCGGGGGTTTAGGCATTTTGGTGGCCGTGAAGCGGTAGAGGTGGGGTTTAGACCTTTAGAACCCTTTGCTAGGGTTGTGATGGTTGTTCGGGTTGTTCCAGTCTTCTGAGGATCTTGGCGTTGTGTGTGGTTCCGGAGGACCTCAGAGTGACATTTTTGGATTTTTCTTGTTTTCGTTCGAACGATCGTTCGAACGACTGGTCGGTTATATATATCATTATCCATTATCTCTCCTTACATTTCTCTTTCACTCTCTCTCTCTTTTCTGAACCGAATCCTCTCCTCTCCAAACTGAATGCTCTTCTCCCTTGCTTGCCGATTTCTTCGTAGATTCTTCGCCGTGATCTCCGCCGTTTTCCCTCGGTAAGAAATTCCTCTCTCTCTCTAGTATCATTAGTTAATTTCGGTTTTTGTGAAAAACCTTGTGATGTTGGACTGATTTAGGGTCTATGATTAGTGGGTGTATTGTTGATTTGAGGAGTGTGATCATTGTAGGTGTTGGCTGGTGGCGGTGATTGCGCGGGTTTAATTGTTGGTGTTTTGGTGCCTAAAATTATGGGGTTTTCTTGCAGCTGTTGGGGTGGTGATTGATGTTTAGTGTTGTTAGAAAGTGGAGGTGAGGTGGTTGCTCTAGGTAGTGGTTGCTGCTATTCTGGAGAGGGCTGCCTGAGCAGACAAGTGTGGCTGTTTTGGTTCAGAAATTACTGTCGTAGTTACTGTTATTTTAGAGGAATGAGAGGACTGTTTTTGCCCTCTTCGAACACCGGGTATGTGATTGTTGGGTGGCTGACTTGGTGGGGTTAAAGTGGCATATCTTCATGTGATTATAGGTGATCGGAGTAGCGCAGTGTAGCGTGGTGAACCGTGGGTTTAGATGCAGTTTTATTACTGAATTCAGTTGTACTGCTGATCTGAAACGCAGTTTCTGGCAGGTATCCTTTGTCGGGGTTACGATTGGGCTCCATTATTTTATAGTGGTTGATATTGTAGTGTTCCTGGCCCTTTGCGTGATTGATTTGGAGTTCCAGAAGTCGATTCGCGGACCACATTTCCGTTGGGGTGCTGTTTGGGCAGTTTCGCTGAGATTTCCCTTCCGAGCATATCGTCAGGCGAGTTTTATCTTCCTTAATAACTAGACCATTATATTGATTTGTGAGTTATTGTATCATATAGTTTATCATGTTTATTACCGAGATTATGTTAGTATATGGGTTAATTACTTAAGACACATTCACGGGTTATCCGTTTGGCATACTTTAGGCGAGAGTACTTAAGGGTTTGATAAGTTAGTTAAACCCGAGTTAGTTATATGTTCACTTACTAGATAGAACCTGTAGGTTATGTTTACTCAGAGGGGGTTATTGTCTGTTATCGTCGATGTGACGACGACTTCTGAGATTCCTCTTAGACCGATTATATTGTGGGTGGTTATTGCGGATCTTTTCTTCACTAAGGTTGAGAACAAAAGCATTTCTCAGTGTGTTGCGACGCCTCAGCATCGCTATATATATATATATATATATATATTATAGTATATTGAGTATGGCATTGTTGGTTAGTTATTAGGGTGCCCAGCTTGTTTCATGGCACTAGTAACTTGGTTTGACTATTAGTAGAGACTTATGGACGGTATGTGGTTTAGCCGTCATTTCTCTGAGATAGTAAGTTCAGAGACTATAGTTCTCACCTTATAGTATAGAAAATTGGTTAGTCTGGGTTGCTGGTCTTATTTCTAGGGCAGTCTTAGGGCGACATAGTTTCAGTAAGACATTGCCTTTGATTCGGAGCTCGTCCTACTGCCTGCAATTGTTTTGATTAGTCTTAAGACTAGTCTAGGTGTACTCTGTATTCTAGAGACTTGGTGCTTGATCACTGTCATTGTGATTGGTGGTGGTTTGGAATGTTAGATTCCATGTGGGAGTGTGGTATCTCCTAGACTGTTAGTTGTTGATGGTGAGCAGACGGCTTGTCCGTGGTGGTTAGTCAAAGATGTGAACTTCTGATAATTTGCCTTAAGATTGTTTGCTTTTCGTGTTGTGATACTTATTGTCCTCATGATTCTTAAAGCTGATAGAGCTTACTCGCAAGCTTTCTTTCCCCGGGATGAGGTTGCTAGGGCTGTGTTCTCCTCCGTCATCTTGGAGGCAGTGAGACAGCATGGCTTAGTGAGATCCGCGGCTGAGCCAGGTATTTTATGAAGTTGTACGTCACCGTGATGTGGGAATGCAGCTGAAACCTCCTGTTAAATCCGGCTCCAGTACATCTGTACAGGTGGCTTATGTACATGATTAGGAGGATTGTGAGTAGTTCTATTATTAGGGATTGTTGACAACTTGTTGGACTCTTGCAGGTCACCCCATTAGTACTAGTCTGTGTTGACAGCCAGAGTACTGCTGTACTTGATGGTAATCATATTGCTTTGAGAAATCTTAGAGACTGATGTTGTTTAGGTGTCATGACGGTTAAGTTGTTGTTTCATCTAGGTTTAGATGGTGTAAATGCGTTACAGGAGGGTATCTGTATTAGTTTTTGTTGCCACTTTCTCAGGCAGGTGATTATCCTATTGTGTACTTGCTATGTTAACAACAGTTGTGTTTCAGTCTCTAGGATCATGCTCACATCCATAGATAATATATTCTCTCCTAATCTTGCTGCGATTGGATACATAAACAACTCCGCATCGGCTAACTCTGATATGTTAATAGGATCCCTAGATCGGGCTAAAGTTTTAGGGGTAAAGATATGGTTGGATTAGTTTTCCTGGTGCCAAGTCTCGTCCCTGTTCATCATATTCCTTTACTTTTATCTTAAATTTCTCTTCTCCTAATTGATTGCAGTGTCATTAGATTCCTCTTCCTTCTGCATATTCCTCTCCTCTCTGCATCTACTCCTCCCTCTTCTGTATCTAGTTAATTTATTAGGTTGAGTAATCTGTTTGTTGCTGTGTAGTTTAGGCTGGTATTTAGTTCTGGGCGATCTCATTCAGCTTGTGGCAGTTTCGGGATTGTGCCTTGTTGGGGTTTGGATAACCCGATCGGTTTGTATTTGTCCGAAAGTTGTTAACCCATGTGTGTGATTTGTATCCCTGAGATATATTAGTTGCGCGTGGCGCCGAGAGCCATCGTAGTGATCAGATTGTAGTTAGTGGTCCTTGTGACTGGAGTATAGATTAGCACTCCTTTGCACGAGGTATATTTATTGATAGATTTATTAGTCATCCTATATATATTGATATATATATATATGTATATATATTACTTATCGTTAGATATCATTATATCCTATTATCATTAATATTTATATCCATCTCATTGGTTAGTATAATCGTTTAGTTATTCTTGGGAGTTAGTGAGCTCGTTGTTTGCTCACTCTCGCATCCCCCCTTTCAGTGGCAGGTTGTTTCAGGTTTTAGTTGCTGTTGCGGGATCTTTGGGGAGCTGGGCTGGAGGCTCAATTTCCTTTTATTACAGTTGGGCTTGTTGCGTAGAGGTTTGTAGAATCTTACGTTTAGATTCTGTTATCTTACTCTTCCGCTGTTTCTATTTTCCTTATTACTCTGCTGTGATACAATTGTGAATGACTGAGCCTGAATTTGTCTACGGCTCGGTTGTTCGTGGGGGGAATCTTTGGATTCTCTGACCTGCACATGCTCGAATCTCAGTAATTGGTCTAGCTACCGATTACTAGATTTTGGGGCGTGACAAAATTGACTATTGCTTGTTAACAAATGACAAATCATTGGTAACAAATGATAAATCATAGGAAAAAAATGATGTAGTATCCCAGAAAATTCTTTTATTTTATTTTCCTATTCATCCTTATTCATTTATCCGCATCCATACATTGTGCTTTTATATCATTTTGCATCCTCATCTCATTCTAGCATCAGGTCTTTGTATTTCCTTTCGGTGGTTTTTGTGGTTGAGCGGAGGAGTTTGTTGTTGTTGATGTGGTTGTTCTTGTTGTTCTAATAGTCATTAATATTGTGCTTTGTCCTTGGAGGTGAGATCCCAGGGGATCTCGTTGTAATGACCCTGATTTTTATTTCCAAATTATAGCTATTATTATATTCAGCATTGTGATTCTCTGCATATTCCTATTCATTCTTTCGTCTGCATATTAATTATCCACGTTAAGTCCGCATACATTTTACCCATATACTCCTTCATCTATTGTGCATCCATTATTCTTTTCGGCTGGTTTTGTATATTAGATTCCTTTTCAGCGATCCGGTAGTTTCAAGCGATAGGGCGGTGTTATGATTTATGGGAACCCCTAGTTGGGTAGTATTTGGTGGTTGGGTGGTTATTGTTAGTGTGGTTTGGGGGTCGTGATGTTTTTGGGTGTTTTGGAGTTGCTTGAGGTGGAGGCATAGTGGGCGTTTTTTGGGGTGAATCCTTTATAGGATTTCTGAACAAGCCAGTTCTAATCGAACAAGACTCCCTCTGTTCGAATAGGATCCTTCGTGGTACAGTTGGATATTTCCCTGAGTTGCTTTATTCAAATAGAATTTCCCTCGGTTCGAATAAGATTTCCCTCTGTTCGAATAGGACTTCTCTCTGTACGAATGGGATCCTTCTTAGAACAGTTATTTTTCCCCTGAACTATTTTATTCGAATAGGATATTACTCTATTCGAATAAGTCCTTCCTTGTACAGTTGAGCTTTCTTCGCTGAACTTTTCTATTCGAGCAAGCCTTCTCTCTATTCGAATAGGAATACTCTCTCTATTTGAATCAGAATATTTCTTAATCAAACAGAGGCGGGTTTTGATCACCTGTTGGGTTTAATGCTCTCTTATCCTAACTTCCACTCTCCACTCAAACTCACTCTTTCTTTCTCCTCACCCTAACCGATTCTTCTTTCATCCATACTCTAGATCCAATCTTCCCCATCACTCGCGGATTCTCTGCCAACTTCGTCGCAACCTTCACTCCTATCCTTGGTGAGTTATTCTCGATTCCCTTTCCGTTCTTTCCACTCGATTCGGCGTAGGGTTAATTCTAGGGTTTGGATTTTTCTGCCGCTTTCTTCAATTGATTGTTTGCTTGTTGTTGTTATTGGTTGTGTTAGCTTGTTCGTTGTTCCGATTACCTCGTTGTCAATCCTGGGTTCATTATTCCAAGTTGGTTTTCTGCTGGACATGAATTATTATCTGGCAAGTTTTATTCCCTCATTACTAAGTTTCTATACTAGTTTCTGAGTATTGTTTTAGAGTGCTAAATTGAACTTAGAGATTCCATGTAATTAAACTATAATTTAACCTAGGAATTATTCTGTTTATATCGTTAACCTGTAGTTTAGGCTTGCTAATTATTTGCGAGCTTGGTTTATGGTTCGTATAGGACCTGAGCTTAGTGAGTAGTGGTTAGATTAGCGTTCTCGTGGCTTTTCCCCTAAATTCCCCATCCATCCTTAAAGGATTAATGTATTAGATGTAGTGACAGTTAGGTTGCTGGGTCGGCTATGCTTAGTTGGTGCAACTGAGTCCCTATTCATCCGTATTGCGTTACTGCGTGAACGGCAGCTGTGTTGTTTCTTGTGCACCTGTTGCATCTTAGTAACTTATAATAACATCTTTCAAAACTTATTGAGATTGGATACACGTAAACTCCTGTCACTCTCCAAAATCTAGCAATCGGTAGCTTGACCAATTACTAAATCCGAAGCTGTGCAGGTCAGAAAATCCATAGATTTGCCCCACGAACAACAGAGCCGTAGATGAATTCTGGCCCAGTCATTCACAATAGTATCATAACAGAGTAATAATAAAATAAAAACAGCGAAAGACTAGATAACAATTATTTAAACATGAGATTCTACAAACCTCTACGCAGCAAACCCAAAAGTAATAACTAGAGAATAAGCCTCCAGCTCAGCTACCCAAAGATCGCCACAGTAGTAACTAAAACCTGAAAGAACTTGCCACTGAAAAGGGGATGCGTGAGTGAGCAAACAACAAGCTCACTAACTCCAAGAATAGTTAAACGATTATACTAGCCAATGAGATAGAGATAAATAGTAATGATAGAGGAATATAATAATATCGAACGATAAACAATGTATATGTAATCTATATACATATTGGACAACTAATAGGTATACGCATATATACTAATTCAAATAAATCTATCAATAAATATACCTTGTGCAAAGGAATGCTAATTCTACACTCCAGTCACAAGGACCACTAACTACACTTTAATCACCACTGTAGCTCTCAGCGCCACGCGCAGCTAATCTATCTCAGAGATACAATCACACGCAAGATTAAACATCCCTCGGCTAACAGTAATCTAACAGGGTTACCCAAACCCCAACCAGGTACAACCCCGAAGCTATCACAAGCTCAGCGAGATCGCCCACAACCAGATACCAGCCTAAAGCTCATAACAACCAGCCAGATTAATTAACCTAATAAATTATATTAGATACAGATGAGGGAGGAATAGATGCAGGGTGGAGAGGAATATGCAGAAGGAAGAGGAATCTAATTATACCATAAATCAATTAGGAGAAGAGGAATTTAATAAGCGGAGAAGAATATGAGGAACTAGAATAATCCCATAATTAACCTAATGCAATGATATGTTATGCTGATGATATAATAGAATTTGATAATCTTATGATTATCCCAAGTGTAGAAGATTCTATATTAAACGTATTGCAGAAAGGGTTAAGGATTTCCTTCAGATGAACCTATGATAAGGAAGTATGCGGAGATGCAATGATATGCTTGATGATGATGATGATGATGATGTTATGATCCACAATGGTTTATGATGAAGTGGGATAGTCCAACCTATCGTAGGATGAGACTGGCACCAAGAAAACTAATCCAACAATATTTTTACCTCTAAATCATTAACCCGATCCAAGGATCCTATCAACCTATCGGGGGCCTGCTGATGTAGATTTGTTTATGAATCCAATCGCTGTAAGATAAGGAGAGAATATATAATCTATGGATGTGAGAATGATCCTAGAGACTGAAATACAACTGCTGTTGACACAGCCTGTAGACAATAGGATAGCCACCAGGCTCAACCGCGAATCTCACTGACCCATACTGTCTCACTGCCTCCTAGATGACGGATGGAAACACAGCCTTAGCTGCCTCATCCCAGGGAAAGAAAGCTTGCGAGTAAGCTCTAATAGTTCTATGAATCATGAGGACAATAAGTGTTACAACACAATAGGCAAACAATCCTAAGGCAAATTATCAAAAGTTGAACATGCACAACCAGCCACAAAAAAAAAGCCTTCTGCTCATAATCAATGACTAACAGTCCAGGATATACCACACTCCCACATTGAATCCAACATTCCAAACAACCTCCAATCAGAATGACAGTGCTCAAGGACCAGGCCTCGAGAACACAGAGTACACCTAAACTAGTCATAAGACTAATCAAAACAATAGTAGGCAAGAGGACGAGCTCCGAATCGAAGACCATGTCTTACTGAAGCTATATCGCCCTTAGACTACCCTGGAACCAAATCCAGCCACCCAAACTAACCAAGATGCTTTACTATAGGGTGAGAACTATAGTCTCTGAACTGCACTATCTCAGAGAAATGGCGGCTAACCACACGCTGACCATAAGTCTCTACTATTTGCCAATCCTAGTACTAGTGCCCTGAAACAAGTTGGGCTTCCTAATAACTACCCAACAATACCACACTCTGTATATTATATTTATAAATATAAATATAGCGACGCTGAGGCGTCGCAACATACTGAGAAATGCCTTTGATCTCAACCTCTGCGAAGAAAGGATCTACAATAACCACCCTCAATGAAATCGGTCTAGGAGGAATCTCAGGATTCATCGTCACATCGATGACAGCAGAGAATAACCTCCTCTGACCAAACATAACCTACAGGCTCTATCTAGTAACTGAACTTATAAATAACTCGGGTTTAGCTAACTTATCAAATCCTTAAGTACTCTCGTTTAAGGTAAGCTAAATGGATAACCCGTGAATCTATCATAAGCAATTCACCCTGTCACTACCCCAAAATCTAATAATCAGTACCTGAACTGATTTCTGAGACTCGAGGTTGCACAGGTTGGGGATTTGAAGACTTAACCCCCGAACGATCGAGTCGTATAAAAACTTTAGCTCGATCATTCACTTAGCAAAATCATTAGAGTAATATAAGAATAAACAACAAAAGCGGAAGCAAAAAACATATATACATCAACTGAATATATGCAATGTCCAGAATAATATACAGAGTCAAAAGCTAAGATCATATACAAGGATGTCTAAAACTATGGAGATCTCCAACATCCCCAAAATCAGCTCCAATCCAGCTAGAATCCTCGGCAGAAGACCAATACTCAATCACTGAAAAGTTAATAAATAGCGAGGGTGAGCAAAATCATAGCTCACCGAAACCCAACAAAGCAAAATAACCAACTAAATGATCCAGTGCCGAAGAAGAGTGAGGAGTGGGTGATAAAGAGAAAATCTACACGATCACTAACAAGATCTATAATGCTGCCAAGAGTAGAAGTGAATGATTTGGAAGAAGAACAGAAGAATGAGTGATAGGATTTGGAATAAGAGTTAGGAAGAATAGAGAGTATGCAGAATATGATATGATGCAATGCTATGATAATATGATGGTGGTAAATTTGGAATAATCCTATACTTATTCCAAATTCTACATGATGTTTTGTTATGATACATGTATTTCAACCTTGCCTGAGAAGTTTCGGTACCAGGAGCTAGCATCCAACCATGTCTTTCCTCGTAGGACGAGACTGGGCACCAGAAAAACTAATCCAACCATGACTTTGCTCGCAGGAGAAGACTGGGAACCAGGAAATAGTATCCAACCATGTCACTCTTCGTAGGATGAGACTGGGCACCAGGAAAACTAATCCAACCATATCTTCACCATGTTGGACAAGACTGGGCACCAGGAAATAGTATCCAGCCATGTCTCTCTTCGCAGGATGAGACTGGGCTCCAGGAATACTAATCCAACCATATCTTGTCTCTGTATCTGAGACCCGATCACAATAAGTTTTAGGTGAATTAAATACTATCCAAGGGGGGCGTAAGCGAATTCACAGACAAGCAGTAACTAATCACCCCATCACAGTGCTATGCAATAATTATGCTAAACGACGAAGGAGGGTCCAAACTGACATGTCTAACCACATGATGTTTCTAACAAGGCTTGAACTCCATAATTATAGTCAAACCAATACTAAGAGCAACTAATTAAATTAACAGGCAATATGCCACAATTATGCTAAGAACGGCTAAATAATTTATAGTTAAAATTATCAACACCTCTCTAACAAAGGTAGTTCCCTAAATCAACCCAAAGAAATTAGTATGGAAACTTAGCAAAGATTAGAAACTCGCCTGTTATAATGCTCAGTTCCTGATGATGCCAAAACCGGAGTTCCAAGCCCTTGGAATCGTGAATCGGCAAATGGAGTGCGGAGCGAGCGACAACGATTACCCAAACGACCAAACAACACCCAAAACCCCAATGATAGCTCAATAATCACCAACCCTAAAAACCCTAAATCATACTCCAACATCTCAAATCAAAATGAATGGAACGGAAGAGAGAGAGAGAAGAATTACTTACCGAGTAATGGGGTAAAGATCACGGTGAGGGGACGCGATAAATTTGGCGAGTGAGGAGAGGATTAGAGTGAGAGAGGAGTGAATAGAATTTGGGGGTTAGGTGTTGTTTATAAAAGGAAAGTCCAATGCGTATCATGAGGAATAACCAACGCTCGAAAAAAGAGCTAACCAAAACAGTTTAGAAAAGTTCTGAAAATGGACAGAAAAGACGGTGGAAAGGTCGAAATTAATGGGTTAAGTCCCCCAAGCCTTTACGGAATAGATAGGGGTTGTCGGGAAACACCCATATGCACACAATAACATAACCAACCCATCTAGAAGAGCCAACGCTAAAAAAAAAATAGTTCAAGACTTTTCTGAACAAGAGTTCAGAAATGGACAGAAAAGATGCGGAAAGGACGGAATGGATGGGTTAAATCCTAAGCCTTAACAAAACTGATAGGGGATGTCGGGCAACACCCACATGCACACAATAACATAACCAACCCATCTAGGGGTTCCCATAATAAAAAAAATAGCCTACTCCGCCTTAAAACCACCGGAACGCCTAAGATGCCTAAAAGGAATTAATTTACCAAATTTTTTTCAGAACTTGCGGCTAACCCAACGGGATTCTGTAATCACCCCAAACCACACACACTCTATTTCAACATCATACCCGACCCTTCTAGGGGTTCCTAAGTTCCTGATACGGCCTCCTCCCGCCGAAACCACCAAAACCACTATGAGGGAATCAAATACCCAAAACCGAAAATATAGTATACCATGAATGCATAACGGTTAGAATAAGTGTGAAATGAGTAACTTGAATGATTATATGCATATGTTAGAGAGTCGGAATATGCAGAATGATCAGGAGTTTGAAATATGCGAAAAGGGAATAGTAACAGTAATTAAGAATTTTCAGGGTCACGACATTCTACCCCCCTAAAAGGGAAATTTCGTCCCGAAATTTAACACATTCCTCAATCCGAGAATAAATGGGGATACACCCCCTCACGTCAGCCTCCAAATCCTACGTAGACTCATCCAGTCCATGGTGACCCCACTGGACCTTCACAAACGGAATAACCTTGCTACGCAAAATCTTTTCCTCACGGTCCAAAATACACACTGGATGCTCTACATATGAGGCATCTGCCTGAACCTCGATGGGTTCCCAATCAATTACATGAGTCGGGTCCCTCTCATACTTCCTCAGTATGGAAATGTGGAACATATTATGAACCCGGTCTAATTGTGGCGGTAATGCCAATCTGTAAACTAACTCTTCGACATATCAAAAATCTCAAACGGACCGATAAATCTCGGAGCTAACTTTACCTTTTTGCTGAAATGCATCACACCCTTCATCGGAAAAACCTTCAATAGAACGTGATCACCCATAGAAAACTCTATAGGTGTCCTGCGGACATCTGCACAACTCTTCTGTCGACTCTGCGTTGTACGCAACCGATCCCTGATAATAGTAACTGCCTCTGTGGTCTCGGAAACTAAGTCTGGCCCCAGTAAACTCTGCTCCCCAACCTCTTCCCAACTCGGCGGTGATCTGCATGGTCTACCATACAAGGCCTCATAAGGTGCCATCCTGATACTCGACTAAAGGCTGTTGTTATACGCAAACTCCGCCCAAGGTAAGTACTCGTCCAAGCTACCTTTGACGTCTAAAACACAAGCTCAAAGCATATCTTCAAGAATCTGGTTAACTCGCTCTGTCTGTCCATCGGTCTAAGGGTGGAATGCTGTGCTGAAATCTAGTCTAGTATCCATAGCCCGCTAAAAACTTTTCCAAAATTTGTTGGTAAATTTGGCATCTCTATCTGAAACTATAGACACCGGAACCCTGTGTAAACGTACTATTTCCTTCACATAGATTTTGCTCAACTCATCGACCGTCAACGTTGAACGAACCGGGACAAAATATGCTGATTTAGGCAAACGGTCCACAATCACCCAAATAGAGTCGTGTTTTCTCTTTGTCCACGGCAAGCCCGAAATGAAGTCCATCGTCACGTACTCCCATTTCTACTCTGGAATGGGTAAAGGTCTGAGTTGCCGTGCAGGTCTCTGATGCTCTGCCTTCACTTGTTGACAAGTAAGGCATTTGGAAACAAATTTAGCTACCTCACGCTTCATATTATCCCACCAATAATGCGTCATCAGGTCCTGGTACATCTTCGTACAACCTCGATGAATAGTGTATCACAAACCGTGAGCCTCGTTCAGCACCTTACGCTTCAGTGCCTCAGAGCCTGGTAAGCATAATCTGCCTTTGTATCTGATGCTGCCATCTGAACTGACCGTCCAATTTGGTCTGCTGTTGTCTGCCGCCCAAGACTGTAATATATCATCCTGCTATTGTGCCTCTATAATCCGTGAAATCAAGGAGGGTTGAACTCTCATATTTGAAATGAAACTACCTGTACTCCATAAATGCAAACTCAGCCCGGAATCTGCTATGTCGCTAAGCAACGACCACTCGTGAATCATCAGACGTGCTAGAAATCCTCTAGGAAAATGGCTCAAAGCGTCAGCCACAAAATTTTCCTTCCATGGGTGATACTTCCAGTCGATATCGTAGTTCTTCAAAACTCCATCCATCTGCGCTACCTCATATTCAGCTCTTTTTGCAAGAAAGAGGTACCATAAACTCTTGTGATCCGAAAAGGGCTCGAACCTCTCTCCGTAAAGGTAATGTCGCCAAATCTTCAGTTCATAAACCACTGCTGCCAACTCAAGGTCATGAGTAGGATAATTCCTCTCGTGTACCTTAAGTTGTCTGGAACCATAGACCACCACCTTGCCTTCCTGCATCAACACGCAACCCAGTCTGCTAAGCGAAGTGTCACTGTAAACCATATACTTCAGCCCACTGGAAGGAACAATCAGTACCGGGGCTGTAGTGAATCTCTCCTTCTGCTCAGCAAAAGATGAAGCACATCAATCGTCCCAAACAAACCTAACGTCCCTTTGGGTCAAGCGGGTCAAAGGAGCTGCAATCCGCGGAAACCCCTTAATTAATCTGCGATAATAACCCGTTAAACCCAGAAAGCTGTGAATCCCGGTAACACTACCCGGTTGTGGCCAATCTGAAACCACTGCAACCATGGAAGGATCAACCGCAATTCCATTCTTGGACACCACACACCCTTGGAATTTCACTTTCTGTTGCCAAAAATCGTACTTCTCGAACTTCGCGAATAACTCGTTCTCCCTCAAAGTCTGTAGTGCGACCCTCAAGTGCTCCTCGTGCTCTCTCTCAGTCTGTAAGTAAATCAGAATGTCATCCACGAACACGATGACGAACCGATCAAGAAAAGGGCTGAAAAACACGGTTCATCAAATCCATAAAAACCGCGGGTACGTTCGACAACCCGAACGGCATAACCAGAAACTCATAGTGCCCGTAACGAGTCCGAAATGCTGACTTCAAAGCATCTACTGTCCTGATCCTCAGCTGATGATAACCCGATCTGACATCAATCTTCAAGAAGAATTGTGCTCCCCGAAGCTGGTCAAACAAGTCCTCGATCCTAGGCAACGGATTTTTGTTCTTGATCGTGGCAATGTTTAAATCGCGGAAATTAATACACAAGCGCATCGAGCCGTCTTTCTTCTTTGCAAACAAAACTGACGCTGCCCACGGAGAAGTAGTAGGCCGAATTAATCCCTGATCCATCAACTCGGAAATTTGACCCCTCAATTCCTTTAGCTCAACATGTACCATACGATATGGAGCTTTAGAAATTGGTACCGTTCCCGGCAAAAGATCTACGCCAAAATCAATCTCTCTCGTCGGTGGTAAACTGGGAATCTGCTGGAAAACATCGAAAAAATTGCACACCACCGAAATAGAGCTACCGTCCACCCCCGATGACTCTAACTCTAAGAAAGCAAGCAAGCCGTCCCCTGACTGCGCAGGTTTCGAACTGGTGAACGCGAACTGCCTCTCTCATGGAATACTGAAGGTAACCGTCTACTCGAAACAGTCCAAGGTAACCCGATGAGTCGACAACCAATCCATTCCCAGGATAATGTCGAACTCCTGTATCGGTAATACTAACAAGTCTGCTGATAAGACGGGACCACAAACGATAATCGGGCAATCTCTACAAATATGTGAGATAGACGTCAAAGAACCAATAGGAGTTCCCGCAAAAATCTCATCTAGTAATAAAGAGGACACAAAACCAATTGTGGAGAGGAAAATATATGCTATGAATGATATGCACCAGAGTCCAAAAGAACACGAGCCAGAGTATGAGAGATATGTATCGTATCTTCTACCACTGACAGAGCATCGCGAGTACCTCGCCTCTCCACAACATACATCCTACCCTGGCCTAGGCCCTGGCCCTGCTGCTGACCTAGATGCTGCTGTCTCTGACCACCCTATTGAACCTAGATAAGCTGCCTCTGGCCACCCTGCTGACCCTGAGCAAACTGTCTCTGGCCATCCTACTGGCCCTGAACAAGCTGTCTTCCCTGAAGACCCTAAAACTAACGCTGCTAAACCTGCTAATGCTGAGGTCGCGGTTGATGAACCACGGGACCCCGGAACTGTCGCAACGGCTGCCGGTGTCCACCAAGTTTAGGACAAAATCTCCTAGCATACCCTTTCTCCCCGCAGCTCTAGCAACGACCATAAAAGCTGTGATCTATCAAACTGCTGCCCCTCGGCAGCTCTGGCTTGTACACTACTATTAAAACCCAATCTATGCCTCTTGGAACCCGAACCACCAAGCTGCTTCTGAACGGCCTTTCCCTTATCGGCCTCGGATCTTGTCTCTGCTGGCTCCTCAAGTCCTTGGGCTTGCAATCCTCTAGGTCATTCTGATCCAATGCCAATACCTTAGACAATACATCTGCATATGGGATGGCCTCTGAGGTGATCAAGAATCTCTTGAAGTTCGGACGTAGGCCCTTAGGAAACCTCATCTTCTTCTGTTCTTCATCATGGACAATGAACAGCACGTAATGGGAAATCTAGTTAAGCCGCTGATCATATCTAGCAATACTCATTTCACCCTGTTCAAGCGAAAAGATCTCTGAGATGCAGGCATCTCTGTAACTCTACGGCACATACTGTCTAAAGAACCGGTACTCAAAAGAAGACCATAGAATAAGAGTCTTTGAAATGGTCCTCTTGGATATACCCCATCACCGGTCTGCCACCCTCTAGAGTAGATAAATAGCCAGTGTCACCTGCTGCTCATCTGGACACTTCATCACGTTCAAAGTGTTTTCTATAGACTTGAACCACGTCTCAGCCTCAGAAGGAGCTAGTGTGCAAGAAAAGTCGGATGCCTATATTTCTGATGCTGCTCCAGGTAACTATACTCTCTGAATGCTGGGCTCTTGGCCTGCTGAAAGAAAGCTGCAAAACTCTCCATAAAATCTAATAATCAGTACCTGAACCGATTACAGAGACTCGAGATTGCACAGGTTGGGGATCCGAAGATTTAACCCACGAACGATCTAGCTGTGGACAAATTCTGGCTCGATCATTCACTTAGCAAAATCATCAGAGTAATATAAGAATGATCAACAAAAGCAGAAGGAAAAGGCATATATACATCAACTGAATATATACAATGTCCTGAATAATATAAAGAGTCAAAAGCTAAGATCATATACAAGGATGTTTAAAACTATGGTGATCTGTAACAGCCCCAAAATCAACTCCAATCCAGATGAAATCCTCGGCAGAAAATAGCAACTCAACCCCTGAAATTTTAACAAATAGCAAGGGTGGGCAAAACTACAGCTCACCGTAACCCAACAAAGCTAAATAACCAACTAAATTATCCAGTGCCGAAGAAGAGTGAGGAGTGGGTGATAAAGGGAAAATCTTTAATGTAAAGTAACCAAAAATTATTACCACTACTCAAGGTTAATAATGCAACAGTAACTCTACACGTTCACTAACAAGATCTATAATGCTGCCAACAGAAGAAGTGAGTGATTTTGAATAAGAACAGAATAATGGATTATAGGATTTGGAATAATAGTTAGGAGGAATAGAGAGTATGCAGAATATGATATGATGCAATGCTTTGATGATATGATAGTGGTAAATTTGTACTAATCCCATACTTATTCCAAATTCTACATGATGTGCTGTTATGAGATATGCATTTCAACCTTGCCTGAGATGTCTGGGTACCAGGAGCTAGCATCCAACCATGACTTTGCTCGCAGGAGAAGACTGGGCACCAGGAAATTATATCTAACCATGTCTCTCTTCGTAGGACGAGATTGGGCACCAGGAAAACTAATCCAACCATATCTTCACCTTGTTGGACAAGACTGGACACCAGGAAATAATATCCAACCATGTCTCTCTTCGAAGGATGAGACTGGGCACCAGGAAGACTAATCCAACCATATCTTGTCTCTGTATCTGAGACCCGATCACACTAAGTCTTAGGTAAATTAAATACTATCCAAGGAGGGGTAAGAAAATTCACAGACAAACAGTAACTAATTACCCCATCACAGTGCTATGCCATAATTATGCTAAACGATGAAGGAGGTTCCAATCTGAGATGTCTAACCACATGATGTTTCTAACAAGGCTAAAACTCCATAATTATAGTCAAACCAATACTAAGAGCAGCTAACTAAATTAACAGGCAATATGCCACAATTATGCTGAGTATGGCTAAATAGTTTATAGTTAAAATTATCAGCACCTCTCTAACACAGGTAGATCTCTAAATCAATACTCATATATTAGTATGGAAACTAAGCATAGATGGTAAACTCACCTGTTATAATGCTCGATTCCTGATGATGCCAAAACCAAAGTTCCAAGCCCTAGGAATCGCGAATCGGCAAAGGGAGTGCGGAGCGAGCGACAACGATTACCCAAACGATCTAACAACGCCCAAAACGCCAATGATAGCTCCATAATCACCAACCCTAAAAACCCTAAATCATGCTCCAACATCTCGGATCAAAATGAATCGAACGGAAGAGAGAGAGAGGAATTACTTTCCTAGTAATGGGGTGATGATCACGGCGAGGGGATGCGATAAATTTGCGAGAGAGGAGAGGATTAGAGTGAGAGAGGAGTGAATGGAATTTGGGGGTTAAGTGTTGTTTATATAGGGAAATTCCAATGCATATCACGAGGAATAATCAACGCTCGAAAAAAAATAGTTAACAAAAATAGTTCAGAAAAGTTCTGAAAATGGACTGAAAAGACGCCAAAAAGATGAAATGGATGGGTTAAGTCTTAAGCCTTAACGGAACTGATAGGGGTTATCGGGCAACGCTCACACGCACACAATAACATAACCAACCCATCTAGAAGAGCCAACGCTCGGAAAAATAACAGCTCAGGACTTTTCTGAACAAAATTTTAGAAATGGACAGAAAATATGCCGAAAGGAGGAAATGGATGGGTTAAGTCCTAAGCCTTAATGGAACTGATAGGGGCTGTCGGGCAACACCCACGTACACACAATATCATAACCAACCCATCTAAGGGTTGCCCACAAAAAAAATAGCGTTCTCCGCCCTAAAACCACCGGAACGCCAAAGTTGCCTAAAAGGAATCTATATACTTAAAATTTTTCTGAACCTGTAGTAAACCCAACAGGCTTCCGGAATCACCTCAAACCACACACACTGAATTTCAACATCATACCCGACCCGTCTTGGTATTCCCAAGGTCATGATACGGCCTCCTCCCGCCGAAGCCACCAAAACCACTATAAGGGATTCTAATACCCCAAACTGAAAATAAAGTATACCAAGTATGCATAAGAGATAGAATAAGCATGGAATGAGTAATGTGAATGATTAAATACAAATGTTAGAGAGTTGGAATATGCAGAATGATCAGGAATTTGAAATATACGAAAACGGAATAGTAATAGTAATTAAAAAATTTCAGGGTCACTACAAACCCATATACTAACATAATCTCGGTAATAAACATGATAAACTATATGATACAATAACTCACAAATCAATATAATGGTCTAGTTATTAAGAAAGATAAAACTCGCCTGACGATTTTCTCGGAACGACAATCTCGGCGAAACTGCCCAAACAGTACCCCAACATAAATGTGCTCCGCGAATCGACTTCTGGAATTCCAAATCAATCGCTAAAAGGACCAGGAACACCACCACATCAATCACTATCAAGGCCCGAAGCCCAAACACAATTCCAAAAAAGGATTCCCTGCCAAATTCAAAATCAAAATAGCACCAAATTTGAATTCAGTAACAAAACTGTATCTAAACCCACGGTTCACCACGCTACGCTGCGCTACTCCGATCACCCATAATGACATGAAGATATGCCACTCTAACCCTGCAAAATCAGCTGCCCACCAATAACGTGCCCGGTGTTCAAAGGGCGTTAAAACAGTTCTTGCCTTTCCACCAAAATAATAGTAACTACGGCAGTAATTTCGTTAGCGAAGTTTGCTAAACATTCACGGATAAAATCAGTAACTAGGCGAAGCAAACATCTGACCCAAAACGGCAACAACCGCTAGTTCAGGCTGCCCTCTCCGAAACAACATCGAAACCCAATGATCCACCACCGAACGCCCAAATCCCCCAATCAAACACAACCCCTAAATCAGCCCAACACCTGCAAACAAACAATACAAAATCCATTCACCAACAATGCCCATTTGGTCACAAACACCAAACCCCAAACACCACAATTATAAACCCTATAATCAATCCATCAATGATTTAAACTGACACCGGAATCAAATCTGAAGTTAGGAAGAGGGAACGGCTATAATCGGTGAGGGAACGACGTCAAATTGTTGAATCGACGATGGAAACGCAGCCCTCTCTTTCTCTCTCTAGAACAACAAATCTCACCATCTGAAGAACTGAAATCAGGGTATAGGGGATTATAACTCAAGCTCCAAACAAACCAAAAGTGAAGGAAGGGAAGAATTGAAGGGAGGAGAAGGGTTTCCAAAGTTTGGGTTTTACTTGAGGAAGAAGAGTCGGCTAGAGAGAAGGAGTTAGAGATGGTTTGGAGAAAAAAATGATTTGTAAATGAAATGAATTGTTTATATAATGGAATCCAACACTCATCTCGAGGTAAAATCCAACGCTCGAGTATAGCTCAAATGATCCAACTTGGTCGTCTGAACGCACAAATGTTCTTATAAAAATAGAGGGAAAAATCATAACAGAAATATGCCCGAACATAAATATGGAGTCCAAAAATTACCAGTTGGTAAAAGGAATCCATCCAATGGAAAAATAAAGAAATTTATCAGTGGAAAACCACCGAAATCCAAGGCTTACCAACGATTCCCCGAAATCACATCCAAATCGCCACACCACAATAAAACACTACTACAAACCCAACAAAGGTTTCCCAAGGTATAAACACCACTTCCACCGCAACACGGCCACCAAAACGCTTAAACCCCTGAAAATAAATCCTTGCTCGGAAAACTCTGATAACCTATCGGCCAATCCAACGGCTCGCCGGAACCACACCAGCTCACAAACACATCAAACAAACATCACCACCAACCCATCAAGGAGTTCCCAAGGCCACAACCCCACCTCCTCCTCAGAATAACCACCGTACTAGCGAAACTACATAAAATGAATCTAACATACAAAACCTGCCGAAAGGAATAAATGGATGCATAACGAATTAAAATATATGAATAAAAGTAACAATACGCAATAATAAGCAAAAAATAAAAAATTACCCTGAAATTCTGGGACATTATAATCTACCCCCTTAGAAGAATTTCGTCCCGAAATTTAAAATACTTACTTTGGTAAAGTACAGTATATTTCAAATGCGATGTGTAACCATATCGTATTAGTGGTTACACAAGGTCGGTAAATAGAAAGCACCCCAGAACTCCTCGTCCAGGTACACGACAAAACCATTCTAGGTAACTTAGTACATATTTTGGATAAAAATAATTAAAGCCACACTAACAAGAGATGGAAATAATCGGTTAAAAGGATGGAAATAAATAATTAAAACAAATCCAAACGATCAGATCCAATATCAAGATCGATCTGGATTTGATTAAGAGAAAATACCCAAAGCTTAATTAGAGAAGTAATAAAATGGAACACACATCAAAACTACTGCGACGACAAACATAACGTCGTCCAAATAGCGAAATATCACACAACTAAAATCAAAACCCAATACCCAAAACAAAATAGGGAAACCACTACCACTATAGGCCAATCAAACACTATTCTATGGATTCAAGATAAACATCTTGAGTCCTCCAAATCAACAGCCGAAGCTTACACACTAGACCTATACAAGAAGCCTACACGCCGAAGGGCTCAAGAGATCAACTCTGTAACCAAACATGCGAAAAGAAACACAACACACCAAGGAATCGTCCTAACTCGCTCTAAGAATAACTCAACCTATGAGTGCTAGACACCGAGATTGGAGCTAACCTAGAGCTCTGATACCAAGTCTGTCACGCCTCGAGATCCAGTAATCGGTAGCTAAACCAATTACTGAGATTCGAGGATGTGCAGGTCGGGGAATCTAAAGATTTGCCTCGCGAACAACCTAGCCGTAGATAAATTCCGGCCCAGTCATTCATAATAGTATTACAATAGAGTAATAAGGAAAAACAAAAACAGTGGAAGACTAAGATAATAATATCTAAACGTAAGTTTCTACAAACCTCTACACAGCAAGCCCGACAGTAATAACTTGATAATGAGCCTCCAGCTCAACTCCATAAAGATCACCATAGCAGCAACTAAAACCCGAAACAACCTGCCACTGAAAGGGGGATGCGAGAGTGAGCAAACAACGACCTCACTAACTCCAAAGAATATCTAAACGACTATACTAGCCAATGAGATAGAAATAATTAGTAATGATAGAGGAATATAATAATATTTAATGATAAATAATGTATATTTAATCTATATACATATAGGATAACTAGTAGGTATACGTATGTATACAAATTCTAATAAATCTATCTATAAATATTACATGTGCAAATGAATGCTTATCTACACTCCAGTCACAAGGACCACAAACTACACTTTAATCACCACCGTGGCTCTCAGCGCCATGCACAACTAATCTATCTCAGAGATACAATCACACACAAGGGTAAACCACCCTCGGCTCATAGTAATTCAACAAGGTTTCCCAAACTCCAACCAGGTACAACCCCGAAGCTATCACAAGCTAAGCGAGATCGCCCACAACCAGATACCGGCCGGAAGCTCACAACAGCCAACCAGATTAATTGACCTAATAAATTAAATTAGATACAGAAGAGAGAAGAATAGATACAGGGTGGAGAGGAATATGCAGAAGGAAGAGGAATCTAATTACACCATAAATCAATGAGGAGAAGAGGAATTTAATAAGCGGAAAAGAATATGAGGAACTAGGTTAATCTCATAATTATCCCAATACAATGATATGTTATGCTGATGAATTGATGGAATTAGATAATATTATGATTATCCCAAGTGCAGATGATTCTATATTAAACGTAATGCAGAAAGGGTTATGGATTTCCATCAAGAGAACTTATGATAAGGACGTATGCGGAGATGCAATGATATGCTTGATGATGCTTGATGATGATGATGTTATGATGCAGAATGGTTTATGATGAAGTGGGATAGTCCCACCTATCCCAATGCTGAATGATTTAGCAATGTCAACCCAAAGGGCTGGCCCCCTTAGACTAAAGTGGGTTGACAACTACAGAAAAAAGATTTACCTTACTGGATATTGTTGGATACAAGGGCACAATATACTGCACTAGCTCAACCAGACTAAAAGATATAAACATAGATATTTTAACCTCGCCTGAGGAGTCTGGGCACCAGGAACTAGCATCCAACTATAACTTCACTCGCAGGAAAAGACCAGGCACCAGGACATAGTATCCAACCATGTCTCTCTTCGTAGGAGGAGACTGGGCACCAGGAAAACTAATCCAGCCATATCTTCACCTCTAAAACTTTAATCCGATCCAGGAATCCTATTAACCTATCGGGGGCTAGCTGATACAAAGTTGCTTATGTATCCAATCGCAGTAAGATAAGGAGAGAATATATTATCTATGGATGTGAGCATTATCCTAGAGACTAAAACACAACTGTAGTTAACACAGCCAACACACAATAGGATTACCACCTGCCTGAGTGCGTGGTAGCCAAAACTAACTCAGATGCCCTCCTGTGACTCAGTTGCACCATCTAAACCTAGAAAAAACAACAACTTAACCGTCACGACATCTAAAATACATCAGTCTCTAAGATTTATTAAAGAAATATGATTACCATCAAGTACAACAGTACTCGAGTTGTCAACTCAGACTAGTACTCATGGGGTGACCTACAATGGTCCAACATGTAGTCAACGATCCCCAATAACAGAACTGCCTCACAATCCTCCTAATCATGTACATAAGTCTCCAACGCGGATGTACAGGAACCGGATTCAACAGGAGGTTTCACCCGCATTTAAACATCTAGGGTGACGTACAACTTCATAAACCACCTGGCTCAGCCACGGATCGCACTGAGCCATGCTGTCTCACTGCCTTCTAGATGACGGAAGGGAACACACCTCTAACAGCCTCATCCCAGGGAAAGAAGGTTTACGAGTAAGCTCTAATAGCTCTAAGAATCATGAGGACAATAAGTGTCTCAACACAATAAGCAAACAATCCTAAGGCAAACTATCAGAAGTTCAACATCCAAAACAAACCACCACGGACAAGCCGTCTACTCACCATCAAAGACTAATAGTCCAGGAGATGCCACACTCCCACATAGAATCCGACATTCCAAACAACCACCAATCATAATGAAAGTGCTCATGGACCAGGCCTCGAGAACACAAAGTACACTTAGACTAGTCCTAAGACTAATCAAAATAATAGCGGGCAAGAGGTCGAGCTCCGAATCGAAGACCATGTCTTACTAAAGCTATATCACCCTAAGACTACCCTGAAACTAAATCCAGCAACCCAAACTAACAAAGGCGCTATACTATAGGGTGAGAACTATAGTATCTGAACTTCACAATCTCAGAGAAATGGCGGCTAACCACATGACAACCATAAGTCTCTATAATTTGCCAAACCTAGTTACTAGTGCCCAAAAGCATGCTGGGCACCCTAATAACTAACCAACAATACCACACTAAATATATTAAATATTAAAATATAAATATAGCAACCCTGAGGCTCACAGGATACTGAGAAATGCCTTTGTTTTCAACCTCCGCGAAGAAAGGATCCGCAATAACCACCCTCATTGAAATCGGTCTAAGAGGAATGTCTGGAGTCATCGTCACATCGAAGACAACAGAGAATAACCTCCTCTGACCAAAAATTACCTACAGGTTCAATTTAGTAACTGAACTTATAACTAACTCGGGTTTTACTAACTTATCAAATCCTTAAGTACTCCCGCTTGAGGTATGCCAAACCGATAACCCGTGAATGTGTCATAAGTAATTAACCCATATACTAACATAATCACGGTAATAAACATCATAAACTATGTGATACAATAACTCACAAATCAATATAATGGTTTAGCTATTAAGGAAGATAAAACTCGCCTGACGATATGCTCGGAACGACAATCTCGGCGAAACTGCCCAAACAGCACCCCAACGGAAATGTGCTCCGTGAATCGACTTTCGAAACTCCAAATCAATCACGGAAGGGACAAGGAACACCGCCACATAATCCACTATCAAGGCCCGGAGTCCAAACACAATTTCAACAAAAGATTCCCACCCAAATTCGAAATCAAAACAACACCAAATCTGAATTTAGTAAGAAAACTGCATCTAAACCCATGGTTCACCACGCTACACCGTGCTACTCCGATCACCCATAATCACATGATGATAGGCCACTCTAACACCGCCAAATCATCTTTCAAACAATCACGAACCCAGTATTCAAAGGGCGTTGTAACAGTCCTAACCCTTCCTCCAGAATAACAGTAACTACAGTAGTAATTTCGTTAGCGAAGTTCGCTAAACATTCATGGATAAAATCAATAACTAGGCAAAGCAAACCTCTGAACCGAAACGACAACAACTGCCAGTTCAGGTATCCCTCTCTGAAACAACATTGAAACCCAATGATCCACCACCGAACGCCCAAATCCCCCAATCAAACACAACCCCTAAATAAGCCCAACTCCTGCAAACAAACATTACAAAATCCAATCACCAACAATGCCCATTTTGTCACAAACACCAAACCCCAAACACCACGATTATAAACCTTATAATCAGTCCTTCAATGTCCCAAACCAACACCGGAATCAAATCTAAAGTTAGGAAGAGGGAACGGCTATAACCGGCGAGGAAACGATGTCAAATTGGCGAATAGACGACAAAAATGCAGCCCTCTCTTTCTCATTCTAGAACAACAAATCTCACCCTCTGAAGAAATGAAATTTGGGTATAGGGGATGATAACTTAAGCTCCAAACAAACCAAAAGTGAAGGAAGAGATGGATTGAAGGGAGGAGAAGTGTTTCCAAAGTTTGGGTTTTACATGAGGAGGAAGAGTCGGTTAGGGAGAAGGAGTTGGAGTTGGTTTGGAGAGAAAAATGATTTGTAAATGAAATGAAGTGTTTATATAGGGGAAGCTAACACTCATCTCGAGGTAAATTCCAACGCTCAAGAATAGCTCAAGAGACCCAACTTGGTCGTCTGATCGCACAAATGTTCGACAAAAAAAAAGTGAAAAATCATAACAGAAATATGCCCGAACATAAATAAGCAGTCCAAAAATTAACAGTTGGAAAAAGGAATCCATCCAATGGAAAAATAAAGGAATTTATTAGTGGAAAACCACAGAAATTCAAGGCTAACCAATGATTCCCCGAAATCTTATCCACATCACTACACCACAATAAAACACTACTACAAACCCAGCAAAGGTTTCCCAAGGTATGAGCACCACCTCCACCACCTCACGGCCACCAAAACGCTTAAACCCCCAAAAATAAATCTTTACACGGAAAACTCCAAAAACCTATCGGCCAATCCCGCGGCTCACCAAAACCATACCAACCCACAAACATATCAAACAAACATCACCACCAACCTATCTAGGGGTTCCCAAGGCCACAACGCCACCACTTCCTCCGAATAACCTCTGTACCAACAAAACTACATAAAATGAATTTAACAAACAAAACCTGCCGAAAGGATTAAATGGATGCATAACGAATAACAATATATGAATAATAGTAACAATACTTAAGAATAAACAACAAAAGAAAAAAATTACCCTAAAATTCTGGGACATTACAACTCCGCTTCGGTTAACCCCTGATAGGATCCAAGGAGTCCTAAGAACGGGCTAAAAGATTTGGTGTGATTGGGAATGGCACTATCATACTTTATTTAGCAACTCAGGAGTATGGAATGGTATGAGACAGAGTCATGGAGATCCCAACTTATCCACGTTGAGGTTGAAATTCCTTCAAATGATTCGGACTATTGCTCCGTTGGGTTAGAAACTCCCATTACCACTTTGATAAAGTGAGACCTATCCTTAGCTTAGTCGAGTTTAACCAAATCATACATGTATGTCCCCTTACTGATCTCTTTAAGAAATTAGATGTTAGTGGTTGAACAGCTTACTACTTAGGAATTACGAGTATCGATTTTATAGAATCACGTCACCGCACCTAGGATAAGTATGGGATTATCCTAGTCATCACGTCACCTCATGGAATTGCATGTTCTCTTATCATTGCATCTCCCTCCTCTCATATTCTTGACATTATTCTCTACCCTCTTATCAACACTAATCTCCTTTCCTTATCAACTCTTTATCCATTGTAGTCATTTAATATATATTGCTAGGCTTGTGAAAAATTATTTCTTTAATACATTCATCTCTACCTCTATTTCTAATGCAGGTTTATTAGTAGGATATTTAGTTCTCTTGGGTTTAGTGGGCCGTGGTTTGCTCACCCTTGTTTTAACCATTTCAGAGGTTGAGTAGCTTGGACTGCCGCGTGGTTAGCCAGTTCAGAGATAGATTTTGCCGTTACAGATTTCCTTCAGTTCTAGATTTCTATAGGTGTTCTCAGTATATGTCGCTGAGTTTTATTCGAGATATTGTATTACATTTTGAAAGATGGATTAAAAGATTTGGTGAAATTGGGAATGGCACAATCATACCATATTCAACCACTCAAGAGTGTGGAATGGTATGAGACAGAGTCATGGAGATCCCAACTTAGCCACATTGGGGTTGAAATTCCTTGAAATGATACGGACAATTGCTCAGTTGGGTTAGAAACTCCCATTACCACTCAGATCAATTGAGACCTATCCTTCGCTTGGTCGAGCTTAACCAAATCATACCTGTGTGTCCCCTTACTGATCTCTTTAAGAAATTAAACATTAGCGGTTGATCAACCTACTGATTAGGACATACGAGTATCGATTTTATAGCATCACGTCACTGTACCAAGGATAAGTATGGGATTATCCTAGTCATCACGTCATGTCATGGCATTACATGTTCTCTTATCATCTCATCTCCCTCCTCTTATATTTGTGACTCTATTCTACACCCTCTTATCAACTCTAATCTCCTTTCCTTATCAACTCTTTATCCATTGTAGTCATTTAGTATATATTGCTAGGCTTGTGTAAACTTGTTACTTTATTACATTCATCTCTACCTCTATTTCAAGTACAGGTTTATTAGTAAGATATTTAGTTCTGTTGGGTTGAGTGAGCCGTGGTTTGCTCACTCTCATTTTAACCATTTTAGAGATTTAGTAGCTTGGACAGCCGCGTGGTTAGCCAGTTCAGAGACAGATTTTACCGCTGTAGATTTCCTTTAGTTCTAGATTTCTGTAGGTATTCTTAGCATATGTTGCTGAGTATTATTCGAGATATTGTATTACATTTTCGACTGAGGTGTATATATATATCTTTTTCTTCCGCATTATATTGTTATTGTTATTTCTTTACTATGATGATTATTGCTATATGTGAATAGCCAAGCCAGAATTTGTCTACGAGTAGGCTATTTATGGGGTAGAATCTTTGGATTCCCCGACCTGCACTACTTAGAATCGAGTAGTTGGTCAAGCAACCGATTACTGGATTTTGGGGCGTTGCACTCGTGATCCCGAGGGAAGCCTTGTGTTTTCCAGTTTTGTCAAAATCGTTCGAAAAAAAAAAATCTTCGTTCGAGCGCGTTGGCATGTCCTCTAGAAAAAATTTCTTTGGGATGGTTAGTTCGAACGACTCCCTGTCCCGTTCGAACGTGTTGACCAATCACCTGGAATTCGGCCCATGATCTTCTAGTCGTTCGAACAAATTTTGGGTTCATTCAAACGACTTTTGTGTCCATTATGTAAATTTCTTATCCATTCAAATGACTTTCTTGTCGTTCGAACGACTTGGTGGGGGTTATCATCTTTTTAGTTCTTATTTTCATTTTTCTTACTTATTCCCATTCTCTCTCACTCACTCTTTACTTGCCCTCTCCCCTCACTCTATCCTCTCTCGATTTCTTGGAGTTTAGCGGTCGTTGTTGGGCGGATTCTTTGCCAAATCCTTCAGTGAGTATTTTTCCATTTTCTTCCCGAATTGTGATTCGTGATTCTAGAGTTTTGTGATTGTGGTTTGAATTGGGATTTTATGTGTTGTGGGTGCCTTGTTGCAGGTGTTGGGTTATGGTGTTGGCATATTTATTATCGCGGGTTGTTCCGTTGTTTATTGGATTTGCGGTTGCGGGAGTTTCGAGTTTCTCCCGTAGAATTTGAGCCGTTTCTCAGGCGAGTATCCCTTCATTGCTAAATTTCTTTACTAGTGTAACTCACATTGGTTAAGGCATGCATATTGGCATTGAGATATTTGTGATTAGGTTCTTAATTGGATTATTTCTCGGTTATAGCCGGGATTCTATTTTTTTTTCCAATTATTAGGCACGTAGGGCATGTTTCCCTTGTTCTTAATGAGGTACTATATTATGAGGTATTTTTTGTGGCTTACCCTTGGTGGCGGTGTTCTAGTCTGTTGAGACTGATGATGTTTGATGTTGTGATTGACTATAAATTGCTGTTTACATTTGTGTTAGGATTGTTTGCCATCCTCTGAGGCAGGTGGTTATCCTAAGTGTGTGTTTGCCAGGTTGGGCGGTCGTGTTATTTTTATCCATAGGATCTGTTTGCAGTGTGGGCATGTTTTATATTCTATTAGCTTAGCAAAATTGGATACAGAACAAAGCTCTACATTGGCTGACCCTCGATAGGACCTAGGATTCCTACATCGTGGTTAAACTAGTAGGTGAAGTTCTGGTTGAACACTATCATATCTATTACCCTTCTGGAGTGTGGGATGGTATGTTGCAGTTTCCTTAGGCAGCAGTCTTATCCTTGAGGTTGAAATTCCTTGGAATAAGTGAAATAAAGTTCAGACGTTGGCTCTGTGGGTTGCAAAGCCCAGAATACTCTGATCAAGTGATAAATCCTAAGCGTGGTCGAGCTTGCAAACTAATCATACCCATTATATCCAACTGAGATTCTCGTTAAGGTTATTATACATTAGTGGTTGATCAGCCCAATTTTTTTTACTACAAGGTCTAGTTCTTTTAAATCATTAGTCATTAACTATTCAACATTAGGACTTAGGGCATCATCCATCATTTGGGATATTTATGGGATTATCCTAGTCATCATATCATATCATCATCATGTAATAATAATATCACGTCATCGCTTATATTCCAATTCCTACTCCTAATCACATTCCAATTCTCTATTCCTCCCTTCTTCGCAGGTTTATTTTGATTACTGTAGCTTTTAACATCTTTATCTAATTCACTTCATCTCTTTCCCTGCACCGATTATATTAGTAGGTTGTTTAGCCTTGTTGGGCATTAGTGAGCCGTAATTTTGTTTACTCTGGCTTTGTCCCCCCTTTCAGTGGCAGTGTAGTTGTACTCATGTATGATTCCAGTTTTTGTAGCTGTATAGTATTTTGCAATACTAAATTTATGTTTTCAGCTGTCGTGTATATATATCTTGCCTCTGCTATTTTTCCCTTACTCTGATGATATTGCTATAGTCAACGACTGAGCTAGACTTGCCATTTGGCTCGGTTTGTTGTGGGTGCAAATCAGCTGGATTCCCAGACTTGTAGCTTCTGAATGACGGTAATTGGTTTAGCTACCGATTATTGGATTTTGGGGCGTGACAAATGACAAATCATATTTTAAAGTTCAAATGCTGTCTACAATTATACAAACACAATACAAATGTTCAAAGAACTAAATAGACTATTGTTTGTTAACAAATGATAAATCATTGGTAACAAATGACAAATCATAGTCAACAAATGACAAATCCTTTTTTTAAGTACAAATGTTGTCTACTATCATATAAACACAATACGAATGTTCAAAGAACCAAATAGACCATTGATAGTTAACAAATGACAAATCATTGGTAACAAATGACAAATCGAAGTCAACAAATGATAAATCGTTTTTTAAGGTACAAATGTTGTCAACTATCATACAAGCACAGTACAAATGTTCAAAGAACAGAATAGTCCATTGTTAGTTAACAAATGACCAATCATTGGTATCAAATGACAAATCATAGTCTACAAATGAGAAATAGTTTTTTTAAGTACAAATGTTGTCTACTATCATACAAACACAATACAAATGTTCAAATAACCAAATAGACCATTGTTAGTTAACAAATGAAAAATCATTGGTAACAAATGACAAATCATAGTCAATAAATTAAACATAGTACTTTAAAGAAAAAATTTGTATACTATAATAAAAACATAATATAAATATTCGAAAAACCAAATAGACTATTGTTAGTTAACAAAAGGAAAAATTATTGATAACAAATGGCAAATCATTTTTTCAAGTGCAAATGTTCTCTACTATCATACAAACACAATACAAATGTTAAAAAAACCTAATAGACCATTGTTAGTTAACAAATGACCAATCATTTGTAGCAAATGATAAATCATAGGCAATAAATTACAAATTATTTTTTTTAAGTACAAATGTAATGTCCCAGATTTTTCAAGTTATTTTTATTATTATTTATTATTAAGTACTAGTATTGTTATTCCTATATGTTATTTGTTATGCATTCGTATTATTTCAATTGGCAGGTTCTGTGTTGTTTCCATTGGGTGGTTTCAGTAGTTTAGGGCAGTTTATATTATATGGTGACCTTGGGAACCCCTAGATGGGTTGGTGGTAATGATTGTTTGATGTGTTTTTGGTTTTGTGTGGTTCTGGTGAGCTGTTGGATTGTTCAATAGGTTATTAAAGATTTTTGAGTAAAGATTTATTTTCGAGGGTTTAGGCGTTTTGGTGGCCGTGAAGCGGTAGAGGTGGTGCTTAGGCCTTGGGAACCCTTTTTTAAGGTTATGATGGTTGTTCGGGTTGTTCCAGTCATCTGAGGGTCTTGGCGCTGTGTGTGGTTAAGGAGGACACCAGAGTGACATTTGTGAATTCTTCCAGTTCCCGTTCGAATGATCGATCGAACGACTGGTCGATTATAAATATATCATTATGCATTCTCCCTTCTTACATTTCTCTTTTACTCTCTTTCTTCTCTTAACCTAATCCTCTCTTCCCTCGCTTGCCGATTTCTTCGTTGATTCCTCGCCGCGATCACCGCCGTTTTCCCTCGATGAGTAATTCTTCTCTCTTTCTTTTTCTTGTATCATTGGTTGATTTCGGTTTTGGTGAGAAGCCTTGTGATATTGGACTGATTTTAGAGTTTATGATTATTGGGTGTTTTGTTGATTTGAGGAGTGTTATCATTGCGGGTGTTGGCCTGTAGCGGTGATTGCGTGGGTTGAATTGTTGGTGCTTGGATGCCAAAAATTATAGGATTTTCTTGTAGCTGTTTGGTGGTATGATTGGGGTTTAGTATGATTGGGACGAGGAGGTGTTGTGGCTATTCTAGGTAGTAGTTGTTTTCGTTTCGTGGAGGGTTGCCTGAGCCGACAATTGTGGCCGTTTAGGTTGAGAAATTACTGCCGTAGTTACTTTTATTCTGGAGGAAGGGTTAGGACTGTTTTAAAACCCTTTGAACACCGGGTTTGTGATTGTTGGGCTGCTGATTTTGCGGGGTTTGAGTGGCATATCTTCATGTGATTATGGGTGATCGGAGTAGCGCAGCTTAGCGTGGGGAACCGCGGGTTTAGATTCAATTTTGTAACTGAATTCAAATTTTGTGTTGTTTTGATTTCAAATTTGTGTGGGAATCCTTGGTTGGAATTGTATTTGGGCCCCGGGCCTTGATAGTGTATGGGCAGTTTCGCCGAAATTGTCGTTCCGAGCATATCGTCTGGCGAGTTTTATCTTCCTTAATATCTAGACCATTATATTTATTTGTGAGTTATTTCATCACATAGTTTGAAATGTTTATTACCGTGATTATGTTAGTATATGGGTTAATTTCTTAGAACACATTCACGGGTTATCCGTTTGGCATACTTTAGGCGAGAGTACTTAAGGGTTTGACAAGTTAGTAAAACCCAAGTTAGTTATAAGTTTAGTTACTAGATAGAACCTGTAGGTTATGTTTGGTCAGAGGAGGTTATTCTCTGTTATTGTCGATGTGACGATGACTCCTGAGATTCCTCTTAGACTAATTTCATTGTGGGTGGTTATTGCGAATCCTTTCTTCAATGAGGCTGAGAACAAAGGCATTTCTCAATGTGTTGCGATGCCTCAGCGTCACTGTATATATATATATTTATGGTATCTCGAGTATGGTACTGTTGGCTAGTTATTAGGTTGCCAAGCTCGTTACAGGGTACTAGTAATTTAGTTTGACTATTAGTAGAGATTTATGGACAGCATGTGGTTTTGCCGCCATTTCTCTGATATAGTGTCGCTCAGAGACTATAGTTCTCACCTTATAGTATAGCACCTTGGTTAGTTTGGGTTGCTGGACTTGTTTCCAGGGTAATCTTGGGGCAACATAGCTTCAGTAAGAGATGGTCTTCGATTCGGAGCTCATCCTCTTGCCTGCTTTTCTTTTGATTACTCTTAGGACTAGTCTTGGTATACTCTGTGTTCTTGAGGCCAGGTCCTTCAATACTCATGTGGGCAACCCAAGATGTTATAATGCGCCTGAAACCTCCTATTGAATCCGGTTCTTGTACATCCGTGCTGGTGACTTATGTACATGATTAGAAGGATTGTGAAGCAGTTCTGTTATTAGGGATTGTTGACTACTTGTTGGACTCTTGTAGGTTACCCCATGAGTACTAGTCTGTGTTGACAGCCAGATTTATTGTTGTACTTGATGGTAATCATATTGCTTTGAGGAATCTTAAAGACAGATGTTGTTTTGATGTCGTGACGGTTAAGTTGTTGTTTCATCTAGGTTTAGATGGCGCAACTGAGTCACAGGAGGGCATCTGCGTTAGTTTTGGCTGTCATGCACTCAGGCAGGTGGTTATCCTATCGTGTGCGGGCTGTGTTAGCAACAGTTGTGTTTCAGTCTCAAGGATCATGTTCACATCCATAGATAATATATTCTCTCTTTATCTTACTGTGTTTGGATACATAAATAACTCCGCATCAGCTGGCCCCCGATAGGCTGATAGGATCCCTGGATCAGGTTAAGTTTTTCAGGTGAAGATATGGTTGGATTAGTTTTCCTAGTTCCCAGTCTCGTCCAACAAAGAGAGACATGGTTTGATACTATTTCATGGTGCCCAATCTTCTCTTGCGAGTAAAGTTATGGTTAGATGCTAGTTCCTGGAGCCTAGACTCCTCAGGCGAGGTTAAAATACCTATGTTAATATCTTATAGTCTGGTCAAGCTAGTACATTACCTCGTACCCTTGTATCAAACAATATCAGGTAAGGTAAATCCTTTTTTAGCATTTGTCAGCCCACTTTAGTCTTGGGGGTAAGCCCTTTGGATTGACATCGCTAAACTATTGCATTTGGGATAGGTATGGGACTATCCCACTTCAGCATAAATCTTTCTGCATCATCATCATCATCAAGCATATCATTGCATCTCAGCATACTTTCAATTCGTAGGTTCATCTGATAGAAAGCCTTAACCCTTTCTGCATTATGTTTTAATATAGAATCTTCTGCACTTGGGATAATCATAAGATTATCTCTTTCCATCATATCATCATCATACCAAACCATTGCATTTAGGATAATTATGGGATTATCCTATTTCATCATATTCCTCTACTCTTATCTTACATTCTTCTTCTCCTAATTGATTACGGTGTCATTAGATTCCTATTCCTTCTTCATATTCCTCTCCTCACTGCATCTACTCCTCCCTCTTCTGTATCTAGTTAATTTATTAGGTTGAGTAGTCTGTTGGTTATTTTGAGTTTTAGGCTAGTATTTGGTGGTGGGCGATCTCGTTCAGCTTGTGGTAGCTTCGGGATTGTGCCTGGTTGGGATTTGGATAACCCGGTTAGATTATTGTGAGTTGAGGGTATTTACCCTCATGTGTGACTGTATTCCTGAGCTAGGTTAGTTGCTTGTAGCGCTGAGGGCCATGGTAGTGATTAGAGTGTAGTTTGTGGTAGTTATGACTGGAGTGTGGATTAACACTCCTTTCCACAAGGTATATTTATAGATAGATTTATTAGAGTTAGTATATATACGTATACCTATTAGTCATCATATATATATATTTATATATATGCATTGTTTATCGTTAGATATTATTATATCCTGTTATCACTCATATTTATATCCATCTTATTGGTTAGTATAATCGTTTAGCTATTCCAGGGAGTTAGTGAACTCGTTGTTTGCTCACTCTCGCATCCCCCTTTCAGTCGCAGGTTGTTTCAGATTTTTGCTGCTGCAGTGGTGATCTTTGGGGAGCTGAGCTAGAGGCTCATTCTCCAGCTTTGCAGTTAGGCTTGTTCCGTAGAGGTTTGTAGAATCTTACATTTAGATTCTATTATCTTAGTCTTCCGCTATTTCTGTTTTCCCTTTTACTCTGTTATGATACTATTATGAATGACTGGGCCAAAAATTTTCTACGGTTCAGTTGTTCGTGGGGCAAATCTGGGGATTCCTCGACCTGCACATCTTCGGATCTAGCAATTGGTCAAGCTATCGAATACTGGATTTTGGGGTCGTGACAATAAATATTGACTACTATCATTAAAACACAATACAAGTGTTCAAAGAACCTAATAGAGCATTGTTAGTTAACAAATGACAAATCAATGGTAACAAATGACAAATCATATGCAAGAAATGACAAATCATTTTTTAAGTACAAATGTTGTCTACTATTTTACAAAGACAATGCAAATGTTCAAAGATCCAAATAAACTATTGTCAGTTAAAAAATGACAAATCACTGGTAACAAATGACAAATCGCATTTTTAATTACAAATATTATTAACTATCATACAAACACAATGCAAATGTTCAAAGAACCAAATAGACTATTTATAGTTATCAAATGACAAATTATTGATTACAAATGACAAATCACAGTCAACAAATGACAAATCATTATTTTTTTAGTACGAATGCTGTCTACTATCATACAAACACAATACTAATGTTCAAATAACCAAATAAACCATTGATATTTAACAAATGACAAATCATTGGTAACAAATGATAAATAGTAGTCAACAAATGATAAAACGCTTTTTAAAGTACAAATTTTGTCTACTATCATACAAACACAATACAAATGTTCAAAGAGCCAAATAGACCATTGATAGTTAACAAATGACAAATCATTGGTAGCAAATGGCAAATCATAGTCATCAAATAACAAATTGTTTTTTAATGTACAAATGTTATCTACTATCATGCAAACACAATACAAAAGTTCAAATAACCAAATAGATCATTGTAAGTAAACAAATGAGAAATCATTGGTAACAAATGACTAATCATAGTCGACAAATTAAAAATTTCTTTTTAAGAATAATTGTTGTCTACTATTATATAAACATAATATAAATGTTCAAAAAGCAAAATAGACCAGTGTTAGTTAAAAAATGACAAATTATTGGTAACAAATAACAAAATGTTGTCATCAAATGACAAATCATTTTTTTAAGTACTAATGTTGTCTACTATTATAAAAACACAATACAAATGATCAAAGAACCAAATAGATAGACCATTGCTAGTCAAGGAATGATAAATCATTGGTAATAAATGTCAAATCGCAGTCAACAAATGATAAATTATTTTTTTAGGTACAAATGTTGTCTACTATCATACAAAAATAATACAAATGTTCAAATAACCAAATAGAGCTTTGTTAGTTAACAAATTACAAATCATTGGTAATAAATGAGAAATCATAGTCAACAAATGACAAATCATTTTTTTGAGTCCAAATGTTGTCTACTATCATACAAGCACAATACTAATGCTTAAAGAACCAAATAGACCATTGATAGTTGACAAATTATAAATCATTGGTAAGTAATGACAAATTATAGTCAACAAATGGCAAATCATTTTTTTAAGTACAGATGTTGTCATCTGCACTAAAAAAATGACAAATGACAAATGGCAAATCATTGTCTACTATCATACAAACTCAATATAAATGTTCAATAAACCTAATAGAACAATGTTAGTTAACAAATGACAAATCATTGGTAACAAATGACAAATCATAGGCAAGAAATGACAAATCAATTTTTAAGTACAAATTTTTTCTACTATTATACAGACACAATACAAAAGTTCAAAGATCCAAATAAGCTATTGTCAGCTAAAAATTGACAAATCATTGGTAACAAATGACAAATCGCATTTTAAATTATAAATATTGTCTACTATCATACAAACACAATACAAATGTTCATATAATCAAATAGACAATTTATAGTTATCAAATGACAAATTATTGATGATAAATGACAAATCATAGTGAACAAATAACAAATTGTTTTTTTTAAGTATAAATGTTGTCTACTATCATACAAACACAATACTAATGTTTAAATAACCAAATAAACCATTGATAGTTAACATATGATAAATCATTGGTAACAAATGACAAATCGTAGTCAACAAATGACAAAATATTTTTTTAAGTACAAATGTTGTCTACTATCTTACAAACACAATACTAATGTTTAAAGAACCAAATAGACTATTGATAGTTAACAAATGACAAATCATTAGTAGCAAATGATAAATCGTAGTCAACAAATGACAAATAATTTTTTTAGGTACAAATATTGTCTACTATCATACAAACACAATAGAAATATTCAAATAACCAAATAGATTATTTTTAGTTAGCAAATAACAAATTATTGGTAACAAATGACAAATCATAGTCATCAAATTAAAAATGGTTTTTTTAAGAATAATTATTGTCTACTATTATATAAACATAATATAAATGTTTAAAAATCCAAATCGACCATTGTTAGTTAACAAATGACAAATTCTTGGTAACAAATGACAAATCGTAGTCACCAAATGACAAATAATATTTTTAAGTACAAATGTTGTCTACTATTATTCAAACACAATACAAATGTTCAAAGAACCAAATAAACCATTGTTAGTTAGCAAATGACAAATCCTTAGTAACAAATGTAGTGTCCCACAAAAATTCTTTTATTTTATTTTCTGGTTCTTCCTTATTCATTTATCAGCATTCATACATTATGCATTCATATCATTGTGCATCCTCATCTTATTCTAGCATCAGGTCTTTATATTCTTCTTTCGGTGGCTTTGGTGGTTGGGTGGAGGAGTTTTTGTTGTTGATGTGGTTGTGTTTGTTGTCCTTGTAGTCACTTATATTGTGTTTTGTCCTTGGTGATGAGATCCCAGGGGATCTCATAATCCTGGGGGAATCCTTGTGCTTTCTCCAGTCTTGTCAAAATCGTTCAAACGAATATAAATCTTCGTTCAGACGAGTTGACATATCTTCTAGGAAATTTGTCTTTGAGAGTGGTTCGTTCGAACGACTCCATGTCCCGTTCGAACGAGTTGACCAATCCCCTGGAATTTGGCCCATGATCTCCTAGTCATTCGAATGACTTCTGTGTCCATTATGTAAATCTCTTATCCATTCAAACGACTTCCTTCTCGTTCGAACGACGTGGCGGTGGTTTTCTTCTTTTTAGTTCTTATTTTCATTTCTCTTCTACATTCTCATTCTCTCTCCCACGCACTCCACTCACCCTCTCCTCATTCTATACTTTCTTAATTTCTTATAGTTTGGCGGTCGTTGTTGGGTGGATTTTTCGCCAAATCCTTCGGTGAGTATTTCCCCTCTTTCCTCACCTAATTGTGATTTGTGCTTCTAGGGTTATGTTTGTGGGTTAATTTAGCGATTTGCAATTTGTACTGTGTCTGGTTGCAGGTGTTGGGTTGCTGAGTTGGCATAATTGTCACCGGTAGTATTGAGGTTGATTGTTCCAATTTTGGTCGAGTTTGCAGTTGTTGGAGTTCCGAGTTTGTCTTGCAGAATTCGAGCTGCTTATCAGGCGAGTATCCCTTCATTGTTAAATTACTTAACTGGCTAACCTGTGTTAGTTTGAGTTGTGCATATTGTCATTGAGGTGTTTGCGATTAGGTTTTGACTGGATTGATTCTCGGTTGTAGTTGTGATTCCAGTATTACTATTGTTCTTATCGTTAGGCATGTAGGTCATGATTCCCATGTTTTTAACGAGGTCGTGCATTGTGTGGTATTCTCTTTTGGTTTGACATTGGTACCTGTGTTCCAGTCCTTTGAGACTGATGTTGTTAGATGTTGTGACTGGTCAATTAGTCACTGTTCATCTGTGCTTGGATGTTGTGACTGGTAAATTCGTCACCGTTAGCATCTGTATTTTGGATTGTTTGCCCTTCCCTACGTAAGGGTTATCTTGGGCATAGACCATGGGTGCGGCTGAGGTGTTTTATCCTTGGGGATCTGGTTTTAGTGTGGGTTTTTTATAATTGAACTTAACGGGATCGGATACATAAACCAAAGCCTACATCGGCTAACCCTCGATAGGTTATCAGGATTCCAACATCGGGTTGAAATAGTTGGGTAATTCTTTGGAGACAGGAACTATCACATCTATTACCCATCCAGGAGTGCGGGATGGTTTGAGACAGTCCTCATGTCACGCCCCAAAATCCAATAATCGGAACAAAGATTAAAACATGGATAACTGGGTGTGCAGGTCAAGGAATCTAGCCGATTCGGCCCACAAACAATCGAGCCATAGACAAGTTTAGGCTCAGTAATTCATAATATCAATATCATTAGAGTAAAAGAAATTCAGCGGAAGCAAAGATATATATAAATGCATAAACTGAAAACGTAAAATATAATGTCTCAAAATACAATACAGCACAAAAAGATGGAATTGTACACGAGTATAGCAACAAGAACGAATCCGCAGTAACCCAAAACTGGATCCAACAGCTGAGCTCTCAGCCAACAGCAACTACTGTGCCCTGAAAGGGGGGACAAAGCGAGAGTGGGCAAAACCACGGCTAACAAATGCCTAACAAGGCTAAACAACATACTAATATAACAAGTATAGAGAAGAGAAAGATGAATGAAATTAAGAATGCTCTAAAGTGCAGTAATATTAAGAACCTGCGAAGAATGGGGGGAAAGAGAATAGGAATGAGATTAGGAGTAGGAATCGGAATATATGCAAAAATATGATGGTGTTATAATGATAGGATATGATGACAATGTACTATGATGACTAGGATAATCCCATAATTATCATAAATGCTGGATGATACACTAAGTCCTAATGTTGAATGATTAAATGTTTAAAAGGACTAGAACTTATAGTTAAGAATTTTTGGCTGATCAACCGCTAATGTATAATATCCTTAACGAGAATCTCAGTTGGATACAATGGGTACGATTGGGTTGCCAGCTCGACCACGCTGAAGGATTTATCACTTGATCAGAGTGTTTCGGGCTTTTCAACCCACGGAGCCAACGTCCGAACTTTATTTCACTTATACCTAGGAATTTCAACCTCAAGGATAACACTGGGACCAAAGGAAACTGTCTCATACCATCCCGCACTCCCGGATGGGTACTAGATATGATAGTGTCCAACCAGCACTTTACCTACTATTATAACCCGATATAGGAATCCTAGGTCCTATCGAGGGTCAGACAAGTGGAGCTTTATTATGTATTCGATCCCATTAAGTTAAAAGATATCAATAACTCATTTACAAATAGACCCCCAGGTTAAAACAATACAGCCGTCAACCCGGCCAATACAAACATTGGATAACCACCCTGCTTTAGAGAATGGTAAACAATCCTAACACAATGACCACAACATGGTCTACACGCCCAGGATAACCATCTGCCTTAGAGAATGACAAATAATCCTAACACAGGTGCAAAAAGTTACTAAATCAACAAGTCACGACATCCAACAACATCAGTCTCAAAGGCCAGTGCACAACCACCAAGGGCAACCCAAAAAATAACCTACAATGCACAACTTCCTAACGGACAAAAGGGAAATCACACCCTACATGCCTTATCATAGGAAACAATAATACCGAAACAACAACTACGACAGACGAAACAATAAGGTTTAAAATTAATCACAAACACCTCAATACCATATGCATGCTCAAACAACCGCAAGTTAAACTAGTAAAGAATTTAGCAATGAAGGGACACTCGCCTTATAAATGGCTCAAATCCCGTAGAACAAACACGGAACTCCAACAACCGCAAGCTTTGCCAGCAACGGGACAACCCTCGAAAACAGCACGCCAGCCCCACAACCCAACACCTGCATCAAAGAACCCCACAATTTGCGAAACCCCAAATCAAACCACAATAACAAAACCCTTGAATTACGAATCACAATTTAGTGAGGAAATAGGGGAAATGCTCACCGAAGGAAAAGGCGAAGAATCGGCCCAACAACGATCGCCAAACTCCGAGGACTGAGCAAGGATAAGTATGGCTGAGGGTGAGTGGAGAGTAAAGGCAAGAGAATTGAGAGTGAGAGGAAGAGTAAAGAAAATAAAAGCTAAAAAGTGGAAAATACCCGCCAAGTCGTTCGAACGATAAGGAAGTCGTTTGAATGGACAAGGAATTCGCAGAATGGATACAGAAGTTATTCGAATGGACCTAGATGTCGTTCGAATGACTTGGAGATCATGGGCCAAATTCCAGGGGATTGGTCAACTCGTTCGAACAGAACATGGAGTCGTTCGAACGAACCACCCACGAAGAAAAAAAATTTAGAGCACATGTCAACTCGTTCGAACAAAGATTTATATTCGTTTGAACGATTTTGACAAAACTGGAAAACTCAAGGATTCCCCCGGGATCACGAGATCACCTGGGATCTCACCACCAAGGACAAAACACAATATCAGCAACTTCAAGAACAACAAGAACAACCACATTACAGAGCCACTACGGGCACCCCACCCCCTGAGAATACAATAACAACACACTCCCCTACACAACCGCCAAAACGACAGAAAGGGGAACACAAAGACCTGATGCCAGAATTAGATGAGGATGCAAAATGATATGAATGCACAATGTATGGATACAGATGAATGAATAAGGAAGAATAGGCAAATAAAATAAAATAATTTTACGAGACACTACATTTTACCCTCCTTAAAGAAAATTTCTCGCCAAATTTTCCACACATACCTCAATCCAGAAACAAGTGCGGATAACGGCCTCTCACATCTGCCTATAAATCCCAAGTTTCCTCACTAGGATCGTGGTTAGTCCACTGCACCTTCACGAAAGGAATAAACTTGCAGCGATGAATCTTCTCCTGGCGATCCAAAATATACATCGGATGTTCTATATATGAGGCATCGTCTTGAACCACTATCGGTTTCCAGTAAATCACGTGAGCCGGATCCCGCTCATACTTCCTCATCATGGAAACATGGAATATGTTGTGAACTCGACTCAGCTGCGACGGTAGTGCTAAGCGATAGGATAACTTTCCAACTTTGGCTAGAATCTCGAACGGACTAATAAATTTCTGAGCTAACTTCCCTTTCTTGTTGAAACAAATCACGCCCTTCATCGGAGAAACCTTCAATAAAATATTATCACCGATAATAAACTCTAATGGCCTCCTGCGAATGTCCGCGTAACTCTTCTGCTTACTCTACACTGTAACCGATCTCTGATGATGGTAACTGCATCAGTAGCCTCACCAACCAAGTCTGGCCCCAGTAAACTCTGCTCACCAACCTCTGCCCAACTCAGTGGTGATCTGCAAGGTCTACCATACGAAGCCTCAAAAGGTGGCATACCAAAGCTCGACTAAAAATTGTTATTGTATGCAAACTCTGCCCAAGGAAAGTACTCGTCCCAACTACCCTTGCAGTCTAACACACAAGCCCGAAGCATATCCTCCAGAATCTGGTTAACACTTTATGTCTGACCATCTTTCTGTGGGTGGAATGTTGTACTGAAATCCAATCTAGTATCCATGGCTCGCTGAAAGCTCTTCCAGAAATTGCCGGTAAATCTGGCGTCTCGATCTGATACTATAGACACTAAAACCCCATGCAAACGCACTATCTCCCTCACATATCGTCCGCTCATCTCGTCAACTGTCAGAGTCTTGTAAACCCGAATAAAATGTACCGATATTTTCAATCGGTCTACAATCACCCAAATAGAATCGTGGTTCCCCTTTGTCCGCGGTAAACCCAAAATGAAATCCATCGTCACGTGCTCCCATTTTTACTTTGTAATAGGTAAAGGTTTAAACTGTCCTGCCAGTTTCTGATGCTCAGCCTTTACCTGCTGACATGTAAGACATTTGGAAACAAACTCAGCTATCTCACGGTTTATGTTGTCCCACCAATAGTGTCTCCTTAGGTCCTGGTACATCTTTGTACTGCCTGGATGAATAGTATACCTAGAGCCATGAGCCTCACTCACAATCTCATGCTTCAGTACCTCTAAATCTTGCATGCATAATCTGCCCCTGTACCTGATACTGCTATCTGAGCTAACTGTCCAATCGGGTCTTCTGTCATCTGAAGCCCATGCCTGTATCTAAGATCCTGCTGCTACGCCTCAATAATCTGAGAAATCAATGCTGGCTGAACTCACAGATTTGCAAAAAAACTACCTCTACCCCATGATCGTAAACTCAACCCAGAATCTGCCATATCGCAAAGCATCGGCCACTCATGAATCATCAGACGTGCAAGATATCCCCTAGGAAAATGGCTCAAAACGTCAGCTACCACATTTTCCTTCCCTGGGTGATACTGTAAGTCAACATCATAATCCTTCAGGATTCTATCCATCTGCGCTACCTCATATTCAGCTCTTTCGGTGAGAAAAGGTACCGTAAACTCTTGTGATCAGAAAAGAGCTTGAACCTCTCCCCGTAAAGATAATGTCGCTAAATCATCAATGCAAAGACCACAGCTGCTAACTCGAGATCATGAGTAAGATAGTTTTCCGCATGCACCTTAAGTTGTCTCGAAGCATAAGCCATCACTTTTCCTTCCAGCATCAAAACGCAACCAAGTCCATTGAGAGAAGCATCGTTGTAAACTATATACTTCTGCCCACTGGACGGAACATTAAGAACAGGTGTTGTAGTCAATCTCTTCTTCAGCTCTGCAAAAGCTGAATCACATGTGCTATCCCACACAAATCTAAAATCTTTCTACGTCTAGCAAGTCAAAGGTGCTGCAATCCGTCAAAAGCCTTTGATGAATCTGCGGTAATAAAGGCCTAATCATAAAAAGCTGTAAATCTCTGTAACGTTCGTCGGCTGAACCCAATCTGCAACGGCCTCAACCTTAGAAGGATCCACTGCAATTCCATTCTTGGATATAACATTCCCAATGAATTTTACCTTTATCTGCAAAAACTCTCACTTCTCAAATTTTGCAAATAACGTGTTCTCCCTCCAGGTCTACAATGCAACTCTCAAATGTTCTTCATGTTCGACCTTGGTCTTTGAGTAAATATGAATGTCGTCCACGAACACAATCATAAACCGGTCTAGAAAGGGACGGAATACTCGGTTCATCAAATCCATAAAAGTTGCGGGTGCGTTTGACAAACCAAACGGCATAACCTGAAACTCATAATGCCCGTAACGAGTCCGAAATGTTGTTTCTGAAACATCCTCCTTTTTAATTCTTAGCTGATGGTAACCTTATCTGAGATCAATCTTCGAGAAGAACTGAGCTCCCTGAAGCTGGTCAAACAAGTCCTCGATCTGAGGCAAAGGATATTTGTTCTTGATCGTGAATTTGATCAACCCGCGGTAATCAATACACAAGCGCATAGACCCATCCTTCATCTTCGCAAACAATACCGGAGCTCCCCATGGTGAAGTACTCGGTTTGATAAACTTCTGCTCCATCAACTTAGAAACCTGATCATATAACTCTTTCAGCTCAATAGGTACCATACGATACGGAGCCTTAGATATCAGAGCTGTACCAGATAAAAGATCTATACTGAAATCAATCTCTCTCGTTGGCGATAAACCGAGAATCTTCTGGAATACGTTGGAAAAGTCACACACAACTGGAATAGTACTAACGTCAACACTAGCGGAATCAAACTCTAAGAATGCCAACAAACCATCTCCGGACTGTACTGGTTCTGAGCTAGCAAACTCAAATTGCTTCTCACCAGGAATACTGAAAGTAGCTGTCTTCTCAAAGCATTCCTAAGAAATTCGGTAGGTTGACAACCATTCCATACCTAGGATAATGAAAAACTCAACCATCGGTAGTACCAACAAGTCTGCAGAATGAACACGACCACACACAACTATCAGGCAATCTCTACAAATACGGGAGATAGAAATCGATGAATTGAGAGGAGTACCCACGAAAATCTCATCATGCAATAAGGAAGACCCAAATCCAATAATGCAGAGGAATACATATGCTATGAATGAATTCGATGTGCCGAAATCAAAAAGAACACGAGCGGGTGAATAAATAATATGAAGCGTAGCTTCCACTAAAGGTGGAGTAGTGCGAACACCTCGCCTCCCCACTGCGTACATCCTGCCCAGCCCTCGGCCCTGACCCTGGCCCTACTGACTAACTCGGCTGATGCGGTCTTTGTCCACCTTGAGAACCAGGAATCATCTGTCTACTCTGCGGACCTTGAAACTGTCCCTGCTAAATCTGCTAAAATTGCTGAGTCTGCTGTGGTCTCGGCTGGTGACCGATAGGACCCTGAAACAGTCGTAACGGCTGTAGACCCTTATCTGGTTTAGGACAACTATTCTTGACATGCCCCTTCACTCCGCAGTTCCAACACGTACAAAAGGAAAGCTGTCCTCGCCTAACACTAGCCGAAGTGCCCTCAGTAACGCCCAACTTCTGCCTCTTCGGACCCAAGCTCTCATACTGTGTCTGAACTACCTTACCCTTATCGACCCTCTAATCAAGCCTCATTTGATTCTTCAAGACCCTGGACTTGCAATCCTCTACATCATTTTGTACAATTGCCAAGGCTTTAGACAAAAACTTTCTGTACGAACTAGCCCCCGAAGCGATAAAAAACTTCAGATAATACAGATAAAGGCCCTTTAGAAATTTCATCTTACGCAGCTCCTCATCCTGAATGATAAACGAAACGTATCGAGAAAGCCCATTGATTCGCTGATCGTACCCCGCAATACTCATATCGCCCTGCTCAAGCATATAGGACTCTGAGATGCAAGCATCCCTGTAAAACTACAGAAAATACTGCTCAAAGAACCGCTCCTGAAAGGAAGCCCAAAGTACTGGAGTCTCTACTATGGTTCTCTTAGCGGTATCCCATAAATGATCTGCCTCACCCTACAAAAGATATGCCGCCAATGTCACTCGCTGATCCTTGGAACATTTCATAGCGTTCCAGGTCTTCTCTATAGACTTGAACCAAGTCTCTGTCACTGATGGAACCGTCGCACCAGAAAAAGTCGAATGCTTGTACTTTTGGAGCTGCTTGAGGTAACCGTACCCTCTAACTGCTGGGCTCCTAGCCTACTAGAAATAAGCTTTGAAACTCTCCATGAACTATCTCATCTCTGCTGAAATACTGGGAATAGCTGGGGTAGGCAAAATAATAGGCTATTTTGGGACTACTAGAGCTGGAGGAACGCCCCAGCCAATCGGGACAGACCCCAAATTCTCTTGACTGAAGATAGGCTTATCAGCAAGTATACTACTGCGCAACCCTCTATGGTTACAGCCCACTGCACGACCACTTCCCCTGCCACCTCTGCCTCAGCCACCTCTTGCCATCTACACAGCAGAAGCAGATCTCAGGAAATGAGGAAAGATGATAAAATGCATAAAACCAAAAGGGATCGATCCTAACTCCATTTAGAAAAATTACACTTCATATGATTGATATACCAGAGATTGGGATTAACCTACGGCTCTGATACCAAGTCTGTCACGCCCCAAAATCCAATAATCAGAATAATGATTAAAACATGGATGTTTGGGTGTGCAGGTCGTGGAATCAAACCTATTCGTCCTACAAACAACCGAGCCATTGACAAGTTCATGCTCAGTCATTCATAATAGTAATATCATCAGAGTAAAAGAAATACAGCGGAAGCAAAGATATATATATAAAAATATCAACTAAAAATGTAAAATACAATGTCTCAAAATACAATACAGCACAAAAAACTAGAATCGTACATGAGTACAGCAAAAAGAATGGATTTGCAGCAACCCAAAACTAGATCCAGCAGCTGAGCTCTCAGCCACCAGCAACTATTCCGCCTCTGAAAGGGGGGACAAAACAAGAATGAGCAAAACCACGGCTCATTAATGCCTAACAAGGATAAACAACATTGTTACGCCCCAAAATCAAGTAACCGGTAGCTAGACCAATTACTGAGATTCGAAGATGTGCAGGTCAGGGAATCCAAATATTCGCCTCACGAACAACTGAGATGTAGACAAATTCAGGCCCAATCATTTGCAATAGTATCATAACAGAGTAATAAGGAAAAATAGAAACAGCGGAAGACTAAGATAATAATATCTTACGTAAGATTCAGCAAACCTCTACGCAGCAAGCCCGACAGTAATAACTGGAGAATGAGCCTCCAGCTCAGCTCCCCAAAGATCAGCACAGCAGCAACTAAAACTTCAAAATAACCTGCCACTGAAAAGGGGATGCGAGAGTGAGCAAACAACGAGCTCACTAACTCTCTAGAATAGCTAAACGATTATACTAACCAATGATATGGATATAATAATGATAATAGGATATAATAATATCAAACAATAAACAATATATATATCTAAATTTATGCAAGATGCCTAATAGGTATCTAATAGGTACATACCTAGTCTACTGATTATATATAACAATACTATAATTATACATACACATCTCGAGCAAAAGAGTGCTAAGACTATAACTACACTCTAGTCCCGAGGACAACTAACTACACTCTAATCACTACCATGACCCTCAGCGCTACAAGAATCTAACCTACCTCAAAAATATAATCATACACGAGGGTAAACACCCTTGTCTTATAATAATTCAGCAGGGTTACCCAAACCCCAACCAGGCACAACCCTGAAGCTATCGCAAGCTAAGCGAGATCGCCCACAACCAAATATCCGCCTAAAGCTCACATGAACCAGCCAGACTAATTAACCTAATAAATTAACCTAATACATAAGTGGGAGGAATAGATACAGAGAGGAGAGGAGTATGCAGAAGGAAAATGAATCAAATTACACCGCAAATCAATTAGGAGAAGCAGAATTCAATTAAGAGGAGAAGAATATGAAGAACTAGGATAATCCCATAATTATCCCAATACAATGATATGTTATGATGATGATATGATGGAATTAGATAATCTTATGATTATCCCATGTGCAAAAGATTTTATATTAAACATAATGCAGAAAGGGTTAAGGATTTCTATCTGAAGAACCTACGAATTGGAAGTATGCAGAGATGCAATGATATGTTTGATGATGATGATGATGATGCATTATGATGCAAAATGATTTAGCGATGTCAGCCCAAAGAGCTAGCTCCCATGACTAAAGTGGGCTAATAACTGCTAAAGAAGGATTACCTTAAAGGACTATTATGGATACAGGTACAATTTTTTTCTAAGCTGACCAAGCTGGGGGAACTACACTAGGGGAACCACCTGCCTGAGTACATGGCAATCAAAACTAACACAGATGCCCTCCTGTGACTCAGTTGCACAATTTAAACCTTGATAAAACAGTAACTTAACCATCACAACATTTAAACAATATCAGTCTTTAAGATTTCTCAATGCAATATGATTACCATTATGTAATACAGAACTCAAGCTGTCAACACAGACTAGTACTTATGGGGTGACCTACCAATGTCCATCAAGTAGCCAACAATCCCCAATAACCGAACCGCATCACAATCTTCCTAATTATGTACATAAGTCACCAACATGGATGTACAGGAACCCACCTAGCTTGTCTACACCCAAGGTGACAATCTCTGCGAACAGATGCTCAACGGTGATAGTTTCCCTGCACTGATGTGACAGTCCCCCCTGCAGATTCCAACATCACGGGTGAGGTACAACTTCATAAAAAACCTGGTTCAGCCGCGTATCTCACTGAGCCATGCTGTCTCGCTGCCTCCTAGATGACGGAAGAGAACACAGCCCCAACACCCTCATCCCGGGGAAGGAAGGCTTACGAGAAAGGTCTATTTGCTCTAAGAATCATGAGGATAATAAGTATCACAACACGATAACCAAAAATAACAAGGCAAACAATAAGAAGTTCAACATCCATGACCAACCACCACGGACAAGCCGTTTGCTCACTTCCAACTACTAACAGTCCAGGAGATTCTACACTCCCACAGGGAATCTAACATTCCAACCAACCACCAATAATAGAGACAGTGCACAAGGACCAGGCCTCGAGAACATAGAGTACACCTAGGTTAATCCAAAGACAAATCAAAACAATAGCAGGCAAGAGGACGAGCTCCGAATCAAAGACCATGTCTAACTGAAGCTATGTCGCCCCAAGAAAACCTTGTAACCAAGTCCAACAACCTAAACTAATCAAGGTGTTACACTATAAGGTGAAAACTATAGTCTCTGAACTACACTATCTCAGAGAAATGACGGCTAAACCATAGCCGTCCATACATCTCATGGAGAGTTCATCTTGAGCCGGGATCGAACTCTCCATGAGATTCATAGTTACATTACATATTGCTTCCTTATTCTTAGACAAAACGGATTTGGATGTCAAGGCATAACTTGTATCCATGCGCTTCATATTCGCCTGGAGTTCGCTCCCAGAAATATAGTCATCCCCACCCCCTCACGTCAATCCCACGAGCCTCTTATCTATTCTCATTCGATCACGGCGGGGGAGCAAGTTAAAATAGAAAAACTCACATTGGGTTTTGGGATAATCAGGCTCGAACTAATGACTTCCAACACGTCAAGGTGACACTCTACCGCTGAGTTATATCCCTTCCCTGCCCCCATCGAGAAATATAACTAACTCATCCTAAAGCAAAGGGTCGAGAAACTTAACGCCACTATTCCTGAGAAACTTAGAGCCGGGCCTTCTTTTCGCGCTATTACGGATACGAAAAGAATGGGAAAAATTGGATTCAATTGTCAAATGCCCCTATCGTAAATAGGATTGACTACGGATTCGAGCCATAGCACATGGTTTCATAAAATCCGTACGATTTTCCCAACCTAAATTTACAGGTTTTACATGAAGAGGATTTTGCTCAGCATGTTCTATTCGATGCGGGTAGGAGAAGAACCTGACTCAGTAGTGTTAAAAAAAAAGAGGAAGTAGAACCAAGTCAAGTACGCTAAAGATCTTACCATTTTTGAAGGAACTGGAACTACATCTCTTTTCAATTTCCACTCAGGAGTTCTTATGTGTTTCCACGTCCCTTTGAGACCTAAAAAATGGAGAAATTCCTTTTCTTAGGAACACACACAAGTTTCATCACTACAAAAAAGAGAATGGTAACCCCACCATTTCATTTATGAATTTCATAGTAATAGAAATACATGTCCTACCGAGACAGAATTTGTAACTTGCTATATTCTTGCTTAGCAGGCAAAGATTTACCTCCATGGAAAGGCTGATTCATTTGGATTGACATGAGGGTCCAACCAAATACATTGCATTGCCAGAATCCATGTTGCATATTTGAAATAGGTTGACCTCCTTGCTTCCCTCATGGTGCAATCCTCTTCTTGCTGAGCCCCCCTTTCTCCTCGGTCGACAGAGACAAAATGGAGGACTTGTGCCAACAGTTCATGATGGAAGAAATGATTCACTGAGCTGGGGTCACTAACTAATACTAATATAATAGAAAAGAACTGTGTTTTCTATATACTTTTCCCGGTTCCATTGCTACCGCGGGCCTTACGAAATCGATCAGATCATATAGATATCCCTTCAACACAACGAGGGTCATCGAAAGGATCTTGGACGACCCATCAAAGCACGAAAGCCGGGATCTTTCAGAAAATGAATTCTTAATCGAAGAGTGCATAACTGCATGGATATGCTCACGCTAACCCGTAAATTTGGGATCCAATTCGGGATTTTCCTTGGGGGTATCGGGAAGGAATTGGAATGTGATAATATCGATTCATACAGAAGTAAAGGTTCTCTATTGATTTAAACATTGTACCAATGGGATAGAGGAAGAGGAAAAAACCTGAAGATTTCACATAGTACTTTTGATCGAAAAATCTATCTTATTTATTTCGTACCCTTCGCTCGATGAGAAAATGGGTCAGATCCCACGGGATAAAACCTATGTGACTTAAGGAATGATGGAAGGGAATAAAAAGAAAAGAGAGGGAAAAAAAATAAGTAGAAGAAAAGAACCCAGATTCCAAATGAACAAATTAAAACTTGAAAGGATCTTTCTGATTCTCAAAGAATGAGGGGCAAAGGGATTGATTAAGGAAGATCTCTTGTTCTTATTACTTGTTCTTATTACTTATTATAAGATTAATATCATGGTTGGATCCGCATATGTTTGGTAAAAAGAATAATCTTCTCCTTTGAGAATAATCAAAAATGGAAAGTGTTCAATTGGAACATGAAAACGTGACTGAATTGGTCCTAGTTACTCTTGGGGATGGAGTGGTAGAAGGGAGGAGATTCTCGAATAAGGAAAGGGATCCAATGACTTCAAAAGAGTTGAACGAGGAGCCGTATGAGGTAAGAAACTTATGTACGGTTCTGTAGAGTGACAGTAAGGGTGGCTTATCTGTCAACTTTTCCACTATCACCCCCAAAAAACCAAACTCTGCCTTACGTAAAGTTATCAAAGTACGATTAACTTTCGGATTTGAAATCACTGCTTATATACCGGGTATTGGCCATAATTCACAAGAACATTTTGTAGTCTTAGTAAGAGGATGAAGGGTTAAGGATTTATCCGGTGTGTGATATCACATTATTCGAGGAACCCTAGATGTTGTCGGAGTAAAAGATCGTCAACAAGGGCATTCTAGTGCATTGTAGATTCATATCCAAGACTTGTATCATTTGATGATGCCATGTGAATCGCTAGAAACATGTGAAGTGTATGGCTAACCCAATAACAAAAGTTTCGTAAGGGGACTGGAGCAGGCTACCATGAGATAAAGGATCTTTTTTTTTTTCTAAAGAGATTCAATTCGTAACTATTATATGTCCAAGGTCCAATATTGAAATCATTTCAGAGGTTTTTCCTGACTTTGTCCGTGTTAACAAAAAATTCGAAATACCTCAACTTTTTTAGAACAGGTCCGAGTCAAATAGTAATGATTCGAAGCACTCCTTTTTACACTATTTCGGAAACCCAAGGACTAAATCGTATGGATATGTAAAATATAGGATTTCCAATCCTAGCAGGAAAAGGAGGGAAACGGATACTCAATTTAAAGTGAGCAAACAGAATTCCATACTCGATCTGATAGACATACATAGAATTCTGTGGAAAGCCATATTCGATGAAAGTCGTATGTACGGCTTGGAGGGAGATCTTTCATATCTTTTGAGATCCACCCTACAACATGGGGTCAAAAAGCCAAAATAAGTGATTTTAGCCCTTATAAAAGGAAAACTAATTCTTGAACTGAACCACTTTCATGCTCATGTCACGTCGAGGTACTGAAGAAGAAAAAACTGCAAAATCCGATTCAATTTATCGTAATCTATTAGTTAACATGTTGGTTAACCGTATTTGAAACACGAAAAAAAATCATTGGCTTATCAAATTATCTATCGAGCCCCGAAAAAGATTCAACAAAAGACAGAAACAAATCGACTATCTATTTTACGTCAAACAATACGTAGAGTAACTCCCGATATAGCAGTAAAAGCAAGACGTGTATGCAGATCGACTCATCAAGTTCCCATTGATATAGGATCTACATAAGGAAAAGCACTTGCCATTAGTTGGTTATTAGGGGCATCCTGAAAACGTTCGGGTCAAAATATAGCTTTCAAATTAAGTTCTGAATTAGTGGATGCTGCCAAAGGGAGCGGCGATGCCATACGCAAAAAGGAAGAGACTCATAGAATGGCAGAGGCAAATAGAGCTTTTGCTCATTTTTGTTAATCCATGAGCAGGATCTATACAGACATATGGATCCATACATTTCGATCGGAAAAGAATCAATAGTAAAAGAAAGAATCTGAATTGATCGATATCTTTCTCAAAACAAATGAAAAGGAAACGAAAGATGAAACATAAATCATGGATCAACTAAGCCCTCTCGGGGGCTTGCTTAAGAATAAGAAAGAAGAATCTCATCCAAATACCATGGAATAAGGTTTTATCTTATTCCTGGGGATTCTGTAAATATCCCATTCCAAAAATAGAAAGTTCGAAACAATTGGGACTTTTTTGGAGATTGGGTGCAGTTACTAATTCATGATCTGGCATGTACAGAATGAAAACTTCATTCTCGATTCTATATGAAGGCGTTTTATTTTCTTCACTTCAATAGAAGTTTTATTTTCCCCGAATGTATCCTCATTTTTGGCCTAATTCTTTTTCTGATGATCGATTCAACCTCTCATCAAAAAGATATACCTTGGTTATATTTCATCTCTTCAACAAGTTTAGTAATGAGCATAACGGCCCTATTGTTCCGATGGAGAGAAGAACCCATGATTAGCATTTTGGGAAATTTCCAAATGAACAATTTCAATGAAATCTTTCAATTTCCTATTTTACTATGTTCAACTCTATGTATTCCTCTATCCGTAGAGTACATTGAATGTACAGAAATGGCTCACGAATATAATATATTAAACTATGCATTTGTATAACTCACGAATAAGCATAATAATCTAGCTATTTAGGAAGATAAAACTTGCCTATAACCCGATGCAATGCTCCAGCAGAATAAATCCGAGCAAGCAACCCAAAGCTCCAACGGCAGCATCTCGCAGACATGCCACCCGAATCATGGAGCAACCCAACCGCAATACCGCAGCCATCGCAACAACCCAAACAACACCACCACCGTCAAACCCAACACCTGCAACCATCATAACTCCATAAATCAGCAAAACCCAATAACCACAAGCCTTAAAATCACCCCGCGATCGCAAACCCTTAAGCCGAGGGTTTCTAACGAAACCGAAATCGATGCAAATCACCCAAATCGCAGGACAACTGAAACGCAGCACCACAGACATCGCACGCAACCCACCAATCATCGCCACCGAACACCCAAATTCATCATCAATTGCAACCCACAATCAAACACAATACCTGCGATAATCGTAAACGCTGCAAACCCCAAATCACCAACAATGAAACCCCAAACAAACCCCCACAATCACAAACCCTAAAAATCAAGCCCTGTACCAAATCGAGAGAAATTGATGGGAAGGGAATCGAGAATTACTCACTAAGGATAGGAGTGAAGATCGCGGATAAGCTCGGCGAAGGATCCGAGAGCGATGGGGAAGATTGGATCAAGAATAAGGAGGAGTGGGGAATTGTTAGGGAAGAGGAGAGAGAGAGAGAGTGAGTTTGGAGTGAAGAGAGAGGAAGTGAGGAAAAAAAAGGATATATATAAAATGCGCCTTGGTTCGAATAGGGATATTCCTATTCGAACAGAGAGGATACAATTCGAATAGAAGAAGTCTTGTTCGAATAAAAAGAGTCAGCGAAGAAACTCAACAGCTCTAGAAGAATATAATTTGAACAAAGAAGGCCCTATTCGAACAGAGGGGAAATTCTATTCGAACAGAGAAGGTCCTGTTCGAACAGAACAATTCAGGGAAAAATCTAACTTTTCAAGGAGGATCCCATTTGATAAGATAAGGTCATGTTCGAATAGAGGAAGATCTTGTTCGAACAGAGAAGGTCCTGTTCGAGCAGAACTGGTCTGTTCTGAAAAAGAAGATTCTAGAAAACCAAATGGCCAACCCCGGACAACCCCGGATACCCCAGAATCAAACCAAACCACCAACACCACCACACAAACACAACTACAAATCCAACAAAGGTTTCCCAAGGTATAAACACCACATCCACCACCTCACGGCCACCAAAACACCTAAACCCTCGAAAAGAAATCTTTGCTCGAAAAACATCAAAAACCTATCGGCCAATCCAACGGCTCACCGGAACCACACCAAACCACAAACACATCAGACAAACATCAATACCAACCTATCTTGGGGTTCCCAAGGCCACAATGCCACCTCCTTCTCCGACTAACCACCGTACCACTGAAACTATATAAAAGGAATCTATCATACAAAACCTGCCGAAAGGAATAAGATGAAGCATAATTGATGAAAAAGTACATGCAGATTATATAAGGAATATATGTGTGGAACTTAACGTTGAGGAATAATAATAATAATACTTAATAATAAATAAATAAAAATAACCTGAAAATCCTGGACATTACAAACATACTAATATTACAAGTACAGAGAAAGAGAGTTGAATGAGATAAAGAATGTTCTAAAGTGCAGTAATATAAAGAACCTACGAAGAAAGGGGGAAAAAAGAATATGAATGAGATTAGGAGTAGGAATAGAAATATATGCGATAATGTGATGGTGTGATGATGATATGATATGATGATGATGAACTATGATGACTAGGATAATCCCATAATTACCCAAAATGCTGGATGATACACTAAGTCCTAATGTTGAATGATTAAATGTTTAAAAGGACTAGACCTTATAGTTAAAAATGTTGGGCTGATCAACCGCTAATGCATAATAACCTTAACGAGAATCTCAGTTGGATACAATGGGTACGATTGGGTTGCCAGCTCGACCACGCTGAAGGATTTATCACTTGATCAGAGTATTCCGGGCTTTCAATCCACAAAGCCAACGTCCAAACTTTATTTCACTTATTCCAAGGAATTTCAACCTCAAGGATAAGACTGGGGCCAAAAGAAACTGTCTCATACCATCCCGCACTCCCGGAATGGTACTAGATATAATAGTATCCAGCCCGTACTTCACCTACTATTTTAACCCGATATCGGAATCCTAGGTCCTCTCGAGGGTCAAACGAGTGGAGCTTTGTCATGTATCTGATCCCATTAAGTTAAAATATATCAGTAACTAATTTTCAAATAGACCCCAAGGTTTAAACAATATAGCCGTCAACCCGGCTAACACGAACATAGGATAACCACCCTGCTTCAGAAAATGGTAAACAATCCTAACACAGCGGCCACAACATGGCCCACACACCCTGGATAACCATCTGCCTCAGAGAATGGTAAACAATCCTAACACAGGTGCAAAAGGTGACTAAATCAACCAGTCACAACATCGAACAACATGAGTCTCAAAAGATTGGAACACAACCACCAAGGGCAACCCAAGAAAATAAGCCACAATGCTCAATTTCCTACCAGACAAAAGGGAAATCACACGCTACATGCCAAATCATAGGAAACAATAATACCGAAGCAATAACTACGGCAGACGAAACAATAAGGTTTAAAATCAATCACAAACACCTTAATGCCACATGCATGCTCTAACCAACGCAAGTTAAACTAGTAGAGAATTTAGCAATGAAGGGACATTCGACTGATCAAAGGCTCGAATCCCGCAGAACAATCTCGGAACTCCAACAACCGCAAGCTCATTCAACAACGGAACAACCCTCGGCAATAACACGCCAACCCAATAACCCAACACCTGCAACAATGTACCCCGCAATTCGCGAAACCCCAAATCAAACCATAATCACTTAACCCTTGAATTATGAATCATAATTCAGTGAGGAAAGTGGGGAAACGCTCAACAAAGGAAAAGGCAAAGAATCCGCACAACAACGATCGCCAAACTTTGAGGATTGAGCAATGATAAGTGTGGAAGAGGGTGAGTAGAGAGTGAAGGAGTGAGAATTAAGAGTGAGAGGAAGAGAAATGAAAATAAAAGCTAAAAAGAGGACAACTCCCACTAAGTTGTTCGGACGACAAGGAAGTTGTTTGAATGGACAAGGAATTTACAGAATAGATACAGAAGTCGTTCGAATGGACCCAGATGTTGTTCAAACGACTAAGAGATCATGGGTTAAATTCCAGGAAATTGGTCAACTCGTTCGAATGGGACATGGTGTCATTCGAACGAACTACCCTCAAAGACAAAAATTCCAGAGGACATGTCAACTCGTTCGAACATAGCTTTATATTTGTTCGAGCACTTTTGACAAAACTGGAAAATACAAGGCTTCCCCCGGGATCACGATATCCCCTGGGATCTCACCACCAAGGACTAAACAAAATATCAACAACTACAAGAATAACAAGAATAACCACATCACAGAGCCACTATGGGCTCCCCATCTCATCCATCTCTCCCTCTCTCTGCACCTGTCATATTAGTATATTGTTTAGCTATGTTGGATATTAGTGAGCCGTAGATTTTCTCGCTCTCATTTTGTCCCCCCTTTTAGAGGCGTAGTAGTTGTTGTTGGCTGAGGGCTCAGCTGTTGGATCTGAGTTGGGTTACTGCAGATCCGTTCTTGTTGTTGTACTCATGTATGACTCCAGCTTTTGTCGTTGTGTAGTATTTTAAGATACTGTATTTACGTTTTCAGTTGTTGTGTATATATATGTTGCTTTCGCTATTTTTCCTTTTACTTTGATGATATTTCTATAGTCAATGACTGAGCCGGACTTGTCCATGGCTCCGTTGTTTATGGGGGAGAATCGGCAAGATTCCCTAACCTGCACCTCCCGAATGACGATTATTTTTCTAGCTACCGATTATTGAATTTTGGGGTGTGAGAAACTTGGTATCAGAGCTGTAGGTTAATCCCTACCTCTGGTCTAGTAATTATATGATGAGTAATTTATCTAGGTGGAGTTAGTATTGATTTCTTCAGGTTTTATGTATTTTGTCATATTTTCTCCTTTCTTGGGGTGTGCTTCTAATGCGTAGATGGCTTGAGGTTGCAGAGGCAGAGGTAGAGGCAAAGGCCGTGTAGTGGGCCACGGCCGCAGAGAGTTATGCAGTGGTGCCCTTGTCGATGAGCTAGCTATCAGTCAGGAGAGTTTGGGGTCTGTACCGATTGACCATGGTATTCCTCCAGTTCTAGTAGTTCCAGAGCAGCTTATCGTTTTGCCTACCCCACCTATTCCTGGTATTTTGGCAGAGATGAAGCAGTTCATGGAGAGTTTCATGGCTCATTTATAGCAGACCAGGAGCCCAGCGGTCAGAGAGTACATTTACCTTGAACAGTTCAAAAAATACAAGCATCCGCCTTTTTCTGGTGCTACGATTTCATCTGAGGCTTAGACATGGTTTAGGTCTATAGAGAAGACTTTGAACGCTATGAAACGTCTCGAGGATCAGCGAATGACATTGTCAACATATCTTTTGCAGGGCAAGGCAGATCACTGGTGGGATACCACCAAGAGGACTATTGTAGAGACTCTAGTACTTTAGGCTTCCTTTCAGGAGCAGTTCTTTGAGTAGTATTTCGCATAAAGTAATAGGGACGCTTGTATCTCAGAGTTCTATATGCTTGAGCAAGGCGATATGAGTATTGCGGGGTATGATCAACGATTTAATGAGCTTTCTCGATATGTTTTATTTATCGTTCAGGATGAGGAGTAGCGTAAGATGAAATTTCTAAAGGGTCTTCGTCCGTATTATCAGAAGTTTTTGATCGCTTCGGGGGCTAGTTCGTATAGAGAGGTTTTGTCGAAAGCGCTGGCTATAGAGCAAAACGATGATGAGGATCGCAAGTCCAAGGACTTGAGGAGCCATGTGAGACCGGAAGAGAGACTTGATAGGCGCAAGGCAATTCAGGGTCATTATGAGAGCTCGGGTCTGAAGAGGAAGAAGTTGGGAAGTACTAATGGTACACCAGCTAGATTTATGGGAGGACCACACATAGATGGGCCACAACTTGTTTCCCATTATTATTAGAGCTGCGTGGAGAAGGGGCATGTTAAGAAGAGTTTTCCTACACCAGATCAGGGTCCATAGCCATTACAACAGTTTTAGGGTCCTATTGGTCATCAGCCGAGGCTACAACAGACTCAGCAGTTTTAGAATATTTAGCAGGGAAAGTTTTAGGGTCCGTAGAGTAGACTAATGATTTCAGGTTCTAAGGCTGGACAGAGACTGCAGCAACCGAGTCAGCAGCAGGGCCAGGGTCAGAGCCGAGGGTAGGGTAGGATGTACACAGTAGGGTGGCAAGGTTCTTACTCTGCTTAACCTGTAGTGGAAGGTATGCTTCATATTTCTTATTCGCCCGCTCGTGCTCTTTTCAATTCCGGTGCATCTCATTCATTCATATCATATGCATTACTCTGTACTATTGGTTTTGAGTCTTCCCTATTGCTTAACGATATATTTGCGAGTACTCCTCTCAATTCATCGATTTTTATCTCCCGCATTTGTAGAGATTGTCCGATAGTCGTGTGTAATCGTGTTCTTTCTGCAGACTTGATGGTGCTTCTGATGCATGAGTTTGATATTATCCTGGGTATGGATTGGTTGTCGACACACCGAGTCACTTTAGATTGTTTTGAGAAGATAACTACTTTTTGTATTCCTGGTAAGAGGCGATTTGTGTCTGCTAGTTCGGAACAGGCGCAGTCAAGAAATGGTTTGTTGGCATTCTTAGAGTTAGAATCCGCTTGTGTTGACGTTAGTACTATTTTCGGATGTGTGTCACTTTTCCGACGTATTCCATAAGATTCTTGGATTACTGCCGACCAGGGAGATTGATTTCCGGGTAGATCTTTTACGTGGTACAACTCCGATTTCTAAGGCTTCGTATCGTATGGTACCTGTTGAGCTGTAAGAGTTATATGATCATATTTCAGATTTGATGGAGCAGAAGTTTATCAGACCGTGTACTTTACTTTGGGGAGCTCCAGTATTGTTTGCGAAGTAGAAAAATGGGTCTATGCACTTGTGTATTGATTACCGCGTGTTGAACCAGGTCACGATCTAGAATAAATATCCTATGCCTAGGATCGAGGACTTGTTTGACTAGCTTTGGGGAGAGCCATTCTTAGATCGGGTTACCATCAGCTGAGGATTAAGATGGAGGACATTTCGAAGACAGCATTTCAGACTCGTTACCGGCATTATGAGTTTCTGGTTATGGCGTTTGGTTTGACAAACGCGCCCGCAGCTTTTAAGGATTTGATGAATAGAGTTTTTTGTCCTTATTTAGATCGGTTCATTATCGTGTTTGTGGACGACATTCTTATTTATTCAAAGACCAAGGTCGAACATGAAAAATACTTGAGAGTTGTATTGTAAACTTTGAGGGAGAACACGTTATTTGCAAAATTTTAGAAGTGTGACTTTTGGCAGAAAGAGGTGAAATTCCTAGGGCATGTTGTGTCCGAGGATGGAATTGCAGTAGATCCTTCTAAAGTTGAGGCCGTTGCAGATTGGGTTCAGCTGACGAACGTTATAGAGATTCGCAGCTTTTTTTGATTAGCCGGTTATTACCGCAGATTCATCGAGGGCTTTTCACAGATTGTAGCACCTTTGACTCACTTGATGCAGAAGGATGTATGATTCATTTGGGATAGGAGATGTGATTGAACTTTTGCACAGTTAAAGAAAAGATTGACTACAGCACCTGTTCTTATTGTTCCGTCCTGTGGGCAAAAGTACATGGCTTACAGCGATGCTTCGCTCAGTGGACTTGGCTGTGTTCTGATGCAAGAGGGAAAAGTTGTATCTTATGCTACGAAACAGCTTATGGTGCATGAGGGAAACTATCCTACTCATGACCTTGAGTTAGCTGCTGTGGTTTATGCATTAAAGATTTGGCATCATTATCTTTTCGGGGAGAGGTTCGAACTCTTTTCCGATCACAAGAGTTTGCGCTACCATTTCTCGCAGAAAGAGTTGAATATGAGGCAGTGCAGATGGATGGAATTCCTGAAGGATTATGATGTTGACTTGCAGTATCACCCAGGGAAGGTGAATGCGGTAGATGACGCATTGAGCAATTTGCCTAGGGGATTTCTTGCATGTCTGATGATTCATGAATGGTTGATGCTTTACAATGTGGCAGATTCCGGGTTAAGTTTGCATTCACGGGGTACAGGCATTTTTTTTGGAAATCTGAGAGTTTAGCCTCCATTGATTTCTCTGATTATTGTGGCACAGCAGCCGGATGGTAGATTATAGTCATGGGCTTCTGATGACAGCAAACCCGATTAGACAGTTAGCTCAGATAGCAATATCAGGTATAGGGGTAGGTTATACATGAAAGATTTAAAGGTACTGAAGCGTAAGGTTTTGAGTAAGGCTCACGGTTCCAGGTATAATATTCTTCCAGGCAGTACGAAGAAGTACCAGGAGCTGAAGAGGCACTATGAGTGGGACAACATGAAGTGAGAGATAGCTGAGTTTGTCTCCAAATGTCGAGCCTCACTTGGATCTTGGTTAGTCTACTGTACCTTCACGAAAGGAATAACTTTGCTGCAAAGAATTTTCTCCTGGCAATCAAAAATACACACCGGATGTTCTATATATGAGGCATCGTCCAGAACCTCTATCGGTTCCCAGCCAATAATGTGAGTCGGATCCCGCTAATACTTCCTCAGTATGGTAACATTGAATACTTTGTGAACTTAACTCAGCCGCGGTGGTAGTGATAAACGATAAGTTAACTCCCCAACTCTGGTCAGAATTTTAAACGGACCAATAAATCTCGGAGCTAACTTCCCTTTCTTACTGAAACACATCACGCCCTTCATCGGAGAAACCTTCAGCAAAACGTGATCACCGATCCCAAACTCTAAAGGTCCCCTGCCAATGTTTGGATAACTCTTCTGCCGACTCTGTGCTGTACTTAACCGGCCTCTGATGATGGTAACTGCATCAGTGGCCACACGAACAAAGTTTGGCCTCAGTAAACTCTGCTCACCAACCTCTGCCCAACTCAGCGATGATCTGCAAGGTCTACCATACAAAGCCTCATAAGGTGCCATACCAATGCTCTAATAAAAGTTGTTGTTGTATGCAAACTCCGCCCATGGTAAGTACTCGTCCCAGCTACCCTTGAAGTCTAAAACACACGCCCTAAGCATATTCTTAAGGATCTGGTTAACTCACTCCATCTGACCATCGGTCTATGGGTGGAACGCTATACTAAAATCCAATCTAGTAGCCATGGCTCGCTGGAAACTATACCAAAAGTCACCGATAAATCTGGCATCTCGGTCTGGCACTATAGACACCGGAACCCCGTGTATACGTACTATTTCTCACACATATAATCATCTCAGCTCGTTGACCATCAAAGTCTTGCGAACCGAAATAAAATATGCTGATTTGGTCAATCGGTCTATAATCACCCAAATAGAATCGTGGTCCCCCTTTTTCTGTGGTAAACCCAAAATGAAATCCATCGTCACGTGCTCCCATTTCCATTCAGGAATAGCAGAAGGTTTAAGCTGTCCGACCAGTTTCTGATGCTCGGCCTTCACCTGCTAACATGTAAGACATTTAGAGACAAACTCAGCTATCTCTCGCATCATGTTGTCCCACCAATAGTGCCTCTTTAGGTCCAAGTACATCTTCATACTGCCTGGATCAATACTATACCTGGAGCCGTGAGCCTCACTCAAAACCACACACTTCAGTACCTCTGAGTTTGGCATGCATAATTTTCCCCTGTACCTGATACTTCTATCTATGCTAACTGTCCAATTGGGTCTGCTGTCATCTGAAGCCCATGACTGTAATTTTGCATCCTACTGCTGTGCCTCAATAATCTGAGAAATCAATGAAGGAAAAACTCTTAGATTTTCAAGAAAACTACCCGTACCCTGTGAATGCAAACTCAACCCGGAATCAGCCGCATTGCGAAGAATCAACCACTCATGAATTATCATACGTGCAAGAAATCCCCTAGGCAAACGGCTCAAAGTGTCAGCTGCAACATTCGCCTTCCCCGGGTGATACTGAAAGTCAGCATCGTAATCCTTCAGGAATTCCATCCATTTGCGCTGCCGCATATTTATCTCTTTCTGTGAGAAAATGTACCGCAAACTCTTGCGATCAGAACATAGTTCAAACCTCTCTCGGTAAAGATAATGACGCCAAATCTTCAATGCAAAAACCACAGCTACTAACTCAAGGTCATGAGTAGGATAGTTCCTCTCATGCACCTTAAGTTGTCTCATAGCATAAGCCACCACTTTTCCCTCTTGCATCAGAACACAGCCAAGTCCACTGAGCGAAGTATCGCTGTAAACCATGTACTTCATCCCACTGGACGGAACATAAAAGAATAGGTGTTGTAGTCATTCTTTTCTTTAACTCTGCAAAGGCTGAGTCACATTTACTATCCCTAACGAATCTAACATCCTTTTGCGTCAAGCGAGTCAAAGGTACTGCAATCTGTGAAATGCCCTCGATGAACCTGTGGTAATAACCGACTAATCCCAAAAAGCTCCGAATCTCTGTAACGTTCGTCGGCTGAACCCAATCTGCAATGGCCTCAACTTTAGAAGGATCCACTGCAATTCCATCCTTGGACACAACATGCCCTAGAAATTTCACCTCTTTCGCCCAAAAGTTACACTTCTCGAATTTTTCAAATAACGTATTCTCCCTCAAAGTCTGCAATGCAATTCTTAAATGTTCATCATGTTCAGCCTTGGTCTTTGCATAAATAAGAATGTTGTCCACAAACATGATAACAAACCGATCTAGATAAGGACAAAAACTCTATTCATCAAATCCATAAAAGCTGCGGGCGCTTTTGACAAGCCTAACAGCATAACCAGACACTCGTAATGCCCGTAACGAGTCCGAAATGCTGTCTTCAAAAAATCCTCCTTCTTAATCCTCAGCTTATGGTAACCTGATCTAAGATTAATCTTCGAAAGGAACAATGCTCCCCGAAGTTGGTCAAAAAAGTCCTCAATCATAGGAAAAGGATATTTGTTCTTGATTGTGACTTCTTTCATCTCGCGGTAATCAATACACAAGCGCATAGACCTGTCCTTCTTCTTCGCAAACAATACCGGAGCTCCCCACGGTAAAGTACTCAGTCTGATAATCTTCTGCTCCATTAACTCAGTAATTTGATCTTATAACTCTTTCAGCTCATCAGGTGCCACAAGATACAAAGCCTTAGAAATTGGAGCTGTACCAGGTAAAAGATCTACACTGAAATCAACTCTCTTGTCGGCGGTAATCCGAGAATCTTCTGGAATAGGTCGGAAAACTCACACAACACCGGAATAGTACTAACATCAACACCTGCAGATTCTAACTCTAAGAATGGATACAAACCATATCCTGACTACGCTTGTTACGAACTAGCAAACACAAATCGCCTCTAACCAGGAATATTAAAAGTAGCTATCATATCAAAATAATTTAAAGTGACTCGGTGTGTGGACAACCAATCCATACCCAGGATAATATCGAACTCATGCATCGGAAGCACCAACAAGTCTGTAGATAGAACACGACCACACATGACTATCGGGCAATCTCTACAAATGCGGGAGATAGAAATCAAAGAATTGAGAGGAGTACCCACGGAAATATCGTCAAGGCATAGGGAAGACTCAAAACCAATAGTGCAGAGGAATCCATATGATATGAATGAATGAGATCCACCGGAATTGAAAAGAACACGAGCGGGCAAATAAGAAATATGAAGCGTACCATCAACAACAGGCCGACTAGCGTGAGCACCTCGCCGCCTTACTGCGTACATCCTGCCCTGCCCTCGGCCCTTACCCTGGTCCTGCTGCTGACTCGGCAGATGCAGTCTCTGTCCTCCCTGAGAACTTTGAATCATCTGTCTACTCTGCGAACCCTGAAACTATCCCTGCTGAATCTGCTAAAACTGTTGAGTCTGCTATGGTCTCGGCAGGTGACCAATAGGATCCTAAATCTGTTGTAATGGCTGTGGACCCCTCTATGGTTTACGACAGCTATTCTTGACATACCCCTTCACCCCGCAATTCTAATAATAATAGGAGGTAAGCGGTGGTCTATCTAGGCGTTGTCCTCCCATTAATCTAGCTGGTGTACCATCAGTAACGCCCAACTTCTGCCTCTTCGGACCTGAGCTCTCATACTGTGTCTGAACTGCCTTACCCTTATCGGCCATCTGATCTTGCCTCTTTAGGTTTTTCAAGTCCCTGGACTTGCGATCCTCCACATCCTTTTGTTCTATAGCTAAGGCTTTAGACAAAACCTCTCTGTACGAACTAGCCTCCAAAGCGATCAAAAGCTTCTGATAATACGGATAAAAGCCCTTAAGAAATTTGATCTTTTGCTTCTCCTCATCCTGAACGATAAACGGAACATACTGAGAAAGCTTATTAATTCGCTGATCGTACCCCGCAATACTCATATCGCCCTGCTCAAGCATATAGAACTCTGAGATGCAAGCGTCCCTGTAACTCTACAAAAAATACTGCCCGAAGAACCGCTCCTGAAAGGAAGCCCAAAGTACTAGAGTCTCTATTATGGTTCTCTTGGTGGTATCCAACCAATGATCTAGCTCTCCCTACAAAAGATATGTTGCCAATGTCACTCGTAGATTATCGGGACATTTCATAGCGTTCAAAGTCATCTCTATAGACTTGATCCAAGTCTCAGCCTCAGAAGGAACCGTCATACCAGAAAATGTTCGATGCTTGTATTTCAGGAGCTGCTCGAGATAACTGTGCTCTCTAACCGCTGGGCTCCTGTGCTGCTGGAAGTGAGCTGTAAAACTCTCCATGAACAGCCTCATCTCTTCCGAAATACTGGGAACAGCTGGGGTAGGTAAAATGACACGCTGCTCTAGAACTACTAGAGCTGGAGGAACGCTCTGGTCAATCGGGACTGGCCCCAAACTCTCCTAACTGATTGTTGGCTCATCTGTAAGGACACCGCTGTGAAACCCTCTACGGTCGTGGCCCACTGCATGGCTTCTTCCTCTGCCACCTCTAGCTATCTACACAACGAATCTACAACTCAGTAAAGGAGGAAAGATGACAAAATATATAAAACCGAAAGGAATCGATCCTAACTCTACCTAGAAAAATTACTTTTCATATGATTGCTAGATCAGAGATATGGATTAACCTAAAACTCTGATACCAAGTCTGTCACGCCCCAAAATTACTATATACATTCTTATTGCTAGACCAATTACCGTCATTCGGGAGGTGCAGGTCAGGGAATCCAACCTATTCGCCCCCATAAACAACTGAGCCATGGGCAAGTCCGGCTCAGTCATTGACTATAGCAATATCATCAGAGTAAGAGGAAAAGTTGCAGAAGCAAGATATATAAACAGAGCAGCTATAAACGTAAATACAGTGTCTCAAAATACTACTCAGCGACAAAAGCTAGAATCATACATGAGTGCAACAATAAGAACGGATCTGCAGCAACCCAAAAATGGATCCAATAGCTAAGCTCTCTGCCAACAGCAACTACTCTGCCTCTGAAATTGGGGACAAAGTGAGAGTGAGCAAAACCACGGCTCACTAATGCCCAACAAAGCTAAACAACATACAAATATAATAGGTGCATAGAAAGAGAGAAATGGATGAGATAAATGATGTTAACAAACCTGCGAAGGATGATGGAATAGAGAATAGGTATGAGAATAGGAAATAGGAATAAGAATATATGTGATAATGATGATGATATGATGATATGATAATGATATGATATAATGACTAGGATTGTTCCATAATTATCCCAAATGCTGGATGATGTACTAAGTCCTAATGTTGAATGATTAATGCTTTAAAGAACTAGGCCTTATTGTTAAAAACATTAGGCTGATCAACCATTAATGCATAATAACCTTAATGAGAATCTCAGTTGGATACAATGGTATGATTACTTGTCCAAGGTCGACCAATCTAAAGGATATTATCACTTGATCAGAGTGTTCCAGGCTTTTCAACCCACGGAGCCAGCGTTTTAACTTTATTACACTTATTCCAAGGAATTTCAACCTCACTGAGGATGAAGCCCGATACCTAAGGACTGTCTTACACCATCCCATACTCTCGGATGGGTAATAGATATGATAGTACCTGTCACCAAAGAATCACCCTACTATTTCAACCCGATGTAGGAATCCTGATAACCTATTGAGGGTTAGCCGATGTAGAGTTTTGTTTACGTATCCTATCCCGTTAAGTTAAATTATAAGAAACCCATACTGAAACCATATCTCAAGAATCAAGCACCACAGCCGCACCCACAGCTTACGCCCAGGATAACCCTTGCCAAGAGAAGGGCAAACAATCTAAAATATAGATGCTAACAGTGACCAATTTGCGAGTCACAACATCTAAGCACAGATGATCAATGACTAATTAACAGGTTAAAACATCCACCAACATCAGTCTCAATAGGCTGGAACACAGCCACCAAGGGCAAACCAAAAGAAAATACCACACAATGCCCAACCTCGTTAAGGACAAGGAAAACACGCCTTATATGCCTAACGATAAGAAAAATAACAATACTGGAATTACAACTACAACTAAGAATCAATGCAGTCAAACCTAATCACAAATACCTCAATGCCAAAATGTACAATTTTAACTGACACAGGTTAACTAGTAAAGTAATTTAGCAATGATGGGACACTTGCCTGATAAATGGCTCTAATTTTGTAGGACAAACTCGGAACTCTAAGAACCGCAAACTCGACCAAAATTGGAACAATCAACCACAAAACTACCGGCAACAATCACGCCAACTCAACAACCCAATACCTACAACCAAGCAGACCGCAAATCACAAAACCATAAATCATCCCACAAGCAATACCCTAGAAACATAAATCACAAATAGGTGAGGAAAGAGGGTAAACACTTACCGAAGGATTTGGCAAAGAATCCACCCAACAACGATGGTAAAACACTAAGGAATCGTGAAAGGATAGAGTTAGGGAGAGGGTGAGTGAAGAGTTAGAGAGAGAGAATGAGAATGAGGAAGAGAAAAGAAAATAAAAACTAAAAAGGGGAAAACCACCGCCAAGTCGATCGAACGACAAGGAAGTCGTTTGAATGGATAAGAGATTCACATAATGGACACAAAAGTTGTACGAATGGACCTAAAAGTCGTTCGAACGACTAGGAGATCGTGGCCAAAATTCCCGGGGATTAGTTAACTCGTTTGAACGGGACATGGTTCGAAGGAGCCACCCTCAAAGAATTTTTTTCCAGAGGACATGTCAACTCGTTTGAACGAAGATTTATATTCGTTCGAACGATTTTGACAAGACTGGAAAAAATACATGGTTTCCCACGGGATTATGAGATCTCCTTGGATCTCACCCCAAGGAAAAAATACAATATAAATGACTACAAGGACAAGAAGAACAACCACATCAAAAACAATAAACTCCTCTTCCCAACCACCAAAAATACCGAAAGAAGAATACAAAGACCTGATGCTAGAATGAGATGAGGATGCAAAATGATATGAATGCATAATGTATGAATGCTGGTAAATGAATAAGGAAGAAGAGGAAAATAAAATAAAACTTTTTTTACGGGATACTACACAATGATTAAGCCGGACCACATTGACCGTTGATAGTTAACAAATGGAAAATCATTGGTAACAAATGACAAATCGTTGTCAGCAAATAAAAAATGTATTTTTTAAGTACAAATGTTGTCTACTATCATACAAACATAATAAAAATATACAAAGAACCAAGTAGACCATTGTTTGTTAACAAATTACAAATCATTGGTAACAAATCACAAATCGCAGTCAACAAATGACAAATCATTTTTTTAAGTACAAATTTTGTCTACTATCATACAATTACAATACAAATGTTCAAAGAATCAAATAGTCTATGGTTAGTTAACAAATTACCAATCATTGGTATCAAATGACAAATTATAGTCAACAAATGACAAATTATTATTTTTTAGTTCAAATGTTGTCTACTATCATACAAACACAATACAAATGGACCATTGTTAGTTAAAAAATGATAAATAATTGGTAACAAATAACAAATCATAATCAGCAAATAACAAATAGTTTTTTTAAGAACAAATGTTGTCTACTATCATACAAGTACAATACAAATGTTCAAAGAAAACCAAATAGACCGTTGATAGTTATCAAATGACAAATTATTCGTAAGAAATGGCAAATCGCAGTCAACAAATGACAAATAATTTTTGTAAGTATATATGTTGTCTACCATCATACAAACAAAATTTAAATGCTCAAACCAAATAGACCATTGATAGTTATCAAATGGCAAATCATTGGTCAGAAATGACAAATTATTGTCAGCAAATGACAAATCGTTTTTTAAGTACAAATATTGTCTACTATCATACAAACACAATACAAAAGTTTAAAGATCTAAATAGACTATTGATAGTTAACAAATGGAAATTTATTGATAACAAATAACAAATCAATTTTTTAAGTACAAATGTTTTCTACTATCATACAAACACAATATAAATGTAGAAATAACCAAATAGACCATTGTTAGTTAATAAATGACAAATCATTGGTAACAAATTACAAATCATAGCAACAAATGAAAAATGGCTTTATTAATAATAATTGTTCTCTACTATCATTTACACATAATACTAATGTTCTAAAAACCAAATTGACCATTGTTAATTAAATAATGACAAATCATTGGTAATAAATGAAAAATTGCAGTAATAAAATGTTAAATCATATTTTTAAGAAAAAATGTTGTCTACTATCATACAAACACAATACAAATGTTCAAAGAGCCAAATAGACCATTGTGAGTTAATAAATGATAAATCATTAGTAACAAATGACAAATCATAACTAATAAATAGCAAATCATTTATTTTAAGTACAAATGTTGTCTACTATCATACAAATATTATAAAAATGTTCAAAGAACTAAATAGACTATTGCCAGTTAAAAAATTATAAATTATTGGAAACAAATGACAAATCGCCTTTTTAATTACAAATATTGTCTACTATCATACAAACAAAATACAAATGTTCAAAGAACCAAATAGACCATTTATAGTTATCAAATGACAAATTATTGATAACAAATAACAAATCATTTGTTTTAAGTACAAATATTGGCTACTATCATACAAACACAATGCAATTGTTCAAAGAACCAAATTGATCAGTGTTAGTTAATAAATGACAAATAATTGGTAACAAATAGGAAATCATAGGCAATAAATGGCCAAGAATTTTTTTTAAGTACAAATGCTGCTTTCTATCATACAAACATAATACAAATGTTCAAAGAATGAAATAGACTATTGTTAGTTAACAAATGACAAATCATTGGTAATAAATGACAAAATATTAGTAAGAAATGACAAATAATTTTTTTAAGTACAAATGTTGTCAACTATTATACAAACACAATTCAAATGTTCAAAGAACCAAATAGACTATTGCTTGTTAACAAATGACAAATCATAGTCAACAAATGATAAATCATTTTTTAGTGTACAAATGTTGCCAACTATCATACAAACATAATACTAATGTTCAAAGAACCAAATAGACCATTGATTGTTAACAAATGACAAATCATTGGTAAATAATGACAAATCCCAGTCAACAAATGACAAATCATGTTTTAAAGTACATATGTTGTCTACTATTATACAAAAAATATACAAATGCTCAAAGAACCAAATAGACATTTGTTTGTTAACAAATTACAAATCATTGGTAACAAATGGCAAATCAGAGTTAACAAATGACAAATCATTTTTTGAGTACAAATGTTGTCTATTATCATACGAACACAATATAAATTTTCAAAGAACCAAATAGACCATTGATAGTTAACAAATGACTAATCATTGCTATGTAATAATAAATTGTAGTCAACAAATGGTAAATCATTTTTTTTAGTACAAATGTTGTCTACTATCCTACAAACACAATACAAATGTTCAAAGAACTAAATTGATCTTTGCCAGTTAACAAATGACAAATCATTGGTAACAAATGACAAATCATAGGCAAGAGATGTCAAATCATTTTTTTAAGTACAAATGTTGTCTACTATTATACAAACACAATACCAATGTTCAAAGATCTAAATAAACTATTATCTGTTAAAAAATGACAAATCATTGATAACAAATGAAAAATTGTCTTTTGAATAACAAATATTTTCTACTATCATACAAACATAATACAAATATTCAAAGAGCCAAATAGACTATTCATAGTTATCAAATGACAAATTATTGATAACAAATGACAAATCATAGCCAACAAATGACAAATTGTTTTCTTTAAGTACAAATGTTGTCTACTCTCATAAAAATACAATACTAATGTTCAAATAACCAAATAAACCATTGATCATTAACAAATGACAAATCATTGGTAACAAATGACAAATCGTAGTCAACAAATGACAAAACGGTTTTTTAGGCTCAAATATTGTCTACTATCTTACAAACACAATACTAATATTCAAAGAACCAAATAGATCATTGATAGTTAATGTAGTGTCCCGTAAATTTTTTATATTTTATTTTCGTATTTTTCCTTATTCATTCATTTGCATCCATATATTGTGCATTCATATCATTTTGCATCCTCATCTAATTTTGGCATCAGGTCTTTGTGTTCTTCTTTATGTGGTTTCTGTAGTTAGGCGGAGGAGTATGTTGTTATCGTTTTCTTGAAGTCGTTGATATTGTGTTTTGTCCTTGGTGGTGAGATCTTAGGGGATCTCGTGATCCTGGGGGAAGCCTTGTATTTTCCAGTTTTGTCAAAATCGTTCGAACTAATATAAATCTTCGTTCGAACAAGTTGACATATCCTCTGGAATTTTTGTTTTTGAGGGAGGTTCGTTCGAACGACTCTATGTCCCTTTTGAACGAGTTTACCAATTTCCTAGAATTTGGCCCATAATTTCCTAGTCGTTCGAACGACATCTGGGTCCATTCGAACGACTTCTGTATCCATTCTGCGAATTCCTTGTCCATTCAAATGATTTCCTAGTCGTTCAAACGACTTGGCGGGTGATTTCTTCATTTTAGCTTATATTTTCATTTCTCTTCCTCTCACTCTCATTTCGTTTTTTTCTTCGGTGAGTACATCACCTCTTTTCCCACAAAATTGTGATTCATAATTCTAGGGTTCTGTGATTGTGGTTTGATTTGGGGTTTTGTGAATTGCGGGGTGCTTGGTTGCAGGTGTTGGGTTGTTGGGCTGTTGGGTTGGCGTGTTGTTGCCGAAGGTTGTACCGCTGTTGGTTGAGCATGCGATTGCTGGAGTTCTGAGTTTATTCTGCGGGATTCGAACCGTTTATCAGGCGAGTGTCCCTTCATTTTTAAATTCTCTACTAGTTTAACTTGCGTTGGTTAGAGCATGTATGTGTCATTGAGGTGTTTGTGATTAATTTTAAGCCTTATGGTTTTGTCTGTCGTAGTTGTTACTTTGGTATTGTTGTTTCCTAAGATTAGGCATGTAAGGTGTGATTTCCCTTTTGTCTCTTAGGAAGTTATGTATTGTGGCTTATTTTCTTGGGTTGCCCTTGGTGGCTGTGTTCCAGTTTTTTGAGACTGATGTTGTCGGATGTTGTGACTGGTTGATTTAGTCACTTTTTATAACTGTGTTAGGTTTGTTTACCATTCTCTGAGGTAGATGGATATCCTGGGTGTATGGGCCATGTTGTGGCCGTTGTGTTAGGATTGTTTACCATTCTCTGATGAAGGGTGGTTATCCTATGTTTGTGTTAGCCGGGTTGATGGCTGTATTGTTTGAACCTTGGGGTCTGTTTGCAAATAAGTTATTGATATGTTCTAACTTAACGGGATCGGATACATAACAAAGCTCCACTCGTCTGACCCTCGATAGGACCTAGGATTCCTATATCGGGTTAAAATAGTAGGTAAAGTGCTGGCTGGACACTATCATATCTAGTACCCATCCGGGAGTGCGGGATGGTTTGAGACAATTTCCTTTGGTCCCAGTCTTATCCTTGAGGTTGAAATTCCTTAGAATAAGTAAAATAAAGTTTAGACGTTGGCTCCGTGGGTTGAAAATCCTGGAATACTCTGATCCAGTGATAAATCCTTTAGAGTGGTCGAGCTGGCAACCCAACCCGAGAATTATTGTCATTTTTATTCATCTTTCTCGTCCAGTGGCCGTTGTCCTAGGATTGTTTACTATTCTCAAAAGCAGGGTGGTTATCTTATGTTTGTGTTGACCGAGTTGACGGCTGTATTGTTTGAACCTTGGGGTTTGTTTGCAAATGAGTTATTGATATCTTTTAACTTAACGGGGTCAGATACATAACAAATCTCTACTCGTCTGACCCTCGATAGGACCTAGGATTCCTATATCGGGTTAAAATAGTTTGTGAAGTGCTGGCTGGACACTATCATATCTAGTAGCCATCCGGGAGTGCGGGATGGTATGAGACAGTTTCCTTTGGTCCCAGTCTTATCCATGAGGTTGAAATTCCTTGGATTAAGTGAAATAAAGTTTAGACGTTGGCTCCGTGGGTTGAAAAGCCTAGAACACTCTGATCCAGTGATAAATCCTTCTGTATGGTCAAGCTGGCAACCCAATCGTACCCATTGCATCTAACTAAGATTCTCGTTAAGGTTATTATGCATTAGCGGTTGATCAGCCCAACATTTTTAACTATAAGGTCTAGTCCTTTTAAACATTTAATCATTCTACATTAGGACTTAGTATATCATCCAACATTTAGGATAATTATGGGATTATCCTAGTCATCATACTACATCATCATCATATCATATCATCATCACACCATTACATTATTGCATATATTCCAATTCATACTCCTAATCTCATTCCTATTCTCTTTCCCCCCTTTCTTCGCAGGTCCTTTATAATACTGTACTTTAGAACATTCTTTATCTCATTCATCTCTCTCTTCTATGTACTTGTTATATTTGTATGTTGCTTAGCCTTGTTGGGCATTAGTGAGCCGTGGTTTTTGCTCACACTCGCTTTGTCCCCCCTTTCAGAGGCGAAGTAGTTGCTGTTGACTGAGAGCTCAGCTGTTGGATGTAGTTTTGGGTTGCTGCAGATCCGTTCTTGTTGCTGTACTCATCTACAATTCTAGCTTTTGGTGCTGCATTGTATTTTAAGACATTGTATTTTATGTTTTTATTTGATATATTTATATATATATATATATATCTTTGCTTCCGCAGTATTTTTTTTACTCCGATGATATTGAAAATGTGAATGACTGAGCCAGAACTTGCCAATGGTTCAGTTGTTTGTGGTGCGAATCGGTTAGATTCCGCGACCTGTACACCCAATTATCCATGTTTTAAACATTATTTTGATTATTAGATTCTGGGGCCTGACAGTTAACAAATGTAAAATCATTGGTAGGAAATGATAAATCGTAGTCAACAAATGACAAATCGTTCTTTTAGGTACAAATGTTGTCTACTATCATACAAACACAATACAAATGTTCAAATAACCAAATAGACCATTGTTAGTTAACAAATGATATATCATTGGAAACAAATGACAAGTCAAAGTCAACAAATTAAAAATGGCGTTTTTAAGAATAATTATTGTCTACTATCATATAAACATAATATAAATGATCAAAAAACCAAATCGACCATAGTTAGTTAACAAATGGTAAATTATTGGTAACTAGTGAGAAATCGTAGTCATCAAATGACAAATCATTTTTTTAAGTACAAATATTGTCTACTATTCTACAAACACAATAGAAATGTTCAAATAACTAAATAAGCCATTGCTAGTTAACAAATAACAAATCATTAGTAACAAATGACAAATCATAGTCATCAAATAACAAATCATTTTTTTAAGTACAAATGTTGTCTACTTTAATACAAACACAATACAAATGTTCAAAGAACCAAATAGGCCATTGTTTGTTAACAAATTACAAATCATTGGTAACAAATCACAAATCGTAATCAACAAATGGCAAATCATTTTTTTAAGTACAAATGTTGTCTACTATCATATAAATATAATTCAAATGCTCAAAGAACCAAATAGACCGTTGTAAGTTAACAAATTAACAATCATTGGTAACAAATGACAAATCATAGTCAACAAATGATAAATCATTTTTTAAGAACAAAAGTTGTCTACTATCATACAAGCACAATACAAATGTTCAAAGAACCAAAAAGATCGCTGATAGTTATCAAATGACAAATTATTCGTAACAAATGACAAATCGTAGTTAACAAATGACAAAAAAAAAATTAAGTATATATGTTGTCTACTATCATACAAACAAAATATAAATGCTCAAAAATCTAAATAGACCTATGATAGCTAAAAAATGGTAAATCATTGGTAACAAATGACAAATCGTTGTCAATAAATGACAAATCATTTTTTAAGTACAAATGTTGTCTACTATCATACAAACACAATACAAATGTCTAAAGAACAAAATAAGCTATTGATAGTTAACAAATGAATAATTATTGTTAACAAATGGCAAATCGTTTTTTTAAGTACAAATGTTGTTTACTATCATACAAACACAATACAAATGTTCAAATAACTAAATAGGCCATTGTTAGTTAATAAATAACAATCATTGGTAACAAATGACAAATCATAGTAGCAAATGAAAAATAGCTTTATTAATAATAATTGTATTCTACTATCATATTGTAGTATCCCGTAAAATTCTTTTATTTTGTCATCTTATTCTTCCTTATTCATTCATCTGCATCCATACATTATGCATTCATATAATTTTACATCCTCATCTAATTCTAGCATCAGGTCTTTGTATTCTTCTTTAAGTGGTTTTGGTGTTTGGGCGAAGGAGTTTGTTGTTATTGATATAGTTATTCTTGTTGTACTTGTAGTTGTTGTTATATTGTTTTGCCTTTGGTGGTGAAATCCCTGGGGATCTCGTGATCTCGGGGGATGCCTTGTGATTTCTTGTTTTGACAAAATCGTTCGAACGAATATAAATCTTTGCTCGAATGAGTTGACATGTTCTCAGGAAAATTTGCCTTTGAGGGTGGTTCATTCGAACGACTCCCTGTCCCGTTCGAACGAGTTGACCAATTCCCCTGGAATTTGGCTCATGATCTCCTAGTTGTTATAACGACATCTGAATCCTTTCGAACGACTTTTGTGCCCATTTGTGAATTCCTCGTCCATTCAAACGAATTCCTTGACGTTCGAAAGACTAGGCGAGTGTTTTCCTCTTTTAAACTTTAATTTTCATTTCTCTTCCTCTCACTCATAATTCTCACTCCTTCACTCTCCACTCACCCTCTTCCTCACTTATCCTTGCTCAATCCTCGGAGTTTGGGGATCGTTGTTGGGCGGATTCTTCGCCTTTAAACAGAATCCTCTCTTCTTTAAACCGAATCATCTTTCGCCTTGCTCGCCGAATTCGACGCGATTCTTCGCCATGATCTTCCTCGTTTCTCTCAGTGAGTAATTCCTCTCTCTCTCTCTCTCTCTTGTATCATTGGTTTGATTTCGGTTTTGGTAAAAACCCTTGTGATGCTGGACTGATTTTAGAGTCTGTGATTGTGGGGGTTTGTTTGGATTCCCAATGTTGGTGATTTGAGGTTAGTGGCATTTGTGATTATCGCAGGTATTGGGCTCGATTGTAAGTTGTGATTGTTCGAGGATTTGAGTGTTTAGCGGTGGTGATTTTTTGGGTTTGCATTAGTATTTTTTTGGTGGAATATGGGCGATCGGAGTAGCGCAGCAAGCGTGGTGGATTGTGGGTTTCGTTGAAATTTTGTTGCTGAATTCAGGTGTGGTATAGATTTGATTTTGAATTTGGGTGAGAATCCTTTATTGGAATGGTGTTTGGGTTCTAGGCCTTGATAATGGTTGATGTTGTGGCGTTTGTGATCCTTTTGTAGCTCATTCGAAGTTCTGAAAGTCAATTTGCGGAGTACATTACCGTTGGGGTACTGCTTGGATATTTTTGCCGGGTTTGTCATTTTGTGCTTTTTATCAGGCGAGTTTTATCTTCCTTAATAACTAGATCATTATACTAATTCGTGAGTTATTGTAATGCCTAGATTATTATGTTTATACTGTGATTGGGTTAGTATATGCTTTTTTTCTTAGGGCATTTATATGGTTTATTCGCTTAGTATTACACTATGTGAATGAGTAATTAAGAATTGGTTAAGTTTGCGCAGTATTTGGGTACATTGTGAGTTAAGCTACTAGATAGAACCTTGTAGGTTATAAATAGTTATTCTCAGTTGCAGGGGTTGTGATGATTTTGCGTTGCTATACTATATATATAGAATTGTTGGTTGGTTATTAGGGTGCCTAGCCTGTTTCTTGGTGCTAGTAATTAGGTTCGGCTATTAGTTGGAATATACAGACGGCACGTGGTTTTAGCCACTATTATTATTAGTATATTGTTTAGATATTATTGTTATCCCTTTTAGATATAGCTTCCTCGAATTGTTAGTATGTGATTATTGGTAACTTGATAGTCTCTTGGGCGGTGTAGCTTCCGTTAGACATGGTCTTTGGTTTGGAGCTTGTCCTTTTAGCTGTCATTATCTTGATTTGTTTTAGGATTATCCTAGGTGTGCTCGGTGTTCTTGTGGCCTGGCCCATGTGAAATGTTGTCACGCCCCAAAATACAGTAATCGGTAGCTAGAACAATTACTGAGAATCGAGGATGTGTAGGTCGGGGAATCCAAAAATTCACCCCTCGAACAACCGAGCCGTAGAAAAATTCTGGCCCAGTCATTCACAATAGTATCATAACAGAGTAAAGAAAGGCAGAAACAGTGGAAGACTTAGATAACAATATCTAAACGTAAGATTCAACAAACCTTTACGCAGCAATCCCAATAGTAATAACTGGAGAATAAGCCTCCAGCTCAGCTCCCTAAAGATTGCCAAAGCAGCAACTTAAACCTGAAACAACCTACCACTAAAAGGGGGATGCGAGAGTGAGAAAACAGCGAGCTCACTAACTCCCAAGAATAGCTAAACGATTATACTAACCAATGAGATGAATATAATAGAAATAATAGGATAAAATAATATCTAACGAAAAACTATATATATATATATATATATATATATACAGGATGCCTAATAGGTATCTAATAGGTACACAACTAGTCTAATGGTTATGTATAACTATACTATAATGAGACATAGACACTCCAGTCCCAAGGACTACTAACTATACTCAAATCACTACCGCGGCCCCAGTACCACACATAACTAACCAACCTCAGAAATACAATCACACACGAGGGTAAACACCCACGGCTTACAATAATTTAATAGGGTTACCCAAACCCCAACCAGGCATAACCCCGAAGCAATCACAAGCTGAGCGAGATCGCCTACAACCAAATGCCAGCCTAAAGCTCACCGTAACCAACCAGACTAATTAACCTAATAAATTAACCAGACACAGAAGAAGAAGGAATAGATGCTGAGAAGAAAGGAGTATGCAGAAGGAAAACGAATCTAATTAAACTACAAATCAATTAGGAGAAGGGGAATTCAAATAAGAGGAGAACAATATGACGAACTAGGATAATTCCATAATTATCCCAATGCAATGATATGTTATGATGATGATATGATGGAATGAGATAATCTTATGATTATCCCAAGTGCAGAAGATTCTATATTAAACATAATACAGAAAGGGTTAAGGATTTCTATCAGAAAAACCGACGAATTAGAAGTATGCGGAGATGCAATAATATGCTTGATGACGATGGTGATGATGATGATGATGCGTTATGATGCAGAATGATTTAGCGATGTCAACCCAAAGGACTAGCCCCCATGACTGAAGTGGGCTGACAACTGCTAAAGATGGATTACCTTAAAGGACCATTATGGATACAAGAATAATTTTTTCGAAGCTGACCAGGCTGGGGGAACTATACCGGGCGTCATGAGTACCCCAAAGAATCACATCCTCAGTCATACACAAGGAACGACAGTCCTTGCCACACACATGTCACATATAATATAGGTCAGGGAATGTATTCGGTCGCAATAAGATAAGAAAATTAACTATCTATGGATGTTAGAAAAAATCCTAAAGACTAAAACACAACTGCTGCCAACACAGCCAACACACAAAAAGATAACCACCTTTCTGAGGGCATTGAAACCAAAACTAACATAGATGCCCACTTGTGACTCAGTTGCACCATCTGAACCTAGATGAAATAGCAACTTAACTGCCACGACATCTAAATAGTATCAGTCTCTAAGATTCCTCAAAGAAACATGATTGCCATCACGTAATATAGTAATCTAGCTGTCAATATAGATTAGTATTCATGGGGTGACCTACAAGTCTCTAACAAGTTATCAACAATCCCTAAAAACTGAACCGCATCAAAATCCTCCTAATCATGTACATAAGTCACCAGCACGGATGTATGGGAACCCACCAGGTCTGTCTACACCCAAAGTGGCAATCTCTGTGAACAGATGCTCGACGGTGACTGATTCCCTAGAATGATGTGACAGCCCACCCCAGCAGATTCAAATATCACGGGTGACGTACAATTTCATAAACCACCTGGCTCAGCTGCGTACCTCACTGAGCCATACTATCTCACTACCTCCTAGAGGACGGAAGGGAACACAGGCCTATAAGCCTCATCCCGGGGAAGAAAGGCTTGACGAGTAAGCTCTATTAGCTCTAAGAATCATGTGGACAATAAGTGTCACAACACGATGAGCAAACAATCCTAAGGAAAACTATCAAAAGTTCCACATCCACGACCAACCAACCACCAATCACAATGACAGTGGTCAACGACCAGGTCTCGAGAATACAGAGTACATCTAGGCTAATCCTAAGACAAATCAAAACAATAGCAGGCAAGAGAACAAGCTCCGAATCGAAGACCATGTCTTACTAAAGCTATGTCGCCCCATGACTACCCTGGGACCTATTCCAGCAACCTAAACTAATCAAAGTACTACACTATAAGGTGAGAACTATAGTCTATGAACTATACTATCTCAGTGAAATGGCCGTTAAACCACAAGTCGTCCATAAGTCTTTACTAATCGTCAATCCAAGTTACTAGTGCCATAAAACATGATGGGCACCCTAATAACTAACCAACGATACAATACTCAATATATTATTTATATATTTCACACATAATAATATATTTATATATAGCGACACTGAGGCGTCGCAACGCACTGAGAAATGCCATCATTCTCAACCTTAACGAAGATAAGTATCGCGATAACCACCCTTAATAAAATCTGTCTATGAGGAATCTCAGGAGTCATCGTTACATTGACGACAACATAGAATAATCTCCTCTGGCTAATCATAACCTACGGGTTCTATCTAATAAGTAAACTCACATTGTTGCGGGCTTTACTAACTTATTAAACCCTTAAGTACTCTCGCCTAAGGTATACTACACAAATAACCTGTAAAAGTATCCTCAGCAATTAAACTTATACTAACCTAATCACAGATATAACATATTATACTAGGCATTTCTATAACTCCCAAATCAGGATAATAATCTAGTTATTCAGGAAGAAAAAACTCGCCTGATAATAATCCAAGTCCAGTAGAAACCAACTCGAAAAACCAAACCCAGGATCGATGACGAGGCAATCGGAACAGCGAACAAGCTACTACAAACAATAACAACAACAAGTAAACAATCAATTCAAGAAAATGACATCAAACCCAAACCCTAGAAATCAGACCTACACCGAAATCGAGCAAAATAAACAGAAAAGGAATCGGGAATTTCTTACCACGGATAGGAGAGAAGCTTGCGACGAACCGGGTGAAGAATCCTTAAGCGATGGGAAAGATAGGATCTAGAGTATGGAGGAGAGGGGAATAGGTTAGGGAGAGAATATTTATAGAGAGAGAAAGGGGAAATAAAGAAAGGAGGAAATAAAACCCAAAAAAAAGCTGAAAATGCGTCTCTATTCGAATAGGAAATGATCTTGTTCGAACAGAGACAAGTCCTGCTCGAATTGAAAGGGGTCTATTCAAACAAAAAGGTCCTGTTTGAACAGAACTGCTCCTGCACAAAAAAAATAACCCCGGAAACACCACGGACCACCCCGGATACCCCGGAGACACCAGGGACCACCACCACTACCACACATACACTACTACAAGCCCAACAAAGGTTTTTCAAGGAAAAAATACTACTTCCACCGCCTTCAGCAACCAAAATGCCTAAGCCCCCAAAAAGGAATCCTTTCCTCAGGAGACTCAAGAAACCTACCGGCCAATCCAACGGCTCACCGGAACCACCCCAGACCACACGCATATCAAACAAACATCACTACCAACCCATCTAGGGGTTCCCAAGGCCACAATGCCACCTCCTCCTCTGAATAAATAGATGCATAAGGGATGAATAATGGATGAAATAGTATATGCGGAATATGAATGCAGAACTTAACGAGGAGGCATAATAATAATAATATTTAATAATAAATAAATAAAATAACCGGAAAATTCAGGATATTACAGATGTTGTTGATTGGGAGGTTGTCTGGAATGTTAGATTCCATGTTGGAGTGCAGTGCCTCCCAGAGTGTTTAGCTGTAGGTGGTGGATAAACAGCTTGTCCAAAATAGTTGGTTGTGGTGATGGTTAAGTTATTGTTTCATCTATGCGTAGATGGTGTAACTGAGTCACGGTTAGCATCTATGTTTAGGATTGTTTACCACGCTCTGAGGCAGGTGGTTATCCTGTGTATACTGCCTGGTTGACGGTAGTTGTCTTTCAGTCTTTAAGATCCTGCTCACATCTCTAGATAAATATTGCTCCTGTTATGGAAATTGTTAATTTCAGTATTGTTGTTTCCAATCCTTAGACTATAAAATGTGTTTGTCCTTGTCCCTTAGGAGGGTTGCTTTATGGGGCATTCTCTTGGGTAGTGCTTGATTGTTGTTGTCACGCCCTAAAATTCAGTAATCGGTAGCTTGACTAATTACTTGATTCTAAGTAGTGCAGGTCGGGGAATACAAAGCTTCTACCCCACAAATAGCCAAGCGGTATACAAATTCTTCCTCGGATATTCACATATAGCACTAATCATCAGAGTAAAGAAATTAAATAACAACATAGCGGAAGCAAAAAACATATATACATATCTGACAAAAATATATACAATGTCAAAAATAAGGTACATCAACATACGCTGAGATAACAAAAAAAGTCTAAACTAAAACTTGTCGGCAGCGTCAACTGTCCCAAACACTGCTGAGGCTCTCCGCAACTCAGAGTACTCAACCTCTCAAAAGGGGGGAAACAATGCGAGAGTGAGCAAAACCACGGCTCACTGAATACCCAACAAGTCTAAATAACATACTAGTAAACAGATACAGATAAGGAAAGTGAAGTGAAACAGATAGAGTAAGTTAAAGTAGAATAATAGTAACTAATAGATTCATGATCCAAGTAACTGAGTAGTAAGAACATAAAGTAAATATAAGAGTAACAAGAGTAAGAATAAGGAATACAAGAAAATGAGGGAATGTGACAATGAGGCAAAGATGCAATGATATGCCAATGATGTGATATGTGCAAGTTCTAAATGTTAAATGAGTTGATGTTGAAAACGTGATGCAATCCTATTAAAATAATTAACGGTTGATCAACCGCTAGCATGTTTGACTTAAAAAGATCTGTTAAAGCGATACAATGGGTACAATTTTTGCCAAGTTCGACCAAGCTAGTGGATACTCACTTGATCAAAGTGTTCTGGGATTTTCAACCCACGGAGCCAACGTCCGAACTGTATTTCATTCCGAGGAATTTTAATCTCAACGATAAGCCTTGTACCAGATTGTAAATACTTTATCATACCTTCCCAAACTCCCGGATGGGTTTTAAAGGTATGATAGTATCCATCCTGGACCCACCTACCATTTCAACCCGATGTAGGACTCCTGCGATCCTATCGGAGATCAAGCGATGTAGAGATTTGTTATGTATCCGATCTCGATAAGTTAAAAGAGTTTGCATGATTTTAAAATATGCAACAGATCCCGAGGATCACAATGTAGCAGCCGTGAACCCGGCAAACAAGGATAGGATAACCACCAATAGAAGAGCGTGGTAACAAACCTAAACAAAATGCCCAATGACTCGGTTGCACCATCTAAACCGATGAAACAGTAACCTAGCCATCATCTCAACTAAACAACCTTAGTCTCTAAAAGACTAAACCCAAGAACTTGAATTCAACTACTAGTAACAACACTAACAACTTCTAGCAAAACTCAAAGCCAATGAATCTATAGTAACTAAAGAGTTAACAATTATACGGAGAAGTAATATGAAAATAAGCCCTAACTGATCACAACACCTCTATTATCAGAGTACTACTCAAGTCAACATCTATTAACTAGTAGAGGAATTTAGAAATGAAGGGAAAACTCGCCTGAAGGAAATCCTGAGTCCTGCGGAAAACCAACCTGAAAACCCAACTACGATCTGCGAAAAAGAAAATTGAACGCCTGGTAATCAAACACACACCAGGAACAACAAAAAACCAGCAATTTAGGAAGCGAGAATAAAATCCAAACCCTAGAAATCTATCCCTAAGCCAAATCAAGCGGAATTGACCGAAAGGAATAAGAGAATTACTTACCGAGGATAGGAGAAGAGATCACGGTGAAGCTGAGGAAGAATCTGCGAGCGAAGTGGAAGGTTGGATTAGGAATGAGGAGGAGAGAGGAAATGGTTAGGGAGAGGAGAGAGTGAAGGAGTAAAGAGAGGAATGAAGAAATGAAGAATATAAACCCTGACGCAGCTGAAATCGCGTTTCTCTTCGAACAGGGAAGATCCTGTTCGTACAGACAAAAGCTTCTTTGAACAGAATGTTGCAGGGATGAAAGAAAACTATCCCCGGAAGATCCTGTTCGAACAGACAGAACTGGTCTGTTCAAAAACTGGACTTACCAGAAAAGCTAAGGATTGCCAGGAGACACCACGGACCACCCCGGGCACACCGAAACTCCGCGGATCACTACCACCACTACACAAACACTTCTACGAACCCAACCAAGATTCCCCAAGGTGAACACACAACCTCTATCACCCTTCGGCAACCAAAGCACCTAAGCCCCCAAAAAGGAATCTATTACTCGGGCGATCCCGGAAATCCACCGGCCACACCAACAGTTCACCGGAACCACCCCAAATCACACACACAATACATAAATACCACTACCAAATTTCTACAGGCTCCCAAGGCCACAAAACCACCTCTAACTCCAAAACACCTCTGAACAGCCCAAAACAACTAAAGGAATCTAATACTAAACCACCGAAAGGAATAAATAGATGCATAAAGGATGAGTAGAATGGATGAAAGAGTACATGCGGGAAATGAATGCGGAGCTTAACGTGAAGGAAAGGAATCTAATATGCCAATGAGATTAATAATAGGATTAAAAGTAAATATTAGGAATAATTAAATACGGGTCATTACAATCTACCCCCCTAAAAGAAAATTTTGTCCTCGAAATTGAACACATATCTCAGCCTGAGAATAAATATGGATAGTGTCTCCTCACATCAGCCTCCAACTCCCAGGTAGCCTCCTCTGGTCCATGGTGACTCCACTGGACTCTCACAAACTGAATAACCTTGCTACGAAGAGCTTTCTCCTCCCGAACCAAAATACACTCCTGATGTTCAATATACGAGGCATCGCCCTGAACCTCTATCAGTCCCCAATCAATCACATGAGTAGGATCCCGCTCGTACTTCCTCAACATAGAAATGTGGAAGACGCTATAAACTCTGCTCTACTGCGACGGTAATGCTAACCGGTACGCTAACTCTCAAACTCTATCCAGAATTTTAAACGGCCCAATATATCTCAGAGCTAGCTTTCCCTTCTTGCTGAAATGCATCACGCCCTTCATCGGTAAAACCTTCAGCAAAACATGATCTCCTGCGGATGTCGGCGTAACTCATCTGTCGGCTCTGAGCTGTACGTAGTCGATCTCTGATAATAGTAACTGCCTCTGTGGTCACCTGGACTTAGTCTGGCCCCAGTAAACTCTGTTCGCCAACCTCTACCCAACTCAAAGGTGATCTGCATGGTCTACCATATAAAGCCTCGTATGGTGCCATCCGGATGCTCAACTGAAAGCTATTGTTGTACTCGAACTCCGCCCAAGGTAAGTACTCGTCCTAGCTGCCCTTGAAGTCTAAAACACAAGCTCAAAGCATATCCACAAGGATTTGGCTAACTCGCCCTGTCCGACCGTCGGTCTGAGGGAAAAATATTGTACTGAAATCCAGTCTAGTATCCATAGCTCGTTGAAAACTCTGCCAAATTTTTCCGGTAAACCTGGCATCTCTATCTGACACTATCGATACTAGAACCCCGTGTAAACGAACTATCTCCCTCACATATACCCTGCTCAACTTGTCAGTGGTCATAGTCATGTGAACCGGAATAAAATGCGCCAATTTAGTTAGCCGGTCCACAATCACCCAAATAGAATCATGTAGCTTCTTCGTCTGCGGTAAACCCGATATCAAGTCTATCGTCACATGCTCCCATTTCCACTCCAGAATAGGTAAGGGTTTAAACTGTCCCGCCAGTTTTTGATGCTCGGCCTTCACCTGCTGGCATGCATGACATTTGGAAACAAAATCAGCTATCTCGCGCTTCATATTGTCCCACAAAAAATGTCTCTTCAGGTCCTGGTACATCTTTGCACTGCTTGGATGGATAGTGTATCTCAAACCATGAGCCTCACTCAGAACCTAACGTTTCAGTACCTCAGAATCTGGCATGCATAATCAGCCCCTGTATCTGATGCTGCCATCTGAACTAGCTGTCCAATCAGGTCGGGTGTCGTCAGAAGCCCAAGACTGTAATCTGTCGTCCTGCTGCTGCACCTCCAAAATCTAAGAAATCAAAGAAGGCTGAACTCTCAGATTTACAATAAGGCCACCCGTAGTCTGTGAACTCATAGTCAACCTGAACTCTGCGATATCACCAAGCATCGTCCACTCATGAATCATCAAACGTGCAAGTAATCCCCCAGGTAAACGGCTCAAAGCGTCGGCCACCATATTTGCCTTCCTCGGATGATACTGCCAATCTACATCGTAGTCCTTCAGAAATTCCATCCACCTACATTGTCTCATGTTTAGCTCCTTTTGCGAGAAAGGATGCCGCAAACTCTTGTGATCAGAGAAGAGCTCGAACCTCTCCCCGTATAAGTAATGTCTCCAGATCTTCAGCGCATAAACCACCGCTGCCAACTCGAGGTCATGAATAGGATAATTCCTCTCGTGTACCTTAAGTTGTCTCGAAGCGTAAGCCACCACCTTTCTCTCCTGCATCAAAACGCAACCAAGCCCACTGAGTGATGCATCACTGTATACTCTATCTCTTTGCCCACTGGATGGAACGATCAGAACTGGTGCTGTCGTCAATCTGATATTCAACTCGGCGAAAGCTAAAGTACATCAGTCATCCCAAACGAACCGAACATCCTTCTGCGTCAAACGGGTCAAAGGAACTACAATCCGCGAAAACCCCTTGATAAATCTACGATAGTAACCCGCTAAACCCAAAAAACTGCAAATCTCGGTAACACTCGTCGGCTGTGCCCAATCTGCGACTACTACAACCATGGAAGTATCTACTTGAATTCCATACTTAGATACCATGTGTCCTAGGAATTTTACCTCCTGCTGCCAAAACTCACACTTTTCAAACTTAGCAAATAGTGCGTTCTCCCGCAAGGTCTGTAATGCAATCCTCAAATCTTCCTCATGCTCTACCTCGGTCTTCGAATAGATTAATATGTCGTTAACGAACACAATGATGAACCGGTCAAGAAAAGGGCTGAAAACACGGTTCATCAAGTCCATAAAGGCTGCGGGCACGATCATCAAACCGAACGGCATTACCCGAAACTCATAGTGTCCATAACAAGTCCGAAAAGCTAATTTCGACACATCAGCTACCATGGTCCTCAGCTAGTGGTATCCCGATCTAAGATCAATCATCAAAAAGAACTGCGCTCTTCGAAGCTGGTCAAACAAGTCCTCGATCCTCGGCAACGGATATTTGTTCTTGATCGTGACTTTGTTCAACTCGCGATAGTTTTTACACAAACGCATCGAACCGTCCTTCTTTTTGAACAAAACTGGAGCTCCCCACGGTGAAGTACTCGGTCGAATGAAACCCAAATTCATCAACTCGGAAATCTAATCCTTCAGCTCTTTCAGCTCAACAGGCGCCATACGGTACGGTGCCTTCGAAATCGGTGCTGTAACCAAAACAAGATCTATGCCAAAGTCAATCGCTCTCGTCGACGGTAACCTGGGAATCTGCTGGAGCACGTCAGAATAATTGTAAACTATCGGAATAGATTTGACGTCCACGTCTGAGGACTCTAACTCTAAGAAAGCTAGTAAGCCGTCCCCTGTCCGCACAGGTTCTGAACTAGATAATACAAAATGCCTCTCGCCGGGAATACGAAAGGTAGCCATCTTCTCGAAGCAATCTAAAGTGACCCGGTGTGTCGACAACAAAGCCATGCCTTGGATGATGTCAAACTCATGCATCGGCAAAACTATTAGGTCTGCTGAGAGGATACGACCACAAACAATTATCGGGTAATCTCTACATATACGTGAGATGGACACCGAAGAATCTAAAGGAGTACCCACGGAAACCTCATATATCAATAAAGAAGACTCAAAGCCAATAATGCAGAGGAATGCAGATGCGATGGATGAATGCGATGCACCAGAATCGAATAGGACATGAGCGGGCGATGAAGAAATATGGATCATACCTTCCACCACAGGTGAAGCGGTGCGAACACCTCGCCTCCCCACTGTGTACATCCGACTCTGTCCGCGGCCCTGCCCTTGCTCTACTGGATGATGTGGTCTCTGAATACCATGAAGTCCTGGAACTATCTACCTGCCCTGAGGACCCTGGAACTGTCGCTGCAAAAACTGCTGAATCTGCTGCGGTTGCGGCTGAAAACCAACTGGACGCTGAAACTGCCTCTGTCGTTGCGGTCCTCTGACTGGTTTAGGACAGTGCTGCTTGACGTGCCCTGACTCTCCGTAGTTCCAACACTGACGTGAAGTAAACTGTGCTCTCTCAAAATACTGTCCGCTCACAACTCTAGCTGAAGTACTCTCAAACCTCGGCCTCTTCCAACCCAAGCTAGTATACTGCGTCTTGACTGCCTTGACCGTATTTGGTCATTGGTCTTGCCTCTGCTGGTCCCTCAAGTCCTTGGAGTTGCGATCCTCGGTATCGTTCTGCTCCAAAGCCAATGCTTTAGACAAAATCTCTCTATATGTACTGGCACCAGAAGTAATCAAGAACCTCCTAAAATATGGACGAAGTCCCTTTAGGAACATCATCTTTTTCTGCTCCTCATCATCAACAATGAATGGAATATAACGATATAACTCCTTAAATCGCTGATCATACCCAGCAATACTCATATTACTCTGCTCAAGTGCGTGGAACTCTGAAATACAGGCGTCCCTGTAGCTCTGAGGGAAGTACTGATCGAAGAAACACTCCTAAAATGATGACCAAAGAATAGAAGACTCCAAAACTGTCCTCCTGGCCATATCCCGCCAATAATCTGCCTCGCCCTGAAGTAGGTAAGTTGCAATTGTCACCCGCTGATCGTTGGGACACTTCATCGCGTCAAAGGTCTTCTCTATAGACCTGAACCAAGTCTTAGCCTCTGAAGGAATCAACATACCGGAAAATGTAGGGAGTTTGTACCTGTGAAGCTGCTCTAAGTAACTGTGCTACCTGTGCACTGGGCTCCTAGACTGCTGAAAGGTAGTGGTAAAACTCTCCAAAACTTTCTCAACTCGGCTGAAACACCTGAAGCTGCTGGTACTGGTAAAACTCCTGGGTGCCCTAGAAGCACTAGAGCAGGTAGGGTACCCTACTGAGGCTGAACCCCTGGTTTAACTCCCATACTATCCCCAGCCTCAGAAACTATAGGTTCAGTCGGCAGGATCGGAACGGAACCCGAACTCTCCTGACTAACTACAGGCTCATCAGCCACAGCGCCACTGCGCAAACCCTGACGAACACCTCCTTGGATACCCCCACGGGTTCGAGCACAACCTCTATCTCTGTCACCTCTAGCCATCTATTAAGAATAAGGAAATACAACTCAAAACGGATAGGGAAGGATTAGAATAGGAAAGGAATTCGATAAATATGAAAATCCGAAAAGAATCGATCCTAACTCCGCCTAAAGAGTAAATCGTCATGTGATCTGCAATAACAGAGATAAGGATTTATCTTACGCTCTGATGCCAAGTGTGTTACGCCCCAAAATCTGGTAATCGGTAGCTTGTCCAATTATTAGATTCTAAGTAGTGCAGGTCGGAGAATCCAAAGATTCTACCACACAAATAGCCAAGCCGTAGACAAATTCTGGCTCGGCTATTCACATATTGCAATAATCATCAGAGTAAAGAAATGAAATAATAACATAGCAGAAGCGAAAAACATATATACATATCTGACAGAAATATATACAATGTCCAAAATAAGGTACAGCAACATACGCTGAGATAACAACAAAAGTCTAAACTTAAACTGGTCGGTAGCGCCAACTACTCTAAACATTGTTGAGGCTCTCAGCAATTTAGACTAATTAACCTTTGAACGGGGGGAAACAATGCAAGAGTGAACAAAACCACAGCTCACTGAATACCCAACAAGTCTAAATTGCATACTAGTAAACAAATACAGATATAGAGAGTGAAGTGAAACAGATAGAGTAAGTTAAAGTAGAATAATAGTAACTAATAAATTCATGATCCAAGTAACTGAGTAGTAAGAACAAAAAGGAAATATAAGAGTAACCAAAGTAAGATTAAGGAATTTAAGAAAAGGAGGGAATGTGACAATGAGGGAAAGATGCAATGATTTGCCAATGATGTGATATGTGCTATGTTCTAAATGCTAAATGAGTTGATGTTGAAGACGTGATGCAATCCTATTAAAATAATTAACGGTTGATCAACCGCTAGAATGTTTGACTTAAAGAGATCTGTTAAAGGGATACAATGAGTACGATTATTGTTAAGCTCGACCAAGCTAGTGGATACTCACTAGATCAAAGTTTTCTGAGCATTTAAATCAGCAGAGCCAACGTTTGAACTGTATTTCATTCTGAGGAATTTCAACCTCAAGGATAAGCCCTGTACCGGATGGTAAATACTTTTTCATACCTTCCCATACTCTCAGATAGGTTTAAAAGGTATGATATTATCCATCCAGGACTGACCTACTATTTTAACCCAATGTAGGACTCCTGCCATCCTATCGGAGGTCAAACGATGTAGAGTTTGTTATGTATCCGATCTCGATAAGTTAAAAGAGTTTGCATGATTTAAAAAGATGCAACTGATCCTGAGGATCACAATATAACAATATAACCACCAACAGAAGAGCGTGGCAAAAATCCTAAACAAAATGCCCAATGACTCGGTTGCACCATCTAAACTGATGAAGCAGAAAACTAACCATCATCACAACTAAACAACCTTAGTCTCTAGAAGACTGAACCCAACAACAAGAATGCAACTACTAGTAACTATACTAATAACTTCTAGCAAAACTCAAAGCCAATGTAACTATAGTAACTAAATAGTTAACAATTATACAGAGAAGTAATATTAAAATAAACCCTAACAGATTACAACACCTGTATACTCAGAGTACTACTCAATCAACATCTATTAAGTAGTAGAGGAATTTTGAAATGAAGGGAAAACTCGCCTGAAGGAAATCCCGAGTCCTGCGGAATACTAGCCCGAAAACCCAACTACGATCCATGGAAAAGCAAATGGAATGCCTGGTAATCTAACACACACCAGGAACAACAAACAACCAAAAATTTAAGGAAACGAGAATAAAATCCAAACCCTAGAAATCTAACCCTAAGCCAAATCAAACGGAATTGACCGAAAGGAATAAGGGAATTTCTTACCGAGGATAGGAGAAGAGATCGCGGCGAAGCTGAGGAAGAGTCCGTGAGCGAAGAGGAAGGCTGGAATAGGAGTGAGGAGGAGTGAGGAAAAGGTTAGGGGGAGGAGAGAGTGAAGGAGTGAAGAGAGGAATGAAGAAATGAAGTATATAAACCCAGACGCAGCTGAAATCGCACCTCTGTTCGAACAGGGAAGATCCTGCTCGAGCAGACAACGGCTTGTTCGAACAGAATGTTGCAGGGATGAAAGAAAACTATCCCCGGAAGATCCTGTTCGAACAGACAAAGTCCTGCTCGAACAGAACTGGTCTGTTCAAAAACCGGACTTACCAAAAAAGCTAAGGAATTGCCGGGAGACACCACGGACCACCCCGGGCACCCCAGAACTCTACGGACCTCTGCCACCACCACACAAACACTTCTACGAACCCAACCAAGGTTTCCCAAGGTGAGCACACCACCTCTACCGCCCCTCGACAACCAAAGCGCCTAAGCCCCCAAAAAGGAATCTTTTCCTCGGGCGACCCCAGAAATCCACCGACCACTCCTACGGTTCACCGAAACCACCCCAAATCACAGACACAATACATAGATACTACTACAAAACTTTCTACAGGATCCCAAGGCCACGAAACCACCTCTAACTTAAAAACACCTCTGAACCGCCTAAAACTACTAAAGATATCTAATACTAAACCACCGAAAGGAATAAATGGATGCATAATGGATGAGTAGAATGGATGAAAGAGCACATGCGGGAAATGAATGCGAAACTTAACTTAATGGAAAAGAATCTATTATGCCAATGAGATTAAGAATAGGATTAAGAGTGAATATTAGGAATAATTAATTACGAGTCATTACAGTTGTGCTCCAGTCAGTAGAGACTTATGTTATTGGAAGTCGTGACTGGTTAATTTGTCACTATCCGTCTGTACTTGGATGTTGTGACTGGTCAATTAGTCACTTTTAGCATTTTTGATTGGATTGTTTACCATCTTCCGAGGATGGTGATTATCCAGTATGTGCAGGCCTAATTTTTGCTGCTGGGTTAGGATTGTATCCCCCTCTCCGGGGTAAAGGGTAATCTTGTCTGTGGGCTATTGGAGGGCTGTAGTATATTAATCCGTGGGATTTGGTTTCGGTGTGAGTTTCTTTTATTCCTTTAACTTAACGTGATCGAATAGATAAACCAACTCTACGTCGGCTGACCATCGATAGGTTATCAGGATTCCAACATCGGGTTGAAACAGTAGGGTAATCTTTAGTGACTGGTATTATCACATTTATTACCCATATGGGAGTGTGGGATGGTGTGAGACAGTCCTCAGGTAACGGGCTTCATCCTCGGTGAGGTTGAAATTCCTTGGAATGTGTAAAATAAAGTTCGAATGTTGGCTCCGTGGGCTGTAAAGCCCAGAACACTCTGATCAAGTGGTAATATCCTTTAGACTGGTCAAGCTTGGACAAGAAATCATACCCTTGTATCCTATTAAGGTTTTTTAAAGGTTATTATGTATTAGTGGTTGATCAACCCACTATATTGATTTATTAGGTCTAGTTCTCAGTTTCATAACATTCACATTAGGACAATTTTTATCATATCACTCTCATATCATATCATTAGCATCTGGGATAATTATGGTATAATCCAAGTTCATCATATCATTCTTCATATTCATCGCATCCCTTCCTTATCTCTATTTTTTTCTTCTCTTAATGATTTACTGCAATATTAGCTTGTCTCTTCCCTCTGCATCTATTCCTCCTTCTGCATCTGATTTTAATAGGTTATTTAGTCATGTTGGGTGTTGTGGAGTTTTGTGCTGGTGTATCTGGTTGCGGGCTATCTCGTTAGGCTTGTTTTAGCTTTGGGGTTGTGCCTGGTTGGGGTTTAGGTAACCTTGTTGGATTTTAGTAGGGCGAGGATTGTTTACCCTCATAGGTTTTGCATTTTTGAGGCAGGTTAGTTGCGTGTGGTACTGGGGGTTACTGTAGCGATTGGGGTGTAGTTGTAGTCCCTGTGATTGGAGTGTAGTCTATTGTCTTAGCACTCCTTCACACTATGCTTATATATATATACATATGGCTTAGTTTATTTAGATATATTAGACTAGTTATATATCTATTAGATATTTATTATACATCCTTGGTATATATATTACTTATCATTAGCAATTGTTATATCTTATTATTATTATTATCATCTCATTAGTTGGTATAATTGTTTAGCTTATTTGGGGTGTAAGTAACCCGTGGTTTGCTCACTCTCGCATAACTTCATTCTAGGTTTGGGGCTGCTGCAGTGGTGTTCTTTTGAGAGCTGGAGCTGAAGGCTTGTTGCTCTGTTATTATTTTGGGTCCTTAGTTGTGGTTCTAACTGGCTGAGGTTTGTAGAATCTTTCATTTAGATATTGCTTCTTAGTCTTCCGCTATTTCTGTTTTCCTTAATACTCTTAAGTATTGCTAAGTGAATGACTGAGCTAAATTTGTCTATAGCTCGTTTGTTTGTGGGGCAAATCGGTTAGATTCTCTTACCTGCACATCCTTGAATCTTAGTAATTGGTCTAGCTACCGATTATTAGATTTTGGGGCGTGACAGACTTGGTATCAGATCTCTAGGTTAACCCGTATCTCGGTTCATGCGCTCATAGGTTAAGTTATTCTTAGAGCGAGTTTGGATGATTCCTTGATATCCTGTGTCTTTTTTGCATGTTTGGCTATAGAGTTGATCTTTTGCTATAGATTTAGAGGACTAAAGATGTTTATCTTGAATCCTTAGAATAGTGATTGATTGGCTTCTAGTAGTATTTGGTTTCCCTATTTTGTTTTGGTATTAGGTTTTGATTTTAGATTCGTGATCTTACGTTATTTGGATGATATTATGTTTGCCGTCGTAGTGGTTTTGGCGTGCGTCCCATTTTAGCGTTTCTCTCAACGAGTTTTGGGTGTTTACCCTTAATCGAGTCCTGATCGATCTGAATATTAGATCAGATTGTTTTGACAGGTTTTCATTATTTATTGAAATGCATCATTTTAGCCAATTATTTGCATCTTTTGTGTCACAGACTTGATCTCATAACAGACGTGTTATGAGACTGGGGATTGTGTACACATCAGATTGTCGCACATTATTTATGTAGGGTATGTTATCCATTTCTTCCTATTATGTTGATTATGCACTTTTAAACTATATGGTTTCGATAATCAAATTATATATTTTCATATAAATTATATATTAATGTATTTTGCCCATAATCTATGATATATTACTTTTGCGATAATGTGGTGTACCTGAACAGGGAGTTCAGGGGGTTTTCTATTTTATCAGCTTTGCGAAATTTTCTTACTAGTGGATACACATTGCATACGAGATACGATATTTTAGTAGTGATGTTAAATTTTGGGACGAAATTCTTTTGAGGGTAGATTGTAATGACCCGAATTTTTTTTTATTGTTTATCATTAATTATTGTTATTAATTAGATAATACTTTACGTTTTTGCTTATTGTTTATTATCGGCAGGTTCTGTGTTATTCATTTTCTGTGGTTTCTATGGTTTCGGGGGTTGCGTGATCTGAGGAGGCTGTGTTTTGATTTGAGGACCCTGTGGTTAGTTCCTGTTAAGGTTGTGTTTGTGATTTCGGGTGGTTCTAGTCTTTTGAGTGTTTTGGTGTTGTGTGTGGTTCAGGAGGACCGCAGAGTGACATTTTAGGAGTTTTTCCAGTTCCTGTTCGAACGAGTTTCATATTCGCTCGAACGAACCCTTCTGGTCTTCTGGACGTTTTGGCCATTGGATAAAATGTCGTCCGAACGAGATTTATTGTCATTCGAACGAGTCAACATATCCACAGGAATTTGTCCCAAGACCTCCTGGTCGTTCAAACGACTTTCGTATCCGTTCGAGCGACTTGTCGTAGTATTTATATATCATTCTCCATTCTCTCTCCTCATATTTCTCTTTCACTCTCTTTCTCCCCCTCTTCAAACCAAATCCTCTCTTCTTTAAACTGAATCCTCTCCTCGCCTTGCTCGCCAAATTCGACACGATTCTTCGTCGTGATCTTCGTCGTTTCTCTCGGTGACTAATTCCCCTCTCTCTTTCTTGTTTATCATTGGTTTGATTTTGGTTTTGGTGAGAACCATTGTGATGCTGGACTAATTTTAGGGTTTGCGATTGTGGGGGTTTGTTTGGATTCGCATTGTTGGTGATTTGGGGTTCGTGGAGTTTGTGATTATCGCAGGTATTGGGTTTGATTGTTGGTTGTGATTGTTGAAGGATTTGAGTGTTTGGTGGTGGTGATTGTTTGGGTTTGCATCAACATTTGTTTTGTAGAATATGAGTGATCGTAGTAGTGCAGCGAGCGGGGTGGATCGTGGGATTCATTGCATTTTTGTTGCTAAATTCAGGTGTGGCGCTTATTTGATTTCAAATTTGGATGAGAATCCTTTGTTGGAATGGTGTTTGGCTTCCGAGCCTTGATAGTGGTTGATGTTGTGGTGTTTGTGCTCTATTTCTAGCATATTCGGAGTTCCAGAAGTTTATTCGCGGAGCACATTACCGTGGAGTGTCGTTTGGATATTTTCGTCGGGTTTGTCATTTCGAGCTTTTCATCAGGCGAGTTTTATTTTCCTTAATAGCCAGATCATTATACTAATTGGTAAGTTATTGTAACACCTAGATTATTATGCTCATTCTACGATTGGGTAAGTATATGTTTATTTTCTTAGGGCATCTATATGCTTTATTCGCTTAGTACACTATGTGCATCAGTAATTAAGGATTGGTTAAGTTAGTGCAGCATTTGGGTACTTTGTGAGTTTAGCTACTAGATAAAACCTTGTAGGTTATAGATAGTTATTCTTAGTAGCAGGGGTTGCGACGATTCTCCGTCGCTATACTATATATATGGAATTGTTGGTTGGTTATTAAGGTGCCTAGCCTGTTTCTTGGTACTAGTAATTAGGTTCGGCTATTAGTAGGAATATACGGATGGCACATGGTTTAGCCGCTATTATTATTAGTATATAGTTTAGATATTATAGTTATCCCATTTAGATATAGCTTCCTCAAATTGCTAGTATGTGATTATTGGTTCCTTGATAGTCTTTTGGGCGGTGTAGCTTTCGTTAGACATGGTCTTTGGTTCGGAGCTTGTCCTCATAGTTGTCATTATCTTGATTTGTTTTAGGATTATCCTGGGTGTGCTCAGTGTTCTTATGGCCTGGCATATGAGAGATGTTGTTGATTGGGAGGTTGTCTGGAATGTTAGATTCCATGCTAGAGTGAGGTATCTCCTAGACTGTTTAGCTATTGGTGGTGGATAGACAACTTGTCCGAAATAGTTGGTTGTGTTGACGGTTAAGTTACTGTTTTATCTATGTGTAGATTGTGTAACTGAGTCGCGGTTAACATTTGTCTTTAGGATTGTTTACCAGGCTCTGAGGCAGGTGGTTATCCTGTGTGTACTGCCGGGTTGATGGTAGTTGTGTTTCAGCCTTAAGGATCCTGCTCAAATCTCTAGATAAATATTGTTCCAATTATTGAAATTGTTGATTTAAATATTCTTGTTACCTATCCTTTGACTATAAAATGTGTTTCTCCTTGTCCCTTAGGAGGGTTGCTTTGTGGGGCATTCTCTTGGGTCGTGCTTAACTGTTATGCTCCAATTAGTAGAGACTAATGTTGTTGGACATCGTGACTGGTTAATTAGTTACTGTCCGTCTGTACATGGATTTTGTGACTGGTCAATTAGTCACTGTTAGCATCTGTGTTTGGATTATTTACCATCCTCTGAGGCTGGTGGTTATCTAGTATGTGTGGGCCAGATTGTGGCTATTAGGATAAGATTGTTTGCTCTTCTCTGGGGCAGAGGGTGATCCTGTGTGTGGGCTGTGGGGGCGGCTGTAGTGTTTTGATCCTTGGCATCTAGTTTCGGTGTGAGTTTCATTTATTCCTTTAACTTTACAATATCAGATACATAAACAACTCTACGTCGGCTGAACCTTGATAGGATATCAGGATTCCTACATCAGGTTGAAATAGTAGGGTGATTCTTTGGTGACGGGTACGATCACATCAATTACCCATCTGGGAGTGTGGGATGGTGTGAGACATTCCTCAGTTATCGGGATTCATCCTTGGTGAGGATGAAATTCCTTGGAATGTGTAAAATAAAGTTCGGGAGTTGGCTCCATGGGCTGTAAAGCCCAGAACACTCTGATCAAGTGGTAATATCCTTTAGACTGGTCGAGCTTGAACCAGAAATCATACCTTTGTATCTAATTGAGGTTTCGTTATGGCTATTATGCATTAGCGGCTGATCAGCCCACTATATTGATTTATCAGGTCTAGTCCTCGGCTTCATAACATTTACATTAGGACAATTTTTATCATATCATAATCATATCATATCATTAGCATCTGGGATAATTATGGGATTATCCTAGTTCATCATATCATTCTTCATATTCATCGCATCCCTTCCTTATCTCTATTTTCTTCTTCTCTTAATGATTTACAGCATCCTTAGCTTCTCTCTTCCCTCTGCATCTATTCCTCCTTTTGCATCTGATTTTAATATGTTATTTAGTCTTTTTGGGTGTTGTGGAGTTTTACGCTGGTTTATCTGGTTGTGAGCTATCTCGTTAGGCTTATTTTAGCTTTGGGGTTGTGCGTGGTTGGGGTTTGGGCAACCCTGTTAGATTTTAGTAGGCCGAGAGATGGTTTCTCTCATAGGTTTTTCATTTCTGAGGTTGGTTAGTTGTGTGCGGTGCTAGGGGTCACAGTAGTGATTGGGGCGTAGTTGTAGTCCGTGTGATTGGAGTTTAGTCTGTAGTCTTACCACTCCTTCGCACTATTCTTATATATATATACATATGGCTCAGTTTATTTAGTTATTTTAGACTAGTTATATATTTATTAGATATTTATTATACATCCTTACTATATCTATTACTTATTGTTAGCAATTATTATATTTTATTATTATTATTATCATCTCATTAGTTGGTATAATTGCTTGGCTTATTTGGGGAGTTAGTGAGCCGTGGTTTGCTCACTCTCGCATAACAACATTCCAGGTTTAGAACTGTTGCAGTGGTGATCTTTTGGGAGCTGGAGCAGATGGCTTGTTGCTCTGTTATTATTTTGGGTCCTTAGTTGTGTTTCTAACCAGGTGAGGTTTGTAGAATCTTTTGTTTAGATATTGTTTCTGAGTCTTTCGCTGCTTCTGTTTTCCTTAATACTCTGATGTATTGCTAGGTGAATGACTGAGCCTGAATTTGTCTATGGCTCGATTGTTTGTGAGGCGAATCGGTTAGATTTCCCGACCTGCACATCCTCGAATCTCAATAATTGGTCTAGATAGCAATTAGTGAATTTTGAGGCATGGCATGGTCTATTTGGTTATTTCAATATTTGTATTATGTTTGTATGATAGTAGACAACATATGTACTTAAAAAAATGATTTGTCATTTGATGACAACGATTCGACATTTGTTACCAATAATTTGTCAATTTTAACTAAGAATGGTTTATTTGGTTTTTTGAACATTTATATTATGTTTATATGATTGTAGACAACAATTGTAATGTCCCGAATTTTTGGGTTATTTTTATTTATTTATTTTTAAGTATTAGTTTTTCTATTCCTATATCTAATTTGTTATGCATTCGTATTATTTCAATTGGCAGGTTCTGTGTTGTTTCTTTTCGGCAGTTTCAGTGGTTTTGGGCGGATTAGATTATATGGTGACCTTGGGAACAGGTGGATTGGAGTTGGAATTGTGTTATGGCGTTGCGATGACACATGAGAAGCATTACATACCTTTGAGTTTCTGTGTTTGTCCATTGGATGGTTCCCTTTACCAAGAAGAGCTGCGCTGTTAGAGGGAGTTAAGGCAACTGTTACAGCACAGTTGCTGCAGCCCTTATGGCTGATCTGTTTCATTCATTGCTGCCTTTGTTGCTGCTATTTTATAATGTAGAGAGAGGCTATTTTAGCCGTATTCAATCACCGACTAATCGTCATCCATTCCCAATCGCAGCTGCCCTTTTTCTGTAAGTAATTCCCTGTTTCAGTTCCATCTTCATAATCTGATTTTCAATTAAGTGTAACCCTCTTGCTTGCTTGGTAATTGATTTGAGAGATTCTAAGGAGTTGGTGATGCCTTGAGATACGTATTATGTTTTCCTTATAAATACCCAAACCTTTCCTCATTTGGAAATTATTTCTTTCACAAAACCAACTCTAACTTTCTTTCTCATAACCGACTCAAACTTTCTCTCTCGAAACCGACCCAAACCCTTCTCCTACCTTGCTCATCTCAGCTCTATATTGGGTTTGGGCGATCATCTTTTGTTGTTCACGAGTGTGGTGGTTGGTGCTGCTGATTTCGAGCATGGAGAGGGGGCTGCGTTCCCCTCGTCCGTAGCCGTTCTTTGTCGTCATTCCTTACCGAGCTCAACCGTCCTTCCTCCGGCGAGTGATTTCCCTTTAGCCTTCCTTTATTGTCGATTTGATTCCGGAGTTGGTGATGGGTAATTGATGGACTGATTATAGGGATTATAATTGTGGCGTTTAGGGTTTGGTGTTTTTTACCAAATGTTCATTGTTGGTTATTGGATTTTGTAATGTATTTTTGCTGGTGTTGGGCTGATTTTGGGGTTGAGCTTGATTGGGGGATTTGGATGTTCGGTGGTGGATTATTGGGTTTCGATGTTGTTTCGGAGAGAGTTGCCTAAACCGGCGATTGTTGCCATTTCGGTTCAGATGTTTGCTTCGCCTAGTTGCTGATTTTATCCGTGAATGTTTAGCGAGCTTTGCTAAAGAAATTGCTGCCTTCGTTGCTATTATTCTAGAGGAAGGGTTAAGGCTGTTTTTATGCCCTTTGAACACCGGGTTCGTTGCTATTATTCTAGAGGAAGGGTTAAGGCTGCTTTTACGCCCTTTGAACACCGGGTTTGTGATTATTAGGCGGCTGATTATGTGGGCTTAAAGTGGAATATATTAATGCGCTGTGGGAGATAAGAGTAGTGTAGGGTAGCATGGTGGATTGGGGATTTTACTGCAGTTTGTGGTGCTAATTCGAATGTGGCACTGATTTGAAATTCAGTTTCGGGAGAGGATCCTTTGATGGAATTGCTATTAGGTTCCGAGCCTTGATTGTAGTTGATGTTGTGATGTTCCTGGTGCTTTCTGTGATTGATTTAGAGTCCTAGAAGTCTATTCGCGGAGCACATTTCTGTTGGGGTGCTGTTTGGACAGTTTCGCCGTGATTGCCGTTTCGAACGTTGTTTTGTCAGGCGAGTTTTATATTCCTTAATAACTAGACCATTAGATTAATTTGTGAGTTATTGTATGACATAGTTTATCATGTTTGCCATCGTGATTATGTTAGTATATGGGTGAATTGCTTACGACACATTCACGGGTTATCCGTTTAGCATACCTTAGACGAGAGTACTTAATGGTTGGATAAGTTAGTAAAACCCGCAACAATGTGAGTTTAGCTACTATATAGAACCGGTAGGTTATGGTTAGTCATAGGTAGTTATTTCTCTCTTGTCGTCGATGTGACTATGACTTATGAGATTAAACTTAGACCGATTTCATCGCCGATGGTTATTGCGAATCTTTTATTCATTGAGGTTAAGGAAAAATGCATTTCTCAGTGTGTTGCGAAGCCTCAGCGTCGCTTTATATATATTTATATATAATATATTGAGTAGGGCATTGTTGGCTTGTTATTAGGGTGCCCAACTTGTTTCTGGGCACTAGTAACTAGGTTTGGATATTAGTGGAGATGTATGGACGACACATGGTTGAGGCGCTATCCTTATGAGATTGTATAGTTCAGAGACTATAGTTTTCACCTTATAATATGGCACCCTGGTTAGTTTAGTTGTAGGACCTGGTTCCTGGATAGTCTTTTGGGCGACATAGCTTCAGTAAGACATGGTCTTCGATTCGGAGATCGTCCTCTTGCCTGTAATTATTTTGATTTGTCTCAGGACTAGACTAGGTGTACTCTGGGTTCTCAAGGCTGGTCTTTAAGCACTGTCGATGTAATTGGTGGTTGTTTGGAATGTTGGATTCCATGTGGGAGTGTGGCATCTCCTGTACAGTTAGTTGTTGGTGGTGAGCAGACGGCTTGTCCGTGGTTGCTGGTTGTAAAGGTTGACTTCTGATTGTTTTGCCTTAGGATTGTTTGATTATCGTGTTGTGACACATATTGACCTCATGATTCTTAGAGCTAATAGAGCTTACCCGTAGGCCTTCTTTCCCCGGGATGAGGCTGTTAGGGCTGTGTTCCCTTCTGTCATCTAGGAGGCAGTGAGACAGCATGGCGCAGTGTGGTACGCGGCTGAGCCAGATAGTTTTTGAACTTGTACCTCACCCGATATGTTGGAATGTGGTTGAAACCTCCTGTTGAATCCGGTTCCAGCACATCCGTACTGGTGACTTATGTGCATGATTAGGAGGATTATAAGCAGTTCTGTTATTGGGGATTGTTGACTACTCGTTGGATACTTGTAGGTCACCCCATGAGTACTAGTCTGTGGTGACAGCTAGAGTACTGTTGTATTTGATGGTAATCATATTGCTTTGAGGAATCTTAGAGATTGATGTTGTTTAGATGTTGTGACAGTTAAGTTGCTGTATCATCCAGGTTTAGATGGCGCAACTGAGTCTCAGGAGGGCATCTGTGTTAGTTTTGGTTGCCACGCTCTCAGGCAGGTCGTTATCCTATTGTGTGTTGGCTGTGTTAACAGCTGTTGTGTTTCAGTCTTTAGGATTTTTGCTCACATCCATAGATAATATATTCTCTCCTTATCTTACTGCGATTGGATACATAAATAACTCCGCATCAACTGACCCTCGAGAGGTTTAGGGATTCTTTAAATCGGGTTATAATAGAAGGTGGGTCAAAGATGGATACTATTATACCAAGTTACCCATTCGAGAGTGTGGGATGGTATGCGACAATATTTACAATCTGGTACTAGGCTTATCCGAGAGGTTGAAATGCTGCGGAATGTATATATAGTTCGGACGATGGCTCTGAGGGATTTGATAGATTGAGGTAATATCCTTTAGTCTGGTCGAGCTAGTGTAATACATCGTACCCTTGTATCCAATAATATCCGGTAGGGTAAATCCCTTTTTGGCAGTTGTCAACACACTTTAGTCATGGGGGCCAGCCCTTTATGTTGACATCGCTAAATCATTCTGCATCATCATCATCAAGCATTTCATTGCATCACTACATTCTTCCTTATTCGTAGGTAAATCCTTAACCCTTTTCTGCATTATGTTTAAAATAGAATCTTCTGCACTTAGGATAATCATAAGATTATTTCATTCCATCATATCATCATCATAACATATCATTGCATTGGGATAATTATGGGATTATCCTAGTTCCTCATATTCTTCTCTGCTTATTAAATTCTTCTTCTCCAAATTGATTTGCGGTATAATTAGATTCATCTTCCTTCTGCATCAATTCCTCTCCTCTCTGTATTTATTCCTTTATCTTTTGTATCCAAGTAATTTATTAGGTTAATTATTGTGGTTGGTTGTTGTGAGCTTTAGGCTGGTATCTGGTTGTGGGCGATCTCGCTTAGCTTATGATAGCTTCAGGGTTATGCCTGGCCGGGATTTGGATAACCCGGTTGGATTGTAGTTAGCCCAGGGTTGTTTACCCTCGTGTGTGATTTTAATTCAGAGGTAAGTTACTCACTTGTGGCGCTGCGGGCCACGGTAGTGATTAGAGTGTAGTTAGTAGTCCTTGGGACTGGGTTGTTTACCCTCGTGTATCTATAATTATAGTATAGTTACATATAATCATTAGACTAGTTATATACCTATTAAATTCTTATAAGGCATCTTGAATATATTTTGATATATATATTTTTTATCGATAGATATTATTATTTCCTATTATCAATATTATATCCATCTCATTGGTTAGTATAATCGTTTAGCTATTCTTGGGAGTTACTGAGCTCGTTGTTTGCTCACTCTCGCATCCCCCTTTCAGTTGTAGGTTATTTAAGGTCTTAGTTGTTGCTGTGGTGATCTTTGGAGAGCTAAGCTAGAGGCTCAGTCTCTAGTAACTACTGTTGGGCTTGCTGCGTTGTGGTTTGTAAAATCTTACGTTTAAATATTGATATCTTAGTCTTCCACTGTTTCTATTTTTTCTTATTACTCTATTATGATACTATTGTAAATAACTGTGCCAGAATTTGTCTACGGCTTGGTTGCTCGTGGGGCGAATCTTTGAATTCCCCGACCTGTACATCCTTAAATCTCTGTAATTGGCCTATCGACCATTTTCTGGATTTTGGGGCGTTACAGACTTGGTATCTGAGCTCTAGGTTAACTCCTATCTCGGTGTCTAATACTCATAGGTTGATTCTTGGTGTCCTGTGTTTCCTCTCGCATGTTTGGTTAGAGAGTAGATCTTTTGAGACCGTCTGCGTGTATGCTTCTAGCATAAGTCTAGTGTGTAGGCTTTTGCTGTAGATTTAGAGGACTCAAGATTTTTATCTTGGATCCTTAGAATGGTGTTTGATTGTCTTCTAGTGGTAGTGGTTTCCCTGTTCGGTTTGGTGTTGGGTTTCGACTTCAGATTTGTGATTTTACGTCATTTGGACAATGTTCCGTTTGCCGTCGTAGTAGTTTTGACCTGTGATCTATTTTAGTGTTTCTCTTGTCGAGTTTTGGGTATTTGCTCTTAATCGAATCCAGATCGATCTGGATATTCGATCTGATCGTTTGGAATGGTTTTCATTATTTACTGAAATGCATCGTCTTGACCGATTATTTCTATCTCTTGTGTCGCAAACCTGATCTCATTGCAGACGTGTTGTAAGAGTGGGGGACCGTGTGCACATCAGATTTTGACGTTGTTCATATAGGGAAAGGGACATCATATTCCACTTTCCCCTTATGTTTTTGGCAATCTTAATCTATTTATTTTTATAATCGAACTATATATATTTTCATACAAATTCTATATTAATATATTTTAACCATAATCTATGATATGTTGCTTTTGCTCTAATGTTGTGTACCTGGACGGGGAGTTCAGGGGTTTTGTATTTTCTCAACATTGAGTAACCGTTAGTACAATATGGTTACACATTATATTTGAAATATACTATACTATACTTAAGTAAGTATTTTAAATTTCGGGACGAAATTCTTCTAAGGAGGGTAGATTGTAATGTCCTGAATTTTTGGGTTATTTTATTTATTTATTATTAAGTATTAGAATTGTTATTTCTATATGTTATTTGTTATACATTCGTATTATTTCTATTGGGAGGTTCTGTGTTGTTTCATTTCGGTGGTTTCAGTGGTTTAGGGTGGATTAGATCATATGGTGACCTTGGGAACCCCTGTGTGGATTTGTGTTGGTGTTGTGTTGTGGCATTGCGACGACTCCTGAGAAGCATTGTATGCCTTCAAGTTTCTGTGTTTGTCCATTTGATGGTTCCCTTTACCAAGAAGAGCTGCTGCTGTTAGATGGAATAAAGCCAATTGTTACGGCTCAGTTACTGCGGCCCTTGTGGTTGATCTGCTTCGATCGTTGCCACCTTTGTTGCTGCTATTTTATAGTATAGAGAGAGGCTATTTTAGCCGTATTTAATCACCGACTAATCGTCATCCATTCCCAATCGCAGCTGCCCTTTTTCTGTAAGTAATTCCCTGTTTCTGTTCCAACTTCATAATCTTATTTTCAGTTTATTGTAACCCTCTTGCTTGCTTGGTAATTGATTTGAGAGATTCCAAGGAGTGGGTGATGACTCGAGATGCGTATTATGTTTTCCTTATAAATACCCAAACCTTTCCTTATTTGCAAATTATTTCTTTCTCAAAACCAACTAAAGCTTTTTTTTTCATAACCGACTCGCACTTTCTCTCTCAAAACCGACTCAAACCCTTCTCCTACCATGCTCATCTCAGCTCCATATTGGGTTTGGACGATCATCTTTTGCTGTTCACAAGTGTGGTGGTTGGTGCTGCTAATTTCGGGCATGGAGAGAGGGCGGCATTCCCCAGGTCCATCATCGTTCTTGGCCGTCATTCCTTGCCGAGCTCAGCCATCCTTCCTCCGGAAAGTGATTTCCCTATACCCTTCCTCTATTGTCGACTTGATTCTTGAGTTGGTGATGGGTTATTGATGGACTGATTATAGGATTTATAATTGTGGTGTTTGGGGTTTGGTGTTTGTGACCAAATGGGCATTGTTTGTGATTAAATTTCGAAATGTTTTTTTGCAGGTGTTGGGCTGATTTTTGGGTTGTGTTTGATTGGGGGATTTGGGTGTTCGGTGGTGGATTGTTGTCACGCCCTAAAATCCAGTAATCGATAGCTTGACCAATTACTAGATCCGAAGCTGTGCAGGTCGGGGAATTCATAGATTCGCCCCACGAACAACCGAGCCGTAGAAGAATTTTGAACCAGTCATTCATAATAGTATCACAACAGAGTAAACGGGAAAGCAGAAATAGCGGAAGACTAAGATAACAGAATCTAAACGTAAGATTCTACAAACCTCTACGCAGCAAGCCCAGCTGCAAAACTTGAGAATGAGCATCCAACTCAGCTCCCCAAAGATCGCCACAGCAGCAACTAAAATCTGAAACAACCTGCCACTGAAAGGGGGATGCGAGAGTGAGCAAACAACGAGCTCACTAACTCCCAAGAATAGCTAAACGATTATACTAACCAATGAGATGGATATAAATATTAGTGATAACAGGATATAATAATAACTAACGATAAACAATGTATATATATAAATATATATATGATGACTAATAGGTATGAGTATATATACTAACTTTAATAAATCTATCTATAAATACACCTCGTGCAAGGGAGTGCTAATCCATACTCCAGTCAGAAGTACCACTAACTACCATCTAATCACTACCGTGGCCCTCAGCGCCACAAGCAACTAACCCACGGCCAACTACAAACAAACCGGGTATTCCAAACCCCAAACAGGCACAATCCTGAAGCTACCGCAAGCTGAACGAGATCACCCACAAAAAAATACAACCCTAAAGCTCACAATAACCAATCAGACTAATCTACCTAATAACATAATCAGATACAGAAGAGGGGGGAATAGATGCAGAGAGGAGAGGAGTATGCAGAAGGAAGAAAAGTCTAATTACACCGCAAACAATTAGGAGAAGAGGAATCTAATAAGCGAAGAAGAATATGATGAACTAGGATAATCCCATAATTATCCCAATGCAATAATATGTTATGATGTTGATATGATGGAATAAGATAATCTTCTGATTATCCCAAGTGCAGAAGATTCTATATTAAACATAATGCAGAAAGGGTTAAGAATTTCTATCAGAAGAACCTACCAATTTGAAATATGCTGAGATGCAATGATATGCTTGATGATGAAGATCATGATAAAAAAGATTTATGATGAAGTGAGATAGTCCCATACCTATCCCAAATGCAATGGTTTAGCGATGTCAACCCAAAGGGATAGCCCCCAAGACTAAAGTGGGCTGACAACTGCTAAAAAAGGATTTACCTTATCGGATATTGTTGGATACAAGGGTACGATGTACTGCACTAGCTCGACCAAACTAAAAGATATTAACATAGGTATTTTAACCTTGCCTGAGGAGTCTAGGCACCAAGAACTAGCATCCAACCACGTCTCTCCACGCAGGATTAAACAGGGCGCCAGGAGAACTATTCCAACCATGACTTCACACTCAGGAAAAGACTGGGAACCAGGAAATAGTATCCAACCATGTCTATCTACGCAGGACGAGACTAGGCACCAGGAAAACTAATCCAACCATATCTTCGCCTCTAAACTTTAACGCGATACAGGGATCCTATCAACCTATCGGGGACAGCCGATGCGGAGTTGTTCATGTATCCAATCGCAGTAAGATAAGGAGAAAATTTATTATCTGAGGATATGAGCATGATCCTAGAGACTGAAACACAACTGCTGTTAGCACAGCATGCACACAATAGGATAATCACCTACCTGAGAGCGTGGTAGCCAAAACTAACTCAGATGCCCTCATGTGACTCAGTTGTACCATCTAAACCTAGATACAACAGCAACATAACCATCACGACATCTAAACGACATCAATCTCTGAGATTCATCAATACAATATGATTACCATTAAGTACAATAGTACTCTAGCTGTCAACACAAACTAGTACACATAGGGTTACCTTCAAGAGTTCAACAAGTACTCAGCAATCCCCAATTACAGAACTGCCTCACAATTCTCCTAATCATGTACATACCTCTCCACCACAGATGTACAGGATCCGGATTCAACAAGAGGTTTCAGCCGCATTCCAAGATCTTTGGTGACGTAAAACTTCATAAACCACCTGGCTCAGCCGCGGATCATACTGAGCCATGCTGTCTCACTGCCTCCTAGATGACAGAAGGGATCACAGCCCTAACAACCTCATCCTGGGGAAAGAAGGCTTACGAGTAAGCTCTATCAGCTCTAAGAATCATGAGGACAATAAGTGTCACAACTCGATAAGCAACCAATCCTAAGGCAAACTATTAGAAGTTCACATCCACAACCAACCACCACGGACAAGCCGTCTACTCACCATCAACAACTAACAGTCCAAGAGATGCCACACTTCCACATGGACTCTTACATTCCAAACAACCACTAATCATAATGGCTGCGCTCAAGGACCAGTCCTTGAGAACACAGAGTACACCTGGACTAGTCCTAAGACAAATCAAAACAATAGCAGGGAAGAGGACGAGCTCCGAATCGAAGACCATGTCTTACTGAAGCTATGTCACCCCAAGACTACCCTGGAACCAAGTCCAGCAACCAAAACTAACCAGGGTGCTATACTATAGGGTGAGAACTAGTCTCTGAACTACACTATCTCATAGAAAAGCGGCGAAACTACATGCCGTCCATAAGTCACTACTAATAGTCAATACAAGTTACTAGTCCCCTGAAACAAGATGGGCGCCCTAATAACTAGCCAACAGTACCACACTCAATATATTATACATATATATAGCGACTCTGGGCGTTACAACATACTGAGAAATACTTTTGTTCTCAACCTCAATAAAGAAAAGATTCGCAATAATCACTCACAATGAAATCGGTCAAAAACGAATCTCAGGAGTCATCGTCACATCGACGACAACAGAGAATAACCTCCTCTGACTAAACATAGCCTACAGGTTCTATCTAGTAACTAAACTTATAACTAACTCAGGTTTTACTAACTTATCAAACCCTTAAGTACTCTCGCTTAAGGTACGCCAAACGGATAACCCGTGAATGTGTCCTAAGTAATTAACCCATATAATAACATAATCACGGTAGTAAACATGATAAACTATGAGATACAATAACTCATGAATCAATATAATTGTCTAGTTATTAAGGAAGATAAAACTCGCCTGACGATATGCTCGGAACGACAATCTTGGTGAAACTGCCCAAATAGCACCCCAACGGAAATGTGCTCTGCGAATCGACATCCGAAACTCCAAATCAGTCACGGAAAGGACCAGGAATACCACAAAATCAGCCACTACGAAGTATCGGATCCCAATCGCACCTCCCACAAAGGATACCCATCCGAAACTGTGTTTCAGATCAGTACCACAACTGAATTCAGTAACAAAACTGCATGTAAACCCACGGTCCACCGCGTTACGTTGCGCTACTCCGACCACCCACAAACACATGAAGATAAGCCACTCTAACCCCGCCAAATCAGCTGCCCAACAATCACAAATCCGGTGTTCAAAGGGTGTTAAAACAGTCCTAACCCTTCTTCAATAATAACAGTAACTATGGCAGAAATTTTTGAACCAAAACGGCCACCATTGTCAGCTAAGGCAGCCCTCACCGAAACGGCCGGCAACAACTACTACCTTGAATAGCCACTATACCTTCTCTTCCCAGCTACACTAAATCCCAATCATACCACCAAACAGCTGCAAGAAAACCCCATAATTTTTTGTACCCAAACACCAACAATTCAACCCCTACAATCACCACCACCGCCCAACACCTGCAATGATCAAGCTCCCAAATCATCAATACACCCACAAATCATAAACCCTAAAATCAGTCCAACATCACAAGTGTTCTCACCAAAACCGAATTCAACCAATGATACAAGAGAGAGAGAGAGAGGAATTACTCACCGAGGGAAAATGGCGGAGATCACAGCGAGGAATCCACAAAGAAATTGGTAAGCGAGGGAGGAGAGGAATTCGTTTGGAGAGGAGAGGATTTGGTAAGGAGAAGAGAGAGAGAGTGAAAGAGAAATCAAAGGAGAGAGAATGGATAATGATATATATAACCGACAAGTCGTTCGAACAGGAACTGGAAGAACCCAAAAATGTCACTCTGAGGTCCTCCTGAGCCACACACAACACCAAGACCCTCTGAAGACTGGAACAACCCGAACAACCATCACAACCCTAATAAAGGGTTTCCAGGGCCTAAACACCACCTCTTCCGCTCCACGGCAACCAAAACACCTAAACCCCCAAAAATGAATCTTTGCTCGGAAAATTCCGAAAACCAAACAGCCAACCCAACGGCTCACGGGAACCATACCAAACCACAAACACATCAAACAAACATCACCACCAACCCATCTAGGGATTCCCAAGGTCACAACGCCACCTCCTCCTCCGAATAACCACCGTACCACCGAAACTACATAAAATGAATCTAACATACAAAACCTGCCCAAAGGAATAAATGGATGCATAACGAATAACAACATATGAATCATAGTAACAATACTTAATAATAAACAAAAAAATTACCCTAAAATTCTGGGACATTACAATCTACCCTCCTTAAAAAAATTTCGTCCCGAAATTTAAAATACTTACTAAGTATAGTATAGTATATTTCAAATGTAATGTGTAACCATATCGTACTAGCAGTTACACAAGGTCGGTTAATAGAAAGCCCACCTGAACTCCTCGTCCAGGTACACGACAAAATCTTTTTAGGTAACTTAGCAATCATTTTGGGTAAAAATATGCTAATATATAATTTGTATGAAAAAATATATATAGTTTGATTATAAAAATAATTAGTTTAAAGTTACAAAAATCAACATATGAGAGAGTGGAATATGATGCCCCACTCCCTATATGAACAACATTAAAATCTGATGTGTGCAGCATCCCCCAGTCTCATAATACATCTGCCATGAGATCAGGTCTATGACACAAGAGGTAGAAATAATCGCTTAAAACGATGTAATCAATAAATAATGAAAACCAATCCAAGCGATCAGATCCAATAACATGACCGATCTGGACTCGATTAGGAGCGGATACCCAAAACTCGTAAGAAAAATGTTAAAATGGAATACACGTCGAAACTAATACGACAATAACACAGCGTCGCCCTAATAACGTAAAATCGTAATTCTAAAGTCGAAACCCAACACAAAACAAATAGGGAAACCACAACCACTAGAAGCCAATCAAACACCATTTTAAGCATTCAAGATAAACATCCTGAGTCCTCTAAATCTACAGGAAAAGCCTACACACTAGGCCTATGCTAGAAGCCTACACGCAGAAGGTCTCAAGAGATCAACTCTATCACCAAACATGTGCTAAAAATACAGGAAACCATGGAATCATCCTAACTCGTCATAAGAATAACTCAACCTATGATTGCTAGACAGCGAGATAGGAGTTAACCTACAGCTCTGATACCAAGTCTGTCATGCCTCAAAATCCAGTAATCGATAGCTTGACCAATTACTAGATCCGAAGCTGTACAGGTCGGGGAATCCACAGATTTTCCCTACGAAGAACTGAGCCGTAGACAAATTCTGGCCCAATCATTCACAATAGTATCACAGCAGAGTAAAAGGGAAAATAGAAACAGCGGGAGACTAAGATAACAGAATCTAAACGTAAGATTCTACAAACCTCTACGCATCAAGCACAACTGCAAAACTGGAGAATGGGCATCCAACTAAGCTCTCCAAAGATTACCGTAACAGCAACTAAAATGTGAAACAACTAGCCACTGAAAGGGAGATGCGAGAGTGAGCAAACATCGAGCTCACTAACTCCCAAAAATAGTTAAACGATTATACTAACCTAGAGTACAATAGTACAATAGGTTGACAGCTAGAGTACTATTGTACTTGATGGTAATCATATTGTATTGATGCTACCACAAGCAGAACGAGATCACCCACAACAAAATACCAACCTAAAGCTCACAGCAACCAACTAGACTAATCTACCTAATAACTTAATCAGATACAGAAGAGGGGGAAATAGATGCAAAGAGGAGAGGAGTATGCAGAAGGAAGAGAAGTCTAATTACACCGTAATCAATTAGGAGAAGAAGAATCTAATAAGCGGAAAAGAATATGATGAACTAGGATAATCCCATAATTATCCCAATGCAATGATATGTTATGATGATTATATGATGGAATGAGATGATCTTCTGATTATCCCAAGTGTAGAAGATTCTATATTAAACATAATGCAGAAAGGGTTCTGGATTTCTATCAGAAGAACCAACCAATTTGAAATATGCTGTGATGCAATGATATGCCTGATGATGATGATCATGATGATGCAGAAAGATTTATGATGAAGTGGGATAGTCCCATAACTATCCCAAATACAACAGTTTAGCTATGTCAATCCAAAGGGCTAGCCCCCAAGACAAAAGTAGGCTGACAACTGCTGAAAAAGGATTTACCTTACCGGAAATTATTGGATACAAGGCTACGATGTACTGCAATAGCTCGACCCGCCTAAAAGATATTAGCATAGGTATTTCATCCTCGCCTAAGGAGTTTGGGCACCAGGAACTAGCATCCAACCACGTCTCTCCACGCAGGATGAGACTGGGCACCAAGAGAACTATTCTAACCATAACTTCACTCACAGGAAATGACTGGGCACCGGGAAAAAGTATCCAACCATGTTTCTCTACGCAGGATGAGACTGGGTACCAGGAAAACTAATCCAACCATATCTTCACCTCTAAACCCTTAACCCGATCCAGGGATCCAAGCAACTAATCGGGGATAGCCGATGCGGAGTTGTTCATGTATCCAATTGTAGTAATATAAGGAAAAAATATATTATCTGAGGATATGAGCATGATCCTAGAGACTGAAACACAACTGTTGTTAACACAGCATGCACACAATAGGTTAATCACCTACCTGAGAGCATGGTAGCCAAAACTAACTCAGATGCCCTCCTGTGACTCAGTTGTACCATCTAAACCTAGATGCAACAGCAACTTAACAGTCACGACATCTAAACGACATCAATCTCTAAGATTCATCAATACAATATGATTACCAACAAGTACAATAGTACTCTAGCTGTCAATACAAACTTGTACTCATAGGGCTACCTACAAGAGTTCAACAAGTACTCACAATCCCCAATAACAGAACTGCCTCACAATTCTCCTAATCATGTACATACCTCTCCAACACGGATGTACTGTACAGGAATTGGATTCAACAAGAGGTTTCAGCCGCATTCCAAGATATTTGGTGACGTACAAATTCATAAACTACCGGGCTCAGCCGCAGATCACACTGAGCCATGCTGTCTCACTTCCTCCTAGATGACAGAAGGGAACATAGCCCTAACAACCTCATCCCTGGAAAAGAAGTCTTACGAGTAAGCTTTATCAGCTCTAAGAATCATGAGGACAATAAGTGTCACAACAAGATATGTAAACAATCCTAAGGAAAACTATCAGAAGTTCACATCCACAATCAACCACCACGGACAAACCGTCTACTCACCATAAAAAACTAACAGTCCAGGAGATACCACTCTCCCCACTTGGACTCTAACATTTCAAACAACCACTAATCACAATGATAGTGCTCAAGGACCAGGCCTTAAGAACACAGAGTGCACCTAGACTAGTCTTAAGACTAATCGAAACAATAGCAGGTAAGAGGACAAGCTCCAAATTGAAGACCATGTCTTACTGAAGCTATGTCGCACCAAGACTACCTCTGGAACCAAGTCCAGCAACTCAAACTAACCAGGGTGCTATACTTTAGGGTGAGAATTATAGTCTCTGAACTACACTATTTCATAGAAATGACGGCGAAACCACATGCCATCCATAAGTCTCTACTAATAGTCAAACCAAGTTACTAGTACCCTGAAACAAGATAGGCACCCTAATAACTAACCGACAGTACCACACTCAATATAGTATACTTATATATAACGACTCTGGGCATCGCAACATACTGGGAAATGCTTTTGTTCTCAACCTCAATTAAGAAAAGATCAGTAATAATTACCCACAATGAAATCGGTCTAAGAGGAATCTCAGGAGTCATCGTCACATCGACGACAGCAGAGAATAACCTCCTCTGACTAAACATAACCTTCAGGTTCTATCTAGTAACTAAACTTATAACTAACTCGGGTTTTACTAGCTTATCAAACCCTTAAGTACTCTCGCCTAAGGTATGCCAAACGGATAACCCGTGAATGTTTCCTAAGCTATTAACCCATATACTAACATAATAACAGTAATAAACATGATAAACTATGTGATACAATAACTCACGAATCAATATAATGGTGTAGTTATTAGGGAAGATAAAGCTCGCCTGGCGATATGCTCGGAACGACAATCTCGGCAAAACTGCCCAAACAGCACCCCAACGGAAATGTGATCCACGAATCGACTTCCGGAACTCCAAATTAATCAGGGAAAGGACCAGGAATACCACAACATCGACCACTATAAAGTACTAGAGCCCAATCACAAATCCGACAATGGATACCCGCCCGAAACTGTGCTTCAGATCAGCACCACAACTGAATTCAGTTACAAAACTGCATCAAAACCCACGGTGCACCACGCTACGCTGCGCTACTCATACCACCCACAAACACATGAAGATAAGCAACTCAAACCCCGCCAAATCAGCTGCACATCAATCACAAACCTGGTGTTCAAAGGGCGTTAAATCAGTCCTAACCCTTCTTCCATAATAACAGTAACTATGGCAGAAATTTCTGAACCAAAACGGCCACCATTGTCGGCTCAGGCAGCCCTCTCCGAAACGGCAACAACTACTACCTAGAATAGCCACCACACCTTGTCTTCCCAACCACACTAAATCCCAATCATACCACCAAACAGCTGCAAGAAAACCCCATTATTTTTGGCACCCAGACACCAACAATTCAACCCACACAATCTCCGCCACCGCCACCGCCCAACACCTACAATGATCAAACTCCTCAAATCTACAATACACCCACTAATCATAAACCCTAAAATCAGTCCAACATCACAAGGGTTCTCACCAAAACCAAAATCATCCAATGATACAAGAGAGAGAGAGGGAGGAATTACTCACCGAGGGAAAACGGTAGAGATCACGGCGTAGAATCCACAAAGAATTCGGCAACCGAGGGAAGAGAGGATTCGGTTTGGAGAGGAGAGGATTCGGTTAGGAAAAGAGAGAGAGAGGGAAAGAGAAATATAAGGTGAGAGAATGGATAATGATATATATATAACCGACCAGTCGTTCAAACAGGAACTGGAAGAATCCAAAAATGTCACTCTGAGGTCCTCCTGAACCACACACAACACCAAGACCCTCAGAAGACTGGAACAACCCGAACAACCATCACAACCCTAACAAAGGGTTTCCAAGGCCTAAACACCACCTCTACCGCTCCACGGCCACCAAAATGCCTAAACCCCCGAAAAGGAATCTTTGCTCGGAAAACTCCGAAAACCTAACGACCAATTCAACGGCCCACCGGAACCACACCAAACCACAAACACATCAAACAAATATCACCACCAAACCATCTAGGAGTTTCCAAGGCCACAGCGCCACCTCCTCCTCCGAATAACCACCGTACCACCGAAACAACATAAAATGAATCTAACATACAAAACCTTCCGAAAGGAATAATTGGATGAATAATGAATAACAATATATGAATCATAGTAACAATGCTTGATAATAAACAAAAAAATTACCCTGACATTCTAGGATATTACATTTGTTGGGTTTCGATATTGTTTCGGAGAGGGCTGCCTGAGCCGGCGATAGCTGCCGTTTCGGTTAAGATGTTTGCTTCGCCTAGTTGCTGATTTTATCCGTGAATGTTTAGCGAGTATCGCTAAAGAAATTTCTGCCTTCGTTGCTATTATTCTAGAGGATGGGCTAGGGCTATTTTTACGCCCTTTGATCACCGGGTTCATGATTATTAGGTGGCTGATTATGTGGGCTTAAATTGGTATATATTAATTTACTGTGGGTGATCAGAGTAGCGCAGTTTAGCGTGGTGGATTGGGGATTTTACCGCAGTTTGTGGTGCTGATTCGAATGTGGCTCTGATTTGAAACTTAGTTTCGGGCGAGGATCCTTTGATGGAATTGAGATTGGGTTCGGGGCCTTGATAGTATTTGATGTTGTGGTGTTCCTGGTGCTTTCCGTGATTAATTTGAAGTCCCGAATGTCGATTCGTGGGGCACATTTTTGTTGGGGTGCGGTATGGAAGTTTCGCTGAGATTGTCGCTCCGAGCGTTGTTTTGTCATGCGAGTTTTTATCATCCTTAATAACTAGACCATTATATTGATTTGTGAGTTATTGTATCTCATATTTTATCATGTTTAGTATCGTGATTATGTTAGTATATGGGTTAATTTCTTAGGACACATTCACGGGTTAACCGTTAAGCATACCTTAGACGAGAGTACTTAAGGGTTTGATAAGTTAGTAAAACCCGCGACAATGTGAGTTTAGCTACTATATAGAACCTGTAGATTATGGTTAGTCATAGGTAGTTATTTCTCTGTTGTCGTAAATGTGATGATGACTCCTGAGATTCCTCTTAGACCGATTTCATCGTAGATGGTTATTGCAAATATTTTCTTCATTGAGGTTGAGAACGAAGGCATTTCTCGGTGTGTTACGATGCCTCAGCGTCGCTTTATATATATATTTATAATATATTGAGTAGGGTATTGTTGGTTAGTTATTAGGGTACCCAACATGTATCAGGGCACTAGTAACTATGATCGGCTATTAGTGGAGATGTATGGACGGCACGTGGTTGAGCCGCTATCCTTATGAGATAGTGTAGTTCAGAGACTATAGTTCTCACCTTATAGTATAACACCTTGGTTAGTTTTGTTTTTGGACCTAGTTCTTGGATAAACTTTTGGGCGACATAGCTTCAGTAAGACATTATCTTCGATTCGGAGATCGTCCTCTTGCCTGCTATTGTTTTGATTAGTTTTTAGACTAGTCTAAGTGTACTCCGTCATCTAGAGGCTTGGTCCTTGTGCACTGTCATTGTGATTGGTGGTTGCTTGGAAAGTTAGATTCAATGTAGGAGTGTAGTATCTCCTGGACAGTTAGTTGTTGGTGGTGAGCAGACGGCCTTTCCGTGGTGGTTAGTTTAAGAGGCTGAACTTCTGATAGTTTGCCTTAGGATTGTTTTCTTATCGTGTTGTAACACTTATTGTCCTCATAATTCTTAGAGCTAATAGAGCTTATCCGTAAGCCTTCTTTCCCCGGGATGAGGCTGTCAGGGCTATGATCCCTTTCGTCAACTAGAATGCAGCGAGACAGCAAGGCGCAGTGAGCTACGCGACTGAGCCAGGGCGCTTTTGAAGTTGTACGTCACCCGAGATGTTAGGATGCGGATGAAACCTCCAGTTGAATCTGGCTCCTGTACTTCCGTACTGGTGGCTTATGTGCATGATTAGGAGGATTGTGAAGAGTTCTGTTATTGGGGATTGTTCACTACTCATTGGACACTTGTAGGCCACCCGATGAGTACTAGTCTGGGGTGATAGCTAGAGTACTGTTGTACTTGATGGCAATCATATTGCTTTGTAGAATCTTAAAGACTGATGTTGTTTAGATGTTATGACGGTTAAGTTGCTGTTTCATCTAGGTTTGGATTGTACAATTGAGTCACAGGAGGGCATCTGGGTTAGTTTTGGTTGCCACGCTCTCAGGCAGGTCGTTATCCTATTGTGTGTTGGCTGTGTTAACAGCAGTTGTGTTTAAGTCTTTAGGATTTTTGCTCACATTCATAGATAATATATTCTCACCTTATTTTACCGCAATTAGATAGATAAATATCTCCGCATCGGCAGACCATCAATTGGTTTAGGGATTCCTTAAATCGGGTTAAAATAAAAGGTAGGTTCAGGATGGATACGATTATACCTAGTCACCCATTCGGGAGTGTGGGATGGTATGAGACTGTATTTACTATCCGGTACAGGGCTTATCCGGGAGGTTAAAATGCCTCGGAATGTATATATAGTTTGGACGATGGCTCCGTGGGATTTGGTAGGTTGAGGTAATATCCTTTAGTCTGGTCGAGCTAGTGCAGTACATTGTACCCTTGAATCCAACAATTTCCGGTAAGGTAAATCTCTTTTCGGCAGTTGTCAGCCCACTTTAGTCATGGGGGTTAGTTCTTTTGGTTGACAACGCTAAATCATTCTACATCATCATCATCATCATAATGCATATCATTGCATCTCTTCAAACTTCCTTATTCGTAGGTTCTTCTGATAGAAATTATTAACCGTTTACGTATTACATTTAAAATAGAATCTTCTGTACTTGTGATAATCATAAGATTATCACACTCCATCATATCATCATCATAACATATCATTGCATTGAGATAATTATGGGATTATCCTAGTTCCTCATATTTTTCTCCGCTTATAATATTCCTCTTCTCCTAATTGATTTGCGATGTAATTAGATTCAACTTCCTTCTTCATCAATTCTTCTCCTCTCTGTATCTATTCCTCCATCTTTTGTATCCAAGTAATTTATTAGGTTAATTAGTCTAATTGGTTGTTGTGAGCTTTAGGCTGGTATCTGGTTGTGGGCGATCTCGCTTAGCATGTGATAGCTTCGGGGCTGTGCCTGGTTGGGGTTTGGATAACCCAGTTAGATTGTAGTTGGCCAAGGGTTGTTTACCCTCTTCTGTGATTATATTTTTTTGGTAGGTTAGTCTCTTGTGGCGCTGCGGGCCATGTTAGTGATTAGAGTGTATTAGTAGTCTTTGGGACTGGAGTGTAGTTATAGTCTTAACACTCCTTTGCTGGAGATGTGTATGTATAATTATAGTATAATTATATATAATCATTAGACTAGTTATGTACCTATTAGATACCTATTAGGCTTCTTGTATATATTTAGATATATATATATTGTTATCGCTAGATATTATTATATTCTATTGTCATTATTATATCTATCTCACTGGTTAATATAATTGTTTAACTATTCTTTGGAGTTCGTAAGCTCGCTGTTTACGCACTCTCGCATCCCCCTTTCAGTGGCAGGTTATTTCAGGTTTTAGTTGCTGCTGTGGCGATCATTAGGGTACTGAGCTTGAGATTCATTTTCAAATTACCACTGTTGGGCTTGCTGCGTAGGTCTGTAGAATCTTACGTTTAGATAATATTATCTTAGTCTTCCGCTATTTCTAATTTTCCTTATAAATATTGTTATATTATTCTTCCCATGTTTCTATTTTTCCATATTACTCTGTTGTGATACTATTGTGAATGACAGAGCCAGAATTTGTCTACGACACAATTTTTCGTGGGGAAAATCTTTGGATTTCCTGACTTGCACATCCTCGAATCTTAGTAATTGGTCTAGCTGCCGATTACTAGATTTTGGGGCGTGACAACAATTATTCTTAAAATATTATTTTTCATTTGGTGACTATGATTTGTTATTTTTTACCAATGATTTATCTTTTGTTAACTAACAATGGTCTATTTGGTTGTTTGAACATTTGTATTGTGTTTGAATGTTAGTGGTCAACATTTGTACATAAAAAAATGATTTAAAATTTGTTGACTATGATTTGTCATTTGTTTCCAATGATTAGTCATTTGTTAGCTATTATTGGTCTGTTTGGTTATTTAAACATTTGTATTTTGTTTGTATAAAAGTAAACAACATTTTGTACTTAAAAAAATTATTTGTCATTTGATGACTACGATTTGTCTTTTGTTACCAATGATTTGTCATTTGTTAACTAATAATAGTCAATTTGGCTTTTTGTACTTTTGAATTATGTTTATATGATAGTAGACAACAATTATTCTTTAAAAAACCATTTTTAATTTGATGACTATGATATGTCATTTGTTAACTAATAATGGTCTATTTGATTATTTGAACATTTACATTCTGTTTGAATGATAGTAGACAACATTTGTACTTAAAAAAATAATTTTTCATTTGATGACTACGATTTTTCATTTATTACCAATAATTTTTCATTTATTAACTAACAATTGTCTATTTTGTGTTTTGAACATTTGTATTATGTTTATATGATAGTTGACAACAATTATTCTTTAAAAAACCATTTTTCATTTGTTGACTATGATTTGTCCTTTGTTACCAATGATTTGTCGTTTGTTTACAAACAATGGTCTATTTTATTATTTGAACATTTGTATTATGTTTGTATTATAGTAGGCAAGATTTATACTTAAAAAAATTATTTGCTATTTGTTGACTATGATTTGTAATTTGTTACCAATGATTTATCATTTATTAACTATCAATGGTCAATTTGGTTTTGTGACCATTTGTATTGTGTTTGTATAATTGTAGACAATATTTGTACTTAAAAAAGTAATTTATCATTTTTTGCCTATGATTTGAAATTTGTTACCAATTATTTGTCATTTGTTAACTAACAATGGTCAATTTGGTTGTTAAAACATTTGTATTGTGTTTGTATGATTGTTGACAACATTTGAGCTTTAAAAATTTATTTGTCATTAGATGACTACGATTTGTCATTCCTTACCAATGATTTGTCCTTTGCTAACTATCAATGGACTATTTTGGTTTTTGAACATTTGTATTATGTTATTATAATAGTAGAGAACAATTATTATTAATAAAACTATTTTTCATTTGTTGCTATGATTTGTCATTTCTTACCAATGATTTGTCATTTGTTAACAAACAATGGTCTATTTGGTTATTTGAACATTTGAATTGTGTTTGTATGATAGTAGATAATATTTGTACTTTAAAAAATGATTTGTCATTTGCTGACTGCGATTTAAATTTTTTTACCAATAATTTGTCACTTGCTAACTATTAATGGTCTTGTTGGTTCTTTGAGCATTTGTATTTTGTTTTTATGATAGTAGACAACATATGTACTTAAAAAGACAATTTGCCATTTCTTGACTTCGATTTGTCATTTGATAACTATCAATGGTCTATTTAGTTCTTTAAACATTTGAACAACATTTTTACTTAAAAAAACTATTTGTCATTTGTTGACTATGATTTGTCATTTGTTTCCAATTATTTACCATATGTTAAATAACAATGGTTTATTTGGTTCTTTGAACATTTGTATTCTGTTTGTATAATAATAGACAACATTTGCACTTAAAAATTCGATTTGTCATTTGTTGACTATGATTTTTTATTTGCTACTAATGATTGGTCATTTGTTAACTAATAATGGTCGATTTTGTTCTTTGAACATTTTTATTGTGTTTGTATGATGATAGTAGACAACATTTGTACCTAAAAAATCAATTATTTGTTTGTTGACTACAATTTGTCATTTGTTAACTTTTAAAGGTCTATTTGGTGTTTTATTCATTTATATTGTGTTTGAATGATAATAGATTACATTTGCACTAAAAAAAATGATTTGCCGTCGTCGATTCACCAATTTGAATGAGAGGGCTGCGTTTCCGTCGTCGATTCACCAATTTGACGTCGTTCCCTCGCCGCTTACAGCCGTTCCCTTTTCCTAACTTCAGATTTGATTGCGGTGTTGGTTTGGGTCATTCATGGACTGATTATAGGATTTAAAATTGTGGTGCTTGGGGTTTGGTTTTTGTGACCAAATGGGCATTGTTGGTGATTGGATTTTGTAATGTTTGTTTGCAGATGTTGGGCTGATTTAGGGGTTGTGTTTGATTGGGGGATTTGGGCGTTCAGTGGTGGATCATTGAGTTTCGATGTTGTTTCGGAGAGGGCTGTCTGAACCGGCGATTGTTTCCATTTTGGTTAAGATGTTTGCTTCACCTAGTTGCAGATTTTATCTGTGAATGTCTAGCGAAGTTCGGTAACGAAATTAGTGCTGTAGTTACTGTTATTTTGGAGGAAGGGTTAGGACATTTTTAACGCCCTTTAAACACCGGGTTCGTGATTGTTGGGTAGCAAATTTGACAGGGTTAGAGTGACATATCTTCTTGAGATTATGGGTGATCGGAGTAGCGCAGCGTAGCGTGGTGAACCGTGGGTTTAGATGCAGTTTTGTTACTGAATTCAGATTTGGTGCTATTTCGATTTCGAATTTGGGTGGGAATCCTTTGTTGGAATTGTGTTTGGGCTCCGGGCCTTGATACTGGTTGATGTGGTGGTGTTCTTGTTCCTTTCCGTGATTGATTTGGAGTTCCGGAAGTTGATTCGCGGAGCACATTTCTGTTGGGGTGCTGTTTGGGCAATTTTGCCAAGATTGTCGTTCCGAGCATATCGTCAGGCGAATTTTATCTTCCTTAATAAGTAGACCATTATATTGATTTGTGAGTTATTGTATCACATAGTTTATCATGTTTATTACCATGATTATGCTAGTATATGGGTTAATTGCTTATGACACATTTACGGGTTATCCGTTAGGCATACCTCAGGCGAGAGTATTTAAGGGTTTAATAAGTTAGTAAAACCCGAGTTTGTTATAAGATAAGCTACTAGATAGAACCTGTAGGTTATGTTTGGTCAGAGGAGATTATTCTCTGTTGTTGTCGATGTGACGATGACTTCTGAGATTTCTCTTAGACCGATTTCATTGAGGGTGGTTATTGCGGATCCTTTCTTCGCTGAGGTTGAGAACAAAGGCATTTCTTAGTATGTTGCGATGCCTCAACGTCGCTATATTTATTTATATATATATATATATAATATATAGAGTGTGGTATTGTTGGTTAGTTATTAGGGTGTCCAGCTTGTTTCAGGGCACTAGTAACTAGGTTTGGCAAATAGTAGAGACTTATGGTTGACATGTGGTTAGCCACCATTTTTCTGAGATAGTGTAGTTAAGAGACTATAGTTCACACCCTATAGTATAGCACCATGGTTAGTTTGGGTTGCTGGATTTGGTTCCTGGGTAGTCTTTGGGGGATATAGCTCCAGTAAGACATGGTCTTCGATTCAGAGCATGTCCTCTTGCCTGCTATTGTTTTGATTAGTCTTAGGACTAGTCTAGGTGTACTCTGCGTTCTCAAGGCCCTGTCCTTGAGCAGTATCATTGCGATTGGTGGTTGTTTGTAATATTGGATTCCATGTGGGAGTGTGGTATCTCCTGGACTGTTAGTCATTGTTGGAGAGCAGGCGGATTGTCCGTGGCGGTTGGTTATGGATGTTGAATTTCCGATAGTTTGGCTTAGGATTGTTTGCTTATCGTGTTCTGACACTTATTGTCCTCATGATTCTTAGAGCTATTAGAGCTTACTCGTAAGCCTTCTTTCCCTGGGATGAAGCTGTTAGGGCTGTGTTCCCTTCCATCATCTCGGAGGCAGTTAGTCAGCATGGCTCAGTGAGATCCACGGCTCTGCCAGGTGGCTTATGAAGTTGTGTATTACCCGAGATGTTGGAATGCGGCCGAGACCTCTTGTTGAATCTGGTTTCTATACATCCGTGTTGGAGACTTATGTACATGATTAGGAGGATTGTGAGTTGTTCTATTATTTGGGATTGTTGACAACTTGTTGGACTCTTGTAGGTCACCCCATGAGTACTAGTCTGTGTTGACTGCCAGAGTACTATTGTACTTGATGGTAATCATATTGCTTTGAGGAATCTTAGAGAATGATGTTGTTTAGGTGTCGTGACGGTTAAGTTGCTGCTTCATCTAGGATTAGATGGTGCAACTGAGTCACAGGAGGGCATCTGTGCCAGTTTTGGTTGCAACGTTCTCAAGCAGGTGGTTATCCTATTGTGTACTGGCTGTGTTAACAGCAGTTGTCTTTCAGTCTCTTGGATTATTCTCACATCCATAGATAATATATTCTCTCCTTATCTTACTGCGATTGGATACATAAACAACTCCGTATCGGCTGGCCCCGATAGGTTGATAGGATCCCTAGATCGGGATAATGTTTTAGAGGTAAAGATATGGTTAGATTAGTTTTCCTGGAGCCCAGTCTCGTCCCGCTAAGAGATATGGTTGGATAATATTTCCTGGTGCCCAGTCTTTTCCTACGAGTGAAGTTATGGTTGGAATAGTTCTCCTGGTGCCCAGTCTTATCCCGCGAAGAGAGACATGGTTAAATTCTATTTCCTGGTGCCCAGTCTTCTCCTACGAGTGAAGTTATGGTTGGATGCTAGTTCCTGGTGCCTAGACTCCTCAGGCGAGGTTGAAGTACCTATGTTAATATCTTTTAGTCTGGTCGAGCTAGTGCAGTACATCATACCCTTGTATCCACCAATATCTGGTAAGGTAAATCCTTTTTTAGCAGTTGTCAACCCACTTTAGTCTTGGGGGCTAGCCCTTTGGGTTGACATCGCTAAACCATTGCATTTGGGATAGGTATGGGACTATCCCACGTCATCATAAATATTTATGCATCATCATCATCATCATCAAGCATATCATTGCATCTCAGCATACTTCGAATTCGTAGGTTCTTTTGATAGAAATCCTTAACCATTTTTGTATTACGTTTAATATAGAATCTTCTGCTCTTAGGATAATCATAAGATTATCTAATTCTGTCATCTCATCAACATAACATATCATTTCATTGGGATAATTATGGGATTATCCAAGTTCCTCATATTCTTCTCCACTTATTAAATTCCTCTTCTCCTAATTGATTTATGGTATAATTTGATTCTTCTTCCTTCCGCATACTCCTCTCTACCCTTCATCTATTCCTCCCTCTTCCGTATCTAATATAATTTATTAAGTTAATTAAGCTGGCTGGCAGCAATGAGCTTTAGGCCGGTATCTGGTTGTGGGCGATCTCGCTTAGCTTGTGATAGCTTTGAGGTTATACCTGGCTGGGGTTTGGGTAACCCTGTTGGATTACTGTGAGCCGAGGGTTATTTACCCTTGTGTGTGATTGAATCTCTGAGATAGATTAGTTGTGCGTGGCGCTGAGAGCCACGGTGGTGATTAAAGTGTAGTTAGTGGTCCTTGTGATTGGAGTGTAGATTAACATTCCTTTGCACGAGGTATATTTATAGATAGATTTATTAGAATTAGTATACATGCGTATACCTATTAGTTATCCTATATGTGTATAGATTACATATATATTGTTTATCGTTAGATATTATTATATCCCACTATCACTACTACTTATCCCCATCCCATTGGTTAGTATAATCGTTTAGCTATTATTGAGAGTTAGTGAGCTCGTTATTTACTCACTCTCGTATCCCCCTTTTAGTGGTAGGTTGTTTCTAGTTTTAGTTGCTGCTATGGTGATCTTTGTGGTGCTGAGCTGGAGGTTCATTCTCCAGTTGTTACTTTTGGGCTTGCTGCGTAGAGGTTTGTAGAATCTCATGTTTAGATAATTGTTATCTTAGTCTTCTACTATTTATGTTTTCTTATTACTCTGTTGTGATACTATTGTGAATGACTGGGCTAAAATTCCTCTACGGCTCTGCTGTTCGTGGGGCGAATCTGAGGATTTCCTGACCTACACAGTTTCGGGTCTAGTAATTGGTTAAGCTACCAATTACTAGATTTTAGGGTGTGACAAGTAATGCCAAACCAGGCTAAACGACATACTAATATAACAGGTGCATAGAAAGAGGTGAGGTGAGTGTGATATAAGATATTAAAAGGACAGTTAATATATAAATGCAAAATTAAAGAACAAGATGAATAAGAAAAGGTGTAAGAAAAGGAATAGGGATAGGAATATGAGATATGAAGAATAGTGATATGCAAAATATTTTGTGATGATGATGATATATAATTAATGAGATGCGACATGATGATCTAGGATAATCCCATAATTTTCCCAAATGATGGATGATATGATATGATAAACTAAAGCCCTAATGTGAATGTTTAATAAAGTTATGAAACCAAGAACTAAACCCTAGAAATCAATAAAAATTGGACTGATCAGCCGCTAAAGCATAATAACCCTAACGAGATCTCAGTTGGATACAATGGGTACGAACGGGTTACCAGCTCGACCACGCTGAAGGATTAATCACTTGATCAAAGTGTTCCAGGCTTTGCAACTCACGGATCCAACGTCCGAACTTTATTTTACTTATTCATAGGAATTTCAACAACAAGGATAAGACTGATACTTAAGGAAACTGTCTCATACCATCCCATACTCTCGAAAGGGTAATAGATATGTTAGTGTCCAACCAGAGAACTTCACTTACTATTTTAACCCGATGTAGAAATCCTAGGTCCTATCGAGTGTCAGGCAATGTTGATACTAGGCCAAAACGAGTAAAAAACGATGGGGCAGGTCAGTCGTTATTTTGCTAAAGTGACTTCCATTTTAATCGAAAAAATCATCGTTCTTTTTACAGTAGTTTTATGGTTTCAACTTGAAATGTGCCGTAATATTACGACTGCAAACCTCGTCATAATAAATATCATTTTTAGTTAAAATTGTGACACATTTATGAACCAGTTTATAAGTCGCCAAAAATATACACAAATATCAGTCGTTATTTTTGTCATATTTGTTCCATTTTCCGATTTATTTATCCGTTGTTTTATGCGTTGCTATTTTACGTTGCCAAAATTGCCTAATTTGTCATAATTCTTAAAAAATTTGACATACAAACTAGTCATGCTACCTGTTGCAGTTCAATCACAAGAGAAACATCACAATAAGAATGTCTCACCTGGAAATGTTATGAGTTCTTGTTACAGCTTCGCAGCTCTGGCTTGTGCACCTCTAGCTTTATCCTCTTGACTATACAGACTTGGTACCACCGTAACAGATAAACAGAACAGCATGGCCAATAGGTTTGGTACCACTGTACAAATATACAGAATAACATTCTAGGCGTACAATTAAACAAATAAATAAATAGATAAAGCATAAATAGATGGGCAAAGCATAAACAGATGAACAAAGCATTAGTGTACCACTTTATAGTATTCCCCCAACCTTGAAGAAAAATAACAATGACTCTTAGTACAAGTGGTATCAAGAATAACAGTGTTAGTTCTTTTTTGCACCCACTGTATGTTTTCTCCTCCCATATATAGTATATAGAAGCATCAAAAGCAGCTTTGAGGATCTCTCCAAGAGAAAGGCCAAGAGTATACTCATTAATCAACAAATTGAGTTCACTGCTCTATCCATACACTCCATACACATAAAGAGCAGTAAAATGCATCAAGAATCCCAATATGGACTAGGAAGCATCAAGAGCACTAAGGTAAAATATTAACTAAAGTACTTTATGCATAAATAGATAAGCTCTATAGTCCTATACTGCTATAATAAGTTCTTATGCTTTGTTGTCTTATTGTTTCACTAAATCCTTTTTAGCATTTTTTGTTCTTGTGATAGGAGCAACACCAAAATCAATTCTTGAGTTGCAGATCTACTTCTACCAGTTCATCTACCAGTAATGTTTTAATATTTCCATGTGTTGATGACCATTACATGCCAAGAGCAACATATAAAACTGATGACCATAATCTTTGGATAACAGAAATCACCACCACTATCACTAAACCTTAATTTAAATGTTTAATTCCATTAACTATTAAGTACATATATTTTCGATAGTAAAACACAAATGTTGGCCGATGGGGTAGAACCACATACGAAAATAGTGATTTGTCTTATTTTTTGTTATCGATCCTGTCACGCCCCAAAATCCAATAATCGGTAGCTATACCAATTACTGAGATACGAGGATGTGCACGTCTGGGAATCAAACCGATTTGCCCCACAAACAACCTAGCCTTAGATAAATTCAGCCTCAGTCATTCACTTAGCAATATATCAGAGTAAGAAGGAAAATAGAAACAGCGGAAAAGACTAAGAAACACTATATAAACAAAAGATTCAACAAACCTCAGTCGGCTAGAACCACAAACTAAGGATGTCACACCCCAAAATCCTGTAATCGGAAGCTAGACCAATTACTGAGATTCGAGGATGTGTAGGTCGGGAAATCCAAAGATTCGCCCTATAAACAACCGAGCCGTAGACAAATTCTGGCCCAGTCATTCACAATAGTATCACAACAGAGAAATAAGGAAAGATAGAAACAGCGGAAGACTAAGATAACAATATCTAAACGTAAGATTCTGTAAACCTCTACACAACAAGGCCGAAAGTAATTACTGGAGAATGAGCCTCCAGCTCAGCTCCCCAAAGATCACCACAGCAGCAACTAAAACCTGAAACAACCCGCTACTGAAAGGGGGATGCGAGAGTGAGCAAACAACGAGCTCACTAACTCCTAAGAATAGTTAAACGATTATAATAACTAATGTGATGGATATAATAATGATAATAAGATATAATAATATCTAGCGATAAACAATATATATATCTAAATATATACTGGATGCCTAATAGGTATCTAATAGGTATATAACTAGTCTAATGATTATACTTAATTATACTATAATTATACATATACATATCTCGAACAAAGGAGTGCTAAGACTATAACTACACTCCAGTCCCAAGAACCACTAACTACACTCTAATCACTACAGTAGCCCTCAGCGCCACAAGCAACTAACCTACCTCAGGAATACAATCACACACGAGGGTAAACACCCTCGGCTTACAATAATCCAACAGGGTTACCAAAACCCCAAGCAGGCACAACCTCGAAGCTATCACAAGCTAAGCGAGATCGCCCACGACCATAAACCTGCCTAAAACTGATAGCAGCCAATCAGACTAATTAACCAAATAAATTACTCATATACAGAAGAGGGAGGAAATAAATGCAGAGAAGAGAGGAGTATACAGAAAGAGGAGGAATTTAATTATACCGCAAATCAATTAGGAGAAGATAAATTTAAATATGAGGAGAAGAATATGATGAACTAGGATAATCCCATAATTATTCCAATGCAATGATATGTTATAATGATGATATGATGGAAAAAAGATAATCGTATGATAATTATAAGGGCAGAAGATTCAATATTAACCATAATGCAGAAAGGGTTAAGGATTTCTATCAGAAGAACCTACGAATTGGAAGTATGCAGAGATGCAATAATATGCTTGATGATGATGATGATGATGATGATGATGCAGAATGATTTAGCGATGTCAACCCAAAGGTCTAGCCCCCAAGACTAAATTGGGCTGACAACTGCTAAAAAAAAGGATTTACCTTACCGGATATTATTGGATACAAGGGTACGATGTACTACACTAGCTCCACCAGACTATGAGGATATTAATTAAATTTATCAAATCCCATGGAGCCAACGTTCGAACTATATATGCATTCTGAGGCATTTCAACTTCCAGGAAGGCTGAGAACTGGATTGTAAATACTGTCTCATACCTTCCCACATTCCCGAATTGGTGACTAGGAATAATAGTATCCATCCTGGACCCACCATCTATTTTAACATGAATTATGGAATCCCTGAACCTCATTAGGTTCAGCCGATGCAGAGTTATTTATGTATCCAATCGCAGTAAGATAAGGAGAGAATATATTATCTATGGATGTGAGCGAAAATCCTAAAGACTGAAACCAACTGTTGTTAGCACAGCCAAAACACAATAGGATAACCACTTGTCTGGGATCGCGGCAACCAAAACTAACATAGATGCCTACCTGTGACTCAGTTGCTCTATCTAAACCTAGATGAAACAGAAACTTAACCATCACGACATCTAAACAACATCTGTCTCTAAGATTTCTCAAAGTAATATGATTACCAATCAAGTACAACAGTACTCTAGCTGTCAACACAGACTAGTACTCATGGGGTAACCTACAAGTGTCCAACAAGTAGTCAACAATCCCCAATAACTGAGCTGCCTCGCAATCCTCTTAATCATATACATAAGTCTCCAACACAGATGTACAGGAACAAGGCTCGATAGAAGGTTTCAGCCGCATTCCAACATCTCGGGTGATGAACAACTTCATAAACCACATGGCTCAGCCGTGAACCATACTGAGCCATCCTGTCTCACTGCCTCCTAGGTGACTGAAGGGAACACAGCCCTAACAGCCTCAAGCTGGGGAAAGAAAGCTTACCGGTAAGCTCTATTAGATCTGAGAATCATAAGGAAAATAAGTGTCACAACACGAGAAGCAAACAATCCTAAGGAAAACTATCTGAAGTTCAACATCCATGACCAGCCACCACGAACAAGACGTCTGCTCACTACCAACAACTAAAAGTCTAGGAAATACCACACTCCCGCATAAAATCCAACATTCCTATCAACCACCAACCACAACGACAGTGCTCAAGGACCAGGCCTCGAGAATATAGAGTACACCTAGACCAGTCCTAAGATAAATCAAAATGGAGGACGAGCTCTGAATCGAAGGCACTGTCTTACTGAAGCTATGTCACACCAAGACTACCCTAGAACCAAATCCAGCGACCTAAACTAACTAAGGTTCTATACTATAAGGTGAGAACTATAGTCTTTGAACTACACTATCTTAGAGAAATGGCGGCTAAACCACAAGCTGTCCATACGTCTGTACTAATCGTCAAACAAAGTTACTACTGCCCTGAAACAAGATGGGAGCCCTAATAACTAACCAACAATACCATACTCAATATATTATATATATATATATATAAATATATAGCGACGCTGAGGCGTCGCAACATACTAAGAAATGCTTTTGTTCTGAACCTCAACGAAGAAAAGATTTGGGATAACCACCCATAATGAATCGATCAAAGAACAATCTTAGGAGTCATCGTCACATCGACGATAACAGAGAATATCCTCCTCTGGATAATCATAACCTACGGGTTCTATCTAGTAGCTAAACTTACATTATTGCAGGCTTTAATAACTTATCAAACCCTTGAATACTCTCGTCAAAGGTATGTTAGCGGATAACTAGTAAAGTGTCCTAAGCAATTAACCTAACACTAACCTAGTCACAGATAATAACCATGATAAACTATGTGATACAATAACTCACAAATCAATATGATGGTCTAGTTATTAAGGTAGATAAAACTCGCTTGAAGGCAATTTTGAGTCTTATAGAAATCTAACTCAGAAAACCAACTAAAATCCGCGGAATGGCAAACGGAACTCCTGACAAGCTATCACAATCACCAAGAACAACAAATAGCCAATCAATTTAAGAAAATGACAATAAATCCAAACCCTAGAAATCAAACCTACGCCGAAATAAAATGAAAAGAACGGGAAAAGGAATCGGGAATACTTACCGAAGATTGAAGCAAAGCTAGCGACGAAGCGGGCAAAAAATCCTCGATATGATGGGGAAGAGTAGATAAAGCGTATGGAGGAGAGGGGAGTAGGTTAGGGAGAGGAGAGAGAGAGAGAGAGAGAGAGGAAAAGGAAGTGAGGAAAAGAGGGAACAAAACACAAAAAAAGCTGAAAACGTGCCTCTGTTCGAGTAGGAAATGATCCTGTTAGAACAGCGTGAAGTGCATTCGAATAGAGACAAGTCCTGTTCGAATTGAAAGGGTTCTATTCGAACAGAAAAGGTCTTGTTCGAATAGAATTTGTCCTGCCCCAAAAAATACACCTCGGAAGCTCAACGGATTACCCTGGACACCCCGAAGTCACCCCATACCACCCCCACTACCATACAAGCACTGCAACAAGTCCAGCAAGGGTTTTCCAAATAAGAAACACCACCTCCACCACCTCACGGCCACCAAAACGCCTAAACCCCCACAAATGAATCTTTTCTTCGGGAAACTCCGAAAACCTGTAGGCCAATCCAACGGCTGACCGGAACCACCCCAAATTATAGACACACTAATTAAACATGACTACCAAGCTTTCTAGGGGTTCCTGAGGTCTAAACACCACCTCCACCGCCTAATGGCCACCGGAACTCTTAAAACCCAGAAAAAGGAATCTAATGGCTAGAAACTTATTCGAAAGGAATAAATGGATGCGGAATGGATAGAAAAGACTCTTGAGGAATAATATACAAATGTGTGACATGTTGGAGTGTATACGGAAGCTTAACGGAAGACAGAAGGATTCTTTTCTAAATAAATAGACAGAAAGGTAGAAAATGGACAGAAAGGAATAATAATGGATAGGAGGAATCTGATAAGCCAGATAGTGGGGGAAGCATCAAGGAAGCTCAAATCTACCCTAGGATTCCCCGAGATCACACGACACAGCAATGTCACACAACCACTTTGCCACAACGGGCACCCAAAACCAAAACATAAACACTTCTGCACCGGAACCACCGAAACAACCAGAACTACCGAAAAGAATCTAATACAAACCAACCAAAAGAAATAACACTGATGCATAATGAATAATAATATATGAATGATAGTAACAATACTAAATAATAAGCAAAAAAAATACCCTGAAATTCTGAGACATTATAAAGGACCCAAAATAATAACAGAGCAACAAGCCTTTGGCTCCAGCTCTCTAAGGATCACCACTGCAACAACTCTAAACCTGGAATGTTGTTATGCGAGAGTGAGAAAAACCACGGTTCACTAACTCCCCAAATATGCTAAATAATTATACCAATTAATGGGATGAATATAATATTATTAAGATATAATAATTGCTAATGATAAGTAATAGATATACTAAGGATGTATAATAAATATATAATTAGTCTAATATATCTAAATAAACTAAACCATATGTATATATATAAGCATAGTATGAAGGAGTACTAAGACTACAAACTACACTCCAATCACACGGATTACAACTACGCCCCAATCACTACTATGGCCTTTTGTGTCACACGCAACTAATATGCCTCGGAAATGCAAATAACACACGGGGTTAAACAGCCAACTACAATCCAACAGGGTTATCCAAACCCCAACCAGGCACAACCCCAAAGTTATAACGAGCTAAATGAGATAGCCCACAAGGGGATACCAGCCTAAAGCTCACAGCAACCAACGAGAGTAAATAACCTAATAAAAAATATCAGATACAGAAGAAAGAGGAAAAGATGCAGAGAGAAGAGGAAAGCCAAGGTTATAGCAAATCAATTAGGAGAAGAAGAATTTAGATAAGAGAAGAAGAATATGATAAACTAGGATAATCCCATAATTATCCCAAATGCAAATGCTATGTGATGATGATGATATGATAAAAATGATAATCCTACAATTATCTCAAATACTAAGGATTCTACAATGATGCTAATGCAGATTGGTTAAAGATTTCTAACAGAATATCCTATGAATAGAGAATATGCAGAGATGCAATGATATGTATGTTATGATATGATGCGATGCAGAATGATTTGGAGATGTCAACCCGATAAACTTGAACCTAAAATTATGGTGGGTTGAGAAATACCAGAGAAGGAATTTACCTTAAAGAGATCTTAGTTGGATGAAATGGGTACGATTAGTTTACAAGCTCGACCACGCTTAGGATTTACACACAGAGCCAGCGACCAAAACAGTATTTATAATTCGAAGGTATTTCAACCTCAAGGATAAGACTGGTACCTAAGGAAACTGTCTCATTCCATCCCACACTCCCGAAGGGTAATAGTTTTGATAGTGTCCAGCCAGAACATCCCCTACTATTTTAACCCGATATAGGAATCCTAGGTCCTATTAAGAGTAAGCCGATGTATAGCTTTGTTATGTATCCAGACCTCCTCAAGATAAGAAGAATAAGTTGCGACATCCTGAAGCAACTAGATCCTAAGAGACTGAAATACAACCACTGACTTGGCGAACACACATAGGATAACCACCTGCCAAAGAGAGTGGCTAACAATCGTAACACAGATGCAAAAAGTGACTCAAATATTACAACATCTAAACAACATCAGTCTCTAAGATCTCCTAGCGCAACATGAATACCATCAAGTGCTAGTGTCCAGAGCTCTCAACATAGACAAGTACACACGGGATAACCTACGAGTGTCTGAGAAGTAGTCTACAATCCCCTAGTACAAAGTTGCCTCACAATCCCCTAACAACCATGTGCATAAGTCTCCAGGTCGGATGTACAGGAACCCACCCGGTAACGACAACAATGGCTACAGTCTCCACGTACACATCAATGGCGACAGTCTCCCCGAACTAATGTTACAGGAGACTAGCAGATTACAACATTACGGGTGACCGTACAACTTTACAAAACCACCTGGCATCAAGGTCGAAGACTCATGAATGCCATGCTCCCTCGCTGCTACATAGATGATGGAAGGGAACACAGCCCTACAAGCCTCACACCAAGGGAAGGTAGGCTTAACGAGTAAGCTCTACTAGCTCTAAGAATCATGAGGACAATAAGTGTCATAACACGATAAGGCAAAAGATCCTAAGGAAAACTATCAGATGCTCAGCACCACATCAAACTATTAATGACAAACTATCTATCCCCCACCAACAACTAAATAGTCCAAGAGATACCGCACTCTAACATGGAATCAATCATTCCAAACAACCTCCAAATTAGCAGTATCTCTCATGGGCTAGGCCAGGAGAACACAGAGCACACCTAAAATAATCCTAAAACTAATCAAGAATAGAATAGGTAAGAGGATGAGCCCCGAACCAAGGACCATGTCTAGCAGAAGCTACACCACCCAAGACACTATCAAGGAACCAAGAATCACATAATAACAATTCGTGGAAGCTATATCTAAAAGGGATAACTATAATATCAAAACTATATACTAATAATAATAGCGGCTAAACCACGTGCCGTCCGTATATTCCTACTAATAGCCAAACCTAATTACTTGTGTTAAGAAACAGGCTAGGTACCCTAATAGCCAACCAACAATTTCAAATATACAGTATAACGACGCAGAATCATCGCTACTCCTATAACATAGAATAATCATATACTAAGCAAATAATCATATACTAACCCAATCATAGTATAAATATAATAATCAAGGCGTTACAATAACTCACGAATTAGTTTAATGATCTAGTTATTAAGGAAGATAAAGCTCACCTGAAATAAAGCTCGAAATGACAAACCCGGCAAAAATATCCAAATAGCAACCCAACGATAATGTGCTCCGCGAATCGACTTCCGGAACTCCGAATCAGCTACAAAAGGTACACGAACACAACAACATCAACCACTAATAAGGCCCGGAACCCAAACATAATTCCAACAAAAGATTTTCACCCAAATTCAAAATCAAATCAGCACCACACCTGAATTCAGCAACAAAACTGCAACGAAACCGACGATCCACCGCATTCACTGCGCTACTCTGATTACTCATATTACTCCAAACAAACTCTGATGCAAGCCCAAATAATCACTACCGCTAAATACCCAAATCCTTCAACAATCACAGCCAGCATTCAAACCCAATACCTGTGATTATCGCAAATGCCACAAACCCCAAATCACCAACAATACGATTCCAAAGAAACCCCCGCAATCACAAACCCTAAAATCAGCCCAACATCACAAGGGTTCTCACCAAAATGGAAATCAAACCAATGATACAAGAGAATGAGAGAGGGGAATTACTCACCGAGAAAAACGGCGAAGAATTGTGTCGAATTCGGTGAGCAAGGCGAGGAGAGGATTCGGTTTGAAGTGGGAGAGGGAAAGAGAGTGAAAGAGAAATGTGTGTAGAATGAATGGAGAATGATAGATAAATACTACGACAAGTCATTCAAATGGATATGAAAGTCGTTCAAATGACCAAGAGGTTTTGGGCCAAATTCCAGTGGATAAGTTGACTCGTTCGAACGACAATAAATCTCATTCGAATGATAATCTGTCCAATGTCCAAAACATCCTGAAGACAAGAAGGGTTCGTTCGAACGAATATGAAACTCGTTCGAACGAGAACTGGAAAAACTCCAAAAATGTCACCCTGAGGTCCTCCTGAACCACACACAACACCAAAACTCTCAGAAGACCGGAACCACCCAAAATAACAAACGCAACCCTAACATGAATCAAGCACGGGCTTCTAAAATTAAAACACAACCTCCTCAGATCAAACAACCACCGAAACCGCAGAAAATAAATAACACAGAACCTGCCGATAGAAAACAATAAACGGAAGCATAACGTAAAGTAATATCAAAATAATAACAATAATTAATGATAAACAATAAAAAATAAAAAATCTGGGTTATTACAATCTGCCCTCCTTAAAAGAATTTTGTCCCAAAATTTAACATCACAACTAAAATATAGTATATCTCTTATGTAATGTATACCTACTAGTAAGAATAATTTCGCAAAGCTGATAAAATAGAAAACCCCCTGAGCTCCCTCTCAAGGGGCAAAACCAACTCTTACTAGTAAACAAACGATTAATCACAACTCTATTAGAGTAAATATGGTCAATAATAGCTCACGGCATTAAGGCAAAAATAACATATCCAAGATCACGGGTAAAATATATTAATATATAATTTCCATAAAAAATATATATATATATTCTAATTTATATAGTTTTATGATAAAACAAATAGTTTAAAAATGCAAAATCAGCTTAAGGGGAAAGTGGAATATGATGTCCATTTTCCTATATGAACGACGTAAAAAATCTGATGTATACACAATCTTCAGTCTCATAAGACCTCTGCCTTGAGATTCAAGTATGGGTCACATGAGATGAAAATAATCGGTTAAAACGATGCATTTCAATAAATAATGATAACCAATCCAAACAATCCGATCCAATATCCAGATCGGTCTGGACTTGATTAAAAGTAGATACCCAAAACTCGATAAGAGAAACATTAAAATGGAACACGCGTCAAAACTACTATGACGACAAACATAATATCATCCAAATAACGTAAGATCACAAATCTAAAATCAAAACCTAATACCTAAATAAAATATGGAAACCAACCACCACTTGAAGCTAATCAATCACTATTCTTAGGATTTAAGATAAACATCTAGTCCTCTAAATCTACAGTAAAAGCCTACACACTAGACCTATGCTTGAAGCCTATTTGTAGAAGGTCTCCAGAGATGAACTCTATAACCAAACATGTGAAAAAGGATACAAGATACCAGATAATCATCCTAACTCGTCCTAAGTGATAACTCAGCCTATGAGTGCTAGACACCGAGGTAGGAGTTAACCCAGAGCTCTGATACCTAGTCTGTCACGTCCTAAATCCAATAATTAGTTGCTAGACCAATTACTGAAATTCGAGGATGTGTAGGTCGGGGAATCTAACCGATTCGCCCCACAAACAACCTGCAATAAACAAATTCAGGCTCAGTCATTCACCAAGCAATATATTAGAGTAATAAGGCAAATAGAAACAGCGAAAGACTAAGAAAAAATATATAAACAAAAGATTCTACAAACCTCAGCTGGTTAGAACCACAAACTAAAGACCTAAAATAATAACAGAGCAACAAGCCTTTGGCTCCAACTCTCCAAGGATCACCACTGCAACATCTCTAAACCTGGAATGTTGTTATGCGAGAGTAAGCAAAGCCACGGCTCACTAACTCCCTTAATAAGAAAAACAATTATACCAACTAATGCGATGAATATAATAATATTAAGATAAAATAATCGTTAATGATAAGTAATTGATAAACCAAGGATGCACAATAAATATCTAATAGATATATAATTAGTCTAATAAATCTAAATAAACTAAGCCATATGAATATATATAAGCATAGTGTGAAGGCGTGCTAAGACTATAAACTACACTCCAATCGCACGGACTACAACTGTGCCCCATTCACTAATGTGGCCTTTAGCACCACACGTAACTAACCTGCCCCAGAAATGAAAATAATATACGGGGGTAAACAACCCACGACCAACTACAATCAAACAGAGTTATCCAAACACCAATCAGGCACAACCCCAAAGTAATAATAAGCTAAACGAGATCGCCCACAACCGGATACCAGCCTAAAGCTTATAACAACCAACGAGACTAAATAACCAAATTAAAAATATCAGATACAGAAGAAAGAGGAATAGATGCAGAAAGAAGAGGAAAGCTAAGGTTACAGCAAATCAATTAGGAGAAGAAGAATTTAAATAAGAAAAAAAGAATATGATGAACTGGGATAATCTCATAATTATCCCAAATGTAAATGCTATGCCATGATGATGATAAGATATAAAGGATAATCCCGCAATTATCCCTAATATTAAGGATTTTACAATGATGCTAATGCAGATAGGTAAAGGAATTCAAATAGAAGAACCTATGAATAGAGAATATACATAGATGCAATGATATGTATGTTATGATATGATGCGATGCAGAATGATTTTGTGATCCCAACCCGATAAACTAGACCCTAAAATTAAGGTGGGTGACAACTAGCAAAGAAGGAATTTACCTTAAAGAGATCTTAGTTCGACGTAATGGGTACGATTAGTTTAAAAGCCCGACCACGCTTAGGATTTGCATACGGAGCCAGCGTCCAAAACAGTGTTTATGATTCCAAGTTATTTCAACCTTAAGGATAAGACTAGTACCTAAGTAAGCTGTCTCATACCATCCTACACTCCTGGAGAGTAATAGATATGATAGTGTCCGGCCAGAACTTTACCGCCTATTTTAACCCGATGTGGGAATCCTTGTTCCTTTCGAGGGTTAGCCGATGTAGAGCTTTTTTATGTATCCAGACCTTCTCAAGATAAGAAGAATTAGTTGTGATATCCAGAAGCAACTAGATCCTAAGAGACTGAAACACAATAGCCACTGACTGAGCAAACACACATAGGATAACCGTCACAATATCCAAGTAATGTCAGTCTCTATGATCTCCAAACAAAACATGAATACCATCAAGTGCTAGTATACCGTGTACCCTAGTTGTCAACACAAACTAGTATACACGGGATAACCTTCAAGTGTCTGACAAGTAGTCTACACTACCCAAGAACAAAGCTGCATCACAATCCACTTACAACCATGTGCATAAGTCTCCAGGTTGGATGTACAGGAACCCACCAGGCATCGACATTAATGGCGGTAGTCTCCTCGTACTAATATAATAGGATACCAACAGATTCTAACATCACGGGTGACTATACCATTTTACAAAATCACCTGGCATCAAGGTCGAAGACTCATGAATGCCATGTAGCCTCGCTGCTTCCTTGATGACGGAAGGGAACACAACCCTACAAGCCTCACACCAAGGGAAGGAAGGCTTAAGGAGTAAGTTCTACTAGCTCTAAGAATCATGAGGACAATAAGTGTCACAACACGATAAGGCAAATAATCCTAAGGCAAACGATCAGATGCTCAATACCCCAACTAACTATTAAGGACAAACTGTCCATCCACCACCAACAGCTAAGTAGTCCAGGAGATACCAAACTCCAACATGGAATCTAGCATTCTAAACAAACTCCAAATCAACAACATCACTCATGGGCCAGGCCACAAGAACTGTAATGCCCCGACAAATTGTGATTATAATTTTTGGTCATTATAACGATTATTTAATTTATAATTAGGAGTTATATATTATCATACATTGGTGGTAGCTTTGCTAGTAGTTAACAACCATTGTATGAAATCATACCTAGGAGTTGTGATTTAGACTTGTGGGGTTAAGAGGAAACAAAGGTACGCGAGCTTCAAAAAAAGAGAAGAGAGGGATAACCCTAGTCTCCACTAAAATAAAACCACAGAGATGGAGAGAAAAGAGTAACAGAACCTCGATATACCACCTTACTGTCATCTAGAGAGAGAAAACATGGATGGGCATCATCCAAACGTTGTCACCACAAAGGAGATCAGTAAAAGAAGCAACTTTGCGGTTTATCGTGATCTACATCCATTCCACGGTTGGTTCATTGGTTGTATATTCCATTTACATCATCTCAAGCAAGTACATGATCTCTCTTTTCATTTTCATGTTGTTTACGAGATAAATATAAGAAACAGACTTCATTATGTTGTAGAGCTAGGTTGCCTTGGTCCTTATACTTATGGTTCCAGGGTTAGGAGATATCAATCTTGATCTTTAGAATACTGAAATTGTTATTGACCATAAAGAGATTTTAGGGTTACTTAGAATGACTCTTCTCCATCGCTGGATTCGAACAATGAAGGATTCGTGACCACTCCATGATTGCTTAGATATGGGACTGTTAATATATATAACCACTATGCAAATTTTTAGTGCTACCATTGACCAACATTATGCAAATTAAGCTTAAAGGAAATACAACTACTATGGTCACAGTGGCTAAATTGAAGAAGTGATTTTGTTATTTGAGGTAGTATATTGTACTAGATGATTAAATACTTGTTTGTGTTGGCCTTGCTAAGCTCCTGATCATGATCATAGTAAGAGAATAACTCATATAGTATGACAAGAGATAAAGAACTTGTGAGCATACGTGTAAAGTAGAGGTGAAGCTCACCTAAAATAACAAGGTTATAGTAGCTTACTTAATTCAATATCAAGTTATTAGTAAAGTATTATAATTATGAAGACTAGTATGATTGAAGGTTTAATATGTATCAACTATGATAAGCGTTATACCAAGAGCTTAACTTGTACATGGTTCTTAGATCAACCATAATTAGTAACTTGATAGTTTAGACTATTCTTTTGAGAGTTATGTTGGCTATTACATGAGTAAGAACTAAAACTTGGGAACCTAGTAACGAGTAGAGCGACTCGCTTACCTGCTCTCTATGCAAGTTAATCGCACAATAGAGTTGGTACATGCGTATATTTTGATTAATAAAATAAACCACAAGGACTAAATAAAAAGATGTGGTAATTGATATTACCCACGTGAGCGAAGACTAGAAGTGATTGTACATAAGGTTCTTTATCAGTCAGGTCTACTGGTAAACAATCGGCATTTCCATGGGTATAAATCCCTTAAAGAGCATTGGTCAGGTCACAAGAATTAGCAGATTCTATCGCATTTCCATGGGTACAAATCCCTCAAAGACATTGGTCAGGTCGAAGAGTTCTACCTTAGGCATCTCTGTGGGCATTAAACCCTAAAAGAGATATCAAAGTGATGTTGGATATTATTATTTCGTACAGAGGACGAAAGAGCATAACTACAAAGAAACTCTCTGTGTACACAACGCTCCTAGAATAATTCTTCACAATATAGTTGGCGCCAACATTTCATGCACTTACATTATATCATCTTACATATTGAACTCGTATATCTCTTAATGCCTTATAGTTAGTAATTATTAGATATATATCACATATTGATTGATGGCTAGTATTTTATAGAGTTAGTCTCCTATTTTACTGGTAACCTATTGCAACATTTAGATAGCTACTGTACTTGCTTGGCTGTGGCTTGCTGACGCCTTGTGCGATAATATTTCAGGACCAGGCCATTAGTAGGTGTTCAGGATCACGAGTAGTATCTAGGAGCGTGTTGTTGAGACGTCCCTCTAGTTCTTTCGTTTCATTCCAATTATGTGAGACTCTTTATTGTTTCGTTGATTGCAGCCATGTTCATGGCAGACTTGTAGGAGTTGCTGGTTAGATGTTTATTTTAATTTATTTTTTTGCTGCGTATATTTGTGTGGATGTAGTATTATTAAATATCTTTTATTTACTAGATCGTTGGGATTTATCCATTGAGATGCCCGACCTGTTTATGGCCTCGAGATGCATATTCTGACAAGTCTTGGAATATAAATTTTGGGGCGTGACAGATTTGTATCAGAGAAAAGGTTTATCCTTTGGGATGGATCCTGCTCTATATCACACACATAAAATTATGTGGGTTAGATGGGGTAGAACCATTATCTTTATTGATTGACTTGATGATTTTGATATTATATATAATATTTTGTGTGTTGACAACCATTCTTATCTCCTCAGAGCTATGGATAAAGGACGTGGTGGTTATGTTGGTAATTCCATTGACGATGGTGCCAGGCGTAGTGTTCACATTGCTGACCGTCGTGTTTGGCGGGGTGGTCATCGAGGTAGTAGAGGTAGAGGTCGTGGTGGACGTGGCGACGTTGGTGTTCCGCCGATTATAGAGCCTATTGTAAAGGTTCCGATTGATGCCCCACAGGATGTTCTTGTGGTTCCTGCAGAGGCTCAGGATGATTAGTTTCAGGTTGATCTGGTCGATCCAGTACCAGCGGTACCTGCTTATGCCACTCAGGCTGACCTTGGTGAGATATGTCATACTTTTGGTGCCTTCATATAGCAGTAGGCAGCTAGGGATGAGGTGTGAGCCTTACTGGCAGAGCAAAGTATTGGTAGCAGGTGGATTACTGCTATCGATAAGGCTAAGGGTCAGCGGTTCAGTGCAGACCCACCCGGACCAAAGGTGGTAGAATTTTGGTTGAAGCATATCGAGAAGAAGATGAGATCAATTGATTGTCCAGAGGATCAGAGGGTTAGAGTGGCTTCATACTTGTTAGATGGTAATGCTGACAATTGGTGGGAGACGACTGAGCGGCCATTTGAGGGTCAACATATCACATGGGCATTGTTCAAGGAGAAATTCTTCGATCAATACATTCCAGAAAGTTATCGGGATGAGATGGTTATGCAGTTCTTTTAATTGGAACAGAAAGAGAACATGACGGTTACCGAGTACGAGGCAAAGTTTACCGAGTTATCTCGTTATGCAGCTTTTCTAGTTGCCGATGAGGTTCGTAAGGTGAAGAAGTTTCTTGGTGGACTTATAGAGTCGATCAGGGGCAAGCATACAGGACAGATGATTAGGTCATATTCTGAGATGGTGGTGAAGGCACAGTTGATTGAGAGTAGCTATAATGAATCTAAAAGAGCTAGGGAAAGGAAGGTTGAGAAGAGGGCTGAGCCAAAGGGCAAAGAGATTGTTACGACCGCGACCGGAAAGGGTTACCAAGGGAACCGAGGTTACCAAGGGAACCGAGGTTACCAAGGGAACCGAGCTACCAAGGGAACTAGGGAAATCAAGGTTATTGGATGAAGCAGAGGACTGGACAAGGATCAGGTAATACTAGAGCGGTTAGTTCTGGTGGAGCTCAGGGTATACAGATTTCTGGGAGATATTTCATATGTGATGAAGTTGGGCACCAGGCTCATCATTGTCCTCGCCACACTGGTCTGCAATAGCAGCAACAGAGACATGGAGTATTGGGCAAGAGGCAGGGACTACCTCCACAAGGCAGAGTTTTACTATAGCGCGGCGTGAGCAGCAAGGTGGCAAACCAGTGGTGGAAGGTACACTTCTCGTATTTTACTCACCTGCTAGAGTTTTATTTGATATTGGTACTATGCATTCATTTATATCTTATATTAGTATGTGTTCTTTTGGCTTGACACCTGAGATACTAAAGAGCGAGTTATCTGTGATTATACCTATAGGGAGAGCAGTTATACTAAACCGAGTTTGTAGAGACTGTCCTATTATTGTTGGTCACCTAGTGTTTCCAGCAGATCTTATCGTGTTAGCTATTCGGAAGTTTGATATCATTCCTGGTATGGACTGGTTATCGACTTATCATTTCGGTGTCGACTGTTTTAAGAAGACAGTCACTTTTTCTATTCTGGGTAGTAAACCGTTGCGATTCCGGAGCTCAGGTACTGAGGACTTGATTTGTTCGATGATTGCACATCTTGAGCTTGGGCCTCCAGGGCTGATGCCTATTGACCAACTTTTGGTAGTTTCTGAATTTCCATATATTTTTGAGGAGATGCCAGGCTTTCCGCCGAAGCAAGATATTGATTTCTGCATTGATTTGGCACAAGGGACTGAGCCCATTTCCCGAGCAACTTATCATATGCCACCAGTCGAGCTTAAGGTGCTGTATACGCAGATTGAAGAGCTGATGAAGCAGGGTTTTATTCGTGTGAGTGCTTTGCCATGGGTAGCTGTCGATCCTTCCAAGGTTGAGGCAGTTCTAGATTGGCAGAGGCCGTCTACGGTTGCTGAGATACGTAGTTTTATGGGATTGACGGGTTATTATCGCAGATTTATATTAGACTTCGCCAGGATTTCTGCGCCTTTGAACAACCTGACTAGGAACGAGGTCAAGTTTGTCTGGGATGACAAATGTGAGACAACTTTTGCCAACTTAAAAGACAACTTACTTCAGCTCCGGTATTAGCTATTCCATCTGAGGGAGGGAAGTTTGTGGTTTATTCTAATGCTTCAATACGTGGGTTGGATTGTGTACTGATGCAGGATGGTAAGGTTATTGCATATGCGTCTAGACAGCTGAAGATCTACGAGAAAAATTACCCAACTCGTGATTTAGAGTTGGCGGAAATTGTCTATGCATTGAAGATTTGGGGCATTATTTCTATGGAGAGAAATTTGAGCTTTTCTCAGATCACAAAAGTTTAAAGTACCTCTTCACTCAGCCCGAGCTTAATATGAGGCAGCGCAGATGGATGGAGTTCCTTAAGGACTACGACTACGAGTTTGTGTATCACCCGGGTAAAGCTAATGTTGTAGCAGACGCCCTAAGTCGCAAGCCGCGTGGCATCATGGTGTAGTTGATGATTAGAGAGTGGGAGAGGTTAGAGACGATCTCAGAGTTTGGTCCACAGTTAGGTTCCCGATCTACAAGGGTATTCTTGTTTGGGATTTCAGCTCAACCTTCATTGATTAGTAGGATCATTCAGGCTCAGTAGGTAGATGGGGAGTTACACACTAGGGCTGCAGATGGCAGTCAGTCTGACTTGGTTGTTTGTACCGATAGGGGTATTCGTTTTCGAGGTAGATTGTGTATACAAGATATTACAGAGTTACGATGCAAGATTTAGACGAGGCTCATCGATCTAGGTTTACCATTCATCCGGGAGGTACTAAGATGCATCGTGACTTGCGTAGACACTATTGGTGGAACAATATGAAATGAGAAGCTGCTGATTATGTATCCAAGTGTCTGACATGTCAGCAGGTGAAGGCCAAGCATCAAAAGCCAGCAGGGACACTCCAGCCTTTACCTATAGCAGAGTGGAAGTGGGAGAACATATCGATGGATTTCATCGCGGGGTTACCGAGATCGAAACAAGGCTTTGACTCTATTTGGGTTATTGTAGACCGCTTGACGAAGTCAACTCATTTCTTAGCTATTCGTAGTACATCATCTTTTGATGACTTAGCACAGTGGTATATCAAGGAGATTGTGAGACTTCATGGAGTACCGGTATCGATTGTTTTAGACAGGGACTCTAAGTTTACTTCTAAGTTTTGGAAAAGCTTTCAATTACTATATGGTACATCGTTGGATTTTAGTACTGCTTTTCACCCACAGACTGATAGTCAGACATAATGGGTTAATCAAATTTTGGAGGACATGCTGCGAGCTTGTGTGGTAGATTTTAAAGGGAATTGGGTTGAGCCTTAACCATTGGTAGAGTTTGTATAAAGTAACAGTTATCAGTCGAGCATTGGCATGACACCTTTCGAGGTATTGTATGGTAGGCCGTGTAGATCTCCTATCTGTTGGGCAGAGATTGGTGATCGGAGTTTGCTTAGACCAGAGATTATTTTTCAGACTACCGAGAGCATTAGCCTGATAAGAGATAGACTACGTACAGCGCAGAGTCGACAGAAGGGCTATGCAGACCTTCGTCGAGGATCGTTAAAGTTTCTAATTGGTGACCATGTATTTCTAAAGATTTTACCTATGAAAGGGGTGATGCACTTTAGTAAAAAGGGTAAGTTGGCACCTAGGTTTTTCAGGCCATTTCAGATTTTGGACCGGATTAGGAGTGTTGCTTATCGTTTAGCTTTACCGCCAGCGATGGATCGAATTCAAAACGTTTTTCATATGTCGATGTTACGCAAGTATGAGCGTGACCCATCCCACCTTATTGATTGGCATCCCCTCGAGATCCGAGGGGATGCTTCTTATGATGAGCTTCATGTTGCTATTCTAGATCGCAAGGAACAACTTCTTAGGCCTAAGACTATTCCCTTAGTTAAAGTTCCGTGGAGCAATCACAGTGGTGGTGAGACTTCTTGGGAGCGAGAGGATGAGATCCGAGAGCATTACCCTTCTTTGTTTACGAAATCAGGTACATTAATTTCGGGGACGAAATTGTTTGGTTGGGTAGAATGTAATGCCCCGATAAATTGTTATTATAATTTTTGGCCATTATAACGATTATTTAACTTATAATTAGGAGTTATATATTATCATACATAGGTGGCAGTTTTGTAAGTAGTTAACAACCATTGTATGGAATCACAGCTAGGAGTTGTGATTTAAACTTCTGGGGTTAAGAGGAAACAAAGGTACGTAAGCTTCAAAAAAAGAGACGAGAGGGATAACCTTAGCCTCCACCAAAATAAAACCATAGAGATGGAGAGAAAAGAGTAAAAGAACCTCAATATACCACCTTACTGTCATCTAGAGAGAGAGAACTTGGAAGGGCATCATCCAAACACTGTCACCACAAAGGAGATCAGTAAGAGAAGCAACTTTGCAGTTTATCGTGTTCAACATCCATTCCACGGTTGGTTCATTGGTTGTATATTCCATTAACATCATCTCAGGCAAGTACATGATCTCTCTTTTCATTTTCATGTTGTTTACGAGATAAATATAAGAAACATATTTCATTATGTTGTAGAGCTAGGTTGCCTTGGTCCTTATACTTATGGTTCTAGGGTTAGGAGATATCAATCTTGATCTTTAGAATACTGATATTGTTATTGACCATAAAGAGATTTTAGGGTTACTTAGAATAACTCTTCTCCATCGCTAGATTCGAACAATGAAGGATTCGTGACCACTCCATGATTGCTTAGATATGGGACTGTTAATATATATAACCACTATACAAATTTTTAGTGCTACCATTGACCAACATTATGCAAATTAAGCTTAAAGGAAATACAACTACTATGGTCACAGTGGCTAAATTGAAGAAGTGATTTTGATATTTGAGGTAGTATATTGTACTCGATGATTAAATACTTGTTTGTGTTGGCCTTGCTAAGCTCCTGATCATGATCATAGTAAGAGAATAACTCATATAGTATGACAAGAGATAAAGAACTTGTGAGCATACGTGTAAACTAGAGGTGAAGCTCACCAAAAATAACAAGGTTATAGTAGCTTACTTAATTCAATATCAAGTTATTAGTAAAATATTATAATCATGGAGACTAGTATGATTGAGGGTTTAATATGTATAAACTATGATAAGTGTTTTACAAAGAGCTTAACTCGCACATGGTTCTTAGATCCACCTTAATTAGTAACTTGATAGTTTAGACTATTCTTTTGAGAGTTATGTTGACTATTACATGAGTATGAACTAAAACTTGGGAACCTAGTAACGAGTAGAGCGACTCGTTTACCTGCTCTCTATGCAAGTTAATCGCACACTAGAGTCGGTGCATGCGTATATTGTGATTATTTAAATAAACCGCAAGGTCTAAATAAAGAGACGTGGTAATTGATATTACCCACGTGAGCGAAGACTAGAAGTGATTGTACATAAGGTTCTTTATCGGTCAGGTCTACTGGTAAACAATCGGCATTTCCATAGGTATAAATCCCTGAAAGAGCATTTATCAGGTCACAAGAATTAGCAGATTCTATGGCATTTCCATGGGTACTAATCCCTAAAAGACATTGGTCAGGTCGAAGAGTTCTACCTTAGGCATCTCCGTAGGCATTAAACCCTAAAAGAGATATCCAAAGAGATGCTGAATATTATTATTTCGTACAGAGAGCGAAAGAGCAGAACTACAAAGAAACTCTCTGTGTACACACACTCCTAGAATAATTCTTCACAATATAGTTGACGCCAACATTTCATACACTTACATTATATCATCTTTCATATTGAACTCGTATATCTCTTAATGCCTTATAGTTAGTAATTATTAGATATATGTCCCTTATTGATTGATGGGTAGTATTTTATAGAGTTAGTCTCCTATTTTGCTGGTAACCTATTGCAACGTTTAGATAGTTACTCTACTTGCTTGGCTGTGGCTTGCTGACGCCTTGTGCGATAATATTTCAGGACCAGGTCATTAACGGGTATTCTGGATCACGAGTAGTATCTAGGACCGTGTTGTTGAGACATCCCTCTAGTTCTTTCGTTTCATTCCGTTTATGTGAGACTCTTTATTGTTTTGTTGATTGTAGCCATATTCAGGGCAGACTTGTAGGAGTTGTTGGTCAGATGTTTATTTTAATTGATTTTTTTGCTGCGTATATTTTTGTGGATGTAGTATTATTAAATATATTTTATTTACTACATCGTTGGGATTCATCCATTGGGATGCCCGACCTGTTCATGGCCTCGAGATGTTGATTCTGACATGTCTAGGAATATAAATTTTGGGGCACGACAAGAACAAAGAGAACACCTAAGATAATCCTAAAACTTATCAAGATGAGAACATGTAAGAGGATGATCCTTGAACAAAGGACCATGTCCAACGGAAGCTACACCGCCTAATTGACTATCAAGGAACCAAGAATTACATACTAACAATTCGAGGAAGCTATATCTAGAAGGGATAACTATAATATCTAAACTATATACTAATAATACTAGAGGCTAAACCATGTGGCATCCGAATACTCCAACTAATAGCCGAACCTAATTACTAGTACCAAGAAACAGGCTAGCCACCCAAATAGCCAACCAACAATTACATATATATAGTATAGCGACACAGAATCGTCGCTACCCCTATAACTGAGAATAACCATCTATAACCTACAAGGTTCAATCTTTTAGCTAAACTCACAATATACCCAAATACTGTACTTACTTAACCAATCCTTAAATACTCGCGCACATAGCGTACTAAGCGAATAAAGCGAATTGATGCCCTAAGAAAATAATCATTTACTAGCCCAATCACAGTATAAATATAATAATCAAGGCGCTACAATAACTCACAAATTAGTATAATGATCTAGTTAGTAAGAAAGATAAAGATCGCCAGAAATAAAGCTCGAAATGACAAACCCGGCGAAAATATCCAAGTAGCTCCTCAACGGTAATGTGCTCCGCAAATCGACTTCCAAAACTCCTAATGAGCTTCAAAAAGAACACGAGCACCACAACATTAACCACTAATAAAGCCCGAAAACCACACACAATTCCAACAAAGGATTCTCCCCCGAATTCGAAATAAAATCTGCACCATACCTGAATTCAGCAGCAAAACTGCAACGAAACCAACAATCCACCATGCTCGCGGCGCTACTCTGATCACCCATATTCAGCAAAAGAAATGTTGATGCAAACCCAAACAATCACCACCACCAAACACCAAAATCTTCCAACAATCACAACCAACAATCAAACCAGATACCTATGATAATCAGAAATGCCACAAACCCTAAATCACCAACAATGCGAATCCAAACAATCCCCCAAAATCACAAACCCTAAAATCAGCCCAACATCACAAGGGTTCTCATCAAAACAATAATCAAACAAATGATACAAGAGAGAGAGAGAGAGGGGAATTACTCACCGAGAAAAGTGGCGAAGATCACGGCGAAGAATCGTGTCGAATTCGGCGAGCAAGGCGAGGAGAGGATTTACTTTAAAGAGGGGAGTATTCGTTTCAAAGAGGGAGAGAGAGAGAGTAAAATAAAAATGTGAGGAGAGAGAATGGGGAATGATATATAAATACTACGAAAAGTCGTTCGAATGGATACGAAAGTTGTTTGAACGACCAAGAGGTCTTGGGCCAAATTCCAGTGGATAAGTCGACTCATTTAAATGATAATAAATCACATTCTAACGACAATCTGTCCAATGTCCAAAACGTCTAGAAGACAAGAGGGGTTCGTTCGAACATATACGAAACTCGTTCGAACGGGAACTGGTAAAACTCCAAAAATGTCATTCTGAGGACCTCCTGAACTACACACAGCACCAAGACCCTCAGAAGACCAGAACCACCCTAAACAACAAACATAACCCTAACAAGAACCAAGCACAGGCTCCTTAAATCAAAACACAACCACCTCAGATCAAACAACCACCAAAACTGCAGAAAATGAATAACACAGAACCAGCCGATAGAAAACAATAAGCGGAAGCTTAACGTAAAGTAATATCAAAATAATAACAATAATTAATGATAAACAATAAATAAATAATAAAACAAAAAAATTGGGTCATTACATATCCGATTCCCCATGTATTATTCAGCAATAAAGTATTGTATCGACATTGTATTGGTACATTGGTCATGATAAATAAAAGTAAGTTTGGGAAACAATATGGGAAACTGAAAACTACCCTCAAAAAGTTTTGATGTGGGAAACAACAGGTACTCGATAACAAAATATGCATATAAACATAAAAAGAAAGAAATTGTCAAATTGATGTGCACGTCCATCTTGTGGTGGGATACGTACTTAAATATACGGTTGGACCGAAAGAGTGCCACATTTGATACTAAAAAGTAAGTAAAGAAGAGACTAACCTGCCCAAGCAAAAGTGAAGCCTGGGATTCTCTGAACTATTCTTGTAGTATAAGGGTCGTTAGGAGAAGGGACTGCTTCTCCACGTCCATATTGATTCCAGCTACGGAGAGCATGTCATGGACTTCCTGCACCAATTAAGCTATTTACACTCATCCATACTGGAGTTCTTTACTTGGCTAAGTCTGGTCATACAAGAGAATTCTTCTTAGTATAGCGCTCAACAAAAACCAAGGTAGGAAATTTAGAAGGATAAAAAAAGAGTTAAATTTTAGCGGATTTTCTTTGGTGCAAAACCATTTTTTTCCTTCAAAAATAACATAAACAAGATATTTTGGTTAAGAAAAAATAGTTGTCATGACGCGAAGATAGGCAAAATGCATACATACCACCAGGTTTCTTACTTCCTCTTTCTTTTGGTGATAAGTTTAAGTTACCACTGTTATATCATTCATGTTACCATTTTTTCTAACAATGATGGAAACTAGTTACATCAATCCAATGATAAGGCAATTTGGTCTATTATATGTGGCTTTAATGTCATTAAATCTAAGAAGAATGTAATTTCTTCAATCGAAATGTATCACTTAAAAATCAGTTTATTGTTACTATTTTATATTTACAGTACTTGAACAAATTTAGTAAATACGCAGCGATACATAAGATAAATCACTAATTTTATTTACCTAAAAAAGTGATTGCACAATTTATGAAATATGTTGTGATATATTCTTCTTGATATATCACTCCATATGGTATTCCTTCAACCTTCCAGTGAGTCATTTTTCTGTTTATTACTTTTTTTTACCATTTCTACTGGATTAAATCAAGTAAATTGAAGTGGTTCATACCTTAGAAGATGAGCTTTTCACACTCCCAGCACTTTCAAACACTTGAACAAACTTCTTGTTTCCCATTTCTATTTTACCCTCATCGGGAAATGTTGACAAGGAAGGCTCATTTGTAGTTGATATGTTTCGAAATGAGAAAACATGAGATGAAACAAGAAATATGGCATCCCCTCGAGCAGTTTCATCCATAAACCTGTAAAGTGCTTGACTGTCGGACGACCTTACATCCCCCGGAACTCTGCCATACTTCAACTTATGTCTATCATTTCCTGTCTTCCAAACAACTATTTGTCCCCTATAAAAGGGTCTAAATGGATGAAATTGTACTTGAAGGGCATCTTATGGTAGAAGTTCCTTCCCTGCCAGCCCATCCCTATTATTTGCTTTACTTCTATAACTCCCAGGTTTCAAGGCGCCAAAAATCTCTTTCTCTGAACCCTCGGGACCAGAAAGTAATGACCCAATAGGTAAAGATATTGGTGAGCCCAGCACTTGGCTCACAATAACAGCAAGAACATCTAAAACTAAAATGTATAAAGGAGGTTTGGCAATTATAGCACATGGCTGTAATTGGTTGACAAAGTACAGAGTTCGATGCCTTGGCTCATTCTCCTACTCTGGAATAACTGAGCCTTTTGACGCACGTGTAATGTCCAATGATTTTAGAAGTAACATAAATTGGGTATGAAGGCATCGATCAAGCTGTAGTGTCTCTGCAACAGAGACTAATGAAATTTGAACTTGCTTTAAATTATGTACACTGAAAGAAGGCATAGAACTAGTTATGCAATTTGCAAGAGCGTAAATTGCAGCATGAAAAGATTTTCTTAAGAACTTCATCTTGAGTTCAACTGAAGAAACTGATCCAATCTTATCCAGATTCTGTAATTGTTCTTCGTTATCGAGTTCTTACAGTACGACACACACCCTGATCAAAATGCAGAAGAATTTTTATACTAGCAAGATCTATCAACATAATTAAGTGCAATAAGAAGACAAGAATAGTAGGGTCAATATAAAATTCAATCAAAAGCCCGATATCACAGATTTAGATATGGATGAAATTTTTATCAATTTGATCCAAAAGTCTAAATTATGATCTAATTTCAATGATGATTCAGAGTAGCCCCAATCCAATAAGGATCAGAATTTGATTCTGTTATGAAGTTTGAAGTGTACCAAACTCTTCTACAGTTTAAAGTTTCTTAATTTATTGTGTGCATTATGGATTTTGATTTGGTTATGCAAACAAACCTTCTATAGTCGACTAAAATTCTGACAAGATTTAGATTTTAACATCCAGGCACATAACATATTGGAAATAAAATTTACTTTATTTTTCTGAGATAAGGTCCAAATTTAGCAAAACACCAATTTGGTTTTGGACTTGATTTGCTCCAATGGTCCAAATCCAATCGATTGAAAAATAGCCTTCGGAAAAATTATTTACCTCCACGACAATGTCAGAAAGCTTTTAGATTCCCAATGCCGTATATAGTCTTTCAGAAAGATCTAGATGTGGAAATGTTTTCCTCGAGGTATCAATACTCCCGATACACCGTGACCCACCAGAATCAATGTAAACACAAAATCTCGCAACCACAAGTCGACATCCATCATCTGGGACTATTGTGTGATAAAAATCCAAAATTTAAACAAAATAAGAACATAAGAGGCCCAAAATGCATACCATAAACAATAGGTTTCTCATCCTCTAGATTCTTGTCCAACTCGAAAAACTCTTCTAAAGGATTGTGAGTTGTCTTAGTTGAAGTAAAAGAACCAGCAGCAGCAGCAGCAGTGCTAGTACAATACTCGGATCTCACCATACCAGACAACAACGCCCTTTGAAAAATCCTTGCCACCAACATCTTAATAAACCCTCCAATGAATCTTACATGTAAAAAGCACTAATGATTATTTCATCAAACAATTAAAATGCAACATAAACCCTAAAACTCATTAAGATCCTAATATGTTTTGTATTGAAACATGTATCTTAATTTAACATTAAATTTTGTTTTGCCATAAGTGATAAAAAAACAGATACATTGCCTCCAAAGTCCAGAAGATAACAATATAACTGATACAAGGTACTGATTCGGAACAATCATATCAGAAATATTAATGAAACGAAATTGAGAGCCATGATAAAACCAACATGTACGCCAGATTCAGGATAAAAATGTCTTCCACCTTGCCACAACCTGCTCGAACCTCATATTTTGAAAACTCCAGCAAACAAACAACAATTTGATTCCATCAAGAATGAACTTTAATAAAAGATTATAATTCAATTCAGAGAGAGAGAATGAGAGGGAGAAAGCATGCCCGTTGTACAACTTGCAATTTGATTCCTTAATTTTGTTGGTAATGGTTCCTCAATTTTGATAATTCCCCAATTTAGATGAAATCCAAGAGAAGAATTGAATCTAATGTTTGATGAATAGGTGAGAAGAATTGTTACTCTTTCATTTCGATTCGAGGGGTTGGAGTTATTAGGGATTTAGAGATTTAGGGTTGAAACTTGAAACTTGAAACTTGAAACTTCAGAGTTGAAATGAGAAATTACAGTCTCTAAAGTCATAATTGAATGGTTTTCTTCACTACAGGAGGAGTCAATTTTTTTGAGTAAAAAATAAGAGGGGAAAAGTAAAAAAACGATGGTGGTTCTAAAATAACGACTGTTAATGGAAGTCATATTGATATAAAAGAGTAACCAAGTCGTAAATATACCACCAAAAGTATCATTATTTACAGCTTTTGGCCTAGTAAGAGCTTTGTTATGTATCCGACCCCGTTAAGTTAAAAGAATACAAGACTCACTAAAGAAAACGAATCCCAAGGATCAAAGCATAACGGCCGCCAAACCCGGCCTACCCACATAGGATAACCCCTGCCAGAGGGAGGGTGCACAATCCCAACCTGACAACCACAAACTGGTATCACGCCCCAAAATCCAATCATCGGTAGCTTGACCAATCACTAGATTCGAAGCTGTACAGGTCGGGGAATCAAAAGATTCTGCACCACAAATTGCCAAGCCGCAGACAAATTCTAGCTCGGCTATTCACTTATAGCAATAATCATCAGAGTAAAGAAGGAATAATAGCAATATAGCAGAAACGAAAGACATATACACATATCTGACTGAAATATATACAATGCCCAGGATAAAGTATAATAACATATGCCGAGATCACATACAAGAAAGTCTAAACTAAAGAAGATTTGCAACGACAAAAATAGGCTCCAATCTAGCTCAACCTCGCAGCAATCCAAGCTACTCAACCTCTGAAATGGCTAAAATTGCGAGAGTGAGCAAACCACGGCTCACTAAAACCCAGTAAAGCAAAATAACCTACTAATAAGATAAGTGCTGAAGAAGAGAGAAAAGTGAATGAAATAGAGTAATAGATAAGGAGATATAGAATAATAACTAGATAACTGCAATCCAGGTGATGATGATATGACATGCAAAGATGAGCAGGGATATTTCCATAAATATCCCCTAATGCAGAATAATTTAATGTTTTAAATGTGTTTGCATTTCTATTATAATATTGGTTCATCAACCGCTAACATCTTTATTTAAAAGAGATTTGCTAAGGGGATACACAGGTACGAGTTTTTGTCTAGCTCGACCAAGCTAAGGATATTATCTTACATGATCAGGGTGTTCTGGGCTTTGCGACCAGCGGAGCCTATTGTCCGTACTCTATTTAGTATTCCAAGGAATTGCAACCTCAACGAGGACAAAGTTTGCACCATTCCCACTATGTCTCATACCATCACATACTCTCGAATGGGTGAAAAGGTATAATAGTGCCAGTACTAACTCATATACTATTTTAACCCAATTAAGGACATCCAAGAACCTTTTGAGGGTTAACCGATGCAGAGTTCTTTTGTGTATCCAATCTCAATAAGTTAGAAGGTTTTAAAAGATTTTAAAATGGTGTGACAGATCCCGAAGATCAAAATATAATAGCCGTAAACCCGGCAACAATCATAGGATAGCCACCTGCCTCAGAACATGTCAATAATCCAAAACACAGATGAACTATGACTTTACCATCATAACATCAAAATCTCATCAGTTTCTCAAGACTGGGACCCAGTGTACAAACAAACCATCAAAATAATGCACAAACAGCTTCTAACCAAGCTCAACGACCAACGCAAACAAAAACCAAGTCACAGAAATAACTAATAGGTTTAATAACTGCACAGGAGAATATATATTTGCTAGACAATAGTTAATTCACATACACCTCTCTAACACAGAGTAATCACTCTAAAATAACATTAATCAACTAGTAGAAGGAATTTAGGAATAAAGGGAACTCGCCTGATAATAATGCACGAATTCTGTGGTAACCAATACGGAACTCTGAACCCAGAATCACGATGGGGTAAACGGAACATTGAGTGGGCTAAAACAATCAACCAGGGTAACAAATAAACAATCAATTTGAGAAATCAAACAATAAACTAAACCCTAGAAATCAACCTACGCCAAATTGAACGAAAATGGATAGAAAGGAATAGAAAAATTTTCACCTAGGATAATGGCGAAGATCGCGGTGAAGTTTGGCGAGGAATTTGGAGTGAGGGAACGGATTTGGTAAGAGTTTGGGGAAGAGGGGAGGATTTGAGTTTGTGAAGGATTTATGTTAGATTTTGGGAGAGGAGAGAGAGCGAAAAAAAGTTTTAAAACAACCAAAACCCGTTTTTAGGCTTAAAATGAAAAGCTAAATTTTTTTGTTCACCATAAATATTCGAATATTTTAAAAATTATTTTAATAGTTTTTCCCTGCTAAATATATTCGAGTAAGATAAAAAAATATTCGAATATATTTTCTCTGCCAAAAATATTCGTGCAAGATAAAAAAAATATACAAATATATATTCCCTGCCAAAAATATTCGTGTAAGATAAAAAAATATTCGAACAGAGGGAATCTTTTCTGAACAGTGAATAGAAATTGTAAGAAGGAAAACCCTGAAAACCTAACGGTCAACCCCGGACACCCCGGAATCATACAAAATTACCAACACCACCACACAAACATCAGTACAAACCCAAAAAAAGTTTCCCAGGGTATAAACACCACCTCCACCGCCTCATGGCCACCAAAACGCCTAAACCTCTGAAAAAGAATCTTTGCTCGGAAAACTCCAAAAACCTATCGGCCAATCCAACGGCTCACTTGAACCACACCAAACCACAAACACATTAAACAAACATCACCACAAGCCCATCAAGGGGTTCCCAAGGCCACAACGCCACCTCCTCTTATGAATAACCACCGTACCACCAAAACTACATAAAAGAAATCTAACATTCAAAACCTGCTGAAAGGAATAAATGGATGCATAATGGATGAAAGACCATATGCGGAATATAGCATGATGGAATAATATGCAGATGTGATAAATAAATAAAATACGGTTCATTGCAATCTACCCCCCTAAAAATAAATTTTGCCCCCGAAATTAAACTCATACCTCAGCCTGAGAATAAATACGGATAGTGCCTCCTCAAATCGGCTTCCAATTCCCAGGTAGCCTCCTCTGGTCCATGGTGACTCCACTGGACTTTCGCAAATGGAATAACAGTGTTGCGAAGAACCATTTCCTCGCGATCCAAAATATACTCTAGATGATCGATATAAGAGGCATCAACCTGAACCTCTATCGGTTTCCAATCAATCACGTGAGTAGGATCCCGCTAATACTTCCTCAGCATAAAAACGTGGAAGACGCTGTGAATTCTGCTCAGCTGTGGCAAAAATACTAATCGGTACGCTAAATCCCCAACTCTGTCCAGAATCTCGAACAGACCAATATATCTCGGAGCTAGCTCTCCTTCCATACTGAAACGCATCACGCCCCTTATCGCTGAAACCTTCAGTAAAACATGATCCCAGATCTAAAACTCCAACGGTCTCCTGCGGGTAGCGGCATAATCATCTATCGGCTCTGAGCTGTACGTAGTCGGTCCCTGATACTAGTAACTGCCTCTATGTTCTCCCAAACTAATTCTGGCCCCAGTAAACTCTGCTCAGCAACCTCTGCCCAACACAAAGGTAATTTTCACGGTCTACCATATAAAGCCTCTTACGGTACCATCCCTATGCACGACTGAAAGCTATTATTGTACGTGAACTCAGTCCAAAGAAAATACTTGTCCCAGCTACCCTTAAAGTCCAAAACACAAGCTCGAAGCATATCCTCAAGAATCTTGTTCACTTGCTCTGTTTGACCGTCGGTCTGAGGGTGAAATGTTGTACTGAAATCCAGTCTAGTATCTATAGCTCGCTGAAAACTCGGCCAAAAGTTACTGGTAAACCTGGCATCTCTATCTGACATAATAGGCACTGGAACCCCGTGTAAACGAACAATCTCCCTCACATATATCCTGCTCAACTCGTCAGTAGTCATAGTCGTGCGAACCGGAATGAAATGTGCCGATTTGGTCAATCGGTCAGGAATCACCCAAATGGAATCGTGTTGTTTCTTCATCCGCGGTAAAGCCGATATAAAGTCCATCGTCACATGCTCCCATTTCCACTCAGGAATAGGCAATTGTTCCTCGTACTCTGCCACGGTCTTCGAATAGATCAATATGTCATTGACGAACACAATGAAGAACCGGTCAAGAAAAGGGTTAAAAACACGGCTTATCAAATCCATAAAAGCTGCGGGCGCGTTCGTCAAACTGAACGGTATAACCTGAAACTCATAGTGCCTGTAACGAGCCTAAAAAGCTGTCTTCAAAACCTCACCTGTCCTGATCCTTACCTGATGATATCCCCATCTGGGATCAATCTTCAAAACGAACTGCGCTCCCCGAAGCTGGTCATCGATCCTCGGCAATAGATATTTGTTCTTGATCGTGACTTTATTTAACTCGCGGTAGTCAATACGCAAGCGCATCGAACCATCTTTCTTCTTCACAAAAAAAACAGGTGTTCCTCACGGTGAAGTACTAGGCCGAATGAATCCCTAATCTCTCAACTCATAAATCTAATCCCTCAATTCCTTCAGCTCAACAAGTGCCATACGATACGGGGCCTTCGAAATAGGAGCGGTACCAGGAACAAGATCTATGCCAAAATCAATCGCCCTCATCGGTGGTAATCCAAGAATCTGTCGGAAAACATTAGAATAGTCGTAAGCGGCCGAAATTGGGCAAACATTCACACCCGAGGACTCTAACTCTAGGAAAGCTAACAGGCCCCTCACTGGGAATGCTAAAAGTATCCGTCTTCTCGAAGCAGTCTAATGTAACCTGATGAGTCGACAACAAATCCATACCCAAAATGATGTCAAACTCCTGCATCGGTAGTACAAACAGGTCTGCTGATAGGACGCGACCAAAAATAACTATTGGGCACTCTTAACATATACGTGAGATAGACATCGAAGAATCTAGAGAAGTACCCACAGAAATCTCATCAATCAATAAGGAAGACTCAAATCCAATAATGCAGAGAAATGCAGATGCTATGAATGAATGCGATGCACCCGAATCGAAAAGAACATGAGTGGGCGAATAAGAAATATGGATCGTACCTACCACCACAGGTAGAGTGGTCTGAGCATCTCGCCTCCCAACTACAAACACTCTGCTTTGGCCATGGCCCTACTACTGTCCCGGATGCTACAGTCTCTAAACGCCCGGAGGTCCTAAAACTAACTGTCTTCCCAGAGGACCCTGGAACGGTCTCTGCGGAAAATGTTAAATCTGTTGAGGAGGTCGCGGCTGATAGCCCACGGGACCCTAAAAATGTCTCTCTGGCTTTGGAAATCTTACTGGTTTAAGACAATGTTGTTTGACATTCCCCGTCTCCCAGCATTTTAAACACTGACGTAAAGCAGGCTGTGCTCTCTCAAAATACTGCCCCCATAGCTCTAACTGACGTACCATCAAACCTCTGTCTCTTCAAACTCATGTTATCGTACTTTGTCTGTACTGCCTTACCCTTATCGGGTCTTTGGTCATGTCTCTGCTGGCTCCTCAAGTCCTTAGACTTGCGATCCTCGACGTTGTTTTGTTCTAAAGCCAAAGCTTTAGACAAAACCTCTCTGTAAGTGCTAACACCAGAAGAGATCAAAAATTTCCTGAAGAATGGGCGAAGATCTTTCAAAAACCTCATCTTCTTCTGCTCCTCATCCTGAACGATGAACAGTACATAGCGAGCAAGCTCGTTGAAACGCTGGTCATATCTGGCAACGCCCATATCACCCTATTCAAGTGCATAGAACTCTAAAATGCATGCCTCTTTGTAGCTCTGCGAAAAATGCTGCCTAAAGAATAGGTCCTAGAAAACAGCCCAAGGAATAGGAGTCTCCACAACCGTCCTCTTGGCCATATCCCACCAATGATCTTCATCCCCGTGTAGTAGGTATGCTGTAAGTGTTACCCACTGATTGTCAGGACACTTAATTGCGTCCAAAGTCTTCTTAATAGACTTGAACCACGCCTCAGCCTCAGAAAGAATCAATGTGCCAGAAAATGTTGGATCTTTGTACCTCTGGAGCTGCTCCAAGTAACAGTGCTCTCTAGGTTCCTGGCTCCTGGCCTGCTGAATTGAAGTGGCAAAACTCTCCATAAGCTATCTCATCTCTGCTGAAACACCCGAAGCGGCTACCGCCGTTAAGATGCCTGGCTGCTCTGGAATCACTAGAGTAAATGGGGCACCCATACGAATCGGAACCCCTGGTGCTACTCCCACACAAACCACAGCCTCAGAAACTATCAGCTCTGCCAGAGGGATCGGAACAGACCCCGTATTCCCCTGAATAACCACTGGCTCATTGGCCATTATACCACTGCGCAAACCCCCACGAATACCCCCACGAGTCCTAGCACAACCTCTACCTCTGCCACCACTAGCCATCTGTACGAAGAAAGAAACAGAACTCAAGAATTGATTGGGAAGGATTAGGAACGGAAAGGAATACGATAAAATATGGAGATCCGAAAAGAATCGATCCTAACTCTGTCTAAGGAATAAATCGTCATATGATTTGCAATAACAGAGATACAGATTAACCTTACGCTCTGATACCAAGTCTGTCACGCCCCAAAATCCAATCATTGGTAGCTTGACCAATCACTAGATTCGAAGCTGTGCAGGTCGGGGAATCCAAAGATTCTACCCTATATATAGCCAAGCCATAGAAAAATTCTTGCTCGGCTATTCACTTATAGCAATAATCATCAGAGTAAAGAAGGAAAAATAATAACATAGTAGAAGAGAAAGACATATACACATATCTAACTGAAATATATACAATGTCTAGAATAATATACAACGACATATGTTGAGATCACATACAAGAAAATCTAAACTAAAGAAAATCTGCAGCGGTAAAAATAGGCTCCAATCTGGCTGATCCCTGCATCAATCCTAACTACTCAACCTCTGAAATGGTTAAAATTACGAGAGTCAGCAAGCCACGACTCAGTAAAACCCAACAAAGAAAAATAACCTACTAATAAGATAAATGTTGAAGAAGAGAGAGAAGTGAATGAGATAGAGTAATAGAGATGGAGAAATATAATAATAACTAGATAACTGTAATCCTGGTAAAGAGTTATAAGACATGAGGAATTGAGATAAGAGTTAGAGAAAGGAATAACGATAAAGAAAAGATCAGAGGAATATATGTATGAAGTGATGATGATATAACATGCAAAGATGAGCAGGGATATTTCAATAAATACCCCCTAATGCAGAATGATTTAATGTTTTAAATGAGTTTGCAATCCTATTATAATATTGGTTGATCAACCATCATCATGTTTACTTAAAGTGATTTCTAACGGGATACATAGGCGCAATTTTTTGTCTAGCTCGACAAAGCTAAGGATATTATCTTACTTGATCAGAGTGTTCCGGGTTTTTCGACCCACGGAGCCTATCGTCCGAACTCTATTTAGTATTCCAAGGAATTACAACCTCAACGAGGACAAATTTTAGACCATTCGGACTCTGTCTCATACCATCCCACACTCCCGAATGGGTGAACAGGTATAATAGTGCCAGTGCCAGCTCGCCTACTATTTTAGCCCCATTAAGGGCATCCAAGAACCTTTCGAGAGTTAACCGATGCGGAGTTCTTTTGTTTATCCAATCTCAATAAGTTAGAAGTTTTAAAAGATTTTAAAAAGGTGCGACAGATCCTGAAGATCAAAATATAACAGTTGTAAACCAAGCAATAAACATAAGATAGCCACCTGCCTCAGAATATGGCAATAATCCTAATCACAGATGAACTATGAATTTGCCATCATAACATCCAAATCTCATTAGTCTCTCCAGACTAGGACCCAGTGTACGATCAAACCATCAAAATAATGTACAAACAATTTCTAACCAAGCTCAACGACCAACATAAACAAAAACCAAGTCACAGAAATAACTAATAGGTTTATCAACTACATAGGATAATATATATATATGCTATACTATAGTTAATATGCATACACCTCTCTAACACAGAGTAATCACTCTAAAAAAACACTAATCAACTAGTCGAAGGAATTTAGGAATGAAGGGAACTCGCCTGATAATAATGCACGAAATCCGCGGCAACCAAAACAGAACTTTGAACCCAAAATCATGATGAGGAAAGCGGAACACGGAGCGAGCTAAAACAATCAACTAGGGTAACAAATAAACAATCAATTTGAGAAATCAAATAATAAGCTGAACCCTTGAAATCAACCCATGTCAAATTGAACGAAAATAGATGGAAAGGAATAAAGAATTTCTAACCTAGGATAATGGCAAAGATCGCGGTGATGCTTTGCTAGGAATCTAGAGCGAGGGAACGGATTTGATAAGAGTTTGGGGATGAGGGGAGGATTTGAGTTTGGGAAGGATTTGGGTTAGATTTTGGGAGAGGAGTGAGAGAGAAAAAAAGTTATAAAACACCCAAAACACGTTTTTAGGCTTAAAAGGAAAAACTAATTTTTTTTGTTCGCCATAAATATTCGAATATTTTAAAAATTATTCGAATATTTTTTCCCTGCGAAAAATATTCGAATAAGATAAAAATATATTCGAATATATTTTCTCTGCCAAAAATATTCGAGGAAGATAAAAAAATATTCGAATATATTTTCTCTGCCAAAAATATTCGAGCAAGATAAAAAAATATTCGAACAGAGTGAATAGAAACTGTAAGAAGGAAAACCCTGAAAGCCTAACGACCAACCCCGGACACCCCGGAATCACACCAAACCACCAACACCACAATACAAACACTACTACAAACCCAACAAAGGTTTCCTATGGTATAAACACCACCTCCACTGCCTCGCGGCAACCAAAACACCTAAACCCCCGAAAATGAATTTTTGCTCGGAAAACTCTGAAAACCAATCGGCCAATCCAGCGGCTCACTGGAACCACACCAAACCACAAATACAACAAACAAACATCACCACCAACCCATCTTGGGTTTCCCAAGGCCACAACACCACCTCCTCTTCTGAATAACCACCATACCACCGAAACTACATAAAAGGAATCTTACATACAAAACCTGCCGAAAGAAATAAATTAATGCATAATGGATTAAAGAATATATGCAGAATTTATGCGGAATATAACGTGAAGGAATGATATGCGGATGTGATAAAGAATAGGAATATATACGGAATTGGAATATATGCGAATAAATGAAATAAATAAAATACGGGTCATAACACCTGGCCTGCACACACGTTGGATAACCACCTGCCTCAGAGGATAGGTAACAACCCCACCACAGATTCAAATGGTGAGTAACCCGTCACAATATCCAAACAACATCAGTTTCTACTGACTGAACGCAATATTCAAAGGCAACCCTGATAATACCACACTAATGCAAAACTTGGAGAAACACATCTTATATGCCTAATAATAGGAAACAGTAATATTGAAATCGATAATTGCAGCAGGCGGAACAATATAGTTTAAAACCAATCACAAACACCTCAATGCCAGTATGCACAGCTCTAACTAGCACAGGTTAACTAGTATAGTAATTTAACTGCGAAGAGACACTCGCCTGATAAAGGAATAAGCCACAAGACCGCCAATCCATAATTAGCACCACAGGCACCCACAACAACCCAACACCAACAATCCAATACTAGCAGGAGATCACAACTCCAATCTCAACAAAACCCCCAATCACAAACCCTAAAATGACTCACATAATCAAGGAGGGGAAAAGGAAACACTCACCGAAGGAATTCGCGAAGAATCAACCGCAGAAACCACCAAACACCAAGGAAGGAGGAGATAAAGTGGGGTAGAGGGTATGTGGAGAGTGAGAGAGATAAATGAGAGAGAGAGAAAGAAAAATGAAATGAAAAACTAAAAGGAAGAAAACAACCGCCAGAGTCATTTGAACGACAAGGAGGTCGTTCGAATGGACAAGAAAGTCACCAAAAGGAAACAGAAGTTATTTGAATGGTCACAGTAGTCGTTCGAACCACTTGGAGATCATGGGCTAATATCCAGGAGATACCTCGACTTGTTGGAATGGGACAGGAAGTCGTTCGAACGAACCACCCTCAAAGAATAAAATTCCAGGGGACATGACAACTCGTTCGAACGAATACAAATGTCATTCGAACAACTTTGACAAAACTGGAAAAGGAAAAAACTAGGCCCCACCTGGATCACACCACCAAGGACAAAAACACAGGAACAACAATAACAACCACAACAACAACAACCACACCGTCAAGCCACTATGGGCTTCCCGAGGAAACAACAACAACAGCAAACTCCTCCGCCCAACCACCGAAACCTCCGAAAGCATAAAAAAGGAATCTAACTTCAAAACCCTAATAAGAAAAAAGGGATGAAATAGCAAGATGCATGATATGAATATAGATACGTGTGGTATGATGTATGAATGATAATAATATTAAATAGCCAAATAAAAATAAATAAAAAATAAATAAATAATTAGAAGAAAATTAAAAATCAGAGACACTGCACATTTGATGACTACGATTTATCATTTGTTACAAATAATTTGTCATTTACTAACTAACAATGGTCTATTTGGCTATTTGAACATTTATAATATGTTTATATGATAGTAGACAACAATTATTCTTAAAAAAAACATTTTTCATTTGTTGACTACGATTTGTCATTTGTTACCAATGATTTGTCATTTGTTAACTATCAATAGTCTATTTGGTTCATTAAACTATTGTGTTTGTATGATAGTATACAACATTTGTACTTAAATAAATAATTTGTCATTTCTTGCCTTTGATTTATTATATGTTACCAATGATTTGTCATTTGTTAACTAACAATGGTCTATTTGGAAATTTGAACATTTGTATTGTGTTTGTATGATAGTAGAGAACATTTGTACTTAAAAAAATAATTTTTCATTTGATGACTACGATTTGTCATTTGTTAACTAACAAGAGTCTATTTTGCTTTTAAAAAATTTGTATTATGTTTATATGATAGTAGACAACAATTATTCTTAAAAAAACCATTTTTCATTTGTGGACTATGATTTGTCATTTGTTACCAATGATTTTTCATTTGTTTACTAACAATAGTCTATTTGGTTATTTCAACATTTGTATTGTGTATGTATGATTGTTGACAATATTTATACTTCAAAAAATGATTTGTCATTTGTTGACTATGATTTGAAATTTGCTACCAATGATTGATCATTTGTTAACTAATAATGGTGTATTTAGTTCTTTGAACATTAGTATTATCTTTGTATGATAGTAGACAACATTTGTACCTTAAAAAACAATTAGTCATTTGCTGATTTCGATTTGTCATTTGTTACTAATAATTTGTCATTTATTAACTAACAATGGTTAATTTGGTTCTTTAAATATTTATATTGTGTTTGTATGATATTTGATAACATTTGTACATAAAAAAAATTATTTGTCATTTGAAGACTACGATTTGTCATTCATTACCAATGATTTGTCATTTGTTAACTATAAATGGTCTATTTGGCTTTTTGAATATTTGTATTATGTTAATATGATAGTAGACAACAATTATTATTATTAAAGTCATTTTTTATTTGTTGCTATGATTTATCATTTCTTACCAATGATTTGTCTATTCTTAACTAGAAATGGTCTATTTGGTCATTTGAACATTTAAATTGTGTTTGTATGATAGTAAACAACAATTGTACTTTAAAAATTGAATTGTCATTTGCTGAGAATGATTTGTCATTTGTTAACTATTAATGGTCTATTTGGTTCTTTGAGCATTTATATTTTGTTTGTATGATAGTAAACAACATATGTACTTAAAAAAGTGATTTGTCATTTGCTGACTACGATTTATCATTTGTAACCAATGATTTGACATTAGATAACAATAAACGGTCTATATAGTTCTTTGAATATTTGAATTGTTTTTGTATGATAGTAGACAACAGTTTTACTTAAAAAAATGATTAGTCTTTTGTTGACTATTATTTGTCATTTGTGACCAATTATTTACCATTTGTTAACTAACAATGGCCAATTTGGTTTTTTGAACATTTTATTGTGTTTTCATAATAGTCGACCACATTTGTACTTAAAAAAATGATTTATTATTTGTTGACTATGATTTGTCATTTATTACCAATGATTGGTTATTTGTGAACTAACAATGGTCTATTTGTTTTTTTGAACATTTGTATTGTGTTTGTATGATGATAGTAGATAACATTTGTACTTAAAAAAATAATTTGTCAATTATTGACTACAATTTTCCATTTGTTACCAATGATATGACATTTGTTAACTATCAATGGTTTATTTGGCTTTTCGAACATTATATTGTATTTGCATGATAATAGACAACATTTGTACTTAAAAAAATGATTTGCCATTTATTGCCTATGATTTTTCATTTCTTAACTAACAATGGTCTATCTGGTTCTTTGAACATTTATATTATGTTTGTATGATAGTAGACAACATTTGTACTTAAAAAAATGATTTGTCATTTGATGACTACGATTTGTCATTTGTTACCAATGATTTGACATTTGTTAACTAATAATGGTCAATTTGGTTTTTTGAACATTTGTATTATGTTTATATGATAGTAGACAACAACTTTTCTTAAAATAATCATTTTTCATTTGTTGACTATGATTTGTCATTTGTTACCAATGATTTGTCATTTGTTAACTAATAATTGTCTATTTGGCTATTTGAACATTTGTATTGTGTTTGTATAATAGAAGACAACATTTGTACTTAAAAAAATGATTTGTCATTTGTTGACTATTATTTGTCATTTGTTATCAATAATTTTTAATTTGTTAACTATCAATAGTCTATTTGGTTTTTTGAACATTTGTATTGCATTTGTATGATAGTAGACAACATTTGCTTTTAAAAGAATGATTTATAATTTGTTGACTATGATTTATCATTTGTTCCCAATAATTTGTCATTTGTTATCAAAGAATGGTCTATTTGATTCTTTGAACATTTATTTTGTGTTTGTATGATAGAATATAACATTTGTACATAAAAAAATAATTTTTCATTTGATTACTACGATTTGTTATTTATTACCAATAATTTGTAATTTGATAATTAATAATGAGCTATTGTTTTTTGAACATTTGTATTATGTTTATACGAAATTAGACAATAATTATTATTAATAAAGCCATTTTCCATTTGTTGTTATTATTTGTTATTTGTTAACTAACAATGGTCTATTTGGTTCTTTAAATATTTGCATTGTATTTGTATGATAGTGGACAACATTTGTACTTAAAAAAATGATTTGTTATTTGATTACTACGATTTGTCATTTGGTACCAATGATTTGTCATTTGTTAACTAACAATGGTCTATTTGGTTTTTTGATCATTTGTATTGTGTCTGTATTATTGAAGACAACATTTGTACTTAAAAAAATGATTTGTTATTTTGTCACCCCCCCAAATCCAATAATCAGTATCTAGACCAATATCTATCATATGGGATGTACAGGTCGGGGAATCCAACCGATTCGCCCCCACAAACAACTGAGCCGTAGACAAGTTCAGGCTTAGTCATTAACTATAACAATATCATCAAAGTAATAGGAAAATAAAACAAAAGAAAAAGCTATATATAAATATACCGAAAACGTAAATACAATGTCTCAAATACTATACCGCGTCCAAAGCTGAGAACATACAAGATAATACTAAAACCAACACCGAAATAGCTGCTGTAAGCACCTGGTGTCAACTGCTAAAATCTCAGCAAAACCTTGCAACAACACCACCTCTAAAAGGGGGGAACAAAGCGAGATTGAGCAAAATCACGTCTCACTAATGCCTAACCAGGCAAAACAACATACTAATATAACAGGTGCATAGAAAGAGGAGAGGTGAGTGAGATATAAGATGTTAAAAGGATAGTTAATATATAAGTATAAAATTAAAGAGCAAGGGGAATAGGAAAAGGAATTGGAAAAGGAATAGGCAATGGAATAGGGATAGGAATAGAAGATATGAGGTATAGAGATATCAGAATATGCTGTGATGACGATGAAATACTATTAATGTAATGTCCCATAAAATTATTTTATTTATCTTTATATTCTTCCTTATTCATTCATCTGCATCCATACATTATGCATTCATATCATTTTGCATCCTTATCCCATTCTTGCATCAGGTTATTGCATTCTTCTTTCGGTGGTTTTGGTTTTTGGGCGGAGGAGTTTGTTGCTATTGATGTGGTTGTTCTTATTGTGCTTTGTCCTTGGTGGTGAGATCCCAGGGGATCTCGTGATCTTGGGAAAGCCTTGTGTTTTCCAGTTTTGTCAAAATCGTTCGAACAAATATAAATCTTCGTTCGAACGAGTTGACATGTCCTCCAGAAAATTTACCTTTGAGGGTGGTTCGTTCGAACGACTCCCTATCCCGTTCGAACGAGTTGACCAATCCTCTAGAATTTGGCCCAAGATCTCCTAGTTGTTCGAACAACTTTTGGATCCATTCGAACGATTTTTGTGTCCATTTTGTGAATTCCTAGTTCTTTCAAATTACTTCCTTGTCGTTCGATCGACTTGGCGAGTATTTTCTACTTTTTAGCTTTTATTTTCATTTCTCATCCTCTCACTTTCAATTCTCTCTCCATCACTCTCCACTCACCCTCTTCCTCACTTATCCTTGCTCAATCCTCAGAGTTTGGTGATTGTTATTGGGCAGATTCTTCGCCTTTATCCTTCGGTGAGTGTTTCCCTTCTTTCCTCACTGAGTTGTGATTCGTAATTTTAGGGTTTTGAGTTTCTGGTTTGATTTGGGTTTTCGCGATATGTGGGGTACTTTGATGCAGGTGTTGTTCTGTTGGGTTGGTATGTTTGATGCCGAGGGTTATCTTGTTGTTGGTCGAGTTTGCAGTTGTTGGAGTTCTGAGTTTATCCTGTGGAATTTGAGTTGCTTATCAGGCGAGTATCCCATCATTGTTAAATTACTTTATTGGTTAACCTATGTTTGTTAGAGTGGTACATATTGCCATTGAGGTGTTTGTGACTAGGTTTTGACTGCATTGATTCTCGGTTGTAGTTGTGATTCTAGTGTTGTTATTTTTCTTATCATTAGGTATGTAGGGCGTGTTTCACTTGTCCTTAACGAGGTTACGCTTTGTTGCGGTATTTTCTTTTGGTTTGCCCTTGTTGACTGTATTCCACTCATTTGAGATTGATGTTGTTGGATGTTGTGACTAGTCAATTAGTCACTGTTCATCAGTGTTTAGATGTTGTAAGTGGTAGATTAGTCACTGTTAGCATCTATATTTTAGATTGTTTGCCCTTTTCTAGGCAAGGGTTATCCTGGGCGTAGGCCGCGGGTGCGGCTGTGGTGTTTGATCCTTGGGACCAGGTTTTAGTGTGGGTTCCTTACAATTTAACTTAACAGGATCAGATGTATAAACCAAACTCTACATCGGCTTACCCTCGATAGGTTATTGGGATTCCTATATCGGGTTGAAATAGTAGGGTAATTTTTTGGTGACCGGTTCTTTCACATCTATTACCTATCCGGGAGTATGGGATGGTATGAGACAGTCCTCAGGTATCGGGCTTCATCCTCGGTGTGGTTGAAATCCATTGGAATAAGTGAAATAAAGTTCGGATGTTGGCTCTGTGGGTTGGAAATACCAGAATACTCTTATCAAGATATAATATCCTCTAGACAGGTCGAGCTTGGACAAGAAATCGTACCATTGTATCCAACTTAGATTCTCGTTAAGGTATTATGCATTACTGGTTGATCAGCCCAATGTTTTTAACTATAAGGTCTAGTTATTTAAAACATTAATCATTCAACATTAGAACTTAGTGCATCAACCTGCATTTGGGATAATTATGGAACTATCCTAGTCATCATATCATATCATCATATCATCATCATTATCACATATATTCTTATTCCTATTTCCTCTTCTCATACCTACTCTCTATTCCTCCATCCTTCGCAACTTTATTTTTAATACTTGAGCTGTTAGCATCATTTATCTTATCCATCTCTCTCTTTCTCTGAACCTTTTATATTGGTATGTTGTTTAGCCTTATTTAGCATTAGTGAGCTGTGGTTTTGCTCACTCTCGCTTTGTCCCCCCTTTCAGAGGCAGAGTAGTTACTATTGGATCTAGTTTTGGGTTGTTGCCGATCCGTTCTTGTTGTTGTACTCATGTACAATTCCATCTTTTGGTGCAGTATTGTCTTTTGAAACATTATATTTATGTTTTCAGTTAAAATATTTATATATATCTTTGCTTTTGCTGCATTTCTTTTACTGTGAATGACTGAGCCTGAACTTATCTATGGCTCGGTTGTTTGTGGGGTGAATCGGTTAGATTCCTCGACCTGCACACCCAGTTATCCATGTTTTAATCATTATTCTGATTATAGGATTTTGGGGTGTGATAATTAATGAGATGCGACATGATGATCAAGGATAATCCCATAATTATCCCCAATGATGGATGATATGATATGATAAACTAAAACCCTAATGTAAATGTTTAATAAAGTTATAAAAAATAAGAACTAGACCCTAGAAATTAATATATATTGAACTGATTAGCCGCTAATGCATAATAACCTTAGCGAGATCTCAGTTGGATACAATGGGTACGATCGGGTTACCAGCTTGACCACGCTGAAAGATTTATCACTTGATCAGAGTATTCTAGGATTTGTAGCCCACAGAGCCAACTTCCGAACTTTATTTGACTTATTCCACAGAATTTCAACATCTAGGATAAGACTAGAACCTAAGGAAACTGTCTTATACCAATGATTTGTCATTTGTTAACTAATAATGGTCTATTTAGTTCTTTGAGCATTTGTATTTTATTTGTATTATAGTAGTCAAAATATGTTGTTAAAAAACATTTTGTCATTTGTTGACTATGATTTGTCATTTATTACCAATGATTTTCCATTTGATAACTATTAACGGTCTATTTGGTTCTAAGAACATTTGTATTGTGTTTGTATGATAGTAAACAACATTTGTAGTTGAAAAAATGATTTGTCATTTGCTAACAAGGATTTGTCAAATGTTACCAATGATTTGTCATTTGTTAACTATTAATGGTCATTTTGGTTCATTGAGCATTTGTATAGTTTGAATGATAGTTGACAACATATGTGTAGTATCCCGTAAAACCCTTTTACTTTATTTTCCTGTTCTTCCTTATTCATTCATCAGCATCCATATATTATGCATTCATATCATTTTGCATCCGTATCTCATTCTAGCATCCGGTCATTGTATTCTTCTTTATGTGGTTTTGGTGGTTGGGCGGAGGAGTTTGTTGTTGTTGATGTGGTTGTTCTTATTGTCATTGTAGTCGTTGATATTGTGTTTTATCCTTGTAGGTGAGATCCCAGGGGATCTCGTGATCCCAAGGGAAACCTTGTGTTTTTCCAGTCTTAAAATTGTTCGAACGAGTTGACATGTCCTCCAGAAAATTCATCTTTGAAGGTGGTTCGTTCGAATGACTCCATGTCCCGTTCGAACGAGTTGACCAATCTTATGGAATTTGGCCCAAGATCTCCTAGTCGCTCGAACGACTTCGGGGTTCATTCGAGCGACTTCTGTGTTCATTCTGTGAATCCCTTATCCATTAAAATAACTTCCATTTCGCTTAAACGACTTGGCGGTGGTTTTCCTCTTTTTTGTTTTTATTTCCATTTATCTTCCTCATTCTCATTCTCTCTCTCTCATTCTTCGCTCACCCTCTCCCTCACTCTATTCTTTCTCAATTCCTTGGAGTTTTGTGGCCGTTGTTGGGTGGATTCTTCCTAAAATCCTACTGTGAGTGTTTACCCTCTTTCCTCACCTAATTGTGATTTGTAATTCTAGGGTTTTGTTTGTGGGTTGATTTGGGGCTTTGAGATTTGTGGTATGCTCGGTTGCAGGTGTTGGGTTGTTGAGTTGGCGTGATTGTTGCTGGCAGTGTTGAGGTTGATTATTCCGATTTTTGTCAAGTTTGCGGTTGCTGGAGTTTCGAGTTTGTCTAACAGAATTTGAGCCGTTTATCAGGCGAGTGACCCTTTATTGCTAAGTTACTTTACTGGTTTACCTGTGTTAGTTAGAGTTGTGCATATTGGCATTGAGGTGTTTGTGATTAGGTTATGACTAAATGAATTCTCAATTGTATTTGCAATTCCAATATTATTATTTTTCTTATCGTTAGGCATGTAGGGCATGTTTCCCTTGTCCTTAACTAGGTCGTGCATTGTGTGGCATTTTCTTTTGACTTGCCCTTGGTGGTTGTGTTCTAGTCTTTTGAGACTGATGTTATGGGATGTTGTAAGTGGCCAATTAGTTACTGGTCATCTGTTCTTGGATGTTGTGACTGGTAAATTAGACATTGTTAGAATCTGTATTTTGGATTGTTTGCCCTTCTCTAGCTAAGGGTTATCCTGGGCGCAGGCTGTGGATGTGGCCGCGGTGCTTGATCCTTGGGATCTGGTTTCAGTGTAGGTTTCTTATAATTTTACTTAATGGGATCAGATATATAAACCAATCTCTACATCGGCTAACCCTCGAAAGGTTATCAGGATTCCTATATCGGGCTGAAATAGTAAGGTGATTCATTGGTGATAGGAACTATCACATCTATTACCCATCCGAGAGTGTGGGATAGTGTGAGACAGTCCTCAAGTATCGGGCTTCATCCTCGGTGAGGTTGAAATTCCTTGGAATAAGTAAAATAAAGTTTGGACGTTGGCTTTGTGGGTTGGAAAGCATGAAGCACTCTGACCAAGTAAAAATATCCTTTAGACTGGTCGAGCTTGGACTGGAAATTGTACCATTGTATCCAACTGAGATTCTCACTAAGGTTTATATGCATTAGTGGTTGATTAGCCCAATGTTTTTAACTATAAAGTCTTGTACCTTAAAACAGTAATCATTCAGCATTAGGACTTAGTACATCATCCAGCATTTGGGATAATTATGGAACTATCCTAGTCATTTTATCATATCATTATCATGTCATCATATCATCATCATTATCACATATATTCTAATTCAAATTTCCTATACTCATACCTATCCGTTTATCTTTTCTCTACTCCTCTATGCTTCGCAGGTTTAATTTATTTACTGTAGTTATTAGTATTAATTATCTCATTCATCTCTCTCTCTCTCTGTACCTGTTATATTAGTATGTTGTTTAGCTTTCCTGGGCATTAGTAAGCCACAGTTTTGCTCACTCTCGCGTTCTCCCCCCTTTCAGAGGCGGAGTAGTAGTTGTTGGCTAAGAGCTCAGCTGTTGGATCTAGTTTTGGGTTGCTGTAGATCCGTTCTTGTTGTTGCACTCAGGTATGATTCTAGCTTTTGTCGCTGTGTCGTATTTTGACACTGTATTTACATTTTCAGTTGTTGGGTATATATATATTGTTTATGTTATTTTTCCTTTTACTCTGATAATATTGCTATAGTCAATGACTGAGCCGGACTTGTCCATGGCACTGTAATATATGGGGGCAAATCGGTTGGATTCCCAGACCTGCACCTCACGAATGACGATAATTGGTCTAGCTACCGATTATAGAATTTTGGGGCGTGACTGATATGGTATCAGAGCTGTAGGTTAATCCTTATCCTTGTTCTAGCAATCATATGACGAGTAATTTTTCTTGGTTGAGTTAGGATCGATTCCTTCCGGTTTTATTTATTTTGTCATCTTTCCTTCTATCCTGAGGTATTCTACTGTTATGTAGATGGCTAGAGGAGGTAGAGGCAGAGCAGAGGTCGTACAGTGGGCCATGGCCATAGAGGGTTACGTAGCGGTACTCTAGCCGATGAGCCAGCTATCAGTAAGTTGAGTTTGGGGTCTGATCCGATTGATAAAGGCATTCCTCCTGTTCCAGTAGTTCCAGAGCAGCCTGCTGTTTTGCCTACCTCTGTTATTCCCGGTAATTCTGCAGAGATGAAGCTGTTCATGGAGAGTTTCACGGCTCAGTTACAGCCGACCAGGAGCCCAGCGATCAGAGATTACAGTTACCTTAAGCAGCTTTTAAAATACAAGCATCCGACTTTTTCTGGTACTACGGTTCCATCTGAGGCTGAGACTTGGTTTAAGTCTATAGAAAAGACTTTGAACGCTATGAAATGTCCCGAGGATCAGCGAGTGACATTGGAGACATATCTTTTGTAGGGCGAGGCAGATTACTGGTGGGATACCGCCAAGAGGACTATAGTAGAGACTCCAGTACCTTGGGTTTCCTTTCAAGAGTATTTTTTTTAGCAGTATTTCTCGCAGAGTTACAAGGACGCTTGTATCTCAGAGTTTTATATGCATGAGCAAGGCGATATGAGTATTGCAGGGTACGATCAGCGATTTAATGAGCTTTCTCGATATGTTCTGTTTATCATTCAGGATGAGGAGCAGCGTAAGATGAAATTTCTAAAGGGTCTTCGTCCGTATTATCGGAAGTTTTTGATCACTCCGGGGGCTAGTTTGTACAGAGAGGATTTGTCGAAAGCGTTGGCTATAGAATAAAACGATGTGGAGGATCGCAAGTCCGAGGACTTGAGGTGCCAAGTAAGACAGAAATAGAGACTTCATAGGAGAAAAGTAGTTCAGGGTCATCATGAGAGCTCGGGTCCAAAGAGGAAGAAGTTGGGAAGTACTGATGGTGCACCAGCTAGATTTATGGGAGGACCGCACTTAGATGTGCCACAGCTTGTTTCTCGTTATTGTTAGAACTGCGGGGTGAAGGGGTATGTTAAGAGGAGTTGTCCAAAAATAGACCGGGGTCGACAGCCATTGCGATAATTTTAGGGTCCTATTGGTTACTAGCCGAGACTACAGCAGACTCAGCAGTTTCAGCTGATTCAGCAGGGACAATTCCAGGGTCCGTAGAGTAGACCGATAATTCCAGGCCTTTACGGTGGATAGAGACCGTAGCAGCCGAGTCAGCAGTAGGACCACGGTCAGGGCCGAGGGAAGGGCAGGATGTACATAGTAGGGAGGCGAGGTGCTCATGCTGCTCGACCTGTTGTGGAAGGTACGCTTCATATTTCTTATTCGCCCGTCCATGTTCTTTTCAATTCCGGTGCATCTCATTCATTCATATCATATGCATTCTTTTGTACTATTGGGTTTGAGACTTCCTTATTGCTTGACGAGGTTTCTGCGGGTACTCCTCTCAATTATTCGATTTCTATCTCCCGCATTGGTAGAGATTGCCCGATAGTCGTGTTTATTCAGCAGACTTGTTGGTGCTTCCGATGCATGAGTTTGATATTATCCTGGGTATGGATTTGTTGTCGGCACACCGAGTTACTTTAGATTGTTTCTGAAGACAGCTACTTCAGTATTCCTGGCGACTTATAATTTTTGTTTGCCAGATCGGAACAGGGGCAATCAGGAGATGGTTTGTTGGCATTCTTGGAGTTAGAATCCACTGGTGTTGACGTTAGTACTATTTCGGTGGTGTATGACTTTTTCGACATATTCCATAAGAATCCCGGTTTATGCCGACGAGAGAGATTGATTTCAGTGTAGATCTTTTACCTGGTACAGCTTCAATTTCTTAGGCTTCGTATCGTATGGAACCTGTTGAGCTGAAAGAGTTATATGATCAGATTTTTGAGTTGATGGAACAAAAGTTCATCAGACTGAGTACTTTACCGTGGGGAGCTCCAGTATTGTTTGCGATGAAGAAGGATGGGTCTATGTGCTTGAGTATTGATTACCGTGAGTTGAACAAAGTCACGATCAAGAACAAATATCTTTTGCTTAGGATCGAGGACTTGTTTGACCAGCTTCGGGGAGCGCTGTTATTTTCAAAGATTGATCTTAGATCAGGTTTCCATCAGCCCAGGATTAAGAAGGAGGATGTTTCGAAGATAGCATTTTGGACTCATTACGGGCATATGAGTTTTAGGTTATTCCGTTTGGTTTGGCAAACGCTCCCGCAGCTTTTATAGATTTAATGAATAGAGATTTTCGTCCTTATCTAGATCAGTTCGATATCGTGTTTGTGGATGGCATTCTTATTTATTCGAAGACCAAGGCCGAACATGAAGAACATTTGAGAGTTGCATTACAGTCTTTGAGGGAAAACACGTTATTTGTAAAATTTGAGAAGTGTAACTTTTGGCAGAAAGAGGTGAAATTCCTAGGGCATGTTATGTCCAAGGATGGAATTGCAGTGGATCCTTCTAAAGTTGAGGCCGTTGCAGATTGGGTTCAGCCGACGAACATTACAGAGATTCGCAGCTTTTTGGGATTAGCCGGTTATTACTACAGATTCATCGAGGGCTTTTCACAGATTGTAGCACCTTTGACTCGCCTGACGCAGATGAATGATAGATTCGTTTGGGATAGTAGATATGATTCATCTTTTGCTAAGTTAAAGAAAAGATTAACTACAACACCTATTCATGCTGTTCCGTCCAGTGGACAGAAGTACATAGTTTACAGCGACGCTTCGCTCAGTAGACTTGGTTGTGTTCTGATACAAGAGGGAAATGCGGTGGCTTATGCTTTGAGACAACTTAAGGTTCATGAGAGAAACTATCCTACTCATAACCTCGAGTTAGCAATTGTGGTTTTTGCATTGAAGATTTGGCATCATTATCTTTAAGGTGAGAGGTTCAAACTGTTTTCTGATCACAATAGTTGTAATACCTTTTCTCGCAGAAAGAGCTGAATATGAGGCAGTGCAAATGGATTGAATTCTTGAAGGATTATGATGTTGACCTGCAGTATCTCCCAGGGAAGCCAAATGTGGTAGCTGACGCTTTGAGCCGTTTGCCTAGGGGATTTCTCGCACGCCTGAAGATTCATGAGTGGTTGATGCTTCGCAATATGGCAGATTCTGAGCTGGGTTTGTGCTCACGGGGTACAGGTAGTTTTGTTGTAAATCTGAAAGTTTAGCCTTCATTGATTTCTTGAATTATTGAGGCGCAGTAGCAGGATGCTAGATTACAGTCATGGGCTTCAGATGGTAGCAGACACGATTGGACAGTTAGCTCAGATAGTAGTATCAGGTACAGGGGAAGATTATGTATGCCATATTCAGATGTATTGAAGCGTACAGTTTTGAGTGAAGCTCACGGCTCCAGGTATACTATTCATCCATGCAGTACAAAGATGTGTCTGGAACTGAAGAGGCACTATTGGCAGGACAACATGAATTGAGAGATAGTTGAGTTTTTCTCCAAATGTCTTACATGTTAGCAGGTGATGGCCGAACATAAAAAAACTAGCAGGACAATTTAAATCTTTACCTATTCCAAAGTGGAAATGGGAGCGCGTGACGATGGATTTCATTTTGGATTTACCGCGGACAAAGGGGAACCACAATTCTATTTGGGTAATTATAGACCGATTGACCAAATCTGCGCATTTTATTTTGGTTCCCAAGACTTTGACGGTTGACGAGCTGAGCAGATTATATGTGAGAAAGATAGTGCATTTACACGGGGTTCTGGTGTCTATAGTGTCAGACCGAGATGCCAGATTTACTGGTGACTTTTGGAAGAGTTTCCAGTGAGCCATGCATACTAGATTGGATTTCAGAACAGCGTTTTGCCTGTAAACCGATGCCCAGACGGAGGGAGTTAACTAGATCCTTAAGGATATGCTTAGGGCTTGTGTTTTAGACTTCAAAGGTAGTTGGGACGAGTACTTACCTTGGGCGGAGTTTGCATACAACAATAGCTTTTAGTCGAGCATTTGTAAGGCACCTTATGAGGCTTGTATGGTAGACCTTGCAGATCACCGCTAAGTTGGGCAGTGATTGGTGAGCAGAGTTTACTTGGACCAGACTTGGTTCGTGAGGCCACTGATGCAGTTACCATCATCAGAGATCGGTTACGTACAGCACAGAGTTGGCAGAAGAGTTATGCAGATATTCGTAGGAGATCTTTAGAGTTTGAGATCGGTGATCACGTTTTGCTGAATGTTTCTCCGACGAAGGGCATGATGGGTTTTAGCAAGAAAGGGAAGTTAGCTCTGTGATTTATTGGTCCATTCGAAATTCTTGCTAGAGTTGGGAAGTTAGCTTATCGTTTAGCACTGCCGCAGCAGCTGATTCAAATTCACAACGTATTCTATGTTTCTATGCTGAGGAAGTATGAGCGGGATCCGACTCTCGTGATTGACTGGGAACCGATAAAGCTTCAGGACGATGCCTTATATATAGAACATCCGGTGCGTATTTTGGATTGCCAAGAGAAGATTCTTCGCAGCAAGGTTATTCCTTTCATGAAGGTGCAATGGACTCACCACAATCCTAATGAGGCTACGTGGGAGTTGGAGGCGGATGTGAGAGACCGTGATCCGCACTTGTTCTCAGATTGAGTTATGTCTGAAATTTTGGGGAAATTTTTTCCTTAAGGTGGGTAGAATTTAGTATCCCGCAAAATTCATTTATTTTATTTTCCTGTTCTTCCATATTAATTCATCAGCATCCATACATTATGTATTCATATCATTTTGCATCCTCATCTCATTATAGCATCAAGTCTTTGTATTTTTCTTTCGGTGGTTTTGGTGGTTGGGCGAAGGAGTTTGTTATTGCTGATGTGGCTGCCCTTGTTGTCCTTGTAGTCGTTGATATTGTGTTTTGTCCTTGGTGGTAAGATCCAAGGGGATCTCCTGATCACCGGGGAAACCTTGTGTTTTTCTAGTCTTGTCAAAATCGTTCGAACGAATATAAATCTTCAATCGAACGAGTTGACATGTTCTCTGGAAATTTCATCTTTGAGGGTGGCTCGTTCGAACGAATCCATGTCGCGCTCGAACGAGTTGACCAATCCCCTAGAATTTGGCCCATGATCTCCTAGTCGTTCGAACGACTTCTGGGTCGATTCGAACAACTGCTGTGTTAATTCTGTGAATCTTTTTTCTATTCAAACGACTTTGTGGTTGATTTCCTCTTTTTAGTTTAAATTTTCATTTCTCTTCCTCATTCTCATTCTCTCTCTCACTCTCTACTAATCCTCTCACTCACTCTATTTTTTCTCGATTCCTTGGAGTTTAGCGGTCGTTGTTGGGCAGATTTTTCACCAAATCCTTTGGTGAGTGTTTCCCCTCTTTCGTCACCTAATTGTGATTTATGTTTCTAGGGTTTTGTTTATGGGTTGATTTGGGGTTTCGCGATTTGCGGTGTGCTGGTTGAAGGTGTTGGGTTGTTGAGTTGGCGTGATTGTTGTCGGTAGTATTGAGGTTGATATTTCCAATTTTGGTCGAGTTTGCGGTTGTTGAAGCTCCAAGTTTGTCTAGAAGAATTTGAGCCGTTTATCAGGCGAGTATCCCTTCATTGCCAAATTACTTTACTGGTTGCCTGTGTTAGTTAGAGTTGTGCATATTGGCATTGAGGTGTTTGTGATTAGGTTTTGACTGCATTGATTCTCGGTTGTAGTTGTGATTCCAGTATTATTATTTTTCTTATCGTTAGGCATGTAGGGCATGTTTCCCTAGACCTTAACGAGGTCGTGCATTGTGTGGTATTTTATTTTGGCTTTCCCTTGGTGGTCGTGTTCTAGTCTTTTGAGGCTGATGTTGTTGGATGTTGTGACAGGTCAATTAGCTATTGTTCATCTAAGCTTGGATGTTGTGATAGGTAAATTAGTCACTGCTAGCGTCTATATTTTGGATAGTTTGCCCTTCTCTAGGAAAGGTTTATCCTGGGCGAAGGTTGTGGGTGCGGTTGTGGTGTTTGATCATTGGGATCTGATTTATGTGTGGGTTTCTTATAATTTAACTTAACGGGATCAGATTTATAAACCAAACTCTACATCGGTTAACCCTCGATAGGTTATCAGGATTCCTACATCGGGTTGAAATAGTAGGGTCATTCTTAGGTAATAGGTACCATCACATCTATTACCCATCCGGGGGTGTGGGATAGTGTGAGATAGTCCTTAGGTATTGGGCTTTATCCTCGGTGAAATTGAAATTCCTGGGAATAAGTAAAATAAAGTTTGGACGTTGGCTCCGTGGGTTGAAAAGTCTGGAACACTCTGATCAAGTGATAATATTGTTTAGATTGGTCGAGCCTAGTCTTACCATTGTATCCAACTGAATCGTTAAGGATATTATGCATTAGTGGTTGATCGGCCCAATGTTTTTAACTATAAGGTCTAGTTCCCTAAAATAGTAATCATTTAACATTAGGACTTAGTGCATCATCCAACATTTGGAATAATTATGGAACTATCCTAGTCATTTTATCATATCATTATCATATCATCATATCATCATCATTATCACATATATTCTTATTCCTATTTCCTATTCTCATACCTATTTTCTATTCCTCCATCCTTCGCAGATTTATTTTTATTACTTTAGCTGTTAGCATCATTTACCTCATCCATCTCTCTCTCTCTCTGCACCTGTTATATTAGTATGTTGTTTAGCTTTGCAGGGCATTAGTAAGCTGTGGTTTTGCTCACTCTTACTTTGTCACCCCTTTTAAAGGCGGAGTAGTTTTTGTTGGTTAAGTACTCAGCCGTTAGATCCAATTTTGGGTTGTTGCAGATCCGTTTATGTTGTTATACTCATGTATGATTCCAGCTTTTGTCGTTGTGTAGTATTTTAAGACACTGCATATACGTTTTCAGTTGTTGCGTATATATATCATGCTTCTGCTATTTTTCCTTTTACTTAGATGATATTGTTATAGTCAATGACTGAGTTGGACTTGTCAATGGCTTAGTTGTTTGTGGGGGCGAATCGGTTGGATTCCCTGACCTGCACCTCCCGAATGATAATAATTGGTCTAGCTACCGATTATTGTATTTTGGGGAGTGACAATATGTACTTAAAAAGTTGATTTATCATTTCTTGACTACGATTTGTTATTTGTTACCAATTACTTGTCATTTGTTAACTATCAATGCTTTAATTGGTTTTTTGAACATTTGTATTGAGTTTGTATGAAAGTAGACATCATTTGTACTTAAAAAAATGAGTTGTCATTTGATGACTGCGATTTGTCATTTGATAATTAACAATGGTCTATTTGATTCTTTGAACATTTGTATTGTGCTTGTATGATAGTAGACAACATTTGTACTTAAAATAATTATTTGTCATTTAATTACTAAAATTTGTCATTTATTACCAATAATTTTTCATTTGTTAATTAACAATAGGCTATGGTTTTTAGAACATTTGTATTAGGTTTATATAATGGTAGACAACAATTATTATTAATAAAGCCATTTTTCATTTGTTGCTATGATTTGTCATTTTTTACCAATGATTTGTCATTTGTTAACTTATCATGGTCTATTTGGTTCTTTGAACATTTGTAGTACGTTTGTAGAATAGTCGACTATATTTGAACTCAAAAAAACGATTTGTCATTTGTTGACTATGATTTGCCATTTGTTACCAATGATTGGTCATTTGTTAGCTAACAACGGTCTATTTTGTTCTTTGAACATTTGTATTGTGTTTGTATGATAGTAAACAATATTTGTACTTAAAAAATTGATTTGTCATTTATTGACACGATTTGTCATTTGTTAACTATCAATGGTCAATTTGGTTTTTTGAACATTTGTATTATGTTTGTATGATTGTTGACAACATTTGTACTTAAAAAAATTATTTGTCATTTAATTACTGCGATTTGTCATTTATTACCAATAATTTGTCATTTGCTAACTAATAATGGTCAATTATATTTTTTGAACATTTCTATTATGTTAATATGATAGTAGACAACAATTATTTTTAAAAAAACTATTTTTCATTTGTTGACTATAATTTGTCATTTGCTACCAATGATTTGTCATTTGTTAACTAATAATGGTCGATTTGGTTATTTGAACATTTGTATTGTGTTTATATGGTAGTAGACAATATTTGTACTTAAATAAACAATTTTTCATTTGTTGACTATGATTTGTCATTTGTTATCTATAATTTTTCATTTGTTAACAATCAATAGTCTATTTAGTTCTTTGAACATTTGTATTGTGTTTGTATAATAGTAGATAACATTTGTACTTAAAAAAATGATTTGTAATTTGTTGACTACGATTAGCAATTTGTAACAATAATTTGTCATTTGTTAACTAACAATGGTCTATTTGATTCTTTGAACATTTGTATTATGCTTGTATGATACTAAACATCATTTGCACTTAAAAAAAGTTATTTGTCATTTGATTACTACAATTTGTCATTTGTTACCAATGATCTGTCATTTGTCAATTAAGAATGGACTATTATTTTTAGAATATTTGTATTATGTTTAAATGATGGTAGACAATAATTACTATTAATAAAGTCATTTTTCATTTGTTGCTATGATTTGTCATTTGTTACCAATGATTTCTCATTTATTAACTAACAATGGTCTATTTGGTTATTTCAACATTTGTATCGTGTTTGTATGCTTAACCCATTTTAAAATATTTGGGTTTATTGGCGTAAAGGGATATTTACTCCCACTATCTTGGCAAGCTGTAAACAGCATATTATTGTGTTGGTTGAGAATGTGATTGTTTGCTTTGTACATGCAGATTGCTTATACATTCGTAGAAGGGATCTCTTGAAGGATCTTTCGGTGTTTGGTACCTCTAACTTACCGTGGCTGGTGGTAGGTGACTTTAACGTTGTTCTCAGAGGTGAAGAAAAAAGAGGTAGAAGGGGTGTGAGATGGAATGCCTCAGCTGAATTCGAAGACTTTGTGGACTCTTCTTGCTTACTGGAAGTTTATTTTTCTGGATCTGATTTTACTTGGTGTAATGGGAAAATGGGGAATAAGAGAATTCTTTGCAAGATGGATAGAATGTTGTGCAATCAAGCTTTGTCTAATCTCTTCTCGGTCTGGAAATACAAGGTGTTGGCTAGAAGTAACTCGGATCATTCTCCGTTGGTTGGATGGAATTTGGGGATTGCTAAACAAACCAATATTCCTTTCAGATTCTGTAATATGTGGACTGCACACGACTCTTTTCTTTAGGTGGTTAAAGACAATTGGGATCAGACTTTAGAGGGAGATCCCCTTTATCAAATCAGTTGTAAATTGAGAAGATTGAAAAGCAAGCTTAAGGAATGGAATAAACTGGATTTTGGAAACAGTAAACTTCACATTCAAGAGCTGTCGGATAAAGTAGAAAGGCTTCATCAACAACTTGATAATGAGGTGGAATATGATGCCGCTGCTCGGGAAATGGCTATGACTAACCAATTACTTAATCAAGCACTGCATAATGAGGAAGAACTTTGGCGGCAGAAAGCTAGAATTAACTGACTGAAATCTGGAGACCGTAATACAGCCTATTTTCATGCCCTTGCTCGTATCAAAAAGAACAAAAGCCTTATCCACGATCTTCAAAATGAGGACGGCAGACTTCTTGAAGATCAAGACGAGATCAAAACTCACATTGTCAACTTCTTCACGGAGAAATTTTCTTTTAAAGATCACCCAAAATCAGATCTAGTTTTTAGGCAGATTACCAATGTCATCTCTTCTGAGGATAATGCTTGTCTTATTGATATCCCTGATGGTGATGAAATTAGAAAGACTGTCTTTGATTTGAACCCCAATAGTTCTCCAGGTCCCGACGGTTTTTCTGGGAGATTCTTTCAAGTTTGTTGGGGGATTGTGGGTCTTGATGTGATTAAAGCTATCCGATCTTTCTTTATTGACACCACTTTGCCTAGAGGATTCAACTCTAGCTTCATTATTCTTGTTCTCAAAGTTAAGAATGCCTTTACCTTGCGCCACTTCCGGCCTATTTGTATGGGTAATTTTCTGATCAAAGTTATATCTAAAATTTTAGCCTCCAGGATCTCTGGATTTCAGCCTGGTATCACCTCAAATGAGCAATGTGGATTTATACATGGGAGAAATATACACAGTAATATTGGGCTTGCTTCAGAAATGATCAATGAGCTTCAGAAGAAGAGATTTGGTGGGAATGTGGGAATCAAACTTGACATTGCTCAAGCCTTTGACACACTAAGCTGGGACTTATTATTTCAGGTGTTGAGGAAAATGGGATTCCATCACAAATGCTGCAATTGGATAAGATTGCTCCTACATAGTGGGTTTGTGTCTATTATTGTGAATGGTGGTCCTTGTGGGTTCTTTCAAACCGGTCGGGGTTTAAGACAAAGTGATCCCTTATCTCTTATTCTCTTTTCTATTGCTGAAGAGGTGTTTAGTAAAGGTTTATGGCCCCTTCCCACCTACTCTTTGCTGATGATATTTATATCTTTGCAAATGGTAGAACAATGGCTTGCTTTGTACCAGGAGACTTCTTGGCAGGTCTTCAGCACTGAGAAAAGTAAGCTATACTTGGGAGCTATGACCAATGTTAAGAAGCAAAAAGTTAAAGATATCTTTGGGTTTGACGAAGGCTGTCTACCAGCAACTTATCTCGGCATTCCTTTGGTTCAAGGAAGAGTTACCAAGGAGGTTTTGAGACCTCTTGTGGATAAGATTAAAATAAGAGCTACTGGCTGGGTGGGTAATATTCTTTCCTTACAAGGGAGGGCAGTTCTTAATTAATCAGTGTTGAGTAGCATCTCTATTTTCAGTATGGGTATATACAAGTGACCTGCTTCAGTGATTAAAGAGGGTGAACGGATTCCTTGGAATTTTCTTTTGTCTGGGGAACCTGAATCAAAGAAAGCTTGTGTGGTTGCCTGGGATAAAGTGTGCAAACCTTATAAGGAAGGTAGTATTAATTTAAGAAGATTAAGGAGATAAACCAATCTCTGAAGATGAAACTTGCTTGGAATTTTCTTAACCCAAAAGACGAGTGGGCTGAATTTATGCGAGCCAAGTTTATTACAAAATCTAGAAATTTCTCAACTATCACTAAAGGATCTTCGATTTGGGCGGGTGTTCGAGGAGCTCTTGGGGATGTTTCTGCTCATTCGGGTTGGGTGATTGGAGATGGGGAATGATTTGACCTTTGGCGTGACAATTGGTGCTCTCCTCTCTCCCTAAAAGACATGATAAATGACGATGCTATTCCCTGGACTGATCTGAATGCTAAGGTTAGTTATATTATTTCCGAGGGTAGATTGTCTATTCCTTACAATCTTCAGCTGATTTTTGACAGATTTGGAGTTGATATTCATTCAGTCAAGATTAACCATCATAAACCAGATAAGTGAGTGTGGAAACCAGATCTTATTGGCAAGTTCTCTACCAAACGAGCCTTCGAAACCATCCACAATAAAGGCCAGTAAAACTGGTGGTTCAAGTTCCTCTTTCGAAGTGCTATACACCCTAGGCTATCGATGTGGGGATAGAGGTTGTGTCACAGAAAGCTTCCTACGGATGATAATGTGCAAAAGAAAGGCATTACTCTAGCTTCTCGCTGTTGTCTCTACGCTAACAATTCTGAATCCATTCATCATCTATTTTGGGATTGTTCCTTTAGCAATTGCTTGTGGACTTGGCTTGAAGACCTCTTTCAATTTCAGATTCTGGATAAAAATCTAAAAAGTTTTCCTGAGATTTGAGACTCAATGAGTCCTTACTTTAAAGATCTGCGGTTTGGGGCTATTTGGGGAGGAACCAATCTGATTTGGCTTGCTAGAAATAACAGCATCTTCGAAGAGAAAAGCTTCTCTTTGGATCAAGAAAAGTGGAAGTGGCATAAACAGATTTATGAAATTGCTATGCTTACTCGGGGCTGCATGAATAACAGTCTTGCCGACTTGAGTATTCTCCACAAGATAGGTGTCCCTCTTCATCCTAGAAAATAGCTAAAGGTTGCCTCCTGTTTTTGGGAGCTGCCTAACCACAGTAAGATCAAGATTAACACTGATGGAGCTGCTAGAGGTAATCCTGGAAAGGGCGGCATTGGCTGCATTTTCAGAGACAGCGAAGGTAAGATTCTCGGTTCTTTTGCTCAAGGCTTGGGCTTGGTTTCAAATTACATGGCTGAATGTAAGGTGATTATAAAGGGGGTGGATTGGCGGCTTCAAATGGTAGGCTTATAGCATGGGTGTAATCTGATTTAAAGGCTGCAGTGGAGGCTTTTCACTCGGATAACATTCCTTGGATCTTGGAAGCTGAATGGACTAATGCTAAACGATCTATGCAATAAATTAGAATCTCTACCACATGGAAAGAAACTAATTTTAGTGCCGATGCTCTATCAAAGCGAGGAACCTATCTTCTTGATGGCTTATGCGAGTTTAGTTTGAGTAGACCCGAGTTTCTAAAAAAAATTGAAATACCAATGCAAGAATATTTTCGATTTTGTTGATTGTACTATTGTATATTTATCTTCTTTAGGCTGTTAACCTCTTCTAAGATTCTGGGTTTTTTGCAATAAATAATTCTTACTTAGCAAAAAAAAAAAATTATGTTTGTATGATAATAGACAACATTTGTACTTAAAAAAACGATTTTGTTATTTGCTGAATACGATTTGTCATTTGTTAACTAACAATGGTCTATTTGGTTCTTTGAACATTTGTATTGTGTTTGTATGATAGTAGACAACATTTGAACTTAAAAAAATGATTTGTCATTTGATGTCACACCCCAAAATCCAATAATCGGTAAGCTTGACCAAGTACTAGATTCGAAGCTGTGGAGGTCAGGGAATTCACAGATTCGCCCCTCGAACAACCGATCCATAGATAAGATCAGGCTTAGTCATTCACTTTAAGTAATAATCATCAGAGTAAAAAAATAAAATAACAACCAGGATGCAAATGATATATATACATATCAGGCTAACAGTAACATAATCTTGAATAAAGTATAACAACACATGCTGAGATCACATACAAGAAGTCTAAACTAAAACAGATCAGCAGCGACAACTAAAACAGTCCAAACTAAAATAGATCAGCAGCCTCGTATAAAGAGCATCTGGGACAGTAGTAGAGCCAGGGTCAGGGTCGCGGACAGGGCAGGATCTACGGAGTGGGGATGATAAGAATCCGAAGGTTATGATTTGCCACTGCGGGGATGACCCTGTCCGCAGTGGGAATAAGAAATAAGAAATAATGTAAATTTAGTTACTAGATAGAATCTGAAGATTATGATTAGCCAGAGGAGGTTATTCTCTGTTGTCGTCGATGTAACGATGACTCTTGAGATTCCTCTTAGGCAAATTTCATTGAGGTTGGTTATCACGAATTTTATCTTCGTAGAGGTTGAGAATAAGGCATTTGTCAGTGTGTTGCGACGCCTCAGTGTCGCTGTGGAATATATATATAATTTATTGAGTATGGTATTGCTGGTTAGTTAATAGGGTGCCCAGCTTGTTTCAGGGTACTAGTAACTAGGTTTGGCTATTAGAGGAGATATATGGACGGCTGTGGTTTAGCCGCCATTTTTCTTAGATAATGTAGTTCAAAGACGATAGTTCACACCTTATAGTGCAGCACCTTGGTTAGTTTAGGTTGCTGGACTAGGTTCCAGGGTAGTTTTGGGGCGACATAGCTTCAGTAACACATGGTCTTCGATTCGGAGCTTGCCCTATTGCCTACAATTGTTTTGATTTGTCTTAGGATTAGCCTAGGTGTACTCTGTGTTTTCGAGGCTTGGTCCGTGAGCACTGTCATAGTGATTGGTGGTTGGTTGGAATGTTAGATTCCCTGTGGGAGTATGGACTCTACTGGATTGTTAGTAGTTGGTGGTGAGCAGGCGGCTTGTTCGTGGTTATTTGTCGTGGATGTTGAACTTCTGATATTTTGCCTTAGGATTGCTTGCTTACCGTGTTGTGACCCTTATTGTCCTCATAATTCTTAGAGTAAATATAGCTTACCCGTAAGCCTTATTTCCCTGGGATGAGGATTTTAGGGCTTTGTTCCCATCCATCATCTAGAAGGCAGTGAGACAGCATGGCTCAGTGAGGTACGCGGCTGAGCTTGGTGGTTAATGAAGTTGTACGTAACCCGTGATGTTGGAATCTGCTAGGGTGGACTGTCACATAAGTCTAGGGAAACTATTACCGTCGAGCATCTGTTCACGGAGATTGCCTCCTTGTGCGTAGACAGACCTGGTGGGTTCCTGTACATCCGTGCTGGTGACATATGTACATAATTAGGAGGATTATGATTCGGTTCGGATATTGGGCATTGTTGGCTACTTGTTGGACACTGGTAGGTTACCCCGCGAGTACTACACTGTGTTGACATCTAGAGTACTGCAGTACTTGAAGGTAATAATATTACTTTGAGGAATCTTAGAGACTGATGTTGTTTAGATGTCGTGACGGTTAAGTTGCCATTTCATCTAGGTTATTGGTGGTGCAACTGAATCACAGGAGTACATTTGTGTTTGTTTTGATTGTCACGCTCTCAAACCGGTAGTTATCCTATTGTGTGCTGGCAGCAGTTATATTTTCATCGTTAGAATTTTTGCTCACATCCATATATAATATATTATCTTCTCTTATTATGACCGGATAGGATCCTCTCTGTTCGAATAGGATCCTCTCTATTCGAATAGGAATATCCCTATTCATATAGAGGCGCATATTTTATATATCCTCTCTTTTCCTAACTTTCTCTCTCTTCACAACCAAACTCACTCCCCCTCTCTCCTCTGACCTAAATAATCCTCTCAAATCCTTACTCTATATCTAGGTGTGTTATTCCCGATTCCCTTTCCGTCAATTCCTCTCGATTCGGCATAAGGTTTGATTTCAAAGGTTAGTGATTGTGGGGGGTTGTCTGGGCTCGCATTGTTGGTGATTTGGGGTTTGCGGCATTTGCGATTATCGCAGGTATTGGGTTTGATTGTGGGATGGGATTGTTAGAGGATTTGGATGTTCGGTTGTGGTGTTTGGTTGGGTTGCGTGCGATGTACGTGGCATTGCGATTGAGTTGTCCTGCGAATTGGGCGATCTGTTCTAATTTTGGCTTCAGTGGAAACCCTCGGTTTTAGGTTTTGCGATCGTGGGGTGATTTTAAGGTTAGTGGTTATTGGGTTTTTTTTTATTTACGCAGTTATGATAGTTACAGGTGTTGGGTTGACGGTGGTGGTGTTGTTTGGGTTGTTGCCATGGCTGCGGTGTTCCTGTTGGGTTGTTCCGTGATTCGGGTTGCATGTCTGCGAGATTCTGTCGTTGGAGCTTCGGGTTGCATGCTCAGATGGATTCTGCTGGGGCTTTGCATCGCGTTAAAGACGAGTTTTATCTTCCAGAATAACTAGATAATTATACTGATTCGTGAGTTACTAAAATGCATAGTATGGTATATTATATATGTGACTAGGCTAGTATGTGGGTTAATTGCTAAGGACACTTTACTAGTTATCTGCTTAGCATTATCTTAGACGAGAGTATTTAAGGGTTAGATAAGTTAGTAAAACCCGCAATAATGTGAGCTTAGGTACTAGATAGAATCCGTAGGTTATGATTAGCCAGAGGAGGTTATTCTCTATTATCGTCGATGTGACGATGACTCTTGAGATTCCTCTTAGACCGATTTCATTGAGGGTGGTTATCATGAATCTTTTCTTCATGGAGGCTAAGATCAAGGCATTTCTCAGTGTGTTGTGACACCTCAGTGTCACTATATATATATAAAATATTTAGTGTGGTATTATTGGTTAGTTATTAGGGTGCCCAGCTTGATTCAGGGAACTAGTAACTAGGTTAGGCTATTGGTGGAGATGTATGGACGGTTGTGGTTTTGCCACCATTTCTCTGAGATAGTGTAGTTCAGAGTCTATAGTTATCACCTTATAGTTTAGCACCCTAGTTAGATTAGGTTGCTGAACTTCGTTCTAGGGTAGTCTTGGGGTGACATAGCTTCAGTAAGATATGGTCTTCAATTCAGAGCTCGTACTCTTGCCTGCTATTGTTTTGATTTGTCTTAAGATTTGCCTAGGTGTACTCTAGGTTCTCGAGGCCTAGTCCTTAAGCACTGTCCTAATGATTGATGGTAAGTTGGAATGTCAGATTCCCTGTGGGAGTATGGAATCTCCTGGACTGTTAGTAGTTAGTCGTGAGCAGGAGGCTTGTTCGTGGTGGTTGTTCATGGATGTTGGACTTCTGATAGTTTGCCTTAGGATTTTTTGCTTATCGTGTTGTGACCCTTATTGTCCTCATGATTCTTAGAGCTAATAGAGCTTACTCGTAAGCCTTTCTTCCCAGGGATGAGGCTATTAGGGTTGTGTTCCCTTCTGTCATCTAGGATGCAGCAAGATAGCATGGCTCAATGAGGTACGCGGCTGAGCAAGACATTTTATGAAGTTGCACGTTACCCGTGATGTTGGAATCTGCTAGGGTGGGCTGTCATATTGGTGCAGGAAATCTATCACCGTCGAGCATCTGCTCGCGAAGATTGTTACCTTGGGTGTAGACAGACCTGTTGGGTTCCTAAAGATCCGTACTGGTGACATATGTACATAATTAAGAAGATTGAGATACGGTTCGGCTATTGGGGATTGTTGGCTACTTGTTGGACACTTGTAGGTTACCCCGTAAGTACTGCACTGTGTTGACAGCTAGAGTACTGTAGTACATGATGGTAATCATATTGCTTTGAGGAATTATAGAGACTGATGTCATTTAGATGTCGTGACGGTTATGTTCTTGTATCATCTAGGTTAAGATGGTGCAACTTAGTCACAGGAGGGCATCTGTGTTAGTTTTGGTTGCCATACTCTCAAGCAGGTAGTTATCCTATTGTGTGCTGGCTGTGTTGGCAGTAGTTATGTTTGCGTCTTTAGAATTTTTACATCTATCCATATATAAATTCTCTTATCTTATTGCGACCAGATACATCCGCTGACCAGTATTATATGTGACATGTGTGTGGTAAGGACGGTGGTTTTTTGTGTGTGGTATGGACTGTGGTTCCTTGTATGTGATAGAGGATGAAATTCCTTGGGGTGCTTGTGATGCTCAGTGTAGTTCTCCCCGCCAGGTCAGTTTAGAAAAATTGTACCTGTATCCATAATGGTCCTTTAAGGGAATCCTTCTTTAGCAGTTGTCAGCCTATTTTAGTCATGGCGACTAGCCCTTTAGATTGACATCGCTAAATCATTCTGCATCATAACGCATCACCATCAGCATCATCATCAAGCATATCATCATCATAACATTCCATCATATCATCATTCCATCATATCATCATCATAACATATCATTGCATTAGGATAATTATAGGATTATCCTAGTTCATCAAATTCTTCTCCACTTATTTGAATTCCTTTTCTCCAAATTGATTTGCGGTGTAATTAGATTCATCTAACTTTTGCATACTCCTCTCCTCTCTGCATCAATTCCTCACTCTTTTCTATATGGTTAATTTATTAGGTTAATTAGTCTAGTAGGTTTCTATGAGCTTTAGGCTGGTATTTTGCTGTGGGCGATCTCGCTCAGCTCTTGAAAGCTTCGGGGCTGTGCCTTGTTGATGTTTGGGTAACCCTATTGGATTATTGTGAGCCGAGGGTATTTACCCTCGTGTGTGATTGTATTTTTGACGTAGGTTAGTCGCTGTGGCGCTGAGAGCCACGGTAGTGATTTGAGTTTAGTTAGTAGTCCTTGGGACTGAAGCGTAGTTAAAGTCTTAGCACTCCTTTGCCCGAGATGTGTATGTATAATTATAGTATAGTCACATATAATCATTAGACTAGTTATGTACCTATTAGATACCTATTAGGCATCTCGTTTATATTTAGATATATATATTGTTTATCGTTAGATATTTTAAAATATATCTCATTGGTTAGTATAATCGCTTAGCTATTCTTGGGAGTTAATGAGCTTGTTGTATTCTCACTCTCGCATCCCCCTTTCTGTGACAAGTTGTTTCAGGCTTTAGTTTCTACTATGGCTGTATTTGGGGAGCTAAGCTGGAGGCTCATTTTTTAGTTATTACTGTCGGGCTTGCTATGTAGAGGTTTGTAGAATCTTACGTTTAGATATTGTTATATTTGTCTTCCACTGCTTTTCTTATTCCTTATTACTCTGTTGTAAAACTATTGTGAATGACAGGGCTAGAATTTATCTACGGCTCAGTTGTTTGTGAGGCGATTCTTTTTATTCCCCGACCTGTACATTCTCGAATCTCTGTAATTGGTCTAGCTAGCAATTACAGGATTTTGGGCCGTGACTGACCTGGTATAAGATCTCTAGGTTAACTCTTATCTCGGTGTCTGCTACTCATAGGTTGAGTTATTCTTAGAGCGAGTTACGACGATTCCTCGGTGTCCTATATTTCTTTTCGAATGTTTGGTTAGAGAGTTGATCTCTTGTGACCTTCTGCGTGTAAGCTTCTAGCATAGGTCTTGTGTATAGGCTTTTATTTTAGATTTAGAGGACTCATGATGTTTATCTTGAATTCTTAGAATTGTGTTTGATTGGCTTCTAGTGGTAGTTGTTTCCCTATTTGCTTTGGTGTTGGGTCTCGACTTCAGATTTGTAACTTTATGCTATTTAGACGACGTTATGTTTGCCGTTGTAGTAGTTTCGACCCGTGTTCCATTTTAGTGCTTCCCTTATCGAGTTTCGGGTATTTTCTCTTAATCGAATCCAGATCGATCTGGATATTAGATCTGAATGTTTGGATTGGTTTTCATTATTTAATGAAATGTATCATTTTAACTGATTATTTGCATCTCTTGTGTCACAAACTTAATCTCATAACAGACGTGTTATGAGATTGGGGATTGTTTATACATCAGATTATCGCATGTTGTTCATATAGGGAAAAGGACATCATATTCCACTTTCCCCTTATGTTTTTGGCATTCTTAATCTATTTGTTTTCATAATTAAACTATATATATTTTCATACATATTATATATTAATATATTTTAACCATAATCTATGATAGGTCGTTTTTGCTATAATGTCGTGTAACTGGACGGGGAGTAAGAGGCTTTCTATTTTATCGACCTTGTGTAACTGCTAGTACGATATGGCTACACATTACATTTGAAATATACTATACTATACTTCAGTAGGTATTTAAATTTTGGGACGAAATTCTTCTAAGGAGGGTAGATTGTAATGTCCCAAATTTTTGGGTTATTTATATTATTTATTATTAGGTATTGTTATTATTATTCCTCCACGTTAAGTTTCGCACATATATTTCATTTATATTCCTCATGTACTTTTTCATCTATTATGTATCCATTTATTCCTTTCGTCAGGTTTTGTATGTTAGATTCATTTTATGTAGTTTTGGTGGTACGGTGGTTATTTGGAGGAGGAGGTGACGTTGTATCCTTGGAAACACCTGAATAGGTTTTCAAAGTTTCCCCAGCAATGATTCCTTTACGGGGTTTTAGGCATTTTGGTGGCCCCGAGCCGGTGGAGGTGGTGTTTATAGCTTGGGAAACCTTTGTTGGGTTTGTAGTAGTGTTTGTGTTCGAACAGATCAGTTCTGCTTTCTGGAATCTTCTTTTTCTGAACAGATTAGTTCTGTTCGAACAGGACCTTCTCTGTTCGAGCAAGTTCTTCCTCTATTCGAACAGGACCTTATTTGCTTGAATATGATCTTCCTTGAACAGTTAGATTTTTTCCCTGAGTTGTTCTGTTCGAATAGGACCTTCTCTATTCGAATAGGATTTTCCCTCAGTTTGAACAGGGCCTTCTCTGTTCGAATAAGATTCTTCTTGAGTTGTTGGGTTTCCTCGCTGACCCATTTTATTCAAACAAGACTTCCTCTGCTCAAAGAGGATCCTCTTTGTTCGAATAGAAATATCCCTATTCAAACAGAGGCGCAATTTATATATATCTTCTCTTTTCCTCACTTCCTCTCTCTTCATAACCAAACTCACTCTCTCTCACTCCTCTCCCCTAAATATTCCTCTCACCTCCTTACCCTTGATCCAATCTTCCCCATCGAACTTAAAATCTTCCCCGAGCTTCGCCGCGAACTTCAATCCTATCCTTGGTGAGTTATTCTCGATTCCCTTTCCGTCAATTCCTCTCGATTTGGCGTAGGGTTTGATTTCCAGGGTTTGTGATTGTGGGGGGTTGTTTGGGTTTACATTGTCGGTGATTTGGGGTTTGTGGCATTTGCGATTATCGCAGGTATTGGGTATTATTGTGGGTTGTGATTGTTGGAGGATTTGGGTGTTCGGTGGTGGTGCTTGGTTGGGCTGCGTGCAATGTCTGTGGTGTTGCGATTGAGTTGTCCTTCGAATCGGGTGATCATTCTGATTTCAGTTTCGGTGGAAACGCTCGATTTCAGGGTTTGTGATCATGGGGTGATTTTATGGTTTGTGGTTATTGGGTTTTTGTTTATTTACGGAGTTGTGATGGTTGCAGGTGTTGGGCTGATGGTGGTGGTATTGCTTGGGTTGTTGCGATGGCTGCGGTGTTGCGGTTGGGTTGTTCCGTGATTCGGGTAACATGTCTTCGAGATTCTGCCGTGGGAGCTTCGGGTTGCATGCTCAGATTAATTTTGCTGGAGCTTTGCATCGGGTTAAAGGCGAATTTTATTTTCTAGAATAACTAGATTATTATACTGATTCGTGAGTTACTAAAATGCATAGTTTAGTATATTATATCTGTGACTAGGTTAGTATGTGGGTTAATTGCTTAGGACACTTTACAGGTTATCTGTTTAGCATTATCTTAGACGAGAGTATTTAAGGGTTTGATAAGTTAGTAAAACCCGGAATAATGTGAGCTTAACTACTAGATAGAATCCGTAAGTTATGATTAGCCAGAGGAGGTTATTCTCTGTTATCGCCGATATGACGATGACTCTTGAGATTCCTCTTTGACCGATTTCATTAAGGGTGGTTATCACGAATCTTTTCTTTGTGGAGGCTGAGAACAACGCATTTCTCAGTTTGTTGCGACGCCTCAGTGTAGCTATATATATAATATATTAAGTCTCGAATATATATATAATATATTGAGTATGGTATTGCTGGTTAGTTATTAAGGTACCCAGCTTGTTTCAAGGCACTGGCAGCTAGGTTTGGCTATTAGTGGAGATGTATTAACGGCTGTGGTTTAGCCACCATTTGTTTGAGAGAGTGTAGTTCAGAGACTATAGTTCTCACCATATAGTGTAGCACTTTGGATAGATTATGTTGCTAGACTTGATTCTAGGGTAGTCTTGGGGCGTCTTAGCTTCAGTAAGATATGGTCTTTGATTTGGAGCTCGTCCTCATGCCAACTATTGTTTTGATTTGTCTTAGGATTTGCCATGGTGTACTCTGTATTCTTGAGGCCTGGTCCTTGAGCACTGTCGCAGTGATTGGTGGTTGGTTGGAATGTTAGATTCCCTGTGGGAGTATGGAATCTCCTGAACAGTTAGTAGTTGGTAGTGTGCAGGCGGCATGTTCGTGGACGTTGTAGTTCTGATAGTTTGCCTTAGGATTGTTTGCTTATCGTGTAGTGACCCTTATTGTCCTCATGATTCTTAGAGGAAATAGAGCTTACTCGTAAGCCTTCCTTCCCCGGGATGAGGTTGTTGGGGCTGTGTTCCCTTCCGTCATCTAGGTGGAAGCGAGACAGCATGGCTCAGTGAGGTATACGGTTGAGCCAGGTGGTTTATGAAGATGTATGTCACCCATGATGTTGGAATCTGCTGGGGTGGACTGTCACATTACTGTAGGGAAACTCTCACCGTCGAGCATCTGTTCATGGAGATAATCACCTTAGTTGTAGACAGACCTTGTGGGTTCCTGTACATCCGTGTTGGTAACTTATGTACATAATTATAAGGATTGTGATACGGTTCAGATATTGGGCATTGTTGGCTACTTGTTGGACACATGTAGGTTACCCCTTGAGTACTACACTGTGTTGACATCTTGAGTACTGTAGTACTTGATGGTAATCATATTGCTTTGAGGAATCTTAGAGACTGATGTTGTTTAGATGTCGTGACGGTTAAGTTACTATTTTATCTAGGTTTAGATGTACAACTGAGTCGCAGGAGGGCATCTGTGTTTGTTTTGGTTGCCACGCTCTCAAGGTGGTAGTTATCCTATTGTGTGCTGGCTGTGTTGGCAACAGTTGTGCTTACGTCTTTAGAATTTTTGCAACCATCCATATATAATATATTCTCTTATCTTATTGCGACCATATACATCCCCTGACCCATTTAATTTGTGACATGTGTGTGGTAAGAACAGTGGTTCCTTGTGTGTGATTGAGGATGTGATTCCTTGGGGTGCTCATGGTGCCCAGTGTAGTTCCCCCAGCCTGGTCATCTTAGAAAAATCGTACCTGTATCCATAATGGTCCTTTAAGGTAATCTTTCTTTAGCACTTGTCAGCCTACTTTAATCATGGGGGCTAGCCCTTTGGATTGACATCGCTCAATCATTCTGCATCATAACGCATCATCATCAAGCATATCATTGCATCTTTACATACTTCCAATTCGTAGGTTCTTCTGATAGAAATCTTTAACCCTTTCTGCATTATTTTTTTTATTTTTTTTTGCTTAGTTAGAAAAATTTATTGAAGAGAACAAAAGCCTTACAAAAGGCTAACAACCCTCAAACCAACAAAATGAAAAGGAATGTCAACAGAATCTAAAATATTCCTGCATAGGAACTTCAATTTTCTTGAGAAAAGCCGGTCTTCCCGTTTCAGTCTCACACACGCTTTCTTGAAGAAGAGCTCCTTAAATTGAGAGAGCATCCACACTGAAATTAGCCTCATGCCAGTTTGCTGAAAATCTAATATGCCTCATATTTCTCCTAGCATTTTCCCAAGCCGCTTCTAGGATCCAAGGAATGTTGTTTGTTTTGAAGGCTTCCACCACCGTCGTGGATTCCGATTCAATCCAAGCAATAAGCCAATCAAAGGAAGCTGTATGTTCCACACCATGAATGATTGCCTCGCATTCAGCCATGAAGTTTGCAACCAACCCAAGGCCTTTAGAGAGGGTACCTAGCACACAACCATTACAATCCCGAAAAATGCAACCAATGCCTCCTTTTCTAGGATTCCCTTTAGTAGCCCCATCAGTATTAATCTTAATCTCGCCTATTCGAGGATGCTCCCAATAACAAGATTTTACCATGGGATGTTTACAAGAGTGGACAGCCACACCAAGACAACGGAGAATGCCCAAGTCAGACAGACTATTGTGCATGAGGCTTGTAGACAGCATAGCAGTTTCATGAATCTGATTAATCCATTTACTTTTTTCCTTTGTAAATGATACATTCGGACCTTCGTATAGATAGTTATTATGAACTTTCTAGATCAGGAAGGAGCCACCCCAAACAGCGCCTGTCCATAAGTCTTTCAGGTACGGACTCATCTTATTGCCTACCCGGAGGAAGGAGGGAAGATTTTTGTTCAGATTGCTGAGCAAAAACACTTCAGCCATCCAATTCCATAACCGAATACTAAAAGGACATTCCAAGAATAGGTGTTGTAATGATTCAGAGTTGTTCTTACAAAGACAGCATCTTGAGGCCCGAGCAACGCCTTTGGTTTGGATATTATCATCCGTAAGATTCTTACCGTGGCAAAATCTCCAGCCCCATTTCGCAATACGAGGATGAATAGCCTTGTTAGAGAGAAAAGTAATCCACCACACCGGCTAACCTTTGGTGCGAATAGCCTCGAAGGCTCCATTAACAAAAAACTTTCCCATAAGTTCAAGCTTCCACACCCTCCTATCGGCTTTGTTTTTGTTGAACTTTATAGTATGGATATCCACTTTTAATCGGTGAAAGAGAAGCTGAAGATTGGGAGGAATAACCCATCTACCCTCAACTATAATACTACTCACCTTGGCATGCATGTCATTCCAAGGGATGGAATCATCATTTATCCAATCTTTGAGAGAGACTTGAGAGCACCAGATGTCTCGCCATAGGTCGATGCAAGCTCCATCACAAATCACCCAACCCGAATGTGCACGGACGTCTTTAATAGCCCCTCGAACACCGGCCCAAATCGAAGAACCTTTAGTAGTCCCAGATAAGTTACCCGCTTTAGAGATGAATTTTGCTCGCATAAATTCATCCCACGTATCCTTAAAATTTAGGAAGTTCCATGGGAGTTTCATTATCGGAGATTAGTTAATCTCCTTAAGTCTTCAAAGATTAATACTCCCTTCCTTAATAGGTTTACACACCTTATCCCAAGCTACAACACAAGCTTTTCATGAATCAGGTTCCCCAGACCAAACGAAATTACGAAGTATTCTTTCTCCCTCTTTTATCACAGAAGTTGGCCATTTGTAGATACCGATGCTATAAATCAAAATGCTACTCAACACAGATTGAATTAACACTGCCCTCCCTTGTATAGATAACATGCTACCCGCCTAGCCTGTGGCTCTTCGTTTAATCCTATCCACAAGAGTTCTCTGAAGCATCTGTGTAACTCGCCCTTGAACCAGAGGAATGCCAAGATAAGTTGTCGGCAGACAACCTTCTTCAAAGCCCAGTATCGCTTTAACTCTATGTTTTTTTTTGTTGGTCATTGCTCCCAAGAATAGTTTACTTTATTCAGTGCTGAAAATCTGCCCAGAGGCCTCCTAGTACATCTTTAGCCAATTACTAAGGTGTTTCAACCCCTTAGTTCTTCCGTTCGCAAAGATGAAGATATCATCTGCAAATAGTAGGTGAGATGGAGCCATAACACCCTTGGTAATCACCATAGGGAGCACCTTCTTACTACTCCTCGACTCATAAAGACCTTTACCGAGCACCTCCTCGGCAAGAGCAAATAGAATTGGAGATAAGGAGTCACCTTGACGAAGCCCCCTTCCCGTTTGGAAGAATCCGCAAGGGCCACGATTCACGAGGATAGATACATATCCACTTCTTAGGAGTAATCTTATCCACTTACAATATTTGTGATGGAAACCCATATTGGTATGGACTTGAAGTAAGAAATCCCAGCTTAATGTGTCAAAAGCTTGCGCAATGTCAAGCTTAATCCCCAAATTTCCACCAAATCGCTTCTTTCGAAGCTCGTTGATCATTTCGGAAGTGAGGCCAATATTACTATGAATGTTCCTTCCTTGAATAAACCTACATTTCTAGCGAGAAATAATATTAGGCAGAAGGACAGACAATCTAAATGCCAATATTTTAGAGATAACTTTAACCAAAAAATTGCTCATGCATATTGGACGAAACTGCCGCAACTTAGAAACATTCTTTACTTTAGGAGCAAGAATGATGAAGTTTACCTTGAAACCTCTAGGAAGAGTAGAATCAACATAGAAGGAACGAACAGCTCTCACTGCGTCAATCCCCACAATCCCCCAACAAGCCTGAAAAATGCTGCCAGAAAACCGTCAGGACTTGGTGAACTATCTAGATTCAGCGCATAAACTACCCATTTGATCTCGTCTTCCTCAGGCAATCCAATCAAGATTATGCTATCCACCGTTGTGATGACCTTCATAACCTGATTAAGCACCAAATCAAGTTTAGGATGGGCTTTAAAAGCAAATTTTTCAGAGAAGAAGTCGACTATGTGCTTCTTAATCTCATCTTGGCCCTCAAGAGTTCTGCCATCTTCAGTGAGGATAGAATTGATCAGGCTTTTGTTCCGTTTAATACGCGCAAGGCCGTGGAAGTAAGCAGTGTTCCAGTCCCCCGATTGAAGGCAGTTAACCCGCACTTTTTTCTTCCAAAGATCTTTGTCATTGTTAACAGCTGAAGTCAGTAGTTGGTTAGCTTTAGTAAGGTCCCGAGCAGCATCGTCATTCTCAATCTCAAATTCCAGTTTCAATTGGAGAGCCGCTACTCGAGCAGATAGCTCCAGAATGTGCTATTTTTTATGGCCAAATACCAAAATATTCCACTCCTTTAGCCTACTTTTGAGATGCCGTAGTTTACTACCAATCAGAAATAGAGGATCTCCTACAAGATGTTGATCCCAATTCTCTTTCACCACCTGCAGAAAAGAGTCATGGCAAGTCCACATATTGCAAAAACGAAAAGGAGCATTAGCAGGCTTAGTAATACCTACATTTCAACCAAATAGCGGCAAGTGATCAGAGTTCATTCTAGCCATCACCTTATATTTCCAGCCCGGGAAGAGGTTCGACCAAGCTTGATTACAAAGCATTCTATCAAGTTTGCAAAGGATCCTTTTGATACCCATTTTCCCATTACACCAAGTATACTCCGACCTGGAAGAGTTAGCCTCAAGAAGGCAGGAGTTCTGCACAAAGTCTTAGAACTCCTCAACTGCCCTCCACCTCAGCCCTTTGCCACCTTTCTTTTCTCCAGCCCTGAGCACAATACTGAAGTCCCCAAACATAATCCAAGGAAGATTTGAAGAGCCAATCACCGCTAGGTCTCACCAAAGCTCCCTTCGACGGATATAAGAGCAATCAGCATGGATACATGAGATCATCACATTTTCAAGCAAAACAAAAATATGTTGTCTACAACAAGCTAGAACAGCCGGTTTTGTTAACTTTTTCCTCCACACCACCCAAATATTTTGATAGATAAGACCACTATCAAAGAATAAAACCTCCCTTTCCATCGAAAAAAAAAATTCCCGACGAAGTTTATTCACATCCGGCTTCACTTTGGGTTCCACAATACAAAGCATGTCGGGAAAGTTGTTTATCATCACATCTTTAAGAAGATTAGAGGTGTCCAAGTTAGCGATACCTCTACAATTCCAAAAAAGAATCTTCATCATAACCCTCTCGAGGCTTGCCTCCTTGTTTGCTGCTTAGTAAGTTGAGGGTTACTAGCATTGGATTTATTCCTCCTGATGTTTTTCGGGCTTAATGCATTGTGTCATTCCTCGGCTTCCTGAGTTTGATAGACCACATCTTCCGAGAACCCATTACCAAAGTTGGAACTGAATTCTGAGGCATGACTCTCACTCCCAAACCTTTCCTCATTCCCAACTTCTTCTGTGTTAACCTGAATAGCGTTGTCAGCTTCTTTGACCATATCAGCCCAGGATTTATTGACCATGCTTGCTTCTTTATCCACTTCTTGAGAGTCTACTCCTTGAGAGTGAATCGATCCATCCCAATTCCTAATAGTTTTATCCCACAATTCCACCACACATTTAAAGGTCTTGTGAGGCTGAATTGGTTGAGTAGTGGAAGGCATTTTGTAAATTAACAGCTCCTTTTGTTTATCAACCTTCTTCAGCCCGTCGGCCGCTTCCTCTAACCCCAGTTTATCTTGCTCATTCTTTTCTTGTTTCTTCCTATTTCTTCGCTTCATTTTTGGTTCCTTGTCAGCCTCGTTTTGAAGGACTTTTTCTTGCTCGATTTCTTTACCACATCACTGCATTCGGACACAAGATGACCTAGAACCTTACAATGTGAGCAAATCTTTGGTGTTCGTCCCAGCTGAATCTCTTGACAGAACTTAAATCCCTCCCGTTCCACCATCATTTTTATTGGTACTGGTTCGGAGAAGTCAACATCCACAAGCACCGAGGCATAAAATCCCGTGTTTCGACATAAGGTACTGCTATCAACTTGACCAGGATTTCCCACTATTTTGGCCATTGACATTAGCACATCTTCTTCCCAATATTCAGTTCCCAATCCAGGAAATTTAACCCAAACCATAGCATGGGTATTTTTCTGTTTGTTGATGTCAAAGTCCGGTATCCACATGGTGACTCGAAAAAGTTTCCCTTCAATGTGCAAAGGTCCTCCACCCCAGATTCTTAGTTTATCAGCTTTATTGACGAGTAAAATTGTGAAATAACCTTTTCCTCATGGTATGAATTGACAATTACCTGTGAGATTCCATTTGTTCATTACCTCAGTTCTTGCAATTGTCAACCTCACTTTCATCAAATCAAGTCTGCCAATCAAGCTAAAATTTTAGCGTTCCATCCCTCTAAGAAACCCCACTTCTAGAATTCGTATAGATGGAAAATCTCCTCTCATAGTTGGAATTGGAAAAAGACTAAGATCCATCGATTTAGGTTGAAGTAAATCAACGAATATGGATATCTTAGCCCCATGATTCGGCGCTTTGACCTTAGAAGTCATTTCCATCTCCCATAAATCCATTTGAGAAGAAAATTAGTCGATCATGGAAGAGATGAGGAAGAAAGTAGCAGTAAATTTTTGCCCCAATTATCGCCCCAATCAGCTGACCACCATTCTCGAATTCCCCTTTCTGCATTATGATTAATATACAATCATCTACACTTGGGATAATCATAAGATTATCTCATTCCATCATATCATCATTATAACATATCATTGCATTGGGATAATTATGGGATTATCCTAGTTTATCATATTTTTCCCCTCTTATTTGAATTCCTCTTCTCCTAATTGATTAACGATGTAATTAGATTCATCTTCCTTCTGCATACTTCTCTCCTCTCTGCATCTATTCCTCACTCTTTTGTATATGGTAAATTTATTAGGTTAATTAGTCCGGTAGGTTGCTGTGAGCTTTAGGCTGGTATTTGGCTGTGGGCGATCTCGCTCAGCTTGTAAGCGCTTCGGGGTTAAGCCTGGTTGGGGTTTGGGTAACCCTGTTAGATTATTGTGAGCCGAGGGTGTTTACCCTCGTGTGTGATTGTATTTCTGACGAAGGTTAGTTGCTTGTGGCGCTGAGAGCCACGGTAGTGATTAGAGTGTAGTTAGTAGTCCTTGGGACTGAAGCGTAGTTATAGTCTTAACACTCCTATTAGATACTTATTAGTCACATATATTCATTAGACTAGTTATGCACCTATTAGATACTTATTAGGCATCCTGCTTATATTTAGATATAAATATTGTTTATCGTTAGATATTATTATATCAATCTCATTGGTTAGTAAAATTGTTTAGCTATCTTAGGAGTTAGTGAGCTCGTTGTATTCTCACTCTCGCATCCCCCCTTTAACTCGCAGGTTGCTTCAGGTTTTAGTTGCTACTGTTGTGATATTTAGGGAGCTGAGTTGGAGGCTCATTCTCCAGTTATTACTATCAGGCTTGCTGTGTAGAGGTTTGTAGAATCTTATGTTTAGATATTGTTATCTTAGTCTTCCTGCTGTTTCTATCTTTCCTTATTACTCTGTTATGATACTATTGTAAATGAATAGGCCAAAATTTGTCTACGGCTCAGTTGTTCGTGGGGCGAATCTTTGGATTCCCCGACCAGCACATCCTCGAATCTCTGTAATTGGTCTAGTTACCGATTACTTGATTTTGGCCTGTGATAGACTTGGTATCAGAGCTTTAGTTTAACTCTTATCTCAATGTCTTGCACTCATAGGCAGAGTTATTCTTAGAGCAAGTTTGGACGATTCCTTGGTGTCCTTTGTTTTTTTTTTACTTGTTTGGTTAGAGAGTTGATCTTTTGTGACCTTCTGCGAGTAAGCTTCTTGGATAGGTCTTGTGTGTAGGCTTTTGCTGTAGATTTAGAGGACTCAAGATGTTTATCTTGAATCCTTAGAATGTTGTTTGATTGGCTTCTAGTGGTTGTGGTTTCCCTGTTTTTTTTGGTGTTGAGTTTCGACTTCAGATTTGCAATTTTACACTATTTAGACGACGTTATGTTTGCCGTCGTAGTAGTTTTGACGCGTGTTCCATTTTAATGTTTCCCTTCTCGAGTTTCAGGTATTTGCTCTTTATCGAATCCAAATGGATCTGGATATAGATTTGAACCTTTGGATTTGTTTTCATTATTTATTGAAATGCATCGTTTTAACCGATTATTTGCATCTCCAGTGTCATAGAATTGATCTCATTGTAGACATTTTATAAGACTGGGGATTGTGTATACAACAGATTGTCGCACGTTGTTCATATAGGGAAAGGGACATCATATTCCACTTTCCCTTTATGTTTTTGGCATTCTTAATCTATTTGTTTTCATAATCAACCTATATATATTTTCATACAAATTATATATTAATATATTTTAACCATAATCTATGATAGGTCGCTTTTCCTATAATGTCGTATACCTAGACGGGGAGTTCAGGGGCTTTCTATTTTATCGACCTTGGGTGACCGCTAGTACGATATGGCTGCACATTACATTTGAAATATATTATACTATACTTCTGTAGGTATTTTAAATTGCGGGACAAAATTCTTCTAAGGAGGGTAGATTGTAATGTCCTGGATTTTTGGGTTATTTTTATTATTTATTATTAAGTATTATTATTATTATTCCTCCACGTTAAGTTCCGTACATATATTCCATATATATTCCGCATGTACTTTTTCATCCATTATGCATCCATTTATTCCTTTCGGCAAGTTTTGTATGTTAGATATCTTTTATGTAGTTTTGGTGGCACGGTGGTTATTCAGAGGAAGAGGTGACTTTGTGGCCTTGGGAACACCTAGATGGGTTGGCAGTGATGTTTTTCTGATATGTTTGTGTTTTGGTGTGGTTCCGGTGAGCCGTTGGATTGGCCGATAGGTTTTCAGAGTTTCCCGAGCAAATATTCCTTTACGGGGGTTTAGGCGTTTTGGTGGCCGCGAGGCTGTGGAGGTGGTATTTATACCTTGGAAAATATTTGTTAGGTTTGTAGTGTGTTAGTGGCTTTGTTTGATTATGGGGTGTCCAGGGTTGTCCGGCGTTGACGGTTAAGTTATATGGAATCTTCTTTTTCTGAACAGACCAGTTCTGTTCGAACATGACCTTTTCTGTACGAACAAGATCTTCCTCTATTCGAACATAACCTTATCTATTTGAATATGATCCTCCTTGAACAGTTATATTTTTCCCAGAGTTGCTCTGTTCGAACAAGACCTTCTCAGTTCGAATAGGATTTTCCCTCAGTTCGAACAGCGTTTTATCTGCTCGAATAGGATTATTCTTGAGCTGCTGAGTATCTTCGCTGACCCTTTTTATTCGAACAAGACATCCTTAATTCAAATAAGATCCTCTCTGCTTGAATAGGAATATCCCTATTCAAATAAAGGCGCATTTTATATATATCCTCTCTTTTCCTCATATCTTCTCTCGTCACAACCAAACTCACACTCTCTTTTCCTCTCCCCTAAATATTCCTCTCACCTCCTTACTCTTGATCCAATCTTCCCCATCGCTCTCGGATTCTTTGCCGAGCTTTGCCGTGAACTTCAATCCTATCCTTGGTAAGTTATTCTCGATTCCCTTTCTGTCAATTCCTCTCGATTCGGCGTAGGGTTTGATTTCTAGGGTTTATGATTGTGGGGGGTTGTTTGGGTTCACATTATTTGTGATTTGGGGTTTGTGACGTTTGCGATTAATGCAGGTATTTGGTTTGATTATGGGTTGTGATTGTTGAAGGATTTAGGTGTTCGGTGGTGGTGTTTGGTTGTGTTACGTGCGATGTTTGTGACGTTGCGATTTAGATGTCGTGACGGTTAAGTTATTGTTTCATCTAGGTTTAGATGGCACAAATGAGTCACAGGAGGGCATCTGTGTTAGTTTTGGCTGTCATGCTCACTGGCAGGTGGTTATCCGATTATGCGCTGGCAGTGTTGGCAGCAGTTGTGTTTCAGTCATTAGGATTTTTGCTCACACGCATAAATAATATATTATCTTATCTTATTGCGACCGGATACATCCCCTGACCCGTATTATATGTGGCATGCGTGTGGTAAGAACTTTGGTTTTTTGTGTGTGGCAAGGACTGTGGTTCCTTGTGTGTGGAAAGGATTGTGGTTGCTTGTGGTTGATGGAGGATGTGATTCCTTAGGGTGCTCATCTTGCCCAGTGTAGTCCCCCAACCTGGTCAGCTTAGAAAAATCGCACCTGTATCCATAATGGTCCTTTAAGATAATCCTTCTTTAGCAGTTGTTAGCCAACATTAGTCTTGGGGGCTAGCCCTTTGGGTTGACATCGCAAAATCATTCTGCATCGTAATGCATCATCATCAGCATCCTCATCAAGCATATCATTGCATCTCTGGATACTTCCAATTTGTAGGTTCTTCTGATTGAAATCCATAACCTTTTCTGCATTATGTCTAATATAGAATCTTATGAACTTGGGACAATCATATGATTATCTCATTCCATCATATCATCATCATAACATATCATTGCATTGCGATAATTATGGGATTATCCTAGTTCATCATATTCTTCTCCTCTTATTTTAATTTCTCTTCTCCTAATTGATTTGCGATGTAATTAGATTCATCTACCTTCTGCATACTCCTCTCCTTTCTGAATCTATTCCTCCTTCTGTATCTGGTTAATTTATTAGGTCAATTAGTCTGGAAGGTTGCTGTGAGCCTTTTGCTGGTATTTGGTTGTGTGCGATCTCGCTCAGCTTGTGATAGCTTCGGGGTTGTACCTGGTTGAGGTTTGGGATGCACTGTTAGATTATTGCGAGCCGAGGGTGTTTACCCTCGTGTGTGATTATATTTCTGATGTAGGTTAGTCGCCTGTGGCACTGAGGGCCACGGTAGTGATTAGAGTATAGTTAGTAGTCCTTGGGACTGGAGGAGCGTAGTTATAGTCTTAGCACTCCTTTGCTCGTGATATGTATGTATAATTCTAGTATAATCACATATAATCATTAGACTAGTTATGTACCTATTAAATACCTATTAGGCATCCTGTTTATATTTAGATATATATATATTGTTTATCGTTAGATATAATTATATCCATCTCATTGGTTAGTATAATCGTTTAGCTATTCTTGGTAGTTAGTGAGTTCATTGTTTGCTCACTCTCGCATCCCCATTTTAGTGACAAGTTGTTTTAGGTTTAAGTTACTGCTGTGGAGATCTTTGCGAAGCTGAGCTTAAGGCTCATTCTCCAGTTATTACTGTCGGGCTTGCTGCGTAGAGGTTTGTAGAATCTTACGTTTAGATATTATTATCTTAGTCTTCCGCTATTTCTGTCTTTCCTTATTACTCTGTTGTGATACTATTATGAATGACTAGGCCAGAAGTTGTCTATGGCTCGGTTGTTCATGGGGTAAATCTTTGGATTCCACGACCTGTACATCCTCGAATCTCTATAAATGGTCTAGCTACTGATTACTAGATTTTGGGGCGTGACAAAACTAAGGCAGATCAGCAGCGGCAACTGCTCCAAACACAGTTGAAGCTTTCAGCAACTCAAGCTGCTCAACCTCAGAAAGGGGGGAACAATATGAGAGTGAGCAAAACCACGGCTCACTAAAACCCAACAAAGCTAAATGACATACTGGTTAATAGGTATAAATAAAGAGGATGAAGAGAATAAGATAGAGTAAGTTTAAATTTAATGAATAGAAAAATAAGCAATCATGATCAAGATAATAGAGTTATAAGGACCGAAGAAAAGAATATATAAGTAACCGGAGTTAGGATAAGGAATTTAAGAGATGAAGGAAATTGTGACATTTGGAGATGATGCAATGATATGCTAATGATATGATATGATATGATAAACTGGGATAATCCCACAATTATCCTTAATGCTAACTGATGCAATGATGATCTAAGGTCCCAATGCTGAATGATTTGATGTTTTAAAATGTGTTATAATCCTATTATAATATTGGTTGATAAACCGCAAGCATGTTTGACTTAAAAAGATCTATTAAGGGGATACAATGGGTACGATTTTTATCAAGCTCGACCAAGTTAGTGAGCTAGTGGATACTCACTTGATCAATGTGTTTCAGACTTTTCAACCCAGGGAGCCAACGTCCGAACTGTATTTCATTCCGAGGAATTTCAACTTCATGAGGTTAAGTCTAGCCCCAGATTCATATTGTCTCATACCTTCCCATACTCCCGTATGGGTATATAAGGTATGATAGTGCTCATAGCCAGTTCATCACCTACTATTTTAACCTGATATAAGACTCCTGCGATCCTATCGGTGGTCAACTGATGTAGAGCTTTGTTATGTACCCAATTTCGTTAAGTTAAAAGAGTTTTGCATGATTAAAAAGATGCAATAGATCCTAAGGATCAAAAATACAATAGCCGTGAACCCAGCAAACAAACATAGGATGATCACCTATTTAAGAGCGTGACACACAATCTTAACCCGAACACATGCAGTGACTCAGTCACATAATCTTAACTTAGATGAAACAGCAACATAACCGTCACAATAACTAGTCAACATCAGTCTCTAGAAGATTGAAACGAACAACAAGAAATGTAGCAACTAGAAATACCGCACTAACAACTTCTAACAAAACTCAATGCCAAATGAAAACTATAGTAACCAAGTTACAAAATAACTAACTAAATAGGTTAACCATTTTATAGAGAAATATTTTGATAACAAACCCTAACTAGATCACATGCACCTCTCTACGCAGAGTACTACTCTAATCAACATCAATTAACTAGTAGAGTAATTTAAAAATGAAGGGCAAACTCGCTTGATAATAATCACGAGTTTTGACGAATCTAAAGCCGAAATACAAAACTTATAATTAACGATTCAGGTAACAGAATACAGGATTAGCAACAACAGACTATCACAACAACAATTAAACAAACAAAACCAGGAAACAAATCAATAAGACAAACCCTATAAATCAACCCAAGGCCTAATCGGATGAAAATAATGGGAAAGAAATAGGAATTTACTCACCAAGGATAAGTGTGATAATCACTGCGAGGAATCGGCGAGCGAGGGATCGGATTGGCTACGAATTTGGGAATAGGGATTGATTTGGGAGAGATGGAGAGTGAGAGAAATGGGAGAGAGAGAGGAATGAAATGAAAATAACCCCAAAAGGAACAAAACAACCACAGACTCGTTCGAACGAAGATGAAAGTCGTTCAAACGAAGAAGGATATCAAGGTAAAATTACAGGGAAGTGCCTCAGTCGTTTGAACAAAAAAGGTTTGCGCGAATGGATCCTGAAGTCGCTCGAACGACTTGAAGATCTTGGGTCAAGTTCCTAAAGATGTCAACTCGTTCGAACGAAGATGAATCTCGCTCGAATGACTACTGGAAAATCCTAAAAGATCCCCGAACCACACGAACACCCGAACAAAGATTAATCCGCACCCAACACCACAACAACACCACCAACAAAAATACCAACAACATTAACCAAACCAAGGGTCCCCGAATGAAAAACATAACTACATCCTCCTTAAAACCACCAAACCACCAAAAACGCCAAAAAAGAATCTAACTCCAAACCTGCCCAAAAGAAATCTAACGGATGTAGAAAGGATAGAAAGGAATATGCGGAATGAATGCAGATGCTAAAAAGGATAGAAATATACAGAAGAGGAATAAATTCTAATAAATAATAATAATAAAAAAAATACGGGTCATTATAATCTACCCTCCTAAAAAGAAATTTCGCCCCGAAGTTAAACACACACCTCAGTCCAAGAATAACTGCGGATAATGCACCATCAAATCAACCTCTAACTCCCAGGTAGCCTCCTCAGGTCCATGGTGACTCCACAACACTTTTACAAAAGGGATAACCATGCTACGAAGAATCTTCTCCTAGAAATCGAAAATACACACCGGATGCTCTATATACGAGGCATCGTCCTGAACCTTAATGGGTTCCCAGTCAATCACGTGAACCGGATCCCACTCATACTTCCTCAGCATGGAAACATAGAATACACTGTGAACTCGGTCCAACTGCGGCGGCAATGCTAAGCGATATGCTAACTTTCCAACTCTGGCCAGAATCTCGAATGGACAAATAAATCTCGGAGCTAATTACCCTTTCTTGCTGAAACAAATCACGCCCTTCATCGGAGAAACCTTCAGCAAAACATGATCACCGATCTCAAACTCAAGAGATCTCCTGTGGATGTCGGCATAACTCTTTTGTCGGCTATGTGCTGTACGTAACCGATCCCTGACAATAGTGACTACCTCAGTAGTCTCACAAGCTAAGTCTGGCCCTAGAAAAATCATCTCACCAACCTCTGCCCAACTCAGCGGTGATCTAGACGGTATACCATATAAAGCCTCATAAGGTGCCATCCCGATGCTCGACTGAAAGCTGTTATTGTATGCAAAATCTGCCCAAGGTAAGTACTCGTCCCAGGTACCCTTGAAGTCCAAAACACAAGACCTAAGCATATCCTCACGAATCTGGGTCACTCTCTCTATCTGGCCCTCAGTCTGGTGGTGAAATGTTTTGCTGAAATTTAATCGGGTATCCATAGCTCGGTGGAAACTCTTCCAAAAGTTACCGGCAAATCTGGCATCTCGATCTATCACATATCTGCTCATCTGGTCAACCATCAAAGCCTTGCGAACCATAATAAAATGTGCCAATTTGGTCAATTGGTCTACAATCACCCAATTAAAATCGTGGTTCTTCTTCACCCGCGGTAAACCCGAAATAAAGTCCATCGTCACGTGAAACCATTTCTACTCTAGATTAGGTAAAGGTTTAAGCTGCCCCGCAGGTTTCTAATGCTCGGCTTTCACCTGCTGAGAAGTAAGGCACTTGGAAATAAATTCAGCTATCTCACGCTTTATATTGTCCCACCAATAATGCCTCTTCAGGTCTTGGTACATCTTCGTACTGCCTAGATGAATAGAGTACCTCAAACTGTGAGCCTCGCTCAAAATATAACGCTTCATTACCTCTGAATCTGGCGTGCATAATCTGCCCCTGTACCTGATATTACCATCCGAACTCACTATCTAATCGGGTCTGGTATCATCTGAAGCTCAAGACTATAACTTTACATTTTGTTGTCGAGCCTCTATAATCTGTGAAATCAATGAAGGCTGAACCCTCAGATTTTTATGGAAACTACCCGTACCCCGTGAACACAAACACAGCCTGAAATCTGCCACATCACGGAGCATCAACCACTCACGAATCATCAGATGTACAAGGAATCCCCTAGACTAACGGCTCCAAGCGTCAGCCACCACATTTGCTTTCCCTGGGTGATACTGCAACTCTACGTTATAGTCCCTCAGGAACTCCATACATATGCGCTGTCTCATGTTCAGCTCTTTCTGTGAAAAAAGGTATCTTAAACTCTTATGATCTGAAGAGAACTCGAACCTTTCCCCTCAAAGATTATGACGCAAAATCTTTTACACAAATGCCACAGCTGCCAACTCAAGGTCATGATTAGGATAGTTCCTCTCATGCGCCTTAAGTTGTCTCGAAGCATAAGCCACTACCTTTCCCTCCTACATCAGAATACAACCAAGTCCACAGAGCGAAGCGTTGCTGTAAACCATGTACTTATGCCCACAGGACGGAACAATAAGAATAGGTGTTGTAGTTAATCTTTTCTTCAACTCTGCGAAAGCTGAATCACATTTTCCATCCCAAATGAATCTAACGTCCTTCTGCGTCATGCGAGTCAAAGGAGCTGCAATCCACGAAAAGCCCTCGATGAATCTGCAGTAATAACTAGCCAATCCAAAAAATTTGCGAATCTCTATAACATTAGTCGGCTGAACCCAATCTGCAACGGCCTCAACCTTAGAAGAATTTATTGCAATACCATCCTTGGAGACAATATTCCTTAGGAATTTCACTTCTTTTTGCCAAAAGTCACATTTCTTGAACTTAGCGAACGTGTTCTCCCTCAAGGTCTACAATGCAACTTTCAAGTGCTCCTCGTGCTTAGCATCGGTCTTCGAGTAGATCGATATGTCATCCACGAACACGATGACGAACTGGTCTAGAAAAGGTCGTATAATTCGGTTTATCAATTCCATAAAGGTTGCGGGCGCGTTTGTTAATCCAAACGGCATAACCTGAAAGTCATAGTGTCCATAACGCGTTCTGAATGCTATCTTCGAAATATCTTCCTTTTTGACCCTCAGCTGATGGTAAACTGATCTGAGATCAATCTTCGAAAAGAACTGCGCTCCCTGAAGCTGGTCAAATAAGTCCTCGATCCTAGGTAAATAATATTTGTTCTTGATCGTGGCATTATTTAACTCACGGTAATCAATACATAGACGCATCAACCCGTCCTTTCTTTTCGCAAACAAAACTGGCACTCCCCATGGTGAAGTACTCGGCCGAATGAACTTCTGATCCATCAACTCAGAAATTTGATTATCTAATTCCTTCAGATCAACTTGTGCCATACGATACGGAGCCTTTGAAATCGGAGCATTCTAGGAAATTGATCTATGCTAAAATCAATCTCACTCGCTGGCGGTAAACCAGGAATCTATTGGATAATGTCGGAATAGTTACAAACTACCAGAATCGAGCTAACGTCCATACCGGAAGACTCTTTCTCTATGAAGGCCAATAGGCCATCCCTTGACTGCGCAGGTTTCCAACAAGCAAACACGAACTGCCTCTCCCCAGGAATACTAAAAGTAGGTATCTTCTCAAAATAGTCTAAGATAACCCGATGCGTCGACAACTAGGCCATACCCAGGATGATGTCAAACTCCTGCATCGGTAGTACTAATAAGTCTGCTGATAGGACACGACCACAAACAACTATCGAGCAATCTCTACAAATGCGAGAGATGGACAAAGAAGAATCGCGAGAAGTACCCACAAATTTTTTATTAAGCAATAAAGAAGACTTAAAACCAATAATGCAGAGGAATACATATGCTATGAATGAATGCGATGCACCAGAATCGAAAAGAATATGAGCGTGCGATTAAGAAATATGGATCGTACCTTCCACCACCAGTGGAGTGGTACGAGCACCTCGCCTCCCCACTGGGTACATCCTGCCCTGTCCGCGACCCTGACCCTGGCCCTGCTCCTGTCCTAGATGCTGCGGTCTCAGTACACCCGGATGGCCTGAAAACTAGCAGTCTACTCTGCAGACCCTGGAACTGTCGCTGTGGAAACTACAAAGTCTGCTGTGGTCGTAGCTGCTAGCCAGCTAGACTCTAAAACTATCTCAGTGACGGTTGACCTCTGACTGGTTTAGAACAATGTTGCTTGATGTGCCCTGTATCCCTGCAGTTTCAACACTGAGGCGAAGCAAGCTGTGCTCTCTCAAAATACTATCCGTCCATAACTCTAACTGAAGTACCCACAAACCTCTGCCTCTTCGAACCTAAGCTATCGTACTGAGTCTGAACTGCCTTTCCCTTATCAAGTCTTTGGTCTTGTCTCCACTAGCCCCTCAAGTCCATGGACTTGCCATCCTCGACATTGTTTTGTTCTAAAGCCAAAGCTTTAGACAAAACCTCTCTATATGTACTGGCACCGGAGGTAATCAAGAATCTCCTAAAATATGGGCGAAGACCCTTCAGGACCTTCATCTTCCTCTGGTCTTCATCATTAACAATGAACAAAATACAACGCGAAAGCTCATTAAATCGTTGATCGTACTTAACAATGCTCATATCGCCCTGCTCTAACATATAGAACTCATAAATGTTGGTATCTCTATAACTTTGCAGATAATACTGATCGAAGAAACGATCTTGGAAGGATGCCTAAAGTATCAGAGTCTCCACTATAGTCCTCTTGGCCGTATCCCACTAATGATCTGCCCCACCCTGAAGTTGATACGTCGCAAGCATCACCCGCTGATTGTCAGGACACTTCATCGTGTCCAAAGTCTTTTTAATAGACTTGAACCATGCCTCTGCCTCTGAAGGAGCCAACGTGCCTGAAAAGGTAGGCTGTTTATATCTTTGGAGCTGCTCTAAGTAACTGTGTTCCCTGGTCGCTGGGCTCTTAGCCTGCTAAAAAATGTTGTAAAACCCTCCATGAACTGTTTCATCTCTACTGAAACACCGGAAGCAGCCATAACTGGTAAAATGCCTGCCTGCTCTCGAATAACTGGAGTAGGTGGGGTAGCCTAATGAATCTGAACCCCCAGTACTATTCCCACACCAACCCCAGCCTTTGAAACTATCTGTTCGTTCTGAATGATCAGAATATACCCCAAACTCTCTTGACTAATCGCTGGCTCAACAGCTACAGCACCACTACGTAAACTCTCATGAATACCTCCACAGGTCCTTGTGGGACCTCTACCACTGCTACCTCTAGCCATCTGCACGAATAAAGGAAACACAGCTAAGGAAAGGAGGAATAGAATAGGAACAAGAAAGTAATAAGATAAAATGCATAAAATCCGAAAAGAATCGATCTTAACTCCGTCTAAAAATAATACGTCATATGATTTGTAAGAACAGAGATAGGGATTAACCTACAACTCTGATACCAAGTCTGTCACGCCCCAAAATCCAATAATCGGTTAGTTTGACCAATTACTAGAGTTGAAGCTATGCAGGTCAAGGAATTCATAGATTCGCCCCACAAGCAGCTGATTCATAGATAAGATCAGGCTCAGTCATTTACTTTAAGCAATAATCATCTGAGTAAAGAAAAAAAATAACGGCGCTGAAGCAAATGATAAATATACATATCAGACTAAAAATAGTGAGCAAAATCTTGAATAAAGTATAGCTACACATGCTGAGATCAAATACAAGAAGTCTAAATTATAATAGATCATCAGCAGCAATTGCTCCAAACACAGCTGAAGCTCTCAACAACTAAAGCTACTTAACCTTTGAAAGGGGGGAACAATGATAGAGTGAACATAACTACGGCTCACTGAAACCCAACAAAGCTAAATAACATACTAGTAAACAGGTGTAGATGAAGAGGATAAAGTGAATAATATTGAGTAAGTTTAAAGTAAATGAATAGCAAAATAAGCGATCATGATCCAGGCAATAGAGTAATAAGAATAGAAGAATAGAATATATAAGTAACAAGAGTTAGGATAAATAATTTAAGAGATGAGGGGAATTGTGACATGTAGAGATGATGCAATGATATGCTAATGATATGATATGATAAACTGGGATAATCCCACAATTATCCCTAATGCTGACTGATACAATGATGAACAAAGGTCCTAATATTGAATAATTGGATGTTTTAAAATTTGTTACAATCCTGTTATAATATTTGTTGATCAACCGCTAGCATGTTTGACTTAAAGAGATCTATTAAGGGGATACAATGGGTACGATTTTTGTAAAGCTCGACCAAGCTAGTGGATACTCACTTGATCAAAGTGCTATGGGCTTTTCAACCCACGGAGCCAACGCCCGAGCTGTATTTCATTCCAAGGAATTTCAACCTCACTGAGGATTGGTCTAGCACTGAATTCAAACTTTCTCATACCTTCCCACACTCCCGAATGGGTATATAAGCTATGATATTTTTTACAACCAGATCTTCACCTACTATTTTAGCCTGATGTAGGACTCCTACGATCCTATCGGTGATCAACCGATGTAGAGCTGTATTATGTATCCGATCTCGTTATGTTAAAAGAGTATTATATGATTTAAAAGATGCAACAGATCCCAAAGATCAAAACAAAATAGCCGTATACCCAACAACACACATAGGACGACCACCTGCATGAGAGAGCGGCAAACAATACTGTAATGGATTGAACAGTGACTCAGTTGCACTATCTAAACCTAGATAAAATAGCAACCTAACCGTCACCACAAATAACCAACATTAGTTTCTAGAAGATCGAAACCAACAACAAGAACACAACTACGAGATTACAACACTAACAACTTCTAGCTAAACCAAAAGTCTAATGCAAACTATATACCAAGTTGTAGAATAACTAACATATAGGTTAGCAACTTAAACAAAAAAATATAATATCTGACAATAACTAAATTACATGCACCTCTCTACACAGAGTACTACTCTAATCAGTATCTATTAACTAGTAAAGGAATTTAGAAATGAAGGGGAAACTCACCAGTTAATAATCCTGAGTTCTAACGAAACTAAAACCAGAATTCAAAACCCTAAATCAGCGATTTAGCTAACGGAACACAGGACAAGCTACAATAGACAATCACAACAACAATTAAGCAAACAAAACCAGGATACCAATCAATAAGCAAAACTCTAGAAATAAACCCATGGCCTAATCGGAAGAAAATAACGGAAAGGAAGAGAAAATTACTCACCAAGAATAACGGCGATAATCACTGCGAGGAATCGGCGAATGAGGGAACAGATTGAATTAGAATATGGGGAAGAGGATTGATTTGGGAGAGAGAGTGAGAGAAATGAGAGAGAGAGGAAAGAAATGAAAAATATACCCGAATGGAATATAACAACTGCAGAGTCGTTGGAACGAAGATGAAAGTCGTTCAAACCAAGAAGGATATCAAGGCAAAAGTTCCAGGGAAGAACCTCAGTCGTTCGAACAAAAAAATTTTTGTGCGAATAGACAAAGAAGTCGTGTGAATGGACCCAGAAGTCGTTCAAACAACTTGGAGATCTTGGGCCTAGTTCTAGGAGATGAGTAAACTCGTTCGAACGAAGATGAATCTCGTTCGAACGACTACTGGAAAATCCCAAAATCCACCCAGAACAACGCGCACACCCAAACACAGAATAACCCACACACAGACACAACAACAACACCACCAAAAAATACTACAATAACACTAACCCAACCATGGGTCCCCGAACACAAAGTACAACCACCTCCTCTCAAAAACTATCGAACCACCGAAAGCACATGTCACGCCCCAAGATCCAATAATCGGTAGCTAGACCAATTATAGAGATTTGAGGATGCGCAGGTCAAGGAATCTAACCAATTCGTCCCACAAATAACCGAGCCATAGACAAATTTAGGCTCAGTCATTCACTTAGCAATATATCTGACTATTAAGGAAAAAAGGAACAGTGGGGTGGTGTTTGGATATTTTCGTCAGGTTTGTCATTTCGAGCTTTATATCAGGCGAGTTTTATCTTCCTAAAAGTCTAGATTATTATGTTGATTCATGAGTTATTGTATCGCCTAGTTTATTAGGTTTATACCGTGATTATGTTAGTATATGGTTGATTACTTAGGGCACCTTCGGGTTATTCGTTTAGACTTATAATTATCCTATGTGTTCTCTGTGTTTTCGAGTCTTGGTCCTTGAGTACTGTTGATGTTTTGGCGGTTGTTTGGAATGTTAGATTCCTTATTGGAGTAGGGTATCTCCACGACTGCTTCATTAGCTGTTGGAGTAGGGTATCTGATTATTTGATTATTTCAGTTGGATAGGCAGTTTATCACTACAACAAATAAGGGTATATACGTCACCAAAAAAATGACGTGAAAGAGAAATAACGTCACTTGTGCAAGCGACGTTGACCAAGGCGACTTGGTTGGTACTATGCATTTATGTCACTTTTTTAATGACGTTTTTATGTTGAAAAAGTGATGTTAAAAATGTCTTCATTGTAACCAACCTCTATTCATTTATGTCATTTAAAAGCGACGTAATTGGCATTTTTCACGTCATCTAAGAAATAACGTAATTGAAGAATTCATGTCACGTTAAAAGTGACGTAAGTGAAGAATTGTCGTCATGTAAAAAATGATGTAATTAAAGAATTAAAGTCATGTGGAAAGTGACTTAGATATATAAAACAGAGGAATTTACATCACGGTAAAAGTGATGTCGTTGGTTAGAAAATTTAAAAAAAATTACATTTTTGCCCTGCAGCTTTTGTATCACATGCTATGCACATGAGGCACTTCTACTGCAAGGTAGCCATCTGCGTGCCAATAGAAGACGGCATAGTACTCTATTTCTATCTGTCTGAATTGTTGGTCTAGTCTACTCCTTGGCGCAAAAGACTCCTATCCAATGCACACGTAGCTTGCTTTCCTTTCCACATTCATTCAAGCACCGATAAGGCTTCTTATTTATCTCCAGGTCTAAGAGCTTCATTTAGAGAGACTTTGGCATTAACTTCATTAACAAAAAGGGCAGCATAAGGATTAACAGCAAAGAGACTTTGAACATTAAGCAACTTCAACTTTGAAAGAGAGTAGGCCAAAGACATTGCATTTCACATCAACTTTGTGTAATTATTGTTGTTGATTCATGTTGACCATCAAACAGTTGAACACCATGAAAAACAAGAAAGGCATTTGGTAAGTTAAAGTTGAACAAATAATGGAAGGGAATAAAACTGTAACATGGACAGTATAGTATAGAAGACTCCTTACTCTGTAACGAGACACATGGCTTAATCGAATCAGCCAAACCATTATTTCTAAATTCTTCAAGTTCTTTTGTCATCCATTGGCCTGCCCTAGGGTGGCGTGCGTGACCTCAAGCACTAAGCACATAGGACTGTTTGCACATCCTGAAGACTATTTGATGTATTTGCAAAAGAATCCATGTCGAAAAGGACTTTTTGGGTAGTAGTTATGATAATGTTCAACGGATCCTTAGGGTCATCAGTTAGAAGGAGATCCAGACCTTCTAGATAAATGTGCTCTGTAACAGACCATATAAGGCGAGCACAAATCCTTGGTGTATTCACCTGAAAAGATGTCGAGAAGGACTTTGTGGATATTAGTTATGATAATGTTCAACGGATAATGTTCAATTGGGACAGACAAATAACAACTATCCTAAACCGTCTTGTTACTTCTGATATCAGAACTATAGTAAGAACTTACAAGTTGAACCTAGAGATAATTACAGCTTAGAAAAAGAATCAATAGACACTGTTTTACAGTTACAAAAGCATACGGAAAGACCTTATGCAACAGATAATTTAGATGGAAAAAGGAAATAAAGTTGTAGTTTCTTCCTTAACAGATAATTCATTCCGTCTAAGATATATGAATATCAGCTATTAAATATTATAGATCAACTAATTAGGTGTTCACTAGGCAAGCGAAAATGTATAACTCTGATTTGTTTAGGAAGCTATTTATTCCTTTTCTTACTGTTCTGCCTTTCAGAAATGGATTGTGTTCTGATTGTATGGTTAGTACAGCTGTGCAGGCCAAAGGATCTGCCTCACAAAGGAAAATGCTGTCCTACTCAATATTAGGAAAAAGGGAACATTAACCATTCCCTTGTTGGCATAAGTACATTCGCTAGACATAGATCTGTGAACCTAAGATTCCATGGGTAGCACTCATTATATTTCACAGATAGCTTGTGTGTACCATACCTTGTTTCTTTCAGATATCTGTGATTTCTTGCCTATCAACTCTATGTCAAAAGAGGATCAACCCACAGGGTACCAAATAGCTACATACATTACCATTACCTAGCTCAATAGCTGGATGCCACCTAACTCATATGAAAAACTTCCACTTAATTGGCAATCATGAATTACAAGATCTAGAAGAAATTTATTTTTTTACTTCGTCTGCTTATTTGAGCCTATATTATTAAGCACAAAACTAGAAAGAGACGAGACTAGTTAGGTCGTTTGTAAGAACCCTATGCTTCATTAATTTGGAGGATATTGGTCATCGAATTGGAATAGCAACAACCTACGAATAATGTTTGTAAAGACTTGGGAGGAAAATTGAATTTCTGCAGTTTGGTAGCTCCAAATATTTAATTGAGTTGTACATATATACCTTTGAGAATAACTTTTGTGCATGACTTCTAATCTGCACAGTTGTCTTAGTTCCAATGTGTTCTGCAGAAGGAAAAGAGTATTAATTGTTAATAATAAATGATGAAATAAGATAAAGAAAGAAAGAAAGAACCTTCAATACGTTGCCAAGCACGTCCGTAAAGTTTTAAAGCTTGAAGAAATCTATTATGTTCATCGTCTGCCCATCGTTCACGTTGTTTTGTGTTAGTGAATGGTTTCCTTGCCTAAATTACAAGAAAATAGTTAAAAATAAATATAGTAAAGTTGTAGTTATAGTTGTAGTTATACAGACCTTGGTGTTTAAGCCTTCTGATGAGTAGAGGAAATCCATTTGAGTTTTGAATCACTCCATCGTTGTATATAATGTTTGAACAACTAATTAAACATTTAAATCAGTAGTCAGTAACTAACTTAATGCATCATAAATCTACAAAGAAGAAAAATACATACCTAAAAGAATCGATCATGCTCCAATGTTTTGTTGATCTCCGAAAATATTGATCACTACACTACAACTACAACTACTATGTTGGTTGTTCGAAGATGGAATGTGATTAGAGACTGGGAAGCAATGGTATTAGGCCATGTTATGTTCATGGGATGAAGCTGTATTCAACTTCCACAGAAAAATTCCTTTTTTTTCTGATCAACTCTGATGGATCTGCTTTCAGTAGGTGTTCAATACTTTGGCAGCAGGTTTGCATCATGGGGGAAGTTAAGTGCAATGGTATTTCAGTGCAGATTCTGATCAACTCTGATGGATCTGCTTTCAGTACTGTGGAGCTGGGTTTCAGTCACTCAGGCAGCAGGTTTGCATCATGGGCTGAAGTTGTGCAAAGATTAAAAGAATCTTTCTAGGCCATTGAAGTGTAGATTATAGATATAATCAACATCAAGGTGCTCAGAAGAAATCACTAAAGATACTGTTTCCAGACTAATTAAGGCAAGAAAATAGAGGTTGACCAGATAAAATGTTGTGTACGAGCAGTTAGAAATATATAACTCGTCAAGAGCAAGATATGAGAAATATAAGTTCAGACTTGTAAAGTTTCAGATGGAATATGATATTTCCCACATGGAGGGTCTGAATACAATGATATTGAACTATCCAACAAGTTGTGAAAGACACAAGCTTCATGTTGTACAGTGAGGGCTTGTTCAACAAAATGCTCCAACCTTCTTTCAGGTATCATAACTGTTGGAGGAAGAAATTTCTGCACTTTATCCAGAGGCTTTGACCTTGACTCTGCACTCAAAGAATCTTGACTGGAAAACCCAAGTAATAAACACTATTGAGGAGACAGAATGCATGCAGCGAGTTTGTGCAATCGGCTCTTGTTACTGCAAACAGGCGCAATCTCAGGAAGCTGCCAACAGACGCTGTGACAGACAAGTTCGCTGAGAGGCCCCTCAGATTTGAGGATACTTTCATACGTTTTGAAGCTGGTTCATCATCCTCCACAACTCTCATAAAATGTTCAAACTCAGCCCATATATATCCACAAGGGCTTTGGCTAAAAAGAATAGCGACTTCAATTCAAATACTTCTACCAAATCACAAACTCCAAAAGTTGACAAAGTCCCTGCATAAGAGATAAGAGAAGAATATTAAAGAGCCTCAAAGTTTAAATCAAAACAGCAAAAAAAACAAAGACTACAAGAGACATTTTATCAAAATTGTAAGAAAACATTAAGAAAAATTGTTGTTGAGGTCATAATAGCCACTATACGACAAATCTTAAATCATGAATGAAGCAATGTTTTTTTATAAATGCATAAAAACAAGCTTCTCAGTAATTAAGAACAATTTAGTACTATTAATCCAGTCTCAGATACTTGCCTCCAATCAAGTTTACCACCGGTTTGATGAAGCCTTCATTAAAGAAACACATCTTAAATCAAAGCATCTGCATCCACATACACACAATAGAAGATTCTCTCCAAGGATCATACTGAATTGACCATCTGCTAATTTGCAGTAATATCCTTTGATGTGAGCTGACTCTCTAGAGAGAGATGCAATCACATCACCATCATTTGCTATAGTGAGCACCACATTCCTCATATTCATAAGAGTTATTTGAGAGGCACTTCTTGCTATTATATACAAATTTACTTACTAGGCATTTTACACGGGATCAAAAGATACCATAAATTATTTGTATGGATGTATGTTCCTTTTGACTGTCAACACGTCCTTAAACGCCTGAAAGCCATAGGAGGCACAACCGTCCTTGATAGAGGCACATGCCCGAAAGTAAACCTCCCCACGTTGTCGACCAATAATACCTAAATTTTTAGAGAAACTAATGTTCTTAGTTATTCGAAAAATAAAAGAGAAATACAGTCAATGATACTATATTTTTTTTACCTTTTAAGGGAAAGTTTCACCGGTGGAATCTTGCCTAAAGAACACAAAAAAGAAAATCATAAACCTATACATATAAAAGTGAAATAATAAAGCACTCCAACATTATAAAAAAAAACTAACCTGAAACTGAAAATTGTTCGGTATTGCAATAGTTATTCTCTTCCAAGTATCCAATACCATGAACTTTTATCCTTTTCCCTCCTCCTTTATCCGAGCTTGGGACCGGAAATGAATAGCCATAAGGCTCCATTGGCGGAGTTAAAAAGACTGTACCTACTGCAAAATAAAAATAAATAGTCAAATTAAAACATTAATGTTAGTTTTGTGACTTTCTCAGCATATGCATAGGTATTTAAGCAGATCCACTTATCTATTTTGTCCCTACTTTGAGACTAGTGATTCCTAATGGAAGTACTTGGTCAATTAAGTTTATCAACAAAGAAGTTACTGTAAAATAATCCTTATTTCCGTAATTGGAAATAATATTTGCTATTGAAAGGTGATTATAGATAATATATGTGATTAGAAAGATTACAGATGATTCCACATTTGCTGACCACTAGAGAAGTATTCAATGAGTAAGTTTGATAAACCCCAATGAATTTTAATTTGTGGGGGTTTTGTATTTAATTGTATTTGTGGGTGGTTTTGTATTGAATGTTTTGTGAGGTTTTAGGTATACGGGGAAGCTTGCAATTCACGAGGAGGCGTCTACGAAAGCTGCATTGTATCGAGAAAGATTTTAATTGCTGATTCAGAGGCTTTCTCAGCAATCGAATTTTGCAAAACCTGCTTTTGATCCTAAATTGACGCATTCTGAAAGCGGAAATTGCCAGGTATGGAGTACTTATTTTGGGTACTATTTTATTTTCTTCGTGTTATGGTATTAAAGTAAGTCTTTTTAGTATATCCCGCTATTGCAGTTGTGGAATTGCCTCTTAGTATTTGCCGCAATGTATTGGTGACGAAAGGGGTCTTTGGGGTTTTGCTGTTTATGAAATTGCGTTAGTAATGACTATTAATACTTGATGTTGTAATTACAGATATCACAAATTTAGTCTTTGATTGGGTGTATGGGGACGAAATGGATCATGGGTGTGATATCTCGGTTGGAAGTTGGTCATTTCTACTTGGAAGATCTAACTGCAGCAGTACCAATCAATTTATCGAATGGAATATCCTTTCAAGCAATCTTAATGATTGCCTGCTTTAGTTTACATTTAGGGGAATTTTGTAGGTTGTCAAAATCGTACTTGACTACCAATTTTACTTTACAATATCATTTTTTTTAACACGTAACACAAGATTGATTCAGGTTTCTTCGTGGAGAACACTATAATTGTTGCAGAATACTGTGAAAGCGTTTCCCGGAGGAATTGGGATGCAAGCGGTTGCGCTAAGAGTAGCAGGAGACAAATCGGTGTTTGTTAATGTTAATATGAAGGGGAAAAAAAGGAGATAACAATCCCCTATATGATATTTTCACTTACTCTTTGTTTGCTTCTTGGGAATACTCCCTCAAGTCAAATGTATACATGAAAGGGGCTCTAATTTTCCTACAAATTTTTTTTCCTTCAGCTGGTGTTGAAGGGGAGACTAGAAATATGATATGCTCTATTATGGGGTTCTATGAGGAAGTATAACCAATCAGGTACCTAAGGCTGCCTTTGATTTTCACAAGGTTCAAATCCAAGGACTGCAACCCATTGATTGACAAGATCACTGCAAGAATCCAGAAGTGGACTAATAGATTTCTTTCATTTGCAGGAATATTACAACTTACTAAAACTGTTCTCCTGAGTAGTTACATATATTGGATTATGTTACCTGAAAGCGCTCTTAGGAGAATTGAGAATATTTGTGCTAAGTAATTGTGGCAGGGGAATGATACAGCCAAGAAATCTTCTCCATTATCTTGGAATGAGGTATGTGCTCCTTATAAAGAGGAGGCCCTGGTGTTATATGACTTAAAGTGTGGAACAAGGAAGCTATCACAAAACCAACCTTCAGAGTAGCTTCTAAAGACGAAGGCATATGGGCTAAATGGGTAGAGGCACACTTACTTAAAGGTAGGCGCTTCTGGTCAGTAAAAATTCCTCAAATTGCTCATGGGCTTGGAGGAAAATATTACAGTCTAGAGATGAAGTTTTGGTGTACACCAAACACCTTCTGGGGAATGGGGGGATCCAATTAATCCTGGCATGATTCATGCATCAAGATGAGATATTGCTGAGCAGATTTGAAGCACATTTTAGATATAATTCTTATCTGAATTACAATGTCAAAGTTTCCAGATTTATCTCTAATGGTGCCTAGAGTATTTCCCAACATATTGGAATTTAGGCAGATGCTTGGCAGTGAGATTTGTAATGGCTACCTGTAATCTCACAAACTTCAGAGTAGAAGACAGGGTCATTTGGACTCCAGATAGAAGGGCGTCTACTCTGCTGCATCCACTGTGGAGAAAATGAGAGTTGGTAGGCCTATTATGAAGGTCTATGATCTATGCTAGGATGTTAATGTAAAGCCTAGGCATGGTTTCATACTTTGGAAGGTTAATAGAAAATGCCTTGACCACAGAAGACTTCTTGATACAAAGGAGAATACTTGATGATTCTTTATGCCCCATTCGTAAAGCTAGCTCAGAGAGTATTGACCATCTTCTCAAGGACAGCCTATATGAAAAGTAGCTTTGCCAGTGGATTTTTGATAAATGCTATCAAAGCACTGGTGGCTGGTATGATAAGCAAAATGAGCTAAGTGGTATGGGGAGGAAGAACATCACTTATAAGGTACTTAATTTGCTCAGCCTTTGCAGCCATGGTGTACCACATTTGGAAAATTATTAATGGGATTATTTCAACAATGAGATAGCTCACGTTGAGACCACGTATAAACTCATATGTATGGATGTTAGTAATAAACGTACGCAGACTATTATTAACGCAACTAATAACCCTCAATCAAGACTCTTATGCCACAGATGGAACCTCAATCCCTAATTCGCCACTAAGATACCTGATGATACAGCTGGAAGCCCCTAGACCCTGGTGCAATCAAAGTTAACTGCTATGGCAATGTGTATACATATGGAGGCATTATCAGAGATGGTAAGGGGAGTTGTATATTGTGATATTCAGGTGTGAAGAGTTTCATTAATGCTACTGCACATGAAGCATAGTGCATTCAGAGGGGGTTGGAGTTAAGTTATTCAAAGTAGATTTAAGAAAGTGTGGATAGCTACAATAAACAAGGCAATGCAAACCTATATGACAGATGTTAGAAATGACAACTAGGAGAACTTCACTATGACAACTGTCATTCAACTCACAGCAGCCCTTGAAGTATTTCATATATACAGTGTCATGAGGTAAAAAAGTGTAATAGGGCAGCCATGCTTATATCTTCTTTTTTTGTTAGACCCTGGTAATGTTGTACTTTCTCCTAATGCTTTGAGCATTCAAAAATAAAATTCAGTTCCTAATTTTATCTTCAGTTTCTAATCTCTGACGTGGACGCTTAGTTCGTGTAATTTGAATGTATATTACTACATTACTTTCCTAGGTATTCTCAAAAGCCTTCAATTATCTACTTCTTTTTCTGCTTTAGGATGTGTTTTGTAAGAATGACTTTCATAGTAATTCAAGGGGATTTAAAAAAAAATAATCACATATTAACCAAAAAAATTGGTAATAAGGTTGCAAACTTAACAGAGGAGGTTTATAGGTTTATTTGGATTGCGAATGTTGTAATATACGAACTTATTATTTATAGTGCCGTAGGCACTTTGTCATGCCAAATTGTAGTGCCGAAGGTGCGTCAACGTAATTATCGTGGCGAGCCACGGGTAGTACTAGTATTTATTATCCTGAAGGGATAATAAAGCATGATAATTTGTAAACCATTGAACACTAGGGTACTCAGATTTTCGGGACATCAATTTCAGCATAAATACTGGATCTCTCATCTCTCCATTATCTTTACTGTAAATAAAATCAGGCCAAACACTGAAACACATTTGTATATTTATATATTCAAGATATCCTGCCCTATCCAGAGGTTCAGTTACTTCCCTTTATATATACATTTGTGTGTGTGTTTGTGTGAGATAAGTTTCACAAGGTTGGAGGAACATATGCGATGATTGTTCAAGTTGCATATTATAAAGGAACCGAAAGAATTGAATTGCAGATCAAAACTACCAGCTAGAGTAAGCTCTAAAGAGGTCAAATTTAACCTCATTTTCAGCCCACAATTACCACATAGGTATTAAGAAGAGAATGTCAAGATTTTATCAGCGTAATACCTTACGAAGGAAAACATTGATCCACATTTCAGCAGATGTTTCACCTCCTCCAACTAGACGGGTTGGACTGCAAATGATTCCCAAATGCAAGATTCGTCATTGCAGAATAAAGATTGTAAACATCATTATAAAAAAACTATCACTATACCTTGAATCAAAATCAAATTAAGTTCTTCATTTAATCTGAAATCCAAAAGATGAAAATTGCAGAGAGAATTCAGTACTAATTGAGTATAGAATCCAAATGATGAAGCAGATGTTAGAGAGAAATCAAGTAGATGAAGACTATTTGGTGAATCTCCACAACAATCTCGGTTGTGTTTGTTTCTCGATTGAGTTTCCCACGATTTGGTGAATCTCCACAACAATCTCCACCAAATCCTATCCATCTCCACTCTCCCACGAAAACCTACTTTCGCGCTTCTCACTTCGAGCTTCTCAATCTCTTAATTTGGCGCAAAAAAATTCGAGAATAAATCAAATTGAAATAACGTCGTGATTAAAAAAAACGACTTGACTGAGATGGTAAGGGATTTCACATCGGTAGGGGAACGACGTAATTGAAATAACTCTTATGTCGCGCCCAGAAATGACGCTGATAGTAAGATGAAAAAAAAAATTACGTCACTTTTGGTAAAACTGACGTTAAAAACTATCCATTAATTAATGTATCGCAGGTGGAAAGTAAAAATAAGACTTTTAACGACACTTTTTAAATAAGTGACGTTATTCAGATGACATTAAAGATATATTTCCTTGCAGTGCATCCTTGGTGGTTGATTATGGACTATCTTGTTGGAGGCTGGTTGGTGGGTTATCCCCGGTGTATAAGTCAGTGTTGACAGCATGGTACCCTATCACTTGATGGTATTCATGTTGTGTTAGGAGATCTTAGAGACTGATGTTGTTTGGATGTTGTGACGATTGAGTCACTGTTTGCATCTGTGATAGGATTGTTTACCGCCCTCCTTGGCTGGTGGTTATCCTATGCGTGCTTGCCCAGTCAGCGGCTATTGTGTTTCAGTCTCTTAGGATCTAGTTGCTTCCGGATATCACAACTTATTCTTCTAATCTTGTGGAGGTTTGGATATATATAACAAAGCTCTACATCGGCTGACCCTCGATAGGACCTGGGATTCCAAGCTCGGGTTAAAATAGTAGGTAAAGTTCTGGCTGGACACAATCATATCTATTACCCTTCGGGAGTGTGGGATGGTACGAGATAGTTTCTTTAGGTTCCAGTCTTATCCTTAAGGCTAAAATTTCGTGGAATAAGTGAAATAAAGTTTAGACGTTGGCTCCGTGGGTTGAAAAACCCAAAACACCCTGATCAAGTGATAAATCCGTCTGCGTGGTTGAGCTGGTAACCCAATCATACCCATTGTATCCAACTAAGATCTCTTTAAGCTAAGCTTCAATTCTTCGGTCATCTATCCTCAATCATTCAACATTAGGATTTTAGTTCATCACATCATCTAGCATCTGGGATAATTATGGCATTACCCTAGTCATCATATCATATCATCGTCATATTATATCAGATCATCACGTCATCGCATCGCGTCATTTCACATCATCTAGCATCTGGGATAATTATGGGATTATTCTAGTCATCATATCATAGCACTTCTGTATATTCTCAATTTATCGTTTCTTCTATTACCGTAACTTCCGCATTTCTCATCTTCTTCTTCCTTTTCCACTTCTTTATAGAATCAGCTTTAGTAGTGTGGTTGTTTAGCCTGGTTAGGTTAGAGTGGGGAGTGGTTTGCACACTCTTTATATTATTGGCTTTATGAGATCAGAGGGTTAGCAAGTGGCAGTTCCTCATAAGTTTCATATTGTGTTATTCAGGACTATGGTTTGTGCTTAGTCTCGGTGGTTGGAGATGCTATATGGGTTACTTTATCTATTAGTTTAGTGGTAGCGCGTGGCATGGTGGGCTTTAGTTGCATTTTGAGCTTAGGTTATAGTATTAGTAATTCTTTAGCTTTTGGCTTGTAGTCTGATAGACTTATTAGTATCGCTGTACTTCTTTATTAGATATTATGGCAGACTTGGAATATATTATATGTATTAGTAGCGTATAATATATCATTTTAACTTTAACAAACATTATAAATTATATTCATAGTACTCATCTCAATTGTTGGTATAATTGTTTAGCTATTCTTGGGAGCTAGTGAGCTCGTTGATTGCTCACTCTCGCATCCCCCTTTCAGTGGTAGGGTTATTGCAGGTTTTGCTAAGGATTTCAGATGTGTTGGAGCCAGAGTGGTCGTTGTAGGTTCGGTTCTGTGCTGGCTGTTGGGTTCTCTATGTAGGTTGTCCTTGTGAGGACTTTCCCTTGTTTACTTATTGTTATCTTAGTCTTCCGATGTCAATTCTAGATATTGTATTATATTAAGTTGATATATTTGTATATCTGTCGCTTTCGATTTTCTTTCTCTGATGTCATTGCTATGTGAATGGCTGAGCCTAAACTTGTCTATGGCTCGGCCCTTTAAGGGGCGAATTAGTTAGATTCCCCGACCTGCACCCCACAAAATCTAGTAGTTGGTCTAGCTGCCGATTATTGGATTTTGGGGCGTGACAGACATGGTATCAGAGCACTAGGTTAACCCCTATCTCGGTTCTTGCACTCATAGGTTAAGTAATTCTTAGAGCGGGTTAGGATGATTCATAGTGTCCTGTGCCTTTTTCGGATGCTTGGTTTAAAGTTTATCTCTTGGGACCTTATGCGTGGTAGATCTGCGTATATTTTTGTTGTGCTAGGACTTGATTATTCCTCTCTAGGTTTAAAATCTTAGAGCTTCAGGTTGAATCTTGTTTGCTTGGTGGTTAGTATTCTAGATGACTATAGGGCCTTCCTCAGTTAACCTGGTGGATGTAGTTCTGGGTTGGGTACCGTAGGTCGGCACCATGCTGGTGGTGAGCTGTATGTTGGGAAAGTGATCTAGTTGGTGGCTTCTAGAGTTGGTTGATTTACCCGTTCAGTTTTGGTTTCAGGTTTTGATTATGGTTTGTGATCTTAGACTATTCAGATGCCCGTTGCAATGGTTTCGGCATGTAATCCAGTGGGGCGATCCACTTATAGAATTTTGGAAATCTATTAAGGATTACAGTTTGTAGTGGATTGCTTGGGATATCTTCTCTGCTTGGGGTATGTTAAATTTCAGGATAAAATTATTTTAATGAGGGTAGAATGTAATGACCCAAAATTTTTTTGTTATTATATGATGATTATGATGATTTGGAGTTTGGTGTTCTACCAGTTTTATGGTTTCTACAGTTGTTGGGCAGAGGAGGTGGAGTTACGAATATTGGAGCCCGTGGTCAGTTTCAGATAGGGTTGTGTTTGTTTTTTTGGGTTGTTCCTGTCTTATGAGGATCTTAGTGTGATGTGTGGTTCAGGGGGATCACAGAGTGACTCTTTGGAGTTTATCCTATTATCGCTCGAAAGAGTCCCATTGTCGTCCGAACGAATCTTCGTGCCTTTTGGACATTTTGCCCATTGGACAGATTGTCGTCCGAACGAGATTTATTTTCGTTCGAACGAGATGGCTTGCCACCCAGAATTTGGCCCAAGCCTCTTAGTCAATCGAACGACTTTCATATTCGTTCGAACGACTTGTCATAGTATTTATAACTCAACTCTTTTTCACTCTCCTCACATTTTACTCTCTCTCTTGATTATAATCCTCTACACTCCCTTGCTCTCTATCAACTTTCCATTCATCGATTCGTCGCCACTCCTAGCCGGGTTTAGCCGCACTTCATTCTGTGAGTTTATTTCTCTATCCCCTTCCTTTATTGTTGTTTGATTTTATTTTTGGTGGAACCCTTGTGGCTTGAATTGATTTAGGGTTTGTGATTGTTGTGCTGCAATTGGGTTCCTTGTTTTGATTCGAATTGGAGAGAGAGGGAGAGAGAAGAGCTGCGGCTGTTAAAGGGAGTAGAGGCAACTGTTATGGCTCAGTTCCAGCTGCCTTTCTGGCTGATCTGCTTCAGTCGTTGCCGCCTTTGTTGCTGCTGTTTTATAGTGTAGAAAGAGGCTATTTTAACCATATTCAATCACCGACTAATCGTCATCTGTTTTCGATCGCAGCAACCCTTTTTTGTAAGTAATTCCCTGCTGCTGTTCCAACATTATAATCTGATTTTTAGTTCAGTATAACCCTCTTGCTTGCTTGGTAATTGATTAGAGAAGATTTTAAGAGTTGTTCATTGTTTGGGTTTAGAGAGATAATTACGGAGATCGTTGTTGTGCTCCGGAGTTCTGAAATTAGTTCGCATCACTAAACTATTTTCCCTCGCTTATGAACTATTTATCCTCCTTGATAATCTAATTTGATTAGCAAATTTTCCGTTCTTTTGGAGCCCTGAGTGTGTTGGATTTGAGTCAGTTATAGTGATATTGATTATTGAGTTTTCCTTGCAGCTGTTTGGTGGAAGTGATTGGGGTATAGTGTGATCGGGAGTTGAGGTTCCGTTGTTGATTTAAGTGTAGCACTGATTTGAAACTCAGTTTTGGGCGGGGATCCTTTGTATTAGTTGTATTTGGGTTCTGGGCCATGATAGTGGCTGATGTTGTGGTGTTCCTGGTCCTTTCCGTTATTGATTTGGAGTTCTGGAAGTCAATTCGTGGAGTACATTACCGTTAGGGTGCAGTTTAGAAATTTTCGCCGGGTTTGTCATGTCGAGCTTTATATCAGGCGAGTTTAATCTTCCTGAATAACTAGATTATTATGCTGATTCAAGAGTTGTTGTATCGCCTAGATGATAATGTTTATACCGTGATTATGTTAGTATATGGTTGATTGCTTTGGGCATCTTCGGGTTATTTGTTTAGATTTATAATTATCCTAGGTGTTTTATGTGTTCTCGAGGCTTGGTCCTTGAGAACTTTTGTTGTTTTGGCGGTAGTTTGGAATCTTAGATTTCTTATTGGAGTAGGAAATCTCCTGGACTGTTTGTGTAGCTGCTGGAGTTGAGTATCACTTAGACTATTTGTTTAGCTGTTACAGTAGGGTATCTCTTGGATTATTTGATTGTTAAAGGTTGATAGGTAGTTTCTCCTTGGTGGTTGATTATGGGCTATCTTGTTGAAGGCTAGTTGGTGGGTTATCCCCTGTGTACAAGTCCGTGTTGACAGCTGTGGTACTCTAATACTTGATGGTATTCATGTTGTGTTAGGAGATCTAATAGACTGATGTTGTTTGGATGTTTTGATGGTTGAGTCACTGATTACATCTGTGTTAGGATTTTAGGATTGTTTGCCACTCTCCTTGGCTGGTGGTTATCCTAAGTGTGCATGCCCAGTCAGCGGCTGTTGTGCTTCAGTCTCTTAGGATCTAGTTGCTTCTGGATACCACAACTTATTTTTCTTATCTTGAGGAAGTCTTGATATATAACAAAGCTCTACATCGGCTGACCCTCGATAGGACCTAGGATACCTACATCGGGTTAAAACAGTAGGTGAAGTTATGGCTAGACACTATCATATCTATTGCCCTTCGGGAGTGTGGGATGGTATGAGATAGTTTCCTTAGGTACCTTTCTTATCCTTGAGGCTGAAATTCCTTAGAATAATTGAAATAAAGTTTGGACGTTGGCTCCGTGGGTTGAAAAGAGCCGAACACTCTGATCAAGTGATAAATCCATCAGCATGGTCGAGCTGGTAAGCCAATCGTACCCATTCTATCTAACTATGATCTCTTTAAGCTAAGCTTCATTTCTTCAGTCATCTATCCTCAATCATTCATCATTAGGATTTTAGTTCATCACATCATCTTGCATATGGGATAATTATGAGATTATCCTAGTCATCATAACATATCATCATCATCAAGGATATCATATCATCTCTGCATACTTCCAATTCGTAGGTTCTTCTGATAGAAATCCTTAACCCTTTCTACATAATGTTTAATATAAAATCTTCTGCACTTGGGATAATTATAAGATTATCTCATTCTATTATATCTTTATCATAACATATCATTGCATTGGGATAATTATGGGATTATCCTAGTTCATTATATCTTAGGCGAGAGTATTTAAGGATTTGATAAGTTACTGGATAGAATCTGTAGGTTATGATTAGCAAGAGGAGGTTATTATCTGCTGTCATTGATGTGACGATGACTCCTGAGATTCCACTTGGATCAATTTCATTGAGGGTAGTTATCACAAATCTTTTCTTTGTAGAGGTCGAGAACAAGGTATTTCTCAGTGTGTTGCGACACCTCAGTGTCGCTATATATATATATAATATATTGAATATGGAATATATATAATATATTAAGTATGGCATTGTTGGTTAGTTATTAGGGTTCCCAGCTTGTTTCAGGGTACTGGTAACTAGGTTTGGCTATTTGTGAAGATGTATGGACGACTGTGGCTTAGCCTCCATTTATCTGTGATAGTGTAGTTCAGAGACTATAGTTCTCACCTTATAGTGTAGCACCTTAGTTAGTTGAGGTTGCTAAACTTGGTTCAAGGGTACTCTTGAGGCGACATAGCTTTAGTAAGACGTGGTCTTCGATTCGGAGCTCGTCCTCTGGCCTGCTATTATTTTAATTTGTCTTTGGATTAGCCTAGGTGTACTTTGTGTTCTCGAGTCCTGGTCCTTGAGCACTGTCGTTGTGATTGGTGGTTGGTTAGAATGTTAGATTCCCTACGGGAGTGTGGAATCTCCTAGACTGTTAGTAGTTGGTGGTGAGCAGACGGCTTGTCCATAGTGGTTGGTCGTGGATATTGAACTTCTGATAGTTTTCCTTAGGATTGTTTGCTTATCTTGTTGTGACACTTATTGTCCTCATGATTCTTAGAGCTAATAGATATTACTCGTAAGCCTTCCTTCCCCGGGATAAAGCTGTTAGGGCTGTATTCCCTTCCATCATCTAGGAGGTAGCAAAACAGCATGGCTCAGTGAGGTACGTGGCTGAGCCAGGTGGTTTATGAAGTTTTACGTCACCTGTGATGTTAGAATCTGCTGGGAGGACTATCACATTAGTGTAGGAAAACTTTTACCATCGAGCATCTATTCATGGAGATTATCTCCTTGGGTGTAGAGAGACCAGATGGGTTCCTGTACATCCGTGCTAGTGACTTATGTACATGATTAGGAGGATTGTGATGCGGTTCGGTTATTGAAAATTGTTGGCTACTTGTTGGACACTTGTAGGTCACCCCATGAGTACTAGTCTTTGTTGACAGCTAGAGTACTGTAGTACTTGATGGTAATCATATTACTTTGAGGAATCTTAGAGACTGATGTTGTTTAGATGTCATGACGGTTAAGTTGCTGTTTCATCTTAGTTTAGATGGTGTAACTGAGTCACAGGAGGGCATCTGTGTTAGTTTTTGTTGAAATGCACTCAAGCAGGTGGTGATCCTATTGTGTACTAGCTGTGATTGCAGCAGTTGCATTTCAGTCTTTAGGATTTGTGCTCGCATCCATGGATAATATATTCTCTTATCTTATTGCGACTGGATACATCCCCTAACCCGTATTATATGTGACATATTTATGGTAAGGACTGTGGTTCCTTGTGTGTGACTGAGGATGCGATTCCTTGGGGTGCTCGTGATGCCCAGTGTAGTTCCCCCAGCCTGGTCAGCTTAGAAAAATTGTACCAGCATCAATAATGATCCTTTAAGGTAATCCTTTTTTAGCAGTTGTCAGCCAACTTTAGTCATGGGGGCTATCCCTTTGGGTTGACATCGCTAAACCATTCTCCATCATAACGCATCATCATCATCATCATCATCAAGCATATCATTGCATCTCTGCATACTTCAATTTGTAGGTTCTTCTGATAGAAATCCTTAACCCTTTCTGTATTATGTTTAATATAGAATCTTCTGTACTTGGGATAATCATAAGATTTTCTCATTCCATCATATCGTCATCATAACATATCATTGCATTGGGATAATTATAGGATTATCCTAGTTCATCATATTCTTCTACTCTTATTTGAATTCCTCTTCTGCAAACTTCTATCCCCTCTACATCTATTTCTCCCTCTTCTGTATCTAGTTAATTTATTAGGTTAATTAGTCTGGTTGGTTGTTGTGAGCTTTAGGCTTGTGTTTGGTTGTTGGCAATCTGGCTCAGCTTGTGATAACTTCGGGGTTGTGCCTTATTGGGGTTTGGGTAACGCAGTTGGATTACCATGAGCTGAGGGTGTTTAACCATATGTTCGATTGAATTTCTGAGGTAAGTTAGTCGTTTCTGGTGCTGAGGGCCATAGTATTGATTAGAGTGTAGTTAGTAGTCCTTCGAACTAGAGTGTAGTTATAGTCTTTGCACTCCTTTGATTGAGATGTGCATGTATAATTATAGTATAGTTACATATAATCATTGGAGTAGTTATATGCCTATTAGATACCTATTTGGCATCCTGTATATATTTAGATATATATATTGTTTATCGTTAGATATTATTATATCCTATTATCATTATATTATCCCTCTTATTGGTTAGTATAATCGTTAAGTAATTTATTTTGAGTTAGTGAGCTCGTTGTTTGCTTACTCTCGCATCCCCCTTTTAGTGGCAGGGTGTTTCAGGTTTTTGTTGCTGCCGTGGTGATTTTTGGGGAGATGAGAGTTGGAGGCTCATTCTCCAGTTATTACTGTCAGGCTTGCTGCGTAGTGGTTTGTAGAATCATACATTTAGATATTATTATCTTAGTCTTCCGCTGTTTCTCTTTTTCTTTATTACACTGTTATGATACTTTTGTGAATGACTGGGCCAGATTTTGTCTACGGCTCAGTTTCTCGTGGGGCAAATCTTTGGATTCCCTGACCTGCACATTCTCAAATCTCAGTAATTGTTCTAGCTACCTATTACTGGATTTTGGGGCGTGACAGTTAGGTACCGTAGGTCAGCACCATGCTGGTGGTGAGCTGTATGTCGGGAAGGTGATCTAGTTGGTCGCTTCTAGAGTTGGTTGATTTCCCCGTTCACTTTTGGTTTCTGGTTTTGATTATGGTTTGTGATCTTACACTATTCGGATGCCCGTTGCAGTGGTTTTGGCGCGTAATCCAGTGAGGCGATCCACTTATAGAGTTTTGGAAATCTATTAAGGTTTACTGTTGCTAGTGGATTGCTTGGGTTATCTTCTCTACTTGGGGTATGTTAAATTTTGGGACAAAATTCTATTAAAGATGGCAGAATGTAATAACCCATAATTATTTTATTATTATTTGATGATTAAATTGATTTGGAGTTTGGTGTTCCACCAGTTATATGGTTTCTGCTGTTGTTGGGCAGTGGAGGTGGAGTTACGCTTGTAGGAGCTCGTGGTTGGTTTCAGATAGGGTTGTTCCTGTCTTCTGAGGATCCTTGATTGATGTGTGGTTCAGGAGGATCTCAGAGTAACTTTTCGAAGTTTAGCTATTATCGTTCGAACGAGTCCCATTGTTGTCCAAATGAATCTTCCTGTCTTCTAGACATTTTGGCCATTGGACAGATTATTGTTCGAACGAGGTGGCTTGTCTCCTGGAATTTGGTCCAAGACCTCTTAGTCGTTCGAACGACTTTCATATCTGCTCAACCGACTTGTCATAGTATTTATAACTCAACTCTTTTTTCTCTCCTCACATTTCTCTCTCTCTCTCTCGATTGAATTCCTCTCCACTCCCTTGCCCTTTCTCAACCTTCAATTCGCCGATTCGTCGCCACTCCTAGCCGAGCTTAGACGCACTTCATTCGGTGAGTTTATTTCCCTATCCTCCTCCTTTATTGTTATTTGATTTCGGTTTTAGTGGAACCCTTATGGCTTGAATGTATTTAGGGTTTATGAGTGTTGTGTTGCAATTGGGGTCCTTGTTTTGATTCGAATTGGAGAAAGAGGGAGAGAGAAGAGCTGCTGCTGTTAGATGGAGTAGAGGCAAATGTAACAGCTCAGTTGCTGCAGCCTTTGTGGCTGATCTATTTCGGCCGTTGCCACCTTAGTTGCTGCTGTTTTATATTGTAGAGTGTGGCTATCTTAACCATATTCAATCGCCGACTAATCGTCATCAATTTCTGATCGCAGCTGCCCTTTTCTCTATAAGTACTTCCATGCTGTTGTTCCAGCTTTATAATATGATTTTCAGTTCAGTATAACCCTCTTGCTTGCTTGGTAATTGATTAGAGAAGATTTTAAGAGTTTTTTATTATTAGGGTTTAGAGAGACGATTACGGAGATCGTTGTTGTGTTCCGGAGTTCTGAAATTAGTTCGCATCACCAAACTTTTTTTCCTCTCTTATGAACTATTTTTCCTCCTTGATAATCTGATTTGATTAGCTGATTTTCCATTCTTTTGGATCCCTAAGACTGGTGGATTTGAGTTAGTTATTGTGATGTTGATTATTGAGTTTTCCTTGCAGCTGTTCGCTGGTGGTGATTAGGATTTAGTGTGATCGTGAGAAGAGGTTCAGTTACTGATTCTAGTGTTGCTTTGATTTGAAACTCAGTTTCAGGCGAGGATCCTTTGTTGGAAATGTGTTTGGGTTCTGGGACTTGATAGTGGTTGATCTTTTGGTGTTCCTGGTTCTTTCCGTGATTAATTTGGAGTTCCTGAAGTTGATTCGCAGAGGACATTACCGTTAGGGTGCTGTTTGGATATTTTCGCCGCGTTTGTCATTTCGAGCATTATATCAGGTGAGTTTTATCTTCTTGAATAACTCAATTATTATGCTGATTCATGAGTTATTGCATCGCCTATTTTATTATGTTTATACCGTGATTATGTTAGTATATGATTGATTGCTTAGGGCACCTTTGGGTTATTTGTTTAGACTTAGAATTATCCTAGGTGTTCTCTGTGTTCACGAGGTTTGGTCCTTGGGCACTGCTATTGTTTTGGCGGTTGTTTGGAATGTTAGAATCCTTATTGGAGTAGGGTATCTTCTGGACTGTTTGTTTAGCTGTTGGAGTAGGGTATCTCCTGGACTATTTGTTTAGCTGTTGGAGTAGGGTATCTCCTAGGTTATTTGGTTGTTTGTGGTGGATAGGCAGTTTATTCTTGGTGGTTGATATTGGGCTATCGTATTGGAGGCCGGTGGGTTATCCTCTGTGTACTAGTCTGTATTGGCAGCTATGGTACCCTAGCACTTAATGGTATTTGTAATGACCTGGATTTTATTTATTTATTTATGACTATAAATTATCGTTATTATTTAGATATTACTTTACGTTAAGCTTTCACTAATTGTTTTCTATCGGCAGTTTCTGTGTTATTCATTTTTTGTGGTTTCGATGGTAAGGTGGTTGTTTGATTTGAGGGGGTTGTGTTTTGATTGCAGGTGCCCCTGGTTGGTATCTAATAGTGTTGTGTTTGTTGTTTTGGGTTGTTCCTTTCTTCTGAGGATCTTGGTGGGATGTGTGGTTCAGGAGGATCTCAGAGTGACTTTTGGAGTTTTTCCAGCTCCCGTTCGAACGAAGATCTTTGTCGTTTGAACGAATCTTCAGTGTCTTCTGGACATTTTGACCATTGGACAGATTGTCGTTCGAACGAGATTTATTGTTGTTCGAATGAGTCAACTTATCTCTTGGAATTTGTCCTAAGTCCTCTTGGTCGTTCAAACAACTTTTGTATCTGTTCGAACGACTTGTGGTCTATATATATATCATTCTTCATTCTCACTCCACATTTTTCTTCTCTCTCTTACCAACTCTATGATCTCTAACCCTAACTTCTTCAACCCTTCTCCTTCCTTGGTTCGATTGGAGCTTGGGGAATCACCTTCTTCCACCAAATTTTTGCTCTTGACTGTAGTGAAAGAGTGGACTGCCATTTTCAGATTAGGATTCATCGGTGGGACGTTGTTTCTTTACAAATCACAGCCACCACTTTGAACTCAGCTCTCGGTTTGAGCTGAGTTCATTCTCTCTCTCGGTTTGAGCTGTGGTTTGTGATGATTCGGGCATGGTGGCTGATTAGGTTTGAGGGCTTGTAATAGTTAGATGTTTGATGGATTTTGACCATTGTTGTGATGGTGGGGTGTTTGATTTGGGTTTATTGCAGGTGTTGGTGGGTGGCAGTGATTGCTTGGGTTGGTTTGTTGGTGTTTGGGTGGCTGAATTGGTTGGTTAAGAGTTCATATATCCTAGTATGATTGTGCTCATTAGGGTGGTGATTGGGGTTTGGTGTAGCTAGAAAGAGGAGATGTGGTGGTTGTTCTAGATAGTAGTTGTTGCTGTTCCGGAGAGGGCTGCCTGAACCGGCGATTGTTGCCATTTTGGTTCAGATATTACTGCCCAAATTGCTTATTTCTAGAGGAAGAGGGAGGGCTATTTTTACCCTATTTGAACACCGGGTGTGGGATTGTTGGGCGGCTGATTAGGTGGGTTTAAAGTGGTATATCTTAATGTGTTGTGGGTGATCAAAGTAGTGTAGCGTAGCGTGGTGGATTGTGGATTTTACTGTAGTTTGTGCTGCTGATTCGAGTGTGGCGCTGATTAGAAACTCAGTTTCGGGCGACGATCCTTTCTTGGAATTGTGTGTGGGCTCCAGGCCTCGATAGTGGTTGATGTTGTGGTGTTCCTGGTCCTTTTCGTGATTGATTTGGAGTTCTGAAAGTTGATTCGCGGAGCATATTACTGTTTGGGTGCTGTTTGGATATTTTTGCCGGGTTTGTCATTTTGAGCTTTATTTCAGGCGAGTTTTATCTTCCATAATAACTAGATCATTATTCCAATTCGTGAGTTATTGTAACGCCTAGATTATTATGTTTATACTGTGATAGGGTTAGTATATGCTTATTTTCTTAGGGAATCTATACGGTTTATTCCCTTAGTACATATGTGCATGAGTAATTGAAGATTGGTTAAGTTAGTACAACACTTGGGTATATTGCAAGTTTAGCCACTAGATAGGACCTTGTAAGTTATAGATAGTTATTCTTAGTTATAGAGGTTGCGACGATTCTACGTCGCTGGACTATATATAAGGAAATCGCTGGTTAGTTATTAGGATGCTTAACTTGTTTCTTGGCACTAGTAATTAGGTTCGGCTTTTAGTTAGAATATACGGACGGCACGTGGTTTAGCCGCTACTATTATTAGTATATAGTTTAGATATTATAGTTATCCTTTTTAGATATTGCTTCCTCGAATTGTTAGTATGTGATTCTTGGTTCCTTGATAGTATCTTGGGTGGTGTAGCTTCAGTAAGACATGATCTTTTGTTCGGGGCTCGTCCTCTTACCTATTCTTATCTTGATTAGTTTTAAAATTATCCTATGTGTGCTTTGTGTTCTGGTGGCCTAGCCCATGAGAGATGTTGCCGATTTGGAGGTTGCATGGAATGATAGATTCTATGCTGGAGTGCGGTGTCTCCTGGATTGTTAGCTGTTGTTGGTTGATAGACAACTTGTTCTTAATAGTTGGTTGTGGTGTTGAGCATCTGATAGTTTGCCTTAGGATTATTTGTCTTGTCATGTTGTGACACTTATTGTCCTCATGATTCTTAGAGCTAGTAGCGCTTACTCCTTAAGCCTTCCTTCCCTTGATGTGAGGCTTGTAGGGTTATGTTACCTTCCGTCATCTAGGAAGCAGCGGGGTAGCATGGCATTCATGAGTCTTTGACCTTGACGCCAGGTGGTTTTGTAAAGTTATACTATCACCTGTGATGTTGGAATCAGCTGGTCTCCTGTTACATTAGTTTGTGGAGACTGTCGCCATTGATGTGTTTGTGGAGACTATCTCTATTGATGTTGTCGCCTGGTGGGTTCCTGTACATCCGACCTAGAGACTTATGTACATGGTTGTTAGGGGATTATAGACTACTTGTTGGATACTTGTATGTTATCCCATTTGTACTAGTCTGTGTTGACAACTAGGATATACTAGCGCTTGATGCTGATCATGTTGCTTTAGGAGATCTCTAGATACTGACGTTGATTTGATGTGATGACAGTTAAGTTACTGCTTCATCTATGTGTAGATCGTGTAACTGAGTCACGGTTAGCATCTGTGTTTAGGATTGTTTACCACGCTCAGAGGCAAGTGGCAATCCTGTGTGTACTGCCGGGTTGACACTTGTTGTATTTCAATCTTTATGATCCTGCTCACATCTGTAGATAAATTATTCTCCTTATCTTATTGAGATCGGATACATAAATGACCGTAACACCGTTTATCACTGTTGAGGTTGGAATAACTTGGATTGTAAATAGCAAGGACGTTGGCTCCTTGGGGTTGAAATACCCTGTGTGCACCCTGATCAGGTGGTGATGTAGTACCCTGTTAGCCGTGGTCGGGCTTAGATAGATCATACCTTTGTATCAATTAATGATCTCTTTAAGGTAATTTCCTTCTCTGGTAGTTGTCAACCCACCTTAATTTTAGTGTCTAGTTTTCTGGTTGACATCTCCAAATCATTCTGCATCTTTATCATATCATATCATAGCACACATATTATTGCATCTCTGCATATTCTCTATTCATAGGTTCTATTGTTAAAAATCCTTAACCTATCTGCATAAGCATCATTGTAGAATCTTTAGTATTTGGGATAATTGTGGGATTATCCCTTTCAATCATATCACTATCACATCATATTATTAGCATTAGGATAATTATGGGATTATCCTAGTTCATCATATCATTCTTCATATTCATCGCATCCTTTCCTTATCTTTATTATTCTTCTCTTAATGATTTATTGTAACCATAGTCTGCCTCTTCCCTCTGCATCTATTCCTCCTTCTTTTGCATCTGATTTTAATAGGTTATTTAGTATTGTGGGGTGTTATGGAGTTTTGCGCTGATGTATCTGGTTGCGGGCTATCTCGATAAGCTTGTTTGAGCCTCGGGGTTGTGCCTGGCTAGGGTTTGGGTAACCCTGTTAGATTTTAGTGGGCTGAGGGTTGTTAATCCTCGTAAGTTTTGCATTTTTGAGGCTGGCTAGTTGTGTGTGGAACTGAGGCCCACAGTAGTGATTGGGGCGTAGTTGTAGTCCGTGTGATTGGAGTGTAGTTAATAGTCTTAGCACTCCTTCGCACTATGCTTATATATATACATATGGCTTAGTTTATTTAGATATATTAGACTAGTTATATATCTATTAAATATTTATTATACATCTTTGGTATATATATTACTTATTAGTTTATTTGGGGAGTTAGTGATCCATGGTTTGCTCACTCTCACATAATAACATTCCAAGTTTAGAGCTGTTGCAGTGGTGATCTTTGGAGAGCTAGAGCTGAAGGCTTGTTGCTCTATTATTATTTTGGGTCCTTTGTTTGTAGTTCTAACTGGCTGAGGTTTGTAGAATCCTACATTTAGATATTGTTTCTTAGTCTTTTGCTATTTATAATTTCCTTATTACTCTGATGCATTGCCAAGTGAATGACCGAGCCTAGATTTTTATATGGCTCGGTTGTTAGTGGGGCGAATCGATTAGATTACCCAATCTTCACATCCTCGAATCTCAGTAATTGGCCTAGCTACCGATTATTAGATTTTGGGGCGTGACAGTATTCATGTTGTGTTAGGAGATCTTAAAGACTGATGTTGTTTGGATATTGTGACGGTTGAGTCACTGTGTTTGCATCTGTGTTAGGATTGTTTGCCACTCTCCTTTGCTGGTTATTATCCTATGTGTGCTTGCCTAGTCAGCGGCTGTTGTGTTTTAGTCTCTTAAGATCTAGTTGCTTCCAGATATCACAACTTATTCTTCTTATCTTGAGGAGGCCTTGATACATAACGAAGCTCTACATCGGCTGTCCCTCGATAGGACCTAGGATTCCTATATCGGGTTAAATTAGTAGGTAAAGTTCTGGCTGGACACTATCATATCTATTACCCTTCGGGAGTGTGGGATGGTATGAGATAGTTTTCTTAGGTACCAGTCTTATCCTTAAGGTGGAAATTCCTTGGAATAAGTGAAATAAAATTTAGACGTTGGCTCCGTGGGTTGAAAAGCCCAGAACACTCTGATCAAGTGATAAATCCTTCAGCGTGATCGAGTTGGTAACCCAATGGTACCCATTGTATCCATCTAAGATCCCTTTAAGGTAAGCTTCATCTCTTCGGTCATCTATCCTCAATCATTCAGGATTATGATTTTAGTTCATCACATCATCTAGCATCTGGGATAATTGTGGGATTATCCTAGTCATCATATCATATCATCATCATATCATATCAGATCATCACGTCATCGCATCACGTCATTTCACACCATCTAGCATCAGGGATAATTATGGGATTATACTAGTCATCATATCATATCATAGCACTTCTGCATATTCTCAATCCATCGTGTCTTCTATTACCGTAACTTCCGCATTCCTCATCTCCTTCTTCCTTTTCCTCTTCTTTATAAAATTAGCTTTAGTAGTGTGGTTATTTAGCCTAGCTGGGTTAGAGTGGGGCGTAGTTTGCACACTCTTTGTGTTATTTTCTTTCTGAGATTAGAGGGTTAGCAAGTGGTAGTTCCTCATGAGTTTCATATTGTGTTTCTTAGGACTATGGTTGGTGCTTACTCTTTGTGGTTGGAAATGCTACATGGGTAACTTTATCTATTAGTTTAGCGGTTGCGCGTGACGCGGTGGGCTTTAGTTGTGTTTGGAGCTTAGGTTATAGTATTAATATTTCCTTGGCTTCTAGCTCGAAGTCTTATAGACTTATTAGTATTGTTGTACTTCTTTATTAGATATTATGGTAGACTAGGTATATACTATATGTATTAGTAGTATATATTTGTATATCTATGTTGCAGGTTTGGTTCTGTGTTGGCTGTTGGGTTCTCTTTGTAGGTTATCCTTGTGAGGACTTTCCCTTATTTAGTTATTGTTATCTTAGTCTTCCGATGTGTATTCGAGATATTATATTATATTCAGTTGATATATTTGTATATCTGTTGCTTCCGCGTTTCTTTCTCTAATGTTATTGCTATGTGAATGGCTGAGCCCGAACTTGTCTATTGCTCGGTCGTTTGTGGGGAGAATCGGTTTGATTCCCCGACCTGTACCCCTCTAAATCTAGAAGTTGGTCTAGCTACCGATTATTGGATTTTGGGGCGTGACATTTGTACTTAAAAAAATGATTTGTCATTTCTTGCCTATGATTTCAAATTTGTTACCAATGATTTGTCATTTTTTAACTAACAATTGTCTATTTAGTTCATTGAAAATTTAAATTGTGTTTGTATGATAGTAGACAACATTTGTAATTTAAAAAATGATTTGTTATTTGATTACAACGATTTGTCATTTGTTAATTAACAATGGTCTATTTGGTTTTTTGAGCATTTGAATTATGTGTCACGCCCCAAAATTCAATAATCGGTAGCTAGACCTATTACCGTCATTCGAGAGGTGCAGGTCGGGGAATCTAACTGATTCGCCCCCACAAATGACCGAGCCATTTACAAGTTTAGGCTCAGTCATTGACTATAGAAATATCATCAGATTAAAAAGATAAAGCGGAAGCAAAAAATATATACAGATCAACTGAAATGTAAATACGATGTCTCGAATACTATACAACGTCAAAAGCTGAGAACATAAAAGAAAATACTAAAACCGGATCTGGAACAGTAACAGCAACACCGGAACCAACAGCTGAAACTCTCTGCAAAACCTACAACTACTCTACCTCTGATAGGGGGGGAACAAAGCAAGAGTGTGCAAAACCTCGGCTCACTAATGCCCAACAAGGCTAAACACCCTACTAATATAACAAGTGCAGAGAAAGAGGAGAGATGAGTACGATATGGAATATACTAAAATACAAAAATCTATATGTACAGAAATTTAGGAAAATACATATATAAGTGTAGAATAGTGAGAAAAAAATGAATACAGGGGTGCTGTGATGAAATGATATGATGAACCAGGATAATCCCGCAATTATCCTAAATAAAGAATGATGTGATGAGATGATATCATATGGTGATGATATGAAACTAATTTATCCTAATGCGAATGTTTATGATGTTATAAAAACAAGAACTAGACCAAAAGTTAAAGTATTAAGCTGATCAACCACTAATGCATAATAACCTTAACAAGATCTCAGGTGGATACAATGGGTACGATTAGTTTGAAAGTTTGACCACGCTTAGGATTTATTACTTGATCAGAGTGTTCCGGGCTTTGCAACCAACGGAGCCAACGTCCGAAATTTATTTCACTTATTCTAAGGGGTTTCAACCTCACAGAGGATAGGACTGGTACCTAAGGAAACTTTCTCATACCATCCCACACTCCCGAAGTGTAATAGATATGATAGTGGCCAGCCAGAACTTCACCTACTTGTTTTAACCCGATGTAGGAATCCTACGTCCTATCAAGGGTCAACCGATGAAAAGCTTTGTTATGTATCCGATCCCGTTAAGCTAAAAGAAATTTCAAGTCCCACTCAAGAAAACGGATCCCAAGGATTAAAACACAACGACCGCCAAACCCGGCCAAAACACATAGAACAACCCCTGCCTGAATTAAGGGCAACAATCCTCACCAAATAGCCACAACCTGGCCAGCACTCACATAGGATAAAACACCTGCCTCAGGAGATGCCAAACAACCCTACCACAGATGCAAACAGTGACTACCCCGTCACAATATCCAAATAACACTAGTCTTTAAAGACTGAAACACAGTAACAAGGATAAGACCCTGAGATTACCACACTAATGCAAACCCTTCTAAAGGATAAGGAGATACACATACTATATGCCTAACAATAGGAAACAGCAGCGATGAATCAATAACAATGACAGACGAAACAATATAGCTTAAAACCAATCACAAACACCTCAATGTCAGTATGCACAACTCTAACTAACACAGCTTAAACTAGTATAGGAATTAAACAGTGAAGGGGCACTCGCCTGATTAACGGGCTCGAATTCTGTAGGATAAACTTGGAATTCCAACAAACCGTAAACCCAACAAACAATGGAACAACCAGCCTCAACACCACCGGCAACAATCATGCCAACCCAACACCTTCAACAATGCACTCCGTAAATCGCAAAACCCCAAATCATACCACAATTACCAACCCTAGAAATACGAATCACAAATTAGTGAGGAAAGAGGGGAAAAACTCACCGATGAATTGGCGAAGAATCTGCTCAATAACGATCGCCAATCTCTGAGGATCGAGCAAGGATTAAGTGAAGGAGAGGGTTTATTGGAGAGAGAGGGAGAGAAATGAGCGAGAAGAATGAAATGAAGAAATGAAAACCAAAAATGAGAAAATAACTGCCAGACTCATTCGAACGAAAAGGAAGTTATTCGAACGAAGTGGATATGAAGACAAAATTTCTAAGGAAATTCCTCAGTCGTTCGAACGTAAATTTTTTCCTGCAAATGGACAAGGAAGTCGTGAGAATAGACCTTGAAGTCGCTTGAATGACTAGGAAATCTTGGGCCCAGTTCCAGGAGATTGGTTGGCACATTCGAAGGAAACAAGAAGTCGTTCGAATGAACCACTCCCCAAAGACTAAAATTACCGGAGACATGTCAACTCGTTCGAATGACTTTAAATGTCGTTTGAAGGAGTTTGACAAAATTAGAAAAACACTAGGCTCCCCCTGGATCACAAGATCCCCTGGGATCACACCACCAAGGACAAAAGTACAACAATAACAACTACAACCACAACCACAACCACAACAAGAACAACACCAAGCCACTGTGGGCCCCCTAGAGGAAAACAACAACAACAAACTCCTCCGCCCAACCACTGAAACCACTAAACACAGAAAAGTAAAAAATTTGATAAGAGGAAAGAAGTACAGATACAGAAAATGATGATGCATGGTATGAATATGGATGCGCGTGCATACTGATAAAATAAAAATATAACATAATAAAAATATAAAAAATATAAAAAATAAAAAAAATAAAAAAATCCGGTATTACCCTTTTAAAAACTAATTTCGCCCCGAAATTTCTCACATACCTCAGCTCGAGAATAACTGCGGATAATGCCCCTTCACATCAGCCTCTAACTCCCAGGTATCCTCTTCTGGTCCATGGTGACTTCACTGCACTTTCACAAAAGGGATGACCTTGCTGCGAAGAATCTTCTCCTTGCGACCCAAAATACACACCGGATGCTCTATGTACGAGGCATCGCCCTGAACCTCTATGGGTTACCAGTCAATCACGTGAGTAGAGTCCCGCTCAAAGTTCCTCAGTATAAAAACATGAAATACATTGTGAACTCGGTCCAACTGCGGCGGCAATGCTAAACGGTATGCTAACTCTTCAACTCAGGCCAGAATCTCGAACGGACCATTAAATCTCGGAGCTAACTTCCCTTTCTTGCTGAAATGCATTATTCCCTTCATCGGAGAAACCTTCAGCAAAACGTGATCACCAATTTCAAACTCTAGTGGTCTCTTGCAGATGTCGGCATAACTCTTCTGTCGGCTCTGTGCTGTACGTAACCGATCTCTGAGAATAGTAACTGCCTCAGTAGTCTCACGAACAAAGACTGGTCCCATTAAACTCTGCACACCAACCTCTGCCCAACTCAGCGGCGATCTGCAAGGTCTATCATACAAAGCCTCATAAGGTGCCAACTCAATGCTCGACTGTAAGCTGTTGTTGTATGCAAACTCCACCCAGGGTAAATGCTTATCCCAACTGCCCTTGAAGTCTAACACACAAGCCCGAGGCATGTCTTCAAGGATCTGGATAGCTCTCTTAGTCTGACCATCGGTCTGTGGGTAGAACGCTGTACTGAAATAAAATCAAGTGTCCATAGCTCGCTGAAAACTGTTCCAGAAATTTTCGGTGAACCTAGCATCTCGATCCGACACTATAGATACTGGAACTCCATGCAACCGTACAATCTCCCTTACATAAAATTTGCTCAGCTTGTCAACCGTCAGAGTCCTGCAAACTGGAATAAAATGTGCTAATTTAGTCAATCGGTCAACAAGCACCCAAATGGAATCGCGGTTCTTCTTCATCTGCGGTAAACCTGAAATGAAGTCCATCGTCACGTGCTCGCTTTTCCACTATGGAATAGATAAAGGTTTAAGCTGCCCCGCCGTCTTCTGATGTTTAACTTCCACCTGCTGACAAGTATGACATTTGGAAACAAATTCAGCTATCTCATACTTCATATTGTCCCACCAATAATGCCTTTTCAGGTCCTGGTATATCTTCGCACTGCCTAGATAAATAGTATACCTAGAGCCGTGAGCCTCGCTTTAAATCTCACACTTCAATATCCCTGAATCTGGCATGCATAATTTTCCCCTGTACTTACCACTGCCATCTGATCTAACTGTTCAATCTGGTCTGCTAAAGTTTGAAGCCTAAGACTGTAATCTAGCGTCCTGCTGCTGCGCCTCTATCATGCGTAAAATCAATGAAGGCTGAACTCTCAGATTTGCAAGAAAACTACCAGTACCCCGTGAACACAAACTTAACCCAGAATCTGCCACATCGCGAAGCATCAACCACTCACGAATCATCAGACATGCTAGAAATCCCCTAGGCAAATGGCTCAAAACGTCAGCCAAGATATTCGCCTTACCTGGGTAATACTACAAGTCGTCGTCATAGACCTTCAGAAACTCCATCCATCTGTACAGCCTCATATTCAGCTCTTTCTGCGAAAAAAGGTACCGCAAACTCTTGTTATCAGAAAAGAGCTCGAACCTCTTTCCGAAAAGATAATGACGCCAAATCTTCAATGCAAATGCCACAGCTGCCAACTCAAGGTCATGAGTAGGACAGTTTCTCTCGTGCACCTTAAGCTCTGTCAAAGCATAAGCCACCACCTTTCCCTCTTGCATCAGAACACAACCCAGTCCACTGAGCGAAGTGTTCCAGTAAACCATATACTTCTGCCCACTAGAAGGAACAATGAAAACAAGAGACGTGGTCAACCTATTCTTCAACTCTGCAAATGCTAAGTCACACTTGTTATCCCAAACAAATCCAATGTCCTTCTGCGTCAAGCGAGTCAAAGGAACTGCAATCTGCGAAATGCCCTTGATGAATCTGCGATATAACTGGCTAAACCCAGTAAACTGCGAATCTCTGAAACATTAGTCGGCTGCGCCCAATCTATAACTGCCTCAACCTTGGAAGGATCAACCGCAATACCATCCTTGGACACCACGTGCCCTAGAAACTTCACTTCCTTTTGCCAAAATTTACACTTCTCGAACTTTGCATATAACTTGTTCTCCCACAAAGTTCATAAATCGATCCTCAAATGTTCTTCGTTCTTGGCCTCGGTCTTTGAATAGATCAAAATGTCGTCCACAAATACAATGACAAACCGGTCCTGAAATGCTCGGAAAACCTAGTTCATCAAATCCATAAAGGCTTCAGACGCGTTTGTCAATCCAAACGTGATAACCTAAAACTTATAATATCCATAAAATGTTGTCTTAGAAATATCCTACTTCTTAATTCTCAGCTGATGGTAACCCGATCTAAGATCAATCTTCGAAAAGAACTGCGCTCCCAAGGCTGGTCAAACAAGTCCTCGATCCTAGGTACGGGATATTTGTTCTTGATCGTGACTTTGTTCAACTCACGATAATCGATACAAAGGCGCATAGACCCGTCCTTCTTCTTAGCAAATAATACCGGAGCTCCACACAGTGAAGTACTCAGTCGGATAAACTTCTGATCCATCAACTCAGAAATCGGATCATACAACTCTTTCAGCTCCACAGGTGCCATACGATACGGTGCCTTTAAAATCAGAGTTGTACCAAGTAAAAGATCTATATTGAAATCAATCTCTCTCGTCGGCGGCAAACTAGGAATCTTCTGAAAAACATCGGAAAAGTCATACACCACCGGAATAGAACTAACATCAACGCCAGAGGATTCTAAGTCATAGAATGCCAACAAACTGGGAATACTAAAGGTAGCTGCCCTTTAGAAGCAATCCAATATAACTCGATGTGCTGACAACCAATCCATACCCTAAATAATCTTAAACTTCTGTATTGGTAACACCAACAGGTCTGCTGAAAGGACGCGACCACATACAACAATCGGGCAATCTCTACAAATACAGGAGATAGAAATTGAAGAATTGAGAAGAATACCCACCGAAATCTCGTCATGTAGTAAGGAAGACTCAAAACCATTAGTGCAGAGGAATGCATATGATATGAATGAATGTGATGCACCGGAATCGAATAGAACACGAGCTGGCAAATAAGAAATATAAAGCATACCTTCCACTACAGATCGAACGACGTGAGCACCCCACCTCCCTAGTGCATACATCTTGCTCTGCCCATAGCTCTGACCCTGGCCCTGCTGCAAGATCGAATGATGCAGTCTCTGTCCACCCTGAGGGCATGGAACCATCTGCCTACTCTGAGGATCCCGAAACTGCCTCTGCTGAGTCTACTGCGTTCTCGGCTGGTGACCAATAGGACCCTAAAACTTTCTTAATGGCTGTGAACCTCTGTTTGTGTTAGGACAAAACTTCTTAACATGCCCCTTCTCCCCGCAGTTCCAACAATTTCCAAAAGCAAGCCGAGGCCTATCAGAATGCTGTCCTCCTATAACTTTGGCTGGTGTACCATCAGTAACGCCCAACTTCTGCCTCTTCGAGCCCAAGCACTCATAATACGTCTGAACTGCCTGACCCTTATCAAGTTTTTGTTCCTGTCACATATGGTTCCTCAAGTCCTTTGACTTGCGACTCTCCACATCCTTTTTTTCTATAGCTAATGCTTTCGACAAAACCTCTCGGTACGAACTAGCCCCCGGAGCAATCAAAAACTTCTCATAATACGGACGAAGACCCTTTAGAAATTTCATATTACGCTGCTCCTCATCCTGAATAATAAAAGAAACATGCCAAGAGAGCTCATTCAAACGATGATCATACTTAGAGATACTCATATCACCCTGCTCAAGCGTATTGAACTCTAAGATGCACGCGTCCCTGTAACTCTGTGGGAAATACTTCTTAAAGAACTGCTCCTGAAAGGATGCCCAAAGCACTGGAGTCTCTACGATGGTCCTCTTGGCGGTATCCCACCAGTGATCTGCCTCACCCTGAAGGAGATAGGTAACAAGTGTCACTCTCTGATCGTCCGGACACTTCATAACATTCAAAGTCTTATCTATAGACTTGGACAACGTCTCGGCGTCAGACAAAACTAACATGCCAGAAAAAGTCGGACGTTTGTATTTTAGAAGCTGCTCCAAATAGCTATACTCTTTAACCGCTGGGCTCCGGGCATGCTGAAAATAAGTTGTGAAACTCTCCATAAACTGTCTCATCTCTGCTGAAATACCAAAAATAGCGGGGGTAGGTAAAACGACAGGCTGCTTAGGAACTACTGGAGCTTGAGGAACACCCTGCTCAATCGGGACATACCCCAAACTCTCCTGGCTGAGCACCGGCTCGTCAGTAGGTGCACCACTACGCAAACCTCTACAGCCACGTCCAACTGCACGGCTTCTGTCTCTGCCACCTCTAACCATCTACACAGCAGAAGGCACACCTCAGAAAAGGAGGAAAAATGATAAAATACATAAAGCTGAAAAGAATCGATCCTAACTCCATCTAGAAAGAATTACTCGTCATATGATTGCTAGGCCAGAGATAAGGATTAACCTATAACTCTGATACCAAGTCTGTCATGTCCCAAAATTCAGTAATCAGTAGCTAGACCTATTACTGCCATTCGGGAGGTGTAGGTTAGGGAATCCAACCGATTTGCCCCCACAAACGACCGAGCCATTGACAAGTTTAGGCTCAGTCATTGACTATAGCAATATCATAAGAGTAAAAGGATAAAGCGGAAGCAAAAGATATATACACATCAACTGAAAATGTAAATACAATGTCATGAATACTATACAACGCCAAATGCTAAAAACATACAAGAAAATACTAAAATCGGATCAAGAATAGCAACTGTAACACCGGAACCAACAGCTGAAACTCTTAACAAAACCTGCAACTACTTCGCCTCTGAAAGGGGGGAACAAAACGAGAGTGAGCAAACCACGGCTCACTAATACCCAACAAGGCCAAATACCCTACTAATATAACAAGTGCAAAGAAAGAGGAGAGATGAGTGTGATAAGGAATATACAAAAACACAGAAATCTATAAGTACGAAAATAGAGGAAAATACATATATAAGTGCAGAATATCGAGAAAAAAAGAATACTGGGGTGCTGTGATAAAATGATATGATGAACAAGGATAATCCCATAATTATCCTAAATGATGGATGATGTGATGAGATGATATGATATGGTGATGCTATGAAACTAATTTATCCTAATGTGAATGTTTATGATGTTATGAAAACATAACCTAGGCCAAAAGTCAAAGTATTGGGCTGATCAACTACTAATGCATAATAATCTTAACGGGATCTCAGGTGGATACAATAGATACGATTAGTTTGCGAGCTCGACCACGCTTAGGATTTATCACTTGATCAGAGTGTTCCGGGGTTTGCAACAAACGGAGCCAACGTCTAAACTTTATTTCACTTATTCCAAGGGGTTTCAACCTCAGAGAAGATAAGACTGGTACCTAAGGAAACTGTCTCATACCATCCCACACTCCCGAAGGTTAATAGATATGATAGTGTCAAGCCAGAACTTCACCTACTTGTTTTAACCCGATGGCAGAATCTTAGGTCCTATCGAGGGTCAGCCGATGTAAAGCTTTGTTATGTATCCGATCCTGTTAAGCTAAAAGAAATTACAAGTCCCACTGAAGAAAACGAATCCCAAGGATCAAAACACAGTAGTCGCCAAACCCAGAAAATACACATAGAACAATCACTGCCTAAAGAAAGGGCAAAAATCCTCACCCAATAGCCACAACCTGGCCAGCTCTCATGTAGGATAACCACCTGGCTCGGAGTATGGCAAACAACCCTGCCATAGATGTAAACAGTGACTAACCCGTCACAGCATCCAAACAACACCAGTCACAAAAGGCTGAAACCCAGTAACAAGGATAAGACCCTGAGATTACCATACTAATGCAAACCCTCTTAAAGGACAGGGAGAAACATATCCTATATTCCTAACAATAGGAAACCGCAGCGCTGAATCTGCAACTGCGACGGATAAAACAATATAGCTTAAAACCAATCACAAACACCTCAATGCCAGTATGCACAACTTTAATTACACAGGTTAAACTAGTATAGGAATTTGACAGTAAAGGGGCACTGCATGAAAAACAGGCTCGAATTCCGCAGGATAAACTCAAAATTCTAACAAATTGCAAACCCCAAAAATGGCAGAACAATCAACCTCAACAACGCAGGCAACAATCACGCCAACCCAACAACCCAACACCTGCAATAATGCACTCTGCAAATTGCAAAACCCTAAATCAAACCACAATTACAAACCCTAGAAACACTCACCGATGAATTGGCAAAGATTTCTCCCAATAACGATCACAAATTTTGGAGGATCGAGCAAGGATTAAGTGAAGGGGAGGGTTAATTGATGAGAGATGGTGATAAATAAGAGAGAAGAATGAAATGAAGAAATGAAAACCAAAAAGGTGAAAATAACCATCACACTCGTTCGAACGAAAAGGAAGTCGTTCGAACGAGGTGATATGAAGACAAAATTTCCAGGGAAGTACCTAAGTTGTTCGAACGAAAAAAGTTTCGTGCGAATGGACAAGGAAGTCGTGCGAATGGACCCAAAAGTCATTCGAACGACAAGGAAATCTTAGGCCAAGTTCTAGGAGATAGGTCGACTCGTTCGAATAGGAACAAGAAGTCTTTTGAGCGAACCACTCCCCAAAGGTAAAAATTCCAGGAGAGATGTCAACTCGTTCAAACGACTTTGACAAAACTGGAAAAAATACTAGGCTCCCCCTGGATCGCAAGATCCCCTGGGATCACTTCACCAAAGACAAAAACACAACAACAACAATGACAACCACAACCACAACAATAACAATGCCAAGCCACTACGGGCCCCCTTAAGAAAAACAACAACAACAAACTCCTCCGTCCAACCATTGAAACCACCGAACACAGAAAAACATAAAACTTGAAAAGAGGAAAGAAGAGCAGATAGAGAGAATGATGATGCATGGTATGATTATGGATGCGTGATGCATGCTAATAAAAAAAAATATAACATAATAAAAATATAACATAATAAAAATATAACATAATAAAAAAATCCGTACATAGCCTATTTGGTTCATTGAACATTTGTATTATGTTTGCATGATAGTAGACAACATTTGTACTAAAAAAATAATTTGTCATTTTCTGACAATAATTTCTCATTTGTTACCAATAATTTGTCATTTCTTAACTATTAATGGTCTATTTGGTTCTTTGAGCATTTGTATTTTATTTGTATGATAGTAGACAATATATATACTGAAAAAAATGGTTTGTCATTTGTTGACTAATATTTATCATTTGTTACCAATGATTTGTCATTTGATAACTATCAACAGTCAATTTGGTTCTTTGAACATTTGCATTGTTCTTGCTTGATTGTAGACATCATTTGTATTTAAAAAATGATTTGTTATTTATTGACTACGATTTTTCATTTGTTACCAATTATTTGTCATTTGTTAACTATCTATCACGCCCCAAAATAATATAATCAGAATAATGATTAAAACATGGATAACTGGGTGTGCAGGTCAAGGAATCTAATCGATTTGCCTCACAAACAACCGAACCATAGATATGTTTAGGCTCAGTCGTTCATAATAGCAACATCATCAGAGTAGAAGAAATGCGGCGGAAACAAAGATATATATAAATATATCAACTGAAAATGTAAATAGTATTTCTCAAAAGACCATACAACACCAAAAGTTGGAATCGTACATGAGTATAGCAACAAGAAAGGATCTGTAGCAACCCAAAACTATATCCAACAGCAGAGTTCTTAGCCAAAAGCAACTACTCCGCCTCTGAAAGGTGGGACAAAGCGAGAGTAAGAAAAACCATGGCTCACTAATACCCAACAAGGCTAAACAACATACCAATATAATAGGTGCAGAGAAAGTGAGAGATGGATGAGATAAATGATGCTAATAGCTCAAGTATTAAAAATAAACCTGCGAAGGATGGAGGAATAAAGAATAGGTATGAGAATAGGAAATAGAATATGAATGTATGTGATAATGATGATAATATGATGATATGATATGATGACTAGGATAGTTCCATAACTATCCCAAATGCAGGATGATGCACTAAGTTCTAATGTTGAATGATTAATGTTTTAAAGAACTAAACCTTATAGTTAAAAACATTGGGTTGATCAACCACTAATGCATAATAACCTCAACGAGAATCTCAGTTGGATGCAATGGTACAATTTCTTGTCCAAGCTCGACCAGTCTAAAAAATATTATCTCTTGATCAGAGTGTTTCGGGCCTTTCAACCCATGGAGCGAACGTCTAAACTTTATTTCACTTATTCCAAGGAATTTCAACCTCACCGAGGATGAAGCCTGATGCCTGAGGACTGTCTCACACCATCCCACACTCCCAGATGGGTAATAGATGTGATAGTACCTATCACCAATGAATCACCCAACTATTTCAACCCGATATAGGAATCCTGATAACCTATCGAGGGTTAGCCGATGTAGAGTTTGGTTTATGCATCCGATTCCGTTAGGTTAAATTACAAGAAACCCACACTGAAACTAGATCATAAGGATCTAACATCACATCCACACCGGCGGCCTTCGCCTAGGATAGCTCTTGCCTAGAGAAGGGCAAACAATCCAAAATACAGACGCTAACAGTGACTAATTAATCAGTTACAACATCTAAGCACAGATGAACAGTGACTAATTGACCGGTCACAACATCCAGCAACATCAGTCTCAAAAGACTAGAACACAGCCACCATGGACAAACCAAAAGAAAATACCACACAATTAATGACCTCGTTAAGGACAAGGGAAACACACCCTACATACCTAACGATATGAAAAATAGCAGCACTGGAATCACAACTACAACTGAGAATCAATGCAGTCAAAACCTAATCACAAACACCTCAATGCCAATATGCACCACTCTAACTAACACAGGTTAACTAGTAATATAATTTAGCAATGAAGGGATACTCGCCTGATAAACAGCTCAAATTCTGTAGGATAAACTCAGAACTTTAACAACCGCAAACTGGACCAACAACAGTACAACCCTCGGCAACAAACACGACAACCCAACAACCCAGCACCTGCAACAATGCACCCCGTAATTCGCAAAACCCCAAATCAAGCCACAAACACAAAACCCTAGAATTACGAATCACAATTCTAAGAGGAAAGAGGGGAAACACTCACCGAAGGAAAAGGCGAAGAATTCGCCCAACAATGATCGCCAAACTCCGAGGATTGAGCAAGGCTAATTGGGGAAGAGGGTGAGTGGAGATTGAAGGAGAGAGAATTGAGAATGAGAGGAAGAGAAATGAAAATAAAAGCTAAAAAGAGGAAAATACAAGCCAAGTCGTTCGAGCGACAAGGAAGTCGTTTGAATGGACGAGGAATTCTTAGAATGGACACAAAAGTTGTTTGATTGGATTCAGAAGTCGTTCGAACGACTAGGAGATCATGGGTCAAATTCCAGGGGATTGGTCAACTCGTTCGAATGGGACAGGGAGTCGTTCGAGCAAACCACCCTTAAAGACAAATTTTCTAGAGGACATGTCAACTCGTTCGAACAAAAATTTATATTCGTTTGAACGATTTTGACAAAACTGGAAAACACAAGGCTTCCCCCGAGATTACAGGATCGCCTGGGATCTCACCACCACCAAGGACAAAATACAATAACAACGACTACAAGAACAACCACATCAATAACAACAAACTCCCCCGCTAAAACACCAAAACCGCCGAAAGAAGATTGCGAAGGCCTGAAGCTAGAATGAGAGGAGGATGCAAAAGGATATGAATGCATAATGTATGGATGCAGATGAGTGAATAAGGAAGAATAGGAAGATAAAATAAAAGAATTTTATGGGACACTACATTCTACACTCCTTAAAGAGAATTTCACCCCAAAATTTCACACATACCTCAATCAGAGAGATAGTGTGGATAACAGCCTCTCACATCTGCCTCTAACTCCCAAGAAGCCTCGCTAGGATCATGATGAATCCACTGAACCTTCACGAAAGGAATAACCTTGTTGCAAAGAATCTTCTCTTGGCGATATAAAATACACGTCGGATACTCTATAAACGTGGCATCCCTCTGAACCTCTAAGGGCTCCCATTCAATTACATGTGTCGGATCCCCCTCATACTTCCTCAGTATGGAAACATGGAATACGTTATGAAATCGAGTCAGCTGCGGTGGCAATGCTAAACGATAAGCTAACTCTCCAACTCTGGCCAGAATTCGAACGAACCAATAAATCTCATAGCTAACTTCTCTTTCTTGCTGAAACGCATCACGCCCTTTATCGGAGAAACCTTTAGAAAAATTTGATCGCCGATCTCAAACTCTAAAGGTCACCTGTGAACATCTGCATAACTCTTATGTCCGCTCTGTGCTGTACAGAGCCGATCTCTGATAATGGTAACTGCCACAGTAGTCTCAGGAGCCAAGTCTAGCCCCAGTAAACTCTTCTCACCAACCTCTGCCCAACTCATTGGTGATCTACAGGGTCTACAATAAAAAGCCTCATAAGGTGCCATCCCAATGCTCGACTGGAAAATATTGTTGTATGCAAACTCCACCCAAGGTAAGTACTCGTCCCAACTACCCTTGAAGTCTAACGCGCAAGCCCAAAGCATATCCTCCAGAATCAAGTTAACTCTCTCTGTCTGACCATCGGTCCGTGGGTGGAATGTTGTACTGAAGTCCAATCTAGTGTCCATGGCTCGCCTGGAAGCTCTTCCAGAAATAGCCGGTAAATTGACCGTCTCGATCTGACACTATAAACACTAGAGCCCCATGTAAATGTACTATCTCTCTCGCATATAGTCTGCTCATCTAGTCAACTGTCAGAGTCTTGCGAACTGGAATAAAATGTACTAATTTGGTCAATCGGTCTACAATTACCCAAATAGAATCGTGGTTCTTCTTGGACCGCGGTAAACCCGAAATAAAGTCCATCGTCACATACTTCCATTTGCACTCTGGAATCTTTAAAGGTTTGAACTCTCCTGCGCTTTTCAGATGCCCGACCTTCACCTGCTGGCATGTAAGATATTTGGTAACAAACTCAGCTATCTCTTGCTTCATGTTGTCCCACCAAGAGTGCCTCTTCTGGTCTTGGTACATCTTCGTACTGCCTGGGTGAATAGTATACCTAGAGCTGTGAGCCTCACTCAAAATCTCACGCTTCAGTACCTCCAAATCAGGCATGCATAATCTGCCCCTGTACCTGATACTGCTTTCTGAGTTAGCTGTCCAATCGGGTCTGCTGTCATCCGAAGCCCATGCCTGTAATCTAACATCCTGCTATTGCACCTCAATAATCCGGGAAAACAATGAAGGCTGAACTCTCACATTTGCAAGAAAACTATCCATACCCCCATGAACACAAACTCAATCCGGAGTCTGCCATCTCGCGAAGCATCAACCACTCATGAATCATTAGACGCGCAAGAAATCCCTTAGGCAAGTGGTTCAATGCGTCAGCTTCTACATTCGCCACCCCTGGGTGATACTGCAAGTCAACATCATAATCCTTTAAGAATTCCATCCATCTGCGTTGCCTCATATTCAGCTCTTTCTGCGTGAAAAGCTACAGCAAACTCTTGTGATCAGAAAAGAGTTCGAACCTCTCCCCGTAAAGATAATGACACCAAATCTTCAATACAATAACCCCAGCTGCTAACTCGAGGTCTTAAGTAGGATAGTTTCTTTCGTGCACCTTAAGTTGTCTTGAAGCATAAGCTACCACCTTTCCGAAACCCCAAATGAAACCCCAAACACAAAACCCTCGAATTAGGAATCACAGTTTAATGAAGAAAGAGGGGAAACACTAACCGATGGAAAAGGTAAACAATCTGCCCAGCAACGATTGCCAAACTCCGGGGATTGTGTATGGATAAGTGAGGAAGAGAGTGAGTGGAGAGTGAAGGAGAAAGAATTGAGAGTGTTAGGAAGAGAAATGAAAATAAAAGGTAAAAAGTGGAAAACACTCGCCAAGTCGTTCGAACGACAAGGAAGTCGTTTGAATGGACGAGGAATTCACAGAATGAACACAGAAGTCATTCGAATGGATCTAGAAGTTGTTCGAACGACTAGGAGATCATGAGACAAATTCCAGGGGATTGGTCAACTCGTTCGAACGGGATAGGGAGTCATTTGAACGAACCACCCTCAATGACAAATTTTCCATAAGACATGTCAACTCGTTTGAACGAGAATTTATATTCGCTCGAACAATTTTGATAAAACTGGAAAACACAAGGCTTCCCCCGGGATCACGAGATCCCCTGGGATCTCACCACCAAGGACAAAGCACAATAATAACGACTACAAGAACAACCACATCAATAACAACAAACTCCTCCGCCCAAACATCAAAACCACTGAAAGAAGAATACAAGGACCTGATGCTAGAATGAGATGAGGATGTAAAATGATATGAATACATAATGTATGGATGCAGATGAATGAATAAGGAAGAATAGGAAGATAAATTATGTAGTGACCCAATTTTTTTTGCTAATATATGATGATTATGCTGATTTGGAGTTGGTGATCTACCAGTTCTATGGTTTCAGTTGTTTAGGTTAAATTAGATTATATTGTGACCATGGGAACATAGATGTTTTGTATTTAAACAAAGGACGTGTTCAGACAACCAAGTTGGGTCTTTTGAGCTATTCTCGAGCGTTGGATTTTGCCTCGAGATGAGTGTTGGCTTCCCCAATATATATAAACACTTCATTTAATTTTCAAATCATTTTCTCTCCAAAACCTACCCTAACTCTTTCTGTCTTAACCGACTCATCTTCCTCAAACAAAACCTAACTTTGGAAACCCTTCATCCTCCTCTCCTTCCTTCTCCTTCCTTACTTGATTAGGGTTAGGATGATAAATCATCACCTCTGGCTACCCTTATTGCCGTCCTAGTGAGAGAGAGAGGGCTGCATATGCATCGCCATTTTGGGTTGGTGTCCCCTCGACGGTTGCAGCAGTTCCCTCAGTCGAGTTTGATTGTTGAACCTGTGGTGGTGGATCTCGATTCTGCAGGTGTTGGGTTGGATTGGGTTTGATTATTGGAAAATTTTGGGTCGGTTATCCCAGGTGTGGTCGATGGTGGTGATTGCGTGGGTTGAATTGTTGGTGTTTGGGTGCCTAAAATTATGTGGTTTTCTTGTAGCTGTTCGGTGGTATGATTGGGGTTTAGTGTGGTTGAGAAGACGAGGTGTGGTGGCTATTCTAGGTAGTAGTTGATGTCATTTCGGAGAGGCCTGCCTCGATAACTGTGGCAGTTTTGGTTCAAAAATTTCTGCCGTAGTTGCTGTTATTCAAGAGGAAGGTTTAGGGCTATTTTTACCCTCTTCGACCACTGGGTGTTTGATTGTAGGGCGGCTGATTAGGCGGATTTAAAGTGGTATATCTTCATGTGATTGTGGGTGATCAGCGTAGTATAGCGTAGCGTGGCGAATTGTAGATTTTACTGCAGTTGTGTTGCTGAATTCAGTTGTGATGCCGATCTGAAATGTAGTTTCGGGCGGGTATTCTTTGTTGGAATTGAGATTGGGTTCTGGGCATTGATAGTAGTAATTGTTGTGGTGTTCCTGGTCCTTTTCACGATTGATTTGGAGTTCCGGAAGTTGATTCGTGGAGCACATTTCTGTTGGGGTGCTATTTGGATAGTTTCGCCGAGATTGCCGTTCCGAGCGTTGTTTTGTCAGGCGAGTTTTATCTTTCTTAATAACTAGACCATTATATTGATTTGTGAATTATTGTATCACATATTTTATCATGTTTATTACCGCGATTATGTTAGTATATGGGTTAATTGCTTAAGATACATTCACGGGTTATCCGTTTGGCATACCTTAGGCGAGAGTACTTAAGGTTTTGATAAGTTAGTAAAAAAAAAAACCCCGAGTTAGTTGTAAATTTAGTTACTAGATAGAACCTGTAGGTTATGTTTAGTCATAGGTAGTTGTTCTCAGTTGTCGTCGATGTGACGATAACTCATGAGATTCCTCTTAGACCAATTTCATTTAAGGTGGATATCACGAATCTTTTCTTCGTTGAGGTTGAGAGCAAAGCCATTTCCCAGTGTGTTGCGACGCCTCAGTATCACTATATTTATATATATATATATAATATCTTGAGTGTGGTATTGTTAGCTAGTTATTACGGTACCCCGCTTGATTCAGAGCACTAGTAACTTGGTTTGACGATTAGTGGAGATGTATGGACGGCATGTTGTTTAGCCGCCATTTCTCTGAGATAGTTTAGTTCACACTTTATAGTATAACACCTTGGTTGTTTAGGTTGCTGGACTTGGTTCCAGGGTAGTCTTGGGGCGACATAGCTTTTATAAGACATGGTCTTCGATTCGGAGCTCGTCTGCTTGCCTGCTATTGTTTTGATAAGTCTTAGGACTAGCCTAGGTATGCTTTGTGCTCTTGAGGCCTTGTCCTTGAGCATTGTTATTGTGATTGGTGGTTGTTTGGATTGTAAGATTCCATATGGGAGTGTGGTATCTCGTAGACTGTTAGTTGTTGGTGGTGAGCAGACGGCTTGTCCGTGGTGGTTGGTCGTGGATGTTAAACTTCTGATAGTTTGCCTTAGGATTGTTTGCTTATCGTGTTATGACACTTATTGTCCTCATGATTCTTAGAGCTAATAGAGCTTACCCGTAAGCCTTCTTTCCCCGGGATGAGGCTGTTAGGGCTGTATTCCCATCAGTCATCTAGGAGGCAGCGAGACAACAGTGCTCAGTGAGGTACGTGGCTGAGCCAGGTGGTTTATGAAATTGTGCATCACCCATGATGTTGGAATGCTACTGAAACCTCCTGTTGAATCCGGTTCCAGTACATCCGTGTTGGAGACTTATGTACATGATTAGGAGGATTGTGAGGCAGTTCTATTATTGGGGATTATTGACTGCTTGTTGGACACTTGTAGGTTACCCTATGAGTACTAGTCTGCGTGTTCAGCTAGGGTTGTTGTACTTGATTGGTAATCATATTGCTTTGAGGAATCTTAAGGACTGATATTGTTTAGATGTCGTGGCAGTTAAGTTATAGTTTCATCTAGGTTTAGATGTTGCAACTGAGTCACAGGTGGGCATCTATATAAGTTTTGGTTGCCACGCTCTCAGGCAGATGGTTATTCTATTGTGTTCTTGCTGTGCTAATAGCAGTTGTGTTTCAGTCTTTAGGATTTTTGCTCACATCCATAGATAATATATTTTCTCCTTATCTTACTGCGATTGGATACTTAAATAACTCTGCATCAGCTGACCCTCGAGAGGTGCAGGGATTCCTTAAATTGGGATAAAATAGAAGGTAGGTCTAGGATGGATATTATTATACCTAGTCACCCATTCGGGAGTGTGGGATGGTATGAGACAGTTTTAACAATCCGGTACAGGGCTTATCGTGGAGGTTGAAATTCCTCAGAATGTATATATAGTTCAGACGTTGGCTCCGCGGGATTTGATAGATTGATTTAATATCCTAATAGTCTGGTCGAGCTAGTGTAGTACATCATACCCTTGTATCCAACAATATCTGGTAAGGTAAATCATTTTTCTGCAGTTGTCAGCCCACTTTAGTCTTGGGGGCATGCCCTTTGGGTTGACTTCGCTAAATCATTCTGCATCATCATCATCATCATCATCAAGAATATCATTGCATCTCTGCATACTTCCAATTTGTAGGTTCTTATGATAGAAATCCTTAACCATTTCTGCATTATGGTTAATATAGAATCGTCTGCACTTGGGATAATCATAAGATTATCTATTTCTATCATATCATCATCATAATATATCATTGCATTGGGATAATTATGGGATTATCCTAGTTCATCATATTCTTCTCCTCTTATTTAAATTCCTCTTCTCCTAATTGATTTGAGGTGTAATTAGATTCATCTTCTTTCTTCATACTCCTCTCCTCTCTGCATTTATTTCTTCCCTCTTCTGTATATGAGTAATTTATTTTGTTAATTAGTCTGATTGGTTGTTGTGTGCTTTAGGATTGTTTTTTGTTGTGGGCGATCTCGTTTAGCTTGTGATAGCTTCGGGGTTGTGCCTGGCTGGGGTTTGGATAACCCGGTTGGATGGTGGATGGTCGAGGGTTGTTTTCCCTTGTGTGTTAGTATATTCCTGAGGTGGGTTAGTTGCTTGTGGCACTGAGGGCCATAGTAGTGGTCAGAGTATAGTTAGTAGTCCTTGGGACTAGAGTGTAGTTATAGTCTTAGCACTCATTTGCTCGAGATATGTATGTATAATTATAGCATAGTTACATATAATCATTAGACTAGTTATATACCTATTAGACATCCTTGGTATATATATATATATATATATATTATTTATCGTTAGATATTATTATGTCTTATTATCATTATTTATATCCATCTCATCTCTCTTTAGAGGGATGAGATGGAGGCTCATTGTTTAGTAATTCTTGAGAGTTAGTGAGCTCGTTGTTTACTCACTCTCGCATCCCTCTTTTAGTGGCAGGTTGTTTTAGGTTTTAGTTGCTGCTGTGGTGATCTTTGGGGAGCTGAGCTGGAGGCTCATTCTCTAGTAACTACTGTTGGGCTTGCTGCGTAGAGGTTTGTAGAACCTTACGTTTTGATATTGTTATCTTAGTCTTCTTCTATTTCTGCATTTCCTTATTGCTCTGTTGTGATACAATTGTAAATGACTGAGCCAGAATTTTTCTATGGCTCGGTTGTTCGTGGGGAAAATCTTTTGATTTCCCGACCTGCGCATCCTCATATCTCAGTGATTGGTCTAGCTACCAATTACTGGATTTTGGGGCGTAACAAAATAAAAGAATTTTATGGGACACTACACTTTCAATGGTCGATTTGGTTCTTTGAACATTAGTATTGTGTTTGTATGATTGTAGACAATATTTGTACTTAAATAAGAGATTTGTTATATGTTGACTATGATTTGTCATTTGTTACCAATTATTTGTCATTTGATAACTAATAATGGTCTATTTTGTTCTTTGAGCATTTGTATTGCGTTTGTATGATAGAAGACATCATTCGTACTTAAAAAAATGATTTTTCATTTGTTGACTGCGATTTGTCATTTGTTACAAATGATTTGTCATTTATAAACTATCAATGGTCTATTTAGTTCTTTGAACATTAGTATTCTGCTTGTATGATAGTAGACAACATTTGTACTTTAAAAAATGATTTATGATTTGTTGACTACGATTTGTCATTTGTTATCAATGATTTGTCATTTGTTAACTATCAATGGTAAATCTGGTTCTTTGAACATTAGTATTGTGTTTGCATAATAGTAGACAACATTTGTATTTAAAAAAACGATTTGTCATTTGTTGACTATAATTTGTCATTTGTTATCAATAATTTTTCATTTGATTATTATAAATGGTCTATTTGGTTCTTTGAACATTTATATTGTGTTTATTTGATAGTAGATAATATTTATAATTAAAAATACGATTTGTTATTTGTTACCAATCATTTATCATTTTTTAACTGACAATAGTCTATTTGGATCTTTGAACATTTGTATTGTGTTTGTATAATAGTAGACTGCATTTTAGTTAAAAAAATGATTTTTCATTAGTTGACTAGGATTTGAAATTAGATACTAATAATTTTTCTTTTGTTAAATAACAATGGTCTATTTGGTTCTTTGAACATTTGAATTGCGTTTGTATGATAGTAGACAACATTTGAATATTAAAAAATGATTTGTCATTTGTTGACTAAGATTAATTATTTATTACCTATGATTGGTTATTTGTTAACTAATAATAGTCTACTTGGTTCTTTGAACATTTGTATTATATTTGAATGATAGTAGACAACATCTGAACTTAAAAAAATGATTTGTCATTTGTTAACTAAGATTTTTAATTTGTTACCAATGATTTGGCATTTGATAACTAACAATGGTCCATTTGGTTTTATAAATATTTATATTGCGTTTGTATGATAGGAGACAACATTTGTAGTTAAAAAAGCAATTTGTTATTTATTGACTACGATTTGTTATTTGTTACCAATGATTTACCATTTACTAACTATCAATGGCCTATTCGGTTCTTTAAACAGTTGTATTGAGTTTGTATGATAGCAAATAACATTTGTACTTCAAAAAATTACTTGTAATTTGTTGACTACGATTTATTATTTATTACCAATGATTTGTTATTTATTAACTATCAATAGTATATTTGGTTATTTGAACATTTGTATTAAGTATGTATGATAGTAGGCAGTATTTGTACTTAAAAAGGCGATTTATCATTTGTTGACTACGATTTGCCATTTGTTACTAATGATTTGTCATTTGTTAACTAACAATAGTCTATTTGGTTATTTAAGCATTTGAATTGTGTTTGAATAATAGTAGACAATATTTGTACTTAAAAAAACAATTTTTTATTTCTAGACTACGATTTGTCATTTGTTACCAATGATTTGTTATTTTATATCAATCAATTATCTATTTGGTTCTTTGAATATTTCTATTAAGTTTGTATGATAATAGACAACATTTGTACTTAAAAAAATGATTTGTCATTTGTTGACTATGATTTGTCATTTGTTGCCAATGATTTATCATTGTTAATAAACAATAGTCTATTTGGTTCTTTGAACATTTGTATTGTATTTGTATGAAAGTAAACTCCATTTGTACTTAAAAAACGATTTTTCATTTGTCGACTATGATTTGCCATTTGTTATCAATAATTTTTCATTTGTTAAATATTGATGGTCTATTTAGTTCTTTGAACATTTCTATTTTGTTTGTATGATAGTAGATAACATTTGTACTTAAAAAAATTATTTATCATTTGATACCAATGATTTGTCATTTGTTAACTATAAACGGTCTATTTGGTTCTTTAAATATTTGCATTTTGTTTGTAAGATAATGTATAATATTTGTACTTAAAAAAATGATTTATCATTTCATGCCTATGATTTGTCATTTGTTACCAATGATTGGTCATTTATTATCTAACAATTGTCTATTTAGTTCTTTGAACATTTGTATTGTGTTTGTATGATTGTAGATAACATTTGAACTTAAAAAAATGATTTGTCATTTGATGACTACGATTTGTCATTTATTACCAATGATTGGTCATTTGTTAACTAAAAATTGTCTATTTTGTTTTTTAAATATTTGAATTATGTTTATATGATAGTAGACAGCAATTATTATTAATAAGGCCATTTTAAATTTGTTGCTATGATATGTTATTTGTTACCAAAGATTTGTCATTTGTTAATTAATAATGGTTAATTTGATTATTTGAGAATTTGTATTGTGTTTGTATGATAGTATACATCATTTGTACTTAAAAAAATTATTTGTCATTTGCTGACAATGATTTTTCATTTGTTACCAATGATTTGTCATTTGTTAATTATTAATGGTCTATTTAGTTCTTTGAGCATTTGTATTTTGCTTGTATGATATTAGACAACATATGTACTTTAAAAAATGATTTTTCATTTGTTGACTTTTATTTGTCATTTGTTACCAATGATTTGTCTTTTGATAACTATCAACGGTCTATTTGGCTTTTTGAACATTTGTATTATATTTGTATGATAGTAGACAACATTTAAACTTAAAAAAATAATTTGTCTTTTGCTAACTATGATTTGTTATTTGTTACCAATTATTTATCATTTGCTAACTAACAATGGTTGTAGTGACCCTGAAAATTCTTAATTACTGTTACTATTTCCTTTTCGTATATTTCATATTCTTGATCATTCTGCATATTCCAACTCTCTAACATCTGCATATAATCATTCACGTTACTCATTCTATGCTTATTCTAACCGTTATACATACTTGGTATACTATATTTTTAGTTTTGGGTATTAGATTCCCTTATAGTGGTTTGGGTGGTTTCGGTTGGAGGAGGCCGTATCATGACCTTAGGAACCCCTAGACGGGTCGGGTATGATGCTGTAATAGAGTGTGTATGGTTTGGGGTGATTCTGGAAGCCCGTTGGGTTCGCCGCAGGTTCTGAAAATTTTTAGGTAAAAAAATTCCTTTAAAGCATCTTAGGCGTTCTGGTGGTTTTAGGGCGGAGTAGGCCATTTTTTTATTGTGGGCAACCCCGAGATGGGTTGGTTATGTTATTGTGTGCGTGTGGGTGTTGCCCGACAACCCTTATCAGTTTCGTTAAGGCTTAGGACTTAACCCATCCATTTCGTCCTTTCAGCATCTTTTCTGTCAATTTCTGAACTTTAGTTCGGAAAAGTCTTGAGCTGCTTTTTTCCAAGCGTTGGCTCTTCTAGATGGGTTGGATATGTTATTGTGTGCGTGTGGGTGTTGCCCGATAACCCCTATCAGTTCCGTTAAGGCTTAGGACTTAACCCATCCATTTCGTCCTTTCGGCGTCTTTCCTGTCCATTTTATGAACTTTTTTGAACTGCTTTTGTTAGCTATTTTATTTCGAGTTTTGGTTTTTCCTTGTGATACGCATTGGACTTTCCCTATATAAACAACACTTAACCCCCAAATTCCCTTCACTCCTCTCTCACTCTAATCTTCTCCTCTCTCGCCAAATTAATCGCGTCCCCTCGCCTTGATCTTCACCCCATTACTCGGTAAGTAATTCTTTCTCTCTTTTCCATTCGATTCGTTTTGATTTGCGATGTTGGAGTATGATTTAGGGTTTTTAGGGTTGGTGATTATTGAGCTATAATTGGGGTTTTGGGAGTTGTTAGGTCGTTTGGGTAATCGTTGTCGCTCGCTCCGTACTCCCTTTGCTGATTCGCGATGTTAGACATCTCAGATTGGACCCTCCTTCGTCGTTTAGCGTAATTATGGCATAGTACTGTGATGGGGTAATTAGTTACTGCTTGTTTGTGAATTTTCTTACCCCCCCTCTCCCTTGGATAGTATTTAATTCACCTAAAACTTAGTGTAATCGGGTCTCAGATACAGAAACAAGATATGGCTGGATTAGTCTTCCTTGTGCACAGTCTCATCCTAGGAAGAGAGACATGGATGGATACTATATCCTAGTACCCAGTCTTGTCCAACAAGGTCAAGATATGGCTGGATTAGTTTTCCTGGTGCCCAGTCTCGTCCTACGAAGAGAGACATGGTTGGATACTATTTCCTAGTACCCAGTCTTCTCCTGAGAGAAAAGTTATGGTTGGATTAGTTTTCCTGGTGCCCAGTCTCATCCTACGAGGAGAGACATGGTTGGATACTAGCTCCTGGTGACCAGAATTCTCAGGCGAGGTTGAAACGCATGTCTCATAACAACATATCATAGTAAATTTGGAATAAATATGGGATTATTCCAAATTTACCACCATCACATCATCATAGCATTACATCATATCATATTCTACATAATCTCTATTCCTCCTAACTCTTATTCCAAATCCTATCCTCCATTCTTTTGTTCTTATTCCAAATCACTCACATCTTCTCTTGACAGCATTATAGATCTTGTTAGTGACCGTGTAGAGTTACTGTAGCATAATTAGCCTGGAGTAGTGGTAATCATTTTTGTTTACTTCACATTAAAGATTTTCCCTTTATCACCCACTCCTCACTCTTCTTCAGCACTGGATCATTTAGATTATTATTTAGCTTTGTTGGGTTACGATGAGCTGTGGTTTTGCTCACCCTCGCTATTTGTTAACATTTCAGGGGTTGAGTAGCTATTTTCTGCTGAGGATTCCAGCTGGATTAGGGCTGATTTTGGGGTTGTTGCAGATCTCTATAGTTTTAGACATCCCTGTATATGATCTTAGCTTTTGACTCTGTACATTATTCAGGACATTGTATATATTCAGTTGATGTATATATATCTTTTACTTCCTCCTTTGCTGCTCATTATAATTTTACTCAGATGATTTTACGAAGTGAATGATCGAGCCAGAATTTGTCTACGGCTCGATCGTTTGTGGGTTAAATCTTTCGTTATTTTCCTCTTCAGATGTGTGCCTTTCTATCTTGTATCAGATTGTTAAAGGCAGGAGAGGTAGAGGCCGCACCGTAGGTCGTGGGCATGGGGGCGTAGAGGCGGTGCTTTAGCTGGCTTACCAGCACTTAGCCAGGGGAGTGTGGTATCAGTTCCGACTGGTCAGGCAGAGCAGACAGTTTTAGGGGATGGGGTTAACGTGGAGCCATTACCAGGGGATCAGTTTTAGTAGGAGGTTCCTCTTCTGGTAGTTCTAGGGCAGCATGGAGTTTTGCCTACTCTAGTGGTTCCAGGGGTTTTAGCCGAGATGAGATAGTTCATGGAGAGTTTTGTGGCTTCCTTTCAATAGGCCAGGAGCCTAGCAGTCAGAGAGTACAGTTACTTGGAGCATGTTCAGAAATATAGGCATTCGACTTTTTTTGGCATACTAGTTCCTTCTGAGGCTGAGATGATGTTCAAGTCTTTAAAAAAGACTTTGAACGCGATGAAGTGTCCAGACGAGCAGCAGGTGACACTGGCTACTTATCTACTCTAGGGAGAGGTAGACTGGTGGTGGGATACAGCCAAGAGGACCATTTCAGAGACCCCTATTCTATGGCCTTCTTTCGAGGACCAATTCTTTAGACAGTATGTGCCACAGAGTTACAAAGATGCCTGCATCTCATAGTTCTACTCTCTTGAGCAGGGTGATATGAGTATTGCCAGATACGATCAGCAGTTTAACGAGCTTTCCCGTTACGTGTCGCTCATTGTCCATGATGAAGAGCAGAAAAAGATGAACTTTCTTAAGGGCATATGTCCGTACTTCAGGAGATTCTTGATCACCTCAAAGGCCATCAAATATGCAGATGTATTATCTAAGGTATTGGCATTAGAGCAGAACGACCTAGAGGATCGCAAGTCCAAGGACTTGAGAAGCTAGCAGAGACAAGATCCAAGGACCGATAAGGGCAAGGCCATTCAGGAGCAGTTTGATGGTTCGGGTTCGAAGAGGTAGAGATTGAGTTTTAATAGTAGTGTACCAGCCAGTGTTGCCGAGGGGCAGTAGTTTAAAAGATCACAACTTTGTTCTGGTCGTTGCTAGAGATGTGGGGAGAAAGGGCATGCTAGGAGGTTTTGTCCTAAACATGGTGGAGACCCGTAGCCGTTGCGACAGTTCCAGGGTCCCGTGGTTCATCAGCCGCGACCTCAGTTCCAGCAGGTTCAGCAACGACAGTTTCAGGGTCCTCAGGGAAGACGGCATGTTCAGGGCCAGCAAGATGGGCAGAGAAAGTTTACTCAGGGTCAGCAGGGTGGCCAGAGGCAGCTTATGTTGGACCAGCAGAGTGGTCAGAGACAGCAGCATCCAGGTCAGCAACAGGGCCAGGGCCTAGGCTCGGCAGGATGTATGCAGTGGGGAGGCGAGGTGCTCACGATGCTCCACCAGTGGCGGAAGGTACGATACATATCTCTTATACTCCAACTCATGTTCTTTTTGACTCTGGTGTATCTCATTCATTCATAGCATACATTTTCCTCTCCACGATTTGTTTTGAGTCCTCTTTATTACTAGATGATATTTCTGTGGGTACTCCTATTGGTTCTTCGGCGCCTATCTCACATATTTTCAGAGATTGCCCAATTTTTGTTTTTGGTCGCGTCCTATCGGCAGACTTGTTAGTATTACCGATCCAGGAGTTCGACGTTATCCTGGGTATGGATTAGTTGTCGACTCATCGAGTTACCTTGGACTGTTTCGAGAAGACGGCTTCCTTCAGTATTCCTGGAGAAAGGCAATTCGTGTTCACCAGTTCGAAACCTGCGCCATCCCCTGATGGCTTGCTAGCTTTCTTAGAGTTAGATTCATCAGGGGTAGACGTTAGCTCCATTCCGGTGGTGTGCGATTATTCCTATGTTTTCCAGCAGATTCCCTGTTTACCACCGACGAGAGAGATTGATTTTGGCATAGATCTTTTACCGGGTACGGCACCGATTTCTATATCTCCATATCGTATGGCACCTGTCGAGCTTAAGGAATTGAGGGGTCAAATTTCTGAGCTGATGGATCTGGGATTCATTCGGCCTAGTACTTCTCCGTGGGGAGCGCCAGTTTTGTTTGGAAAGAAGATAGGCGGTTCGATGCGCTTGTAAATTAATTTCCGTGAGTTAAAGAAAGTCACGATCAAGAGAAAATATCTGTTGCCTAGGATTCGGGACTTGTTTGACCAGCTTCGTGGAGCGCAGTTGTAATGTCCCCAATTTTTTTGGTTATTTTTTTTATTATTATCAAGTATTAGTATTGCTATTCCTATATGTTATTTGTTATGCATTCGTATTATTTTTATTGGCAGGCTCTGTGTTGTTTCCTTCCGGTAATTTCAGTAGTTTAGGGCAGATTAGATTATATGGTGACCTTGGGAACCCCTAGATGGGTTGGTGGTGATGTTTGTTTTATTTGATGTGTTCGTGGTTTGGTGTGGTTCCGCTAAGCCGTTAGATTGGCCGATAGGTTTTCGGAGTTTTCCGAGCAAAAATTCATTTTCGGGGGTTTAGGCATTTTGGTGGCCGTGAAGCGGTAGAGGTGGTGTTTAGGCCATGGGAACCCTTTGTTAGGGTTGTAATGGTTGTTCGGTTTGTTCCATTCTTCTGAGGGTCTTGGTGTTGTGTGTGGCTCAGGAGGACCTCAGAGTGACATTTTTGGATTCTTTCAGTTCCCGTTCGAACGACTGGTCGGTTATATATATATCATTATCCATTCTCTCTCCTTATATTTCTCTTTCACTCTCTCTCTCTTCTCCTAATTGAATCCTCTCCTCTCCAAACCGAATCTTCTCCTCCCTCGCTTGCTGATTTCATCATTGATTCTTCGTCGTGCTCTCCACCGTTTTCCCTCGGTGAGTAATTCCTCTCTCTCTTTCTCTCTCTCTCTTGTATAATTGGCTGATTTCGGTTTTGGAGAGAACCCTTGTGATGTTGGACTGATTTTAGAGTTTATGATTATTTGGCATATTGTTGATTTTAGTAGTGTGATCATTGCCGATGTTGGCCGGTGGCGGTGATTGCGTGGGTTGAATTGTTGGTGTTTGGGTGCCAAAAATTATGGGGTTTTCCTGCAGCTGTTTGGTGGTATGATTGGTGTTTAGTGTGGTTGGGAAAAGGAGGTGTGGTGGCTATTCTTGGTAGTAGATGTTGCCGTTTCGTAGAGGGCTGCCTGAGCCAACATTTGTGGCTGTTTTGGTTCAGAAATTACTTCCCTAGTTACTATTATTCTGGAGGAAGGGTTAGGATTGTTTTAACGCCCTTTGAACACCGGGTTCATGATTTTTGGGCAGCTGATTTGGCGGGGTTAGAGTGGCATATCTTCATGTGATTATGGGTGATCGGAGTAGCGCAGCGTAGCGCGGTGAACCGTGGGTTTAGATGCAGTTTTGTTACTGAATTCAGATTTGGTGCTGTTTTGATATCAAATTTGGGTGAGAATCCTTTGTTGGAATTGTGTTTGGACTCCGGGCCTTGATAGTGGTCGATGTGGTGGTGTTCCTGGTCCATTCCGTGATTGATTTGGAGATCCGGAAGTCGATTCGCGGAGCACATTTCCGTTGAGGTGCTATTTTGGCAGTTTTGCCGAGATTGTCGTTCCAAGCATATCGTCAGGCGAGCTTAATCTTCCTTAATAACTTGACCGTTATATTGATTCGTGAGTTATTGTATCACATAGTTTTTCATGTTTATTACCGTGATTATGTTAATATATGGGTTAATTGCTTAGGACACATTCACGAGTTATCCGTTTGGCATACCTCAGGCGAGAGTACTTAAGGGTTTGATAAGTTAGTAAAACTCGAGTTAGTTATAAATTTTGTTACTAGATTGAACCTGTAGGTTATGCTTATTCATAGGCAGTTATTCCCAGTTGTCGCCAATGTAACGATAACTCATGAGATTCCTCTTTGACCAATTTTATTGAGGGTGGTTCTCACGAATCCTTTCTTCGTTGAGGTTGAGAACAAAAGAATTTCTCAGTATGTTGTGATGCCCAGAGTCGCTATATATATATATATATATGTATAATAGATTTAAGTGTGGTACTGTTGGTTAGTTATTATGGTGCCCAGCTTGTTTCAGGGAACTAGTATCTTGGTTTGACTATTTGTAGATACTTAAGGACGGCTTGTGGTTTAGCCGCCATTTCTCTGAGATAGTGTAGTTTAGAGACTATAGTTCTCACCCTATAGTATGGCATCCTGGCTAGTTTGGGTTGCTGGATTTTGTTCCAGGGTAATCTTAGGGCGACATAGCTTCAGTAAGACATGGTCTTCGATTCGAAGCTCGTCCTATTGCATGCTATTGTTTAGATTAGTCTTAGGACTAATCTAGGAGTACTATGTATTCTCGAGGCCTGGTCCTTGAGCACTGTCATTGTGATTGGTGGTTGTTTGGAATGTTGGATTCCATGTGGGAGTGTGGTATCTCCTGGACTGTTAGTCGTTTATGGTGAGCAGACGGCTTGTTCGTGGTGGTTGGTAGTGGATGTTGAACTTCTGATTGTTTGCCTTAGGATTGTTTACTTATCCTGTTGTGACAGTTATTGTCCTCATGATTCTTAAAACAATTAGAGCTTACTCGTAAGCCTTCTTTCCATGGGATGAGGCTGTTAGGGCTATGTTCCCTTCAGTCATCTAGGAGGCAGTGAGACAGCATGGCTAAGTGAGATCCGCAGCTGAGCCAGGTGTTTTATGAAGTTGTACGTTACCCGAGATATTGGAATACGGCTGAAACCTGCTGCTGAATCCGGTTTCTTTACATCCCTGTTGGAGACTTATGTACATGATTAGGGGGATTATGAGGCAGTTATGTTATTGGTGATTTTTGACTACTTGTTAGACTCTTGTAGGTCACCCCATGAGTACTAGTATGTGTTGACAGTAAGAGTACTGTTGTACTTGATGGTAATCATATTGCTTTAATGAATCTTAGAGACTGATGTCGTTTAGATGTTGTGACGGCTAAGTTGCTATTTAATCTAGGTTTAGATGGTGCAACAGAGTCACAGGAGGGCATCTGTGCTAGTTTTGATTGCCACGCTCTCAGGTAGGTGGTTATCCTATTGTGTGTTGGCTGTGTTTACAGCAGTTGTATTTCAGTCTTTAGGATCATGCTCACATCCTTAGATAATATATTCTCTCCTTATCTTACTGCAATTGGATACATAAACAACTCCGCATCAGCTGGCCCCTGATAGGTTGATAGGATCCCTGGATCGGGTTAATGTTTTAGAGGTGAAGATATGGTTGGATTAGTTTTCCTGGTGCCTAGTCTTGTCCTACGAAGAGGGACATGGTTGGATACTATTTCCTGGTACCCAGTCTTCTCCTTAATGCAAAGTCATGGTTGGAGTAGTTCTCCTGGTGGCCAGTCTCATCCAACAAGGAGAGACATGGTTGGATGCTAGTTCCTGGTGCCCAGACTTCTCAGGCGAGGTTAAAATACCTATGTTAATATCTTTTAGTCTGGTCGAGCAAGTGCAGTATATCGTACCCTTGTATCCAACATTATCCAGTAAGGTAAATCCTTCTTCAGTAGTTGCCAGCCCACTCTAGTCTTGGGGGCTAGCCCTTTGGGTTGACATCGCTAAATCATTCAGCATTGGGATAGGTATGGGACTATCCCACTTCATTATAAACCATTCTGCATCATAACATCATCATCATCATCATCATCATCAAGCATATCATTGCATCTCCGTATACTTCCTAATCGTAGGTTCTTCTGATGGAAATCCTTAACCCTTTCTGTATTACGTTTAATATAGAATCTTCTCCACTTGGGATAATTATAAGATTATCTAATTCCATCATATCATCAGCATAACATATCATTGCATTGGGATAATTATAGGATTATGCTAGTTTCTCATATTCATCTCCGCTTATTAAATTCCACTTCTCCTAATTGATTAATGGTGTAATTAGATTCCTCTTCCTTCTGCATATTCCTCTCCACCCTGCATCAATTCCTCCCTCTTTTGTATCTAATATAATTTATTAGGTTAATTAATTTGGTTGGCTGGCTGTTGTGAGCTTTAGGTCGGTATCTGGTTATGGGCGATCTCGCTTAGCTTGTGATAGCTTCGGGGTTGTATCTGGTTGGGGTTTGGGTAACCCTGTTGGATGATTATGAGCCGAGGGTTGTTTACCCTTGCATGTGATTATATCTCTGAGATAGATTAGCTGCGCGTGGCGCTGAGAGCCACGGTGGTGATTAAAGTGTAGTTAGTGGTCCTTGTGACTGGAGTATAGATTAGCATTCCTTTGCACGAGGTATATCTATAGATAGATTTATTATAATTAGTATACATACGTATACCTATTAGTTATCTTATATGTATATATATTACATATACATTGTTTATCGTTTGGTATTATTATATCCCACTATCATTACTGCTTATCTCCATCTCATTGGTTAGTATAATCGTTTAACTATTCTTGGGAGTTAGTGAGCTCGTTGTTTGCTCACTCTCGCATCCCCCCTTTCAATGGCAGGCTATTTCAGGTTTTAGTTGCTGCTGTGGTGATCTTTGGGGAGCTGAGATAGAGGCTCAATCTCCTATTATTGCAATTGGGCTTGCTGCGTAGAGGTTTGAAGAATCATACATTTAGATTATGTTTTCTTAGTGTTCCGCTGTTTCTATTTATCTAATTTCTCTGTTGTGATACTATTGTGAATGACTGGGCTAGAATTTGTCTACGGCTTAGCTGTTCATGGGGCAAATCTATAGATTCCCCGACCTGCACAGCTTCGGATCTAGTAATTGCGATCGCGATTCCTAGGGCTTGGAACCCCGGTTTTGGTATCATCAGGAACTGAGCATTATAACAGGCGAGTTTCCCATCTTTGCAAAGTTTCCATATTAATTGCGTAGTATTGATTTAGAGAACTACCTGTGTTAGAGAGGTGTTGATAATTTTAACTATAAACAATTTAGACGTTTTAATCATAATTATGGCATATTGCCTGTTAATTTAGTTAGCTGCTCTTAGTATTTGTTTGACAATAATTACGACATTCAAGTCTTGTTAGAAACATCCTGTGGATAGACATGTCAGATTGGACCCTCCTTCGTCGCTTAGCATAATTATGGCATAGCACTGCGATGGGGCAATTAGTTACTACTTGTCTGTGAATTCGCTTACCCCCCTTTGGAAAGTATTTAATTCACCTAAAACTTAGTGTGATCGGGTCTCAGATACAGAGACAAGATATGGTTGGATTTGTCTTCCTGGTGCCCAGTCTCATCCTATTAAGAGAGACATGGTTGGATACTATTTCCTGGTGCCCAGTCTTGTCCAACAAGGTGAAGATATGGTTGGATTAGTTTTCCTGGTGCCCAGTCTCGTCCTACGAAGAGAGACATGGTTGGATACTATTTCGTGGTGCCCAGTCTTCTCCTACGAGTAAAGTTATGGTTGGATTAGTTTTCTTGGTACCCAGTCTCGTCCTACGTGGAGAGACATGGTTGGAGGCTAGCTCCTGATGCCCATACTTCTCAGGCGAGGTTGAAATGCATGTCTCATAACAACACATCATGTAGAATTTGGAATAAGTATAGGATTATTCCAAATTTACCACCATCATATCATCGTAGCATTGCATCATATCATATTCTACATACTCACTATTCCTCCTAACTCTTATTCCTAATCCTATCATCCATTCTTCTGTTCTTATTCCAAATCACTCACTTCTTCTCTTGGCAGCATTATAGATCTTGTTAGTGATCGTGTAGAGTTACTACAGCATAATTAGCCTGGAGTAGTGGTAATAATTTTTGGTTACTTCACATTAAAGATTTTCCCTTTATCACCCACTCCTCACTCTTCTTCGGTACTGGATCATTTAGTTGGTTATTTAGCTTTGTTGGATTACGGTGAGCTGTGTTTTTGCTCACCCTCACTATTTGTTAACATTTTAGGGGTTGAGTAGTTGTTTTCTGCCGAGGATTCTAGCTGGATTTGAGTTAATTTTGGGGCTGTTGCAGATCTCCATAGTTTTAGGCAACCCTGTATATGATCTTAGCTTTTGACTTTGTACATTATTCAGGATGTATATATGTCTTTTGCTTCCGCTTTTGTTGTTCATTTTTCTTTTACTCTGATGATTTTGCGAAGTGAATGATCAAGCCAGAATTTGTCAACGGCTCAATCATTCGTGGGTTAAATCTTCGAATTCCCAACCAGTGCAACCTCGAGTCTTAGTAATCGGTTCAGGTACTGATTATTAGATTTTGGGGTCGTGACAATGGTCTATTTGGTTCTTTGAATATTTGTATTGCGTTTGTATAATAGTTGACTACATTTGTACCTAAAAAGGTAATTTATCATTTGTTGACTATGATTTCTCATTTGTTACCAATGATTGGTCATTTCTTAACTAACAATGGTCTATTTTGTTTTTTAAACATTTTGTCACGCCTCAAAATCCAGTAATCGGTAGCTAGACCAATTACTGAGATTCGAAGATGTGTAAGTCAGGGAATCTAAAGATTCGCCCAATGAACAACCGAGCCGTAGACAAATTCTGGCTTAGTCATTCACAATAGTATCACAGCAGAGTAATAAGGAAAAAAGAAACAACGGAAGACTAAGATAACAGAATCTAAACGTAAGATTCTATAAACCTCTACGCAACAAGCCTAACTGCAATAAAAGAAGATTGAGCCTCCAGCTCAGCTCCCCAAAGATCACCACAGCAGTAACTAAAACTTGAAACAACCTGCCACTGAAAGGGGGATGCGAGAGTGAGCAAGAAACGAGCTCACTAACTCCCAAGAATAGCTAAACGATTATACTAACCAATGAGATGGATATAAATATTAAGGATAATAGGATATAATGATATCTAACGATAAGCAATATATATATATATATATATATATATATATATCAATATATATAGAATGACTAATAAATCTATCAATAAATATACCTCGAGCAAAGGAGTGCTAATCTACACTCCAGTCATAAGGACCACTAACTATACTCTAATCACTACCGTGGCTCTCAGCGCCACGCGCAAGTAATCTATCTTAAGGATACAAATCACACACATGGGTAAACAACCCTCGGACAACTACAAACCGATCGGGTTATCCAAACCCCAACCAGGCACAATCCCGAAGCTACCACAAGCTGAATGAGATCGCCCACAACCAAATACCAGCCTAAAGCTCACAGCAGCCAGCAGACTACTCAGCCTAATAAATTAGCTAGATATAGAAGGAGGAGGAGTAGATGTAGAGAGGAGAGGTATATGCAGAAGGAAGAGGAATCTAATGACACCGCAATCAATTAGGAGATGAGGAATTTAAGATAAGAGTAGAGGAATATGATGAACTAGGATAATCCCATAATTATCCCAATGTAATGATATGGTATGATGATGATATAATAGAAAGAGATAATCTTATGATTATCCCAAGTGTAGAAGATTCTATATTAAAACATAATGCAGAAAGGGTTAAGGAATTCTATCAGAAGAACCTACAAATTGGAAGTATGCTGAGATGCAATGATATGCTTGATGATGATGATGATGATGATGCAGAAAGATTTATGATGACGTGGGATAGTCCCATACCTATCCCAAATGCAATGGTTTAGCGATGTCAACCAAAGGGCTGGCCCCCAAGACTAAAATGGGCTGACAACGGCTGAAAAAGGATTTACCTTACCGGATATTATTGGATACAAGGGTACGATGAACTGCACTAGCTTAACAAGACTAAATGATATTAACATAGGTACTTCAACCTCGCCTGAGGAGTTTGGACACCAGGAACTAGCATTCAACCATAACTTCACACAGAGGAGACGATTGGGCACAAGGAAATAGTATCCAACCATGTCTCTCTTCGTGGGATAAAACAGGGCACCAGGAGAACTATTCCAACCATAACTTCACTTGCAGGAAAAGACTGGGCACCAGGAAATAGTATCCAACCATGTCTCTCTTAGCGGGACGAGACTGGGCACCAGGAAAACTAATCCAGCCATATATTCACCTCTAAAACTTTAGCCCGATCTAGGGATCCTATAACCCTATCGGGGCCAGCCGATGCGGAGTTGTTTATGTATCCAATCACAGTAAGATAAGGAGATAATATATTATCTATGGATGTGAGCATGATCCTAGAGACTGAAGCAGAACTGTTGTTAACACATCCAATACACAATGGGATAACCACCTACTTGAGAGCGTGGCAACCAAAACTGACACAGATGCCCTCCAGTGACTCAGTTGCACCATCTAATCCTAGATGAAATAGTAACTTAACCGTCACGACACCTAAACAACTTCAGTCTCTAAGATTTCTCAAAGCAATATGATTACCATCTAGTACAATAGTACTCTAGCTGTCAACACAGACTAGTACTCATGGGGTGACCTACAAGAGTCCAACAAGTAGTCAACAATCCCCAATAATAGAATAACTCATAATCCTCCTAATCATGTACATAAGCCACCAGCACGGATGTACTGGAACCGGATTCACCAGGAGGCTTATGCCGCATTCCAATATCACGGGTGGCGTACAACTTTATAAACCACCTGGCTCAGCCGCGGATCTCACTGAGCCATGTTGTCTTACTGCCTCCTAGATGACGGAGGGGAACACAACCCTAACAGCCTCAACCTGGGGAAAGAAGGCTTACGAGTAAGCTCTATCAGCACTAAGAATCATGAGGATAATAAATGTCACAACACGATAAGCAAACAATCCTAAGGCAAACTATCAGAAGTTCACATCCACAACCAACCACCTCGGACAAGCCGTCTGCTCACCATCAATAACTAACAGTCTAGGAGATACTACACTCCCACATGGAATCCAACATTCCAAACAACCACCAATCACAATGAAGAAAAGATCCGCAATAACCACCCACAATAAAATCGGTCTAAGAGGAATCTCAGGAGTCATCGTCACATCGACGACAACAGAGACTAACCTCCTCTGACTAAACATAACCTATAGGTTCTATCTAGTAACTAAACATATAACTATCACGGGTTTTACTAACTTATCAAACCCTTAAGTACTCTTGCCTAAGGTATGCCAAGCGGATAACCCGTGAATGTGTCCTAAGCAATTAACCCATATACTAACCTAATCACGGTAATAAACATGATAAACTATGTGATATAATAACTCACGAATCAATATAATGGTCTAGTTATTAAGGAGGATAAAACTTGCCTGACGAAATGCTCAGAACGACAATCTCGGCGAAACTGCCCAAACAGAACCCCAACGGAAATGTTCTCGGAGAATCGACTTCCAGAACTCCAAATCAGTCACGGAAAGGACCAGGAACACCACAACATCAAGCACTATGAAGTACCGGAGCCCAATCGCAACTCCGACATAGGATTCCTGCCCGAAACTGCGTTTCAGATCAGCACCACAACTGAATTCAGAAACAAAACTTCATCTAAACCCACGGTCCACCACGCTACGCTGCGCTACTCCGACCACCCACAAACACATGAAGATAAGCCACCCTAAACCCGCCAAATCAGCTGCCCAACATTCACGAACCCGATATTCAAGGGGCGTTAAAACAGTCCTAACCCTTCTTTCATAATAACAGTAACTATGGCAGTAATTTCTGAACCAAAACGGCCACCATTGTCGGCTCAGGCAGCCCTCTCCGAAATGGAAACAACTACTACCTAGAATAGCCACCATACCTTCTCTTCCCAGCCACACTAAACCCCAATCATACCACCAAACAGCTGCAAGAAAACCGCATAATTTTTTGGCACCCAAACACCAACAATTCAACCCACGCAATCACCGCCACCGGCCAACACCTACAATGATCACACTCCTCAAATCAACAATACACCCACTAATCATAAACCCTAAAATCAGTCCAATATCACAAGGGTTCTCACAAAAACCGAAATCAACCAATGATACAAGAGAGAGAGAGAGAGAGAGAGGAATTACTCACCGAGGGAAAACGTCGGAGATCACGGCGAAGAATCCATGAAGAAATTGGCAAGCGAGGGAGAAGCGGATTAAGTTTCGAGAGGAGAGGATTCAGTTAGGAGAAGAGAGAGAGTGAGAAAGAGAAATGTAAGGATAGAGAATGGATAATGATATATATATATATATAACCGACCAGTCGTTCGAACGATCGTTCGAGCAGGAACTGGAAGAATCCAAAAATATCACTCTGAGGTCCTCCTGAACCAGACACGACACCAATACCCTCAAAAGACTGGAGCAACCCAAACAACCATCACAACCCTAAAAAAGGGTTCCCAAGGTATAAACACCACCTCTACCGCTTCACGGCCACCAAAATGCCTAAACCCCCGAAAATGAATATTTGTTTGGAAAACTCCAAAAACTTATCGGCCAATCCAATGGCTGGCCAGAACCACACCAAACCACAAGTACATCAAACAAACATCACCACCAACCCATCTAGTGGTTCTCAAGGCCACAACGCCACCTTCTCCTCCGAATAACCACCGTACCATCGAAACTATATAAACTGAATCTAACATACAAAACCTGCCGAAAGGAATAAATGAATGCATAACGAATAGCAATATATAAACCATAGTAACAATACTTAATAATAAACAAAAAAAATTACCCTGAAATTCTGGGACATTACAATTTGGTTCTTTGAATATTCGTATTGTGTTTGTATGATTGTAGATAGCATTTGTACTTAAAAATGATTTGTCATTTGATGACTACGATTTGTCATTTGTTACCATTGATTTGTCAATTGTTAAATAACAATGGTCTATTTTGATTTTTGAACATTTAAATTATGTTTATATTATAGTAGACAACAATTATTATTAATAAGGTAATTTTTAATTTGTTGCTATAATTTGTCATTTGTTACCAAAGATTTGTAATTTGAAAACTAACAATGGTTTAATTGATTATTTGTGCATTTGTATTGTGTTTGTATGATAGTAGATACCATTTGTACTAAAAAAAATGATTTGTCATTTGCTGACACAAATTTTTCATTTGTTACCAATGATTTGTCATTTGTTAATTATCAATGGTCTAATTAGTTCTTTGAGCATTTGTATTTTCTTTGCATGATAGTAGACAGCATATGTACTTAAAAAAACGATTTGCCATTTGTTGACTTTAATTTGTCATTTGTTACCAATGATTTATCTTTTGATAACAAACAATGGTCAATTTGGTTTTTTAAATATTTGTATTATATTTGTATGATAATAGACAACATTTGTACATAATAAAATGATTTTTCTTTTGTTGGCTATGATTTGTTATTTGTTTCCAATTATTTATCATTTGTTAACTAACAATGGTCTAATTGTTTCTTTGAATATTTGTATTGCGTTTGTATAATAGTAGACTACATTTGTGACTAAAAAGGTGATTTATCATTTGTTGACTATGATTTCTCATTTGTTACCAATGATTGGTCATTTCTTAACTAACAATAGTCTATTAGGTTTTTTAAACATTTGTATTGTGTTTGTATGATTGCAGACAACATTTGTACTTAAAAGCACAATTTGTCATTTGTTACCAATGATTTATCATTTTTTAATTGATAAAATTCTATTTGGTATTTTGAACATTTATATTGTGTTTGTATGATAGTAGACATAATTTGAACTGAAAAAAATAATTTTCCATTTATTGCCTATGATTTTTTATTTCTTAACTAACAATGGCCTCTTTAGTTTTTTAAACATATGTATTATGTTTGAATGATAGTAAACAACATTTGAACTTAAAAAAAAGATTTGTCAGTTGATGACTACAATTTAGCATTTGTTAACAATGGTTTATCATTTGTTTACTAACAATGGTCTATTTGGCTTTTTAAACATTTGTATTATGTTTATATGATAGTAGACAACAATTATTCTTTAAAAAATATTTTTCATTTGTCGACATGGATTTGCAATTTGTTACCAATGATTTTTTATTTGTTCACTAACAATGGTCTATTTGAATATTTGAACATTTGTATTGTGTTTGCATAATAGTAGGAAATATTTGTACTTAAAAAACAATTTGTCATTTGTTGACTATGATTTGTAATTTGTTATCAATAATTTTTCATTTGTTAACTGTCAATAGTCTATTTGGTTCTTTGAACATTTGTATTTTGCTTGCATGATATAGACAACATTTGTACTTAAAAAATTGATTTATCACTTCTTGCCTATGATTTACCATTTATTACAAATGATTTGTAATTTATTATCTAACAATGGTCTATTTGGATTTTTGAACATTTGTATTGTGTTTGTATGATTGTAGATAACATTTGTAGTTAAAAAAATTATTTCTCATTTGATGACTACGATTTATCATTTGTTACCAATAATTTGTCAATTGTTAACTGACAATGGTTTATTTTGTTTTTTAAACATTTGAATTATGCTTATATGATAGTAGACAACAATTATTATTAATAAGGCCATTTTTAATTTGTTGCTATAATTTTTCATTTGTTACCAAAGATTTGTCATTTATAAACTAACAATGGTTTAATTCATTATTTAAGCATAATCTGCCTTTGTATCTGATGCTGCCGTCTGAACTGACTGTCCAATCTGGTTGCTATCGTCTACCGCCAAAGACTGTAATATATCATCCTTCTGTTGTGCCTCTATAATCCTTGAAATCAAGGAGGGCTGAACTCTCAGATTATAAATTAAACTACCCGTACTCCGTAAATGCAAAGTCAGCCCAGAATCTGCTATGCCGCTAAGCATTGACCACTCACAAATCATCAGACATGCTACAAATCCCCTAGGCAAACGGCTCAAAATGTCAGCCACCACATTTGCTTTCTCTGGGTGATACTGCCAGTCGATATCGTAGTCCTTCAAAAATTTCTTCCATCTGCACTGCCTCAAATTCAGCTCTTTCTGCAGAAGAGGTACTTTAAACTCTTGTGATCCAAAAAGAGCTCGAACCTCTCTCTGTAAAGGTAATGTCGCCAAATCTTCAGTGCATAAACCACTGCTGCCAACTCAAGGTCATGAGTAGGATAATTCCTCTCGTATACCTTAAGTTGTCTGGAAGCATAAACACGCAACCTAATCCGCTAAGCGAAGCGTCACTGTAAACCATATACTTCAGCCCACTGAAAGGAACAATCAGTACTAGGGCTGTAGTCAATCTTTCCTTCAGCTTGGCAAAAGCTGAAGCACATCTATCGTCTCAAACAAACCTAACGTCCTTTTGTGTCAAGCGGGTCAAAAGAGCTGCAATCTGCAAAAACCCCTCAATGAATCTGCGATAATAACCCGCCAAACCCAGAAAGCTGCGAATCTCGGTAATACTCGCTGGCTGTGCCCAATCTGAAGTGGATGCAACCTTGGAAGGATCAACCGCAATTCAATTCTTGGACACCACGTGCCCTAAGAATTTCACTTCCTGTTGCAAAAAATCACACTTCTCGAACTTCGCGAACAAATCGTTCTCCCTCAAAGTCTGTAATGCTACCCTCAACTGCACCTCGTGCTCTGTCTCGATCTGTGAGTAAATCAGAATGTCATCCACGAACACGATGACGAACCAGTCAAGAAAAGGGTTGAAAACACTGTTCATCAAATCCATAAAAACTGCCAGCGCGTTCGTCAACCTGAACGGCATAACTAAAAACTCATAGTGCCCGTAACGAGTTTAAAATGCTATCTTCAAAACATCTGCTATCCTGATCCTCAGCTGATGATAGCCCGATCTGAGATCAATCTTTGAGAAGAACTGCGCTCCCTGAAGCTGGTCAAACAAGGCCACGATCCTAGGCAACGGATATTTTTTCTTGATCGCGACTTTGTTTAACTCGCGGAAATCAATACACAAGCGCATCAAACTGTCTTTCTTCTTTGCAAACAAAACTGGCGCTCCCCACAGAGAAGTACTAGGCCGAATGAATCCCTGATCCATCAACTTGGAAATCTGACCCCTCAATTCCTTTAGCTCAATAGGTGCCATATGATATGGAGCTTTAGAAATCGGTGTCGTACCCGGCAAAAGATCTATGCCAAAATCAACCTCTCTCGTCGGTGGCAAACCGGGAATCTGCTGGAAAACATCGGAATAATCGCACACCACCGGAATAGAGCTAACGTCCACCCCCGATGACTCTAACTTTAAGAAAGCTAGCAAGCCGTCCCCTGACTGCGCAGGTTTCAAACTGGTGAACACGAATTGCCTCTCTCCAGGAATACTGAAGGTAGCCGTCTTCTCGAAAGAGTCCAAGGTATCCCGATGAGTCGACAACCAATCCATACCCTGGATAACGTCGAACTTCTGCATCGGTAATACTAACATGTCTACTGATAGGACGCGACCACAAACGACAATCGGGCAATCTCTACAAATATGTAAGATAGACGCCGAAGAACCAATAGGAGTACCCATAAAAATCTCATCTAGTAATAAAGAGGACTCAAAACCAATTGTGGAGAGGAAAATATATGCTATGAATGAATGAGATGCACCAGAGTCAAAAAGAACACGAGCTGGAGTATATGAGATATGTATCGTACCTTCCACCACTGGTGGAGCATCGCGAGCACCTCGCCTCCCCACTGCATACATCCTGCCCTGCCCTATGCCCTGACCCTGCTGCTGACCTGGATGCTGCTGTCTCTGACCACCCTGCTGGCTCTGAACATACTGTCTTCCCTGAGGACCCTGGAACTGACGTTGTTGAACCTGCTGAAACTGAGGTCGCGGTTAATAAACCACGGGACCCTTAAATTGTCACAACGGCTGCTGGTCTCCACCAAGTTTAGGGCAAAATCTCCTAGCATGCCCTTTCTCCCCGCAGTTCCAACAACGACTAGAACTAAGTTGCGATCTCTCAAACTGCTGCCCCTCGACAACTCTGGTTGGTACACTACTATTAAAACCAATCTCTGCTTCTTAGAACCCGAACCACCAAACTGCTCCTGAACGGCCTTGCCCTTATCGGGCCTCAAATCCTGTCTCTGCTGGCTTCTCAAGTCCTTGGACTTGCGATCCTCTAGGTCGTTCTGCTCCAATGCCAATGCCTTAGATAATACATCTGCATATGTGCTAGCCTCTGAGGTAATCAAGAATCTCCTGAAGTACGGACGTAAGCCCTTAAGAAGCTTCATCTTCTTCTACTTTTCATCATGGACAATGAACGGCACGTAACGGGAAAGCTCGTTAAACCGTTGATCGTACCTGACAATACTCATATCACCCTGCTCAAGCGAGTAGAACTCTGAGATGCAGGCGTCTCTGTAAATCTGTGGCACAAACTGTCTAAAGAACAGGTCCTCGAAAGAAGACCATAGAATAGGGGTCTCTGAAATGGACTTCTTGGCTGTATCCCATCACCGGTCTGCCTCTCCTTGGAGTAGATAAGTAGCCAGTGTCACCTGCTGCTCGTCTGGACACTTCATCGCATTCAAAGTCTTTTCTATAGATTTAAACCACGACTCAGCCTCGGAAGGAATTAGAGTGCCAGAAAATGTTGGATGCCTGTATTTTAGAAGCTGCTCTAGAAAACTATACTCTTTGACGGCTGGGCTCTTGGCCTGCTGAAAGGAAGCTACAAAACTCTCTATGAACTGTCTCATCTCCGCTGAAACCCCTGGAACCACTGGAGTAGGCAAAACTCCAAGCTGCTCTGGAACTACCGGAATAGGATGAACCTCCTGCTAAAACTGATCCCCTGGTAATGACTCCACGTCAACCCCAGCCCCTAAAACTGTCTACTCTGCCTGACCAGCCGAACTGATACAACACTCCCGTGGCTAAGTGCTGGCCCACCAGCTAAAGCACCACCTTTACGGCCCCCACGTTCACGACCTACGGTGTGGCCTCTGCCTCTCCTGCCTCTAACCATCTGATACAAGATAGAAAGACACACATCAGAACAGGAAAAGAACGGAAAAGATAAAATACATAAAACCGTAAGGAATCAATCCTAACTCTGTCTAAGATTACTTGTCATGTGATTGGAAGAACAGAGATAGGTGTTAACCTAGCGCTCTAATACCAAGTCTGTCATGACCCTAAAATCTAATAATCAGTACTTGAACCGATTACTGAGACTCGAGGTTGCACAGGATGGGAATCCAAAGATTTAACCTACGAACGATCGAGCCGTAGACAAATTCTGGCTCGATCATTCACTTAGCAAAATCATTAGAGAAAAATAAGAATGAACAACAATAGCGGAAGCAGAAGACATATTTACATCAGCTGAATATATATATAGTCCTGAATAATATACAGAGTCGAAAGCTAAGATCATATACAGTGATGTCTAAAACTATGGAAATCTGCAATGGCCCCAAAATCAGCTCCAAACCAGCTGGAATCCTCGGCAGAAAACAACTACTCAACCTCTGAAATGTTAACAAATAAAGATGGTGAGCAAAATCACAGCTCATCGAAACCCAACAAAGTTAAATAACCAACTAAGTGATCCAGTGCCAAAGAAGAGTGAGGAGTAAATAATAAAGGGAAAATCTTTAATATAAAGTAACCAAAAATAACAACTACTACTACAGTTTAATTACGCTACAGTTACTCTGCGCAATCACTAACAAGATCTGTAATGCTGCCAAGAGAAGAAGTGAGTGATTTAGAATGAGAATAGAAGAATGGATGATAGGATTTAGAGTAAGGATAGAAGAATGGATGATAGGATTTGGAATAAGAGTTAGGAGGAACAGAGAGTATGTAGAATATGATATGATGCAATGCTATGATGATATGATGGTGGTAAATTTGAAATAATCCAATGTGTATCACGAGGAAGAGCCAACGCTCGAAAAAAATAGCTCAAAACAGCCCAAAATAGTTCAAAAAAAACAGTCTAGAAAATGGACAGAAAAGACGCCGAAAGGACGAAATGGATGGGTTAAGTCCTAAGCCTTAATAGAACTGATAGAGGCTGTCGGTAACACCCACACGCACACGCACACAATAACATAACCAACCCATCTAGAAGAGCCAACGCTAAAAAAAAATAGCTAAAAAAAAATAGGCCAAAACAGTTAAAAAAAAACAATCCAGAAAATGGCAGAAAAGACGCCGAAAGGACGAAATGGATGGGTTAAGTCCTAAGCCTTAACGGAACTGATTGGGGCTGTCGGCAACGCCCACACGCACACAGTAACATAACCAATCCATCTAGTAGAGCCAACGCTAAAAAAAAAAACAGTTCAAAATATTTATGAACAAAAGTTCAGAAATGGACAGAAAAGACGCCGAAAGGACAAAATGGATAGGTTAAGTCCTAAGCTTTAACAGAACTGATAGGGGCTATCGACAATACCCATACGCACACAATAACATAGGCAACCCATCTAGGGGTTGCCCACAATAATAAAAATAGCCTACTCTGCCCTAAAACCACCAGAACGCCTAAGTTGCCGAAAAGGAATCTTTTTACCTAAAAATTCCAGAACCTGGCGGCGAACCCAACGGGCTTCCGGAATCACCCCAAACTACACACATTCTATTACAACATCATACCCGACCCGTCTAGGGGTCGCCAAGGTCATGATACGGCCTCCTCCCGCCGAAACCACCAAAACCACTATAAGGGAATCTAATACCCAAAACTAAAAATATAGTACACCAATGTATGCATAACGGTTAAAATAAGCATGGAATGAGTAACGTGAATGATTATATGCAGACGTTAAAGAGTTGGAATATGTAGAATGATCAGGAATTTGAAATATACGAAATGGGAATAGTAAAAGAAATTAAGAATTTTCAGGGTCACTACATTTCATTTGTTGACTTTGATTTGCAATTTGTTACCAATGATTTGTCAATTTTTCACTAACAATGGTCTACATGAATATTTGAACATTAGTATTGTGCTTGCATAATAGTAGGCACATTTGTACTTAAAAAAACTATTTGTCATTTGTTGACTAGGATTTGTAATTTGTCATCAATAACTTTTCATTTGTTAACTATCAATAGTCTATTTGGATCTTTGAACATTTGTATTGTGTTCGTATGATATTAGACAACATTTTTACTTAAAAAATTGATTTATCAATTTTTGCCTATGATTTGCCATTTATTACAAATGATTTGTCATTTATTATCTAACAATGGTCTATTTGGTTCTTTGAATATTTGTATTGTGTTTGAATGATTGTAGATAACATTTTTACTTAAAAAAATTATTTTTCATTTGACGACTATGATTTGTCATTTGTTACAAATGATTTGTCAATTATTAACTGACAATGGTCTATTCTGTATTTTAAACATTTGGATTATGTTTATATGATAGTAGACAGCAATAATTATTAATAAGGCAATTTTTAATTTGTTACTATAATTTGTCATTTGATACCAAAGATTTGTAATTTGTAAACTAACAATGGTTTAATTGATTATTTGAGCATTTGTGTTGTGTTTGTATGATAGTAGAAACCATTTGTACTGAAAAAAATTATTTGTCAATTGCTGACACAATATTTTTATTTGTTACCAATAATTTGTCATTTGTTAATTATCAATGGTCTAACTAGTTCTTGGAGCATTTGTATTTTGTTTGTATGATAGTAGACAACATATGTACTTAAAAAAATGATTTGTCATTTGTTGACTTCAATTTGTCATTTGTTACCAATGATTTATCTTTTGATAACAATCAACGGTCTATTTTGTTTTTTAAATATTTGTATTATATTTGTATCATAGTAGACAATATTTGTACTTCAAAAATGATTTGTCTTTTGATGACTATGATTTGTTATTTGTTTCCAATTATTTATCATTTGTTAACTAATAATGGTCTATTTAGTTTTTTGAATATTTGTATTGCGTTTGTATAATAGTAGACTACATTTGAGACTAAAATGGTGATTTATCAATTGTTGACTATGATTTCTCATCTATTACCAATGATTGGTCATTTCTTAACTAACAATGGTCTATTTGGTTTTTTAAATATTTGTATTGTGTTTGTAGGATAGTAGACAACATTTGTACTTAAAAATATAATTTGTCATTTGTTACCAATAATTTGTCATTTTTAAATTGACAATATTCTTTTTGGATCTTTGAACATTTGTATTGTGTTTGTATGATAGTCGGCATCAATTTTACTGGAAAAAAAAAAATTTCATTTATTGCCTATGATTTGTTATTTCTTTAATGACAATGGTATATTTTGTTTTTTGAACATATGTATTATATTTGTATGATAATAGACAACATTTGAACTTCAAAAAAAGATTTGCCAGTCGATGACTGCGATTTGACATTTGTTAACAATGGTTTATCATTTGTTTACATACAATGGTCTATTTGGATTTTTGAACATTGGTATTATGTTTATATGATAGTAGGCAAGAATTATTCTTTAAAAACAATTTTACATTTCTTGAATTTGATTTACAATTTGGTACCAATGATTTGTCATTTGTTCACTAACAATGGTCTATTTGGATATTTGAACATTTCTATTGTGTTTGCATAATAGTAAGCATTATTTGCACTTTAAAAAATAATTTGTCATTTGTTGACTATGATTTGTAATTTGTTATCAATAATTTTTTATTTGTTAACTATCAATAGTCTATTTGGTTCTTTGAATATTTGTATTGTGTTTGTATGATAGTAGACAACATTTGTACTTAAAAAATTGATTTATTATTTCTTGCCTCTGATTTGCCATTTATTAAAAATGATTTATCATTTATTATCTAAGAATGGTCTATTTAGTTTTTTGAACATTTGTATTGTGTTTGTATGATTGTACATAACATTTGTACTTAAAAAAAATGATTTGGCATTTGATGACTACGATTTGTCATTTGTTACCAATGATTTGTCAATTGTTAGCTGACAATGGTCTATTTTGTTTTTTAAACATTTGAATTATGTTTATATGATAGTAGACAACAATAATTATTAATAAGGCCATTTTTAATTTATTGCTATAACTTGTCATTTGTTACCAAAGATTTGTAATTTTTAAACAAACAATGGTTTAATTGATTATTTGAGCATTTGTATTATGTTTTTATGATAGTAGAAACCATTTGAACTGTAAAAAATGATTTGTCATTTGATAACACCATTTTTTTATTTGTTACCAATGATTTGTCATTTGTTAATTATTAATGGTCTAATTAGTTATTTGAACATTTGTATTTTGTTTGTATGATAGTAGACAACATATGATTTTAGAAAACGATTTGTCATTTGTTGACTTCACTTTGTCATTTGTTACCAATGATTTATCTTTTGATAATAATCAACGGTCTATTAGGTTTTTTAAACATTTATATTATATTTGTATCATAGTAGACAATATTTATCTTTTGATAAAATAATTTGTCTTTTGTTGATATTGATTTGTTATTTGTTTCCAATTATTTATAATTTGTTAACTAATAATAGTCTATTTGGTTCTTTGAATATTTGTATTGCGTTTGTATAATAGTAGACTACATTTGTGGCTAAAAAGGTGATTTATCATTTGTTGACTATAATTTCTCATTTGCTACCAATAATTGGTCATTTCTTAACTAATAATAGTCTATTTGGTTTTTTGAACATTTGTATTGTGTTTGCATGATAGTAGACAACATTTGTAGTTAAAAACACAATTTATCATTTGTTACCAATGATTTATCATTTTTTAATTGACAATATTCTATTTGGATCTTTGAACATTTGTATTGTCTTTGTATGATAGTTGACATCATTTGAACTGAAAAATATAATTTTCCATTTATTGCCTATGATTTGTTATTTCTTAACTAACAATGCTCTATATAGTTTTTTGGACATATGTATTATGCTTAAATGATAGTAGACAACATTTGAACTTAAAAGATAGATTTTTCAGTTGATGACTACGATTTGACATTTGTTAACAATGGTTTATCAATTGTTTACTAACAATGGTCTATTTGGCTTTTTGAACATTTGTATTATGTTTATATGATAGTAGACAACCATTAATCTTTAAAAACTATTTTTTATTTGTTGAGCTTGATTTACAATTTATTCTCAATGATTTGTCATTTGTTCACTAACAATGGTCTATTAGGATATTTGAACATTTGTATTATGTTTGCATAATAGGAGACAATATTTGTTCTTAAAAAAACAATTTGTCATTTGTTGACTATAATTTGTAATTTGTTATCAAAAAAATTTCATTTGTTAACTATCAATAGTCTATTTTGTACTTTGAACATTTGTATTGCGTTTGTATGAAAGTAGACAACTTTGTGCTTAAAAAATTGATTTATCATTTCTGGCCTATGATTTGTTATTTATTATCAAACAATGGTCAATTTGGTTTTCTTACCATTTGTATTGTGTTTGTATTATTGTTGATAACATTTATACTTAAAAAAATAATTTGTCATTTGATGACTACGATTTATCATTTGTTACCAATGATTTATCAATGTTTAACTGACAATGGTCTATTTTGTTTTTCAAACATTTGAATTATGTTTATATAATACTAGACAATTATTATTATTAATAAGGCCATTTTTAATTTGTTGCTATAATTTGTCATTTGTTACCAAAGATTTGTCATTTGTAAAGTAAAAATGGCTTAATTGATTATTTGAGCATTTGCATTGTGTTTGTATGATAGTAGACACCATCTGTACTGAAAAAAATGATTTTTCATTTGCCGACAATAATTTTTCATTTGTTACCAATGATTTGTCATTTGTTAACTATCATTGGTCTAATTAGTTCTTTGAGCCTTTGTAATTGGTTTGTATGATAGTGGACAACATATGTACTTAAAAAAATGATTTGCCATTTGTTGACATTAATTTGCCATTTGTTACCAATAACTTTGTTTTTGATAACAATCAACGGTCTAATTGGTTTTTTAAATATTTATATTATATTTGTATGATAGTAGACAACATTTGTACTTAAAAAGATGATTTGTCTTTTGTTGACTATGATTTGCTATTTGTTTCTAATTATTTATCATTTGTTAACTAACAATGGTCTATTTAGTTCTTTGAACATTTGTATTGCGGTTGTATAATAGTAGACTACATTTGTTTACTATGATTTCTCATTTGTTACAAATGATTGGTCATTTCTTAACAAACAATGGTCTTTTGGGTTTTTTAAACATTTGTATTGTGTTTGTAGGATAGTAGACAACATTTGTTCTTAAAAGCATAATTTGTTATTTGTTACCAATGATTTGTCATTTTTTAATTAGCAATATTAAATATGGTTCTTTGAATATTTGTATTGTGTTTGTATGAAAGTAGACATCATTTGTACTGAATAAAATAATTTTCCATTTATTGCCTATGATTTGTAATTTCTTAACTAACAATGGTCTATTTGATTTTTTGAACATATGTATTATGTTTGTATGATAGTAGACAACATTTGAACTTCAAAAAATGATTTATCAGTTGATGACTGCGATTTGACATTTGTGAACAATGGTTTATAATTTGTTTACTAACAATAGTCTATTTGGCTTTTTAAACATTTGTATTATGTTTATATGATAGTAGACAGCAATTATACTTTAAAAAACTATTTTTCATTTATTGACTTTGATTAGTGATTTGTTACCAACGATTTGTCATTTGTTCACTAATAATGGTCTATATGGATATTTGAACATTTCTATTGTGTTTGCATTATAGTAGACAATATTTGCACTTAAAAAAACAATTTTTCATTTGTTGACTATGATTTATAATTTGTTATGAATAATTTTTCATTTGTTAACTATCAATAGTCTATTTGGTTCTTTGATCATTTGCATTGTGTTTGTATGATAGTAGACAGCATATATACTTCAAAAATTAATTTATCATTTCTTGCCTATGATTTATCATTTCTTATCTAACAATAGTGTATTTTGTTATTTGAACATTTGTATTATGTTGGTATGATTGTAGATAACATTTTTACTTAAAAAAATGATTTGTCATTTGATGACTACGATTTGTCATTTGTTACCAATGATTTGTCAATTGTTATCTAACAATGGTATATTTTGCTTTTTTAAAATTTTAATTATGTTTATATGATAGTAGACAACAATTATTATTAATAAGGCCATTTTTAATTTGGTTCTATAGTTTTTCATTTTTTACCAAAGATTGGTAGTTTGTAAACTAACAGTGGTTTAATTGATTATTTGGACATTTGTATTGTGTTTGTATGATAGTAAAAACCATTTGTACTGAAAAAAATGATTTATCATTTGCTGACACCATTTTTTCATTTGTTACCAATGATTTGTCATTTGTTAATTGTCAATGGTCTAATTAGTTCTTTGAGCATTGGTATTTTGTTTGTATAATAGTAGACAACATATGTACTTAAAAAAATGATTTGTTATTTGTTAACTTCAATTTGTAATTTGTTACCAATAATTTATATTTTGATAACAATCAACGCTCTATTTTGTTTCTTAAACATTTGTATTATATTTGTATCATAGTAGACAATATTTGTACTTAAAATAATGATTTATCTTTTGTTGACTATGATTTGCTATTTGTTTCCAATTATTTATCATTTGTTAACTAACAATGGTCTATTTGGATCTTTGAGGATTTGTTTGCGGTTGTATAATAGTAGATTATATTTGTGACTAAAAAGGCGATTTATCATTTGTTGAATATGATTTCTCATTTCTTACCAATGATTGGTCATTTCTCAACTAAAAATGGTCTATTTGGTTTTTTCAACATTTGTATTGTGTTTGTAGGATAATAGACAATATTTGTACTTAAAAACATAATTTGTCATTTGTTACCAATGATTTGTAAATTTTTAATTTATAATATTCTATTTGGATCTTTGAACATTTGTATTGTGTTTGTATGATAGTAGACATCAATTATACTGAAAAAATAATTTTTTATTTATTGCCTATGATTTGTTATTTCTTAAATAACAATGGTATATTTTATTTTGTAAACATATGTATTATGTTTGCATGATAGTAGACAACATTTGAACTTCAAAAAAATATTTGTCAGTTGATGACTACGATTGGACAGTTGTTAACAATGGTTTATCATTTGTTTACTAACAATGGTTTATTTGGCTTTTAGAACATTAGTATTATGATTATATGATAGTAGACAACAATTATTCTTTAAAAACTATTTTTCATTTGTTGACTTTGATTTGTAATTTATTACCAATGATTTGTCATTTGTTCCCTAACAATGATCTATTTGGATATTTGAACATTTGTATTGTGTTTGCATAATAGTAAGAAATATTTGTACTTAAAAAACAATTTGTCATTTGTTGAGTATGATTTGTAATTTATTATCAATAATTTTTTATTTATTAACTATCAATAGTCTATTTGGTTATTTGAACATTTATATTTTGTTTGTATGATAGTAGACAGCATTTGTACTTAAAAAATTGACTTATTATTTCTTGCCTCTGATGTGCCATTTATTACAAGTAATTTGTCATTTATTATCTAACAATTGTATATTTGGTTATTTGAAAATTTGTATTGTGTTTGTATGATTGTAGATAACATTTGTACTTAAAAAAATGATTTATCATTTGATGACTACGATTTGTCAATTGTCAACTAACAATAGTCTATTATGTTTTTAAAACATTTGATTTATGTTTATATGATAGTAGACAACAATTATTATTAATAAGGCCATTTTTAATTTAATGCTAAAATTTGTCATTAGTTACCAATGATATGTAATTTGAAAACAAACAATGGTTTAATTGATTATTTGAGTATTTATATTATGTTTGTATGATAGTAGAAACCATTTGTACTGAAAAAAATGATTTGTCATTTGCTTGACACTATTTTTTCATTTGTTACCAATTATTTGTCATTTGTTAATTATCAATGGTCTAATTAGTTCTTTGAGAATTTTTATTTTGTTTCTATGATAGTAGAGAGCATATGTACTTAAAAAAATGATTTGTCATTTGCTGACTTCAATTTGTCATTTGTTACCAATGATTTATCTTTCGATAACAATCAACGGTCTATTTGATTCCTTAAACATTTGTACTTAATAAAATGATTTGTCTTTTGTTGACTATGATTTGTTAATTGTTTCCAATTATTTATCATTTGCTAACTAAGAATGGCCTATTTGGTTCTTTAAATCTTTGTATTGGGTTTGTATAATAGTAGACTACATATGTGACTAAAAAGGTGATTTATCATTTGTTGACTATCATTTTTCATTTGTTACAAATAATTGGTCATTTCTTAACTAACAATGGTCAATTTAGTTTTTTAAACATTTGTATTATGTTTGTATGATAGTAGACAACATTTGTACTTAAAAACACAATTTATCATTTGATACCAATGGTTTATCATTTTTTAATTGGCAATATTCTATTTGGTTCTTTGAACATTTGTATTGTGTTTGTAAGATAGTAGACATCATTTGAACTAAAAAAATTAATTTTCTATTTATTGCCTATGATTTGTTATTTCTTAGCTAACAATGGTCTATTTGGTTTTTTGAACATATGTATTATGCTTGAATGATAGTAGACGACATTTGAAGTTAAAAAAAAGATTTGTCAGTTGATGAGTAAAATTTGGCATTTGTTAACAATGGTTTATCATTTGTTTACTAACAGTGGTCTATTTGCCTTTTTGAACATTTGTATTATTTTTATATGATAGTAGACAACAATTATTCTTTAAAAACTATTTTTCATTTGTTGACTTTGATTTGCAATTTGTTAACAATGATTTGTCATTTCTTCACTAACAATGGTCTATTTAGATATTTGTACATTTGTATTGTATTTGCATAATAGTAGACAATATTTGATGTTGAAAAATTAATTTGTCATTTGTTGTCTATGATTTGTAATTTGTTATCAATAATTTTTTCATTTGTTAACTATCAATAGTCTATTTGGTTTTTTGAACATTTGTACGATTGTTGATAACATTTGTATTTAAAAAAAATGATTTGTCATTTGATGACTACGATTTGTCATATTGTTACAAATGATTTGTCAATTGCTAACTGACAATGGTCTATTTTCTTTTTTAAACATTTGAATTATGTTTAAATGATAGTAGACAACAATAATTATTAATAAGGCTATTTTTAATTTGTGGCTATATTTTGTCATTTGTTACCAAAGATTTTTCATTTGTAAATTAAAAATGGTTTAATTGATTATTTGAGCATTTGTATTGTGTTTGTATGATAGCAGACACCATCTGAACTGAAAAAAACGATTTGTCATTTGCTGGCAATTATTTTTTGTTTGTTACCAATGATTTGTCATTTGTTAACTATCAATGGTCTAATTAGTTCTTTGAGCATTTGTAATTGGTTTGTATGATAGTGGACAACATATGTACTTAAAAAAATGATTTGTCATTTGTTGACTTCAATTTGTCATTTGTTACCAATGATTTTGCTTTTGATAACAATCAACGGTGTATTTGGCTTTTTAAACATTTGAATTATATTTGTATGATAGTAGACAGCATTTGAACTTAAAAAATAATTTGTTTTTTGTTGACTATGATTTATTTTTTGTTTCCTATAATTTATCATTTGTTAACAAATAATGGTCTATTTTATACTTGGAACATTTGTATTGCGGTTGTATAATAGTAGACTACATTTGTGACTAAAAAGGTGATTTATCATTTGTTCACTATGTTTTCTCATTTGTCACAAATGATTGGTCATTTCTTAACTAACAATGGTCTATTTGGTTTTCTAAACATTTGTATTGTGTTTGTAGGATAGTAGGCAATATTTGTACTTAAGAACACAATTTGTCATTTGTTACCAATGATTTGTCATTTGTTCACTAACAATGGTTTATATGGATATTTGAACAATTGTATTGTGTTTGCATAATAATAGGCAATATTTAAACTTAAAAAAGCCATTTTTCATTTGTTGACTATGATTTATAATTGGTTATCAATAATTTCTTATTTGTTAACTATCAATAGTCTATTTGGTTCTTTGAACATTTGTATTGTGTTTTTATGATAGTAGACAACATTTATACTTAAAAAATTGATTTATCATTTCATGCCTAAGATTTGTCATTTATTATCTAGCAATGGTCTATTTTGATCTTTGAACATTTGTATTGTGTTTTCATTATTGTAGATAACATATTTACTTAAAAAAATGATTTGTCATTTGATGACTACGATTTTTCATTTGTTACTAATGATTTTTCAATTGTTAACTAACAATGGTATATTTTGTTTTTTAAATATTTGGATTATGTTTATATGATAGTGGACAACAATTATTATTAATAAGGCCATTTTTAATTTGCAGCTATAATTTTTCATTTGTTACCAAAGATTTGTAATTTGAAAACTAACAATGGTTTAATTGATTATTTGAGCATTTGTATTGTGTTTGTATAATAGTAGAAACCATTTGTACTGAAAAAAAAAAACGGTTTATCATTTGCTGACACCATTTTTTTATTTGTTACCTATAATTTGTCATTTATTAATTATCAATGGTCTAATTAGTTCTATGAGTATTTGTATTTTTTTTGTATGATAGTAGACAACATATGTACTTAAAAAAATGATTTGTTATTTGTTGTGTTCAATTTGTCATTTGTTTCCAATGATTTATCTTTTGAAAACAATCAACGGTCTATTTTGTTTTTTAAACATTTGTATTATATTTGTATCATAGTAGACAACATTTGTACTTCAAAAATTATTTGTCTTTTGTTGAGTATGATTTGTTATTTGTTTCTAATTATTTATCATTTGTTAACTAACAATGGTCTATTTGGATCTTTGAACATTTGTATTGCGGTTGTATAATAGTAGATTACATTTGTGTCTAAAAAAGCGATTTATCATTTGTTGACTATGATTACTTGTTTGTTACTAATGATTGGTCAATTCTTAACTAACAATGGTCTATTTAGTTTTTTCAATATTTGTATTGTGTTTGTATGATTGTAGACAACATTTGTACTTAAAAGCAAACTTTGTCATTTGTTACCAATGATTTGTAATTTTTTAATTGACAATATTCTATTTAGTATTTTAAATATTTATATTTTGTTTGAATGATAGTAGACATAATTTGAACTGAAAAAAATAATTTTCCATTTATTGCCTATGATTTGTTATTTCTTAACTAACAATGGCCTCTTTAGTTTTTTGAACATATGTATTATGTTTGAATGATAGTACACAACATTTTAACTTCAAAAAGAGATTTGTCAGTTGATGACTACGATTTTTCATTTGTTAACAATGGTTTATCATTTGTTTACTAACAATGGTCTATTTGGCTTTTTTAACATTTATATTATGTTTATATGATATTTGACAACAATTATTTTTAAAAAACTATTTTTCATTTGTTGAGTTTGATTTGCAATTTGTTACCAATGATCTGTTATTTGTTCACTAACAATGGCCTATTTGGATATTTGAACATTTGTATTATGTTTGCATAATAGTAGGCAATATTTGTTGTTAAGAAATTAATTTGTCATTTGTTGTCTATGATATGTAATTTGTTATCAATAATTTTTTCATTTGTTAACTATCAATAGTCTATTTGGTACTTTGAACATTTGTATTGTGTTTGTATGATAGTAGACAACATTTGTACTTAAAAATTTGATTTATCATTTCTTGCCTATGATTTGTCATTTATTACATATTATTTGTCATTTATTATCTAACAATGCTCTATTTTGTTCTTTGAACATTTGTACTTAAAAAAATGATTTGTCATTTGATGACTACGATTTGTCAATTTGTTACCAATGATTTGCCAATTCTTAACTAACAATGGTCTATTATGTTTTTTAAACATTTGAATTATGTTTATATGATAATTGACAACAATTATTATTAATAAGGCTATTTTTAATTTGTTGCTATATTTTGTCATTTGTTACCAATGATTTTACTTTTGATAACAATCAGCGGTCTATTTGGTTTTTTAAACATTTGTATTATATTTGTATGATTGTAGACAACATTTGTACTTAAAAAAATTATTTGTTTTTTGTTGACTATGATTTGTTATTTCTTTCCAATTATTTATCATTTGCTAACTAACAATGGTCTATTTGATTCTTTGAACATTTGTATTGCGGTTGTATAATAGTAGACTACATTTGTGACTAAAAAGGTGATTTATCATTTGTTGACTATGTTTTCTTATTTGATACAAATGATTGGTCATTTCTTAACTAACAATGGTCTATTTGGTTTTTTAAACATTTGTATTATATTTGTAGGATAGTAGGCAATATTTGTACTTAAAAGCACAATTTGTCATTTGTTACCAATGATTTGTCATTTTTTAATTGACAATATTCTATTTGGATATATGAACATTTGTATTGTGTTTGTAAGAAAGTCGACATCATTTGTACTGAATAAAATTATTTTCTATTTAATGCCTATGATTTGTTATTTCTTAAATAACAATGGTCTGTTTTGTTTTTTGAACATATATATTATGTTTGTATGATTGTAAACAACATTTGAACTTTAAAAAATGATTTGTCAGTTGATGACTACGAATTGAGATTTGTAAACTATAGTTTATAATTTTTTTATTAACAATAGTCTATTTAGATTTTTGGACATTTGTATTATGTTTATATGATAGTAGACAACAATTATTCTTTAAAAAACTATTTTTCATTTGTTGACTTTGATTTATAATTTGTTACCAATGATTTGTCATTTGTTCACTTACAATGGTCTAAATGGATATTCGACCAATTGTATTGTGTTTGCATAATAGTAGGCAATATTTAAACTTAAAAAAACCATTTTTCATTTGTTGACTATGATTTATAATTTGTTATCAATAATTTCTTATTTGTTAACTATCAATAGTCTATTTGGTTCTTTGAACATTTGTATTGTGTTTGTATGATAGTAGACAACATTTATACTTAAAAAATTGATTTTTCATTTCTTGCCTAAGATTTGTCATTTATTATCTAACAATGGTCTATTTTGATCTTTGAACATTTGTATTGTGTTTGTATTATTGTAGATAACATTTTTACTTAAAAAAATGATTTGTCATTTGTTACTAATGATTTGTCAATTGTTAACTAACAATGGTATATTTTGTTTTTTAAATATTTGGATTATGTTTATATGATAGTAGACAACAATTATTATTAATAAGGTCATTTTTAATTTGTTGCTATAATTTTTCATTTGTTACCAAAGATTTGTAATTTGTAAACTAACAATGGTTTAATTGATTATTTGAGCATTTGTATTGTGTTTGTATGATAGTAGAAACCATTTGTACTGGAAAAAAGCGGTTTATCATTTGCTGACACCATTTATTTAATTGTTACCAATGATTTGTCATTTGTTAATTATCAATGGTCTAATCAGTTCTTTGAGCATTTGTATTTTTTTTGTATGATAGTAGACCACATATGTACTTAAAAAAATGATTTGTGATTTGTTGAGTTCAATTTGTCATTTGTTACCAATGATTTATCTTTAGATAACAATCAACGGTCTATTTGGTTTTTTAAACATTTGTATTATATTTGTATCATAGTAGACAACATTTGTACTTCAAAAAATTATTTGTCTTTTGTTGACTATGATTTGTTATTTGTTTCTAATTATTTATCATTTGTTAACTGACAATGCTCTATTTGGAACTTTGAACATTTGTATTGCGGTTGTATAATAGTAGATTACATTTGTGTCTAAAAAAGCGATTTATCATTTGCTGACTATGATTTCTTATTTGTTACCAATGATTGGTCATTTCTTAACTAACAATGGTCTATTTGGTTTTTTCAACATTTGTATTGAGTTTGTAGGATAGTAGACAACATTTGTACTTTAAAACAAACTTTGTCATTTGTTACCAATGATTTGTAATTTTTTAATTGACAATATTCTATTTGGTATTTTGAACATTTATATTGTGTTTGTATGATAGTAGACATAATTTGAACTGAAAAAAATAATTTTCCATTTATTGCCTATGATTTGTTATTTCTTAACTAACAATGGCGTCTTTAGCTTTTTGAACCTATGTATTATGTTTGAATGATAGTAGACAACATTTGAACTTCAAAAAAAGATTTGTCAGTTGATGACTACGATTTTACATTTGTTAACAATGGTTTATCATTTGTTTACTAACAATGGTCTATTTGGCTTTTTGAACATTTGTATTATGTTTATATGATAGTAGACAACAATTATTTTTTAAAAACTATTTTTCATTTGTTGACTTTGATTTGCAATTTGTTACCAATGATTTGTCATTTGATCACTAACAATGGCCTATTTGGATATTTGAACATTTGTATTATGTTTGCTTAATAGTAGGCAATATTTGTTGTTAAGAAAATAATTTGTCGTTTGTTGTCTATGATATGTAATTTGTTATCAATAATTTTTTCATTTGTTAACTATCAATAGTCTATTTGGTTCTTTGAACATTTGTACTGTGTTTGTATGATAGTAGACATCATTTGTACTTTAAAATTTGATTTATCATTTCTTGCCTATGATTTGTCATTTATTACAAATGATTTGTCATTTATTATCTAACAATGGTCTATTTTGTTCTTTGAGCATTTGTATGGTTGTTGACAATATATGTACCTAAAAAAATTATTTGTCATTTGATGACTACGATTTGTCAATTTTTTACCAATGATTTGTCAATTGTTAACTAACAGTGATCTATTTTGTTTTTTAAACATTTAAATTATGTTTATATGATAGTAGACAACAATTATTATTAATTTGGCTATTTTTAATTTGTTGTTATATTTAGTCATTTGTTCACAAAGATTTGTCATTTGTAAACTAAAAATGGTTTAATTGATTATTTGAGCATTTGTATTGTGTTTGTATGATAGTAGACACCATCTGTACTGAAAAAAACGATTTGTCATTTGTTGACAATAATTTTTTGTTTGTTACCAATGATTTGTCATTTGTTAACTATCATTGGTCTAATTAGTTCTTTGAGCATTTGTAATTGGTTTGTATATGATTGTTGACAACATATGTACTTAAAAAAATGATTTGTCATTTGTTGACTTCAATTTGTCATTTGTTACCAATGATTTTGCTTTTGATAACAATCAGCGGTCTATTTGGCTTTTTAAACATTTGTATTATATTTGTATGATAGTAGACAACATTTGTATTTAAAAAAATTATTTGTTTTTTGTTGACAATGATTTGTTATATCTTTCCAATTATTTATCATTTGCTAACTAACAATGGTCTATTTGATTCTTTGAACATTTGTATTGCGGTTGTATAATAGTAGACTACATTTGTGACTAGAAAGGTGATTTATCATTTGTTGACTATGTTTTCTTATTTGATACAAATGATTGGTTATTTCTTAACTAACAATGGTCTATTTGGTTTTTTTAACATTTGTATTGTGTTTGTAGATTAGTACACAACATTTGTACTTCAAAATACAATTTGTCATTTGTTACCAATGATTTGTCATCTTTTAATTGATAATATTCTATTTGGTTTTTTGAACATTTGTATTGTGTTTGAATGAAAGTAGACATCATTTGTACTGAATAAAATAATTTTCTATTTATTGCCTATGATTTGTTATTTCTTAAATAACAATGGTCTATTTTGTTTTTTGAGCATATGTATTATGTTTGTATGAAAGTAGACAACATTTGAAGTTAAAAAAATGATTTGTCAGTTGATGACTACGATTTGACATTTGTTAACAATGGTTTATAATTTTGTTTACTAACAATAGTCTATTTGGCTTTTTGAACATTTGTATTATGTTTATATGATAGTAGACAACAATTATTGTTTAAAAAACTATTTTTCATTTGTTGAATTTGATTTATAATTTGTTACCAATGATTTGTCATTTGTTCACTAATAATGGTCTATATGGATATTTGCAAATTTATATTGTGTTTGCATAGTAGTAGGCAATATTTGTACTTAATAAAACAATTTTTCATTTATTGACTATGATTGTTATCAATAGTTTTCCATTTGTTAATTATCAATAGTCCATTTGGTTCTTTGAACATTTGTATTGTGTTTGTATGATAGTAGACAACATTTATACTTAAAAAAATGATTTATTATTTCTTGCCTAAGATTTGTCATTTATTATCTAACAATGGTTTATTTTGATCTTTGAATATTTGTATTGTGTTTGTATTATTGTAGATAGCATTTTTACTTAAAAAAATGATTTGCCATTTGATGACTACGATTTGTCATTTGTTACTAATGATTTCTCAATTGTTAACTAACAATGGTATATTTTGTTTTTTAAATATTTGGATTATGTTTATATGATAGTAGACAACAATTATTATTAATAAGGCCATTTTTAATTTGTTGCTATAATTTTTCATTTATTTCCAAAGATTTGAAATTTGTAAACTAACAATGGTTTAATTGATTATTTGACCATTTGTATTGTGTTTGTATAATAGTAGAAACCATTGTACTGAAAAAAAATAGTTTATCATTTGCTGACACCATTTTTTTATTTGTTACCAATGATTTGTCATTTGTTAATTATCAATGGTCTATTTTGTTTTTTGAGCATATGTATTATGTTTGTATGAAAGTAGACAACATTTGAAGTTAAGAAAATGATTTGTCAGTTGATGACTACGATTTAACATTTGTTAACAATGGTTTATAATTTTGTTTACTAACAATAGTCTATTTGGCTTTTTGATCATTTGTATTATGTTTATATGATAGTAGACAACAATTATTGTTTAAAAAACTATTTTTCATTTGTTGACTTTGATTTGTAATTTGTTACCAATGATTTGTCATTTGTTCACTAATAATGGTATATATGCATATTTGAAAATTTATATTGTGTTCGCATAATTGTAGGCAATATTTGTACTTAAAAAAATAATTTTTCATTTGTTAACTATGATTTGTAATTTGTTATCAATAATTTTTCATTTGTTAATTATCAATAGTCTATTTGGTTCTTTGAACATTTGTATTGTGTTTGTATGATAGTAGACAACATTTATACTTTAAAAATTGATTTATCATTTCTGGCCTATAATTTGTCATTTATTATCTAACAATGGACTATTTTGATCTTTGAACATTTGTATTGTGTTTGTATTATTGTAGATAACATTTTTACTTAAAAAAATGATTTGTCATTTGATGACAATGTTTTTTCATTTGTTACTAATGATTTGTCAATTGTTAACTAACAATGGTATATTATGTTTTTTAATTATTTGGATTATGTTTATATGATAGTAGACAACAATTATTATTAATAAGGCCATTTTCAATTTGTTGCTATAAATTTTCATTTGTTACCAAAGATTTGTAATTTGTAAACTAACAATGGTTTAATTGATTATTTAAGCATTTGTATTGTGTTTGTATGATAGTAGAAACCATTTGTACTGAAAAATAATGGCTTATCATTTGCAGACACCATCATTTCATTTGTTACCAATGATTTGTCATTTGTTAATTATCAATGGTCTAATTAGTCCTTTGACCATTTGTATTATTTTTGTATGATAGTAGACAACATATGTACTTAAAAAAATGATTTGTTATTTGTTGACTTCAATTTGTCATTTGTTACCAATGATTTATCTTTTGATAACAATCAACGGTCTATTTTTTTTTTTAAACATTTGTATTATATTTGTATCATAGTAGACAACATTTGTACTTAAAAAAATTATTTTTCTTTAGTTGACTATGATTTGTTATTTGTTTCCAATTATTTATCATTTGTTAACTAACAATGGTCTATTTGGATATTTGAACATTTGTATTGCGGTTGTATAATAGTAGATTACATTTGTGACTAAAATGGCGATTTATCATTTGTTGACTATGATTTCTTATTTGTTACCAATGATTGGTCATTTCTTAACTAACAATGGTCTATTTAGTTTTTTCAACAATTGTATTATATTTGTAGGATAGTAAACAATATTTGTACTTAAAAACACACTTTGTCATTTGTTACCAATGATTTGTAATTTTTTAATTGACAATATTCTATTTGGTATTTTGAACATTTATATTGTGTTTGTATGATAGTAGACAGCAATTATTCTTTAAAAACTATTTTTTATTTGTTGACTTTGATTTGCAATTTGTTACCAATGATCTGTCATTTGTTCACTAACAATGGCCTATTTGCATATTTGTACATTTGTATTGTGTTTGCATAATTGTAAGCAATATTTGTACTTAAAAAAACAATTTGTCATTTGTTGAGTATGATTTGTAATTTGTTATTAATAATTTTTTATTTGGTAACTATCAATAGTCTATTTGGTTCTTTGAACAATCTTATTGTGTTTGAATGATAGTAGACAACATTTGTACTTTAAAATTTTATTTATCATTTTTTGCCTCTAATTTGCCATTTATTACAAATGATTTCTCATTTATTATCTAACAATGGTCTATTTGGTTTTTTGAACATTTGCAATGTGTTTGTATGATTGTAGATAACATTTGTACTTAAAAAAATGATTTATCAATTGATGACTACGTTTTGTCATTTCTTACCAATGATTTGTCAATTGTTAACTGACAATGGTCTATTATGTTTTTAAAACATTTGAATTATGTTTATATGATAGCAGACAACAATTATTATTAATAAGGCCATTTTAAATTTGTTGCTACAATTTGTCATTTATTACCAATGATTTGTAATTTGTAAACTAACAATGGTTTAATTGATTATTTGAGCATTTGTATTGTGTTTGTATGATAGTAGAAACTATTTGTATTGAAAAAAACAATTTGTCATTTGTTGACACCATTTTTTCATTTGTAACCATTGATTTGTCATTTGTTAATTATCAATGGTCTAATTAGTTCTTTGAGCATTTGTATTTTGTTTGTATGATAGTAGACAACATATGTACTTAAAAAAATAATTTGTCATTTTCTGAATTTAATTTGTCATTTGTTACCAATGATTTTTCTTTTGATAACAATCAACGGTCTATTTGGTTTTTCAAACATTTGTATTATATTTGTATCATAGTAGACAACATTTGTACTTAATAAAATGAATTCTCTTTTGTTGACTACGATTTGTTATTCATTTCCAACTATTTATCATTTGTTAAATAATAATGGTCTATTTGGTTCTTTGAATATTTGTATTACGTTTGTATAATAGTAGACTACATTTGTGACTAAAAAGGTGATTTATCATTTGTTGACTATGATTTCTCATTTGTTACCAATGATTGGTTATTTCTTAACTAATAATGGTCTATTTGATTTTTTAAACATTTGTATTATGTTTGTATGATAGTAGACAACATTTGTACTTAAAAACACAATTTGTCATTTGATACCAATGGTTTATCATTTTTTAATTGACAATATTCTATTTGGTTTTTTGAACATTTGTATTGAATTTGTATGATAGTAGAGATCATTTAAACTGAAAAAAATAATTTTCTATTTATTGCCTATGATTTGTTATTTCTAAGCTAACAGTGGTCTATTGGGTTTTTTGAACATATGTATTATGCTTGAATGATAGTAGAAAACATTTGAAGTTAAAAAAAGATTTATCAGTTGATGACTACAATTTGACATTTGTTAACAATGGTTTATCATTTGTTTACTAATAATGGTCTATTTGGCTTTTTGAACATTTGTATTATGTTTATATGATAGTAGATAACAATTATTCTTTAAAAAACTATTTTTCATTTGATAACTTTGATTTGCAATTTGTTACCAATGATTTGTCTTTTGTTCACTAACAATGGTCTATTTGGATATTTGAACATTTGTATTGTGTTTGTATAATAGTAGGCAATATTTGTTGTTAGAAAATTAATTTGTCATTTGTTGTCAATGATTTATAATTTGTTATCAATAATTTTTCATTTGTTAATTATCAATAGTTTATTTGGTTCTTTGAACATTTGTATTTTGTTTGTATGATAGTAGACAATATTTGTACTTAAAAAATTGATTTATCATTTTTTGCCTATGATTTGTCATTTATTACAAATCATTTGTCATTTATTATCTAACAATGGTCTATTTTGTTCTTTGAACATTTGTATGATTATTGATAATATTTGTACTTAAAAAAATGATTTATCATTTGATGACTACGATTTGTCATTTATTACCAATGATTTGTCAATTGTTAACTGACAATGGTCTATTTAGTTTTTTAAATATTTGAATTATGTTTATATGATAGTTGACAACAATTATTATTAATAAGGCTATTTTTAATTTGTTGCTATATTTTATCATTTGTTACCAAAGATTTTTCATTTGTAAACTAAAAATTGTTTAATTGATTATCTGACTATTTGTATTGTGTTTGTATGATAGTAGACACCATCTGTACTGAAAAAAACGATTTGTCATTTGCTGACAACAATTTTTGGTTTGTTACCAATGATTTATCTTTTGTTAACTATCATTGGTCTAATTAGTTCTTTGAGCATTTGAAATTGGATTGTATGATAGTGGACAACCTATGTACTTAAAAAAATTATTTGTCATTTGTTGACTTCATTTTTTCATTTGTTACTAATGATTTTGCTTTTGATAACAATCAACAGTCAATTTGGCGTTTTAAACATTTGTATTATATTTGTATGATAGTAGACAACATTTGTACTTAAAAAAATGATTTGTCTTTTGTTGACTATGATTTGTTTTTGGCTTCCAATTATTTATCATTTGTTAACTAACAATGGTTTATTTGGTTCTTCGAACATTTGTATTGCGGTTGTTTAATAGTAGACTACATTTGTGACTAAAAAGGTTATTTATCATTTGTTGATTATGATTTCGCATTTGTTACCAATGATTTGTCATTTCTTAACTAACAATGGTCTATTTGGTTTTTTAAACATTTGTATTGTGTTTGTATGATAGTACACAACATTTGTACTTAAAAACACAATTTGACATTTGTTACTAATGATTTGTCATTTTTTAATTGACAATATTCTATTTTGTTCTTTGAACATTTGTATTGTGTTTGTATGATAGTAGACATTATTTGTACTGAAAAAAATAATTTTCCATTTATTGCCAATGATTTATTATTTCTTAAATAACAATAGTCTATTTAGATTTTTGAACATATGTATTATGATTGTATGATAGTAGACAACATTTGAACTTTAAAAATAGATTTGTCACTTGATGACTACGATTTGACATTTGTTAATAATGGTTTATCATTTGTTTACTAACAATGGTCTATTTTGCTTTTTGAACATTTGTATTATCTTTATATGATAGTAGGCAACAATTATTCTTTAAAAAGTTATTTTTCATTTCTTGACTTTGATTTGCATTTTGTTGCCAATAATTTGTCATTTGTTCAGTAACAATATTCTATTTGGATATTTGAACATTTGTATAGTGTTTGCATAATAGTAGACAACATTTGTACATAATTTTTTTTTGGGTCATTTGTTGACTATTATTTACAATTTATTATCAATAATTTTTCATTTGTTAACTATCAATAGTCTATTTGGCTCTTTGAACATTTGTATTGTGTTTGTATGATAGTAGACAACATTTGTACTTAAAAAATTGATTTATAATTTCTTGCCAATAATTTGTCATTTATTAAAAATGATTTGCCATTTATTATCTAACAATGGTCTATTTGGTTCTTTGAACATTTGTATTGTGTTTGTATGATTGTAGATAACATTTTTACTTAAAAAAATGATTTGTTATTTGATGACTACGATTTATCATTTGTTACCAATGATTTGTCAATTGTTAACTAACAATGGTCTATTTTGTTTTTTAAACATTTGAATTAAGGTTATATGATAGTAGACAATAATTATTATTAATAAGGCCATTTTTAATTTGTTGCTATAATTTGTCATTTCTTACCAAAGATTTGTTATTTATTAGATAACAATGGTTTATTTGATTTTTTGAACATTTGTATTGTGTTTGTATGATAATAGACATCATTTGTACTGAAAAAAATAATTTGTCATTTGTTGACAATAATTTTTCATTTGTTAACAATGATTTGTCATTTGTTAACTATCAAAGGTCTAATTAGTTCTTTGAAAATTTATATTTAATTTGTATGATAGTAAACAACTTATGTACATCAAAAAACGATTTGTCATTTGCTAACAACGATTTGTCAAATGTTTCTAATGATTTGTCATTTGTTGACTTCAATTTGCCATTTGTTACCAATAAATTGTCTTTTGATAACAATCAACGGTCTATTTGGCTTTTTGAACATTTCAATTATATTTGTATGATAGTAGACAACTTTTATACTTAAAAAATTGATTTGTCTTTTATTGACTATGATTTGTTATTTGTTTCCAATTATTTATTATTTGTTAACTAACAATGGTCTATTTGGTTTTTTGAACATTTGTATTGTGGTTGTATAATAATAGACTACATTTGTGACTAAAAAGGTGATTTTTCATTTGTTGACTATGATTTCTTATTTGTTACCAATGATTGGTTATTTCTTAACTAAAAATGGTCTATTTAGTATTTTAAACATTTGTATTGTGCTTGTATGATAGTTGAAAACATTTGTACTTAAAAACACAATTTGTTATTTGTTACCAATAATTTGTCATTTTAAAATTGACAATATTCTATTTGGTTCTTTGAACATTTTTATTGTGTTTGTATGATAGTAGACATCATTTGTACTGAAAAAAATAATTTTCCATTTATTGCTTATGAATTGTTATTTCTTAAATAACAATGGTCTATTTGATTTTTTGAACATATGTATTATATTTTTATGATAGTGGACAACATTTGAACTTCAAAAAAAGATTTGTCAGTTGATGACTACGATTTGACATTTGTTAACAATGGTTTAACATTTGTTTACTAACAATGGTCTATTAGGCTTTTTGAACATTTGTATTATGTTTATATGATAGTAGACAACAATTATTTTTTAAAAAACTATTTTTCATTTGTTGTCTTTGATTTGCAATTTGTTACCAATGATTTGCCATTTGTTCACTAACAATGGTCTATTTGAATATTTTAACATTTGTATTGTGTTTGCATAATAGTAGGCAACATTTGTACTTAAAAAAACAATTTGTCATTTGTTGACTATGATTTGTCATTTGTTATCAATAATTTTTCTTTTGTTAACTATCAATAATCTATTTGGTTTTTTTAATATTTGTATTGTGTTTGTATGATAGTAGACAACATTTGAACTTAAAAAATTGTTTTATCATTTCTTGCCTATGATTAGTAATTTGTTGCCAATGATTTGTCATTTATTATCTTACAATGGTCTATTTGGCTCTTTGATAATTAGTATTGTGTTTGTATGATTGTTGATAACATTTTATGTCACGCCCCAAAATCTAGTAATCGATAGCTTAACCAATTACTAGATCTGAAGCTGTGCAGGTCGTGGAATCTACAGATTCGCCCCACGAACAACTGATCCGTAGACTAATTCTGGCCCAGTCATTCACAATAGTATCACAACAGAGTAAATGGGAAATCAGAAACAGAGGAAGACAAAGATAACATAATCTAAACGTAAGATTCTATAAACCTCTACGCAGCAAGCCCAACTGCAAAACTGATGAATGAGCCTCCAGCTCAGCCCCCCAAAGATCACCACAGCAGCAACTAAATCTGAAACAACCTGCCACTGAAGGGAGATGCGAGAGTGAGCAACAACGAGCTCACTAACTCCCAAGAATAGCTAAACGATTATATAACCAATGAGATGGATTTAAATATTAGTGATAGCAGGATATAACAATATCTAACGATAAACAATGCATATATATAAATATATATATGATCACTAATAGGTATACGTATATATACTAACTCAAATAAATCTATCTATAAATATACCTCGTGCAAAGGAGTGTTAATCCACACTCTAGTCACATGTACCACTAACTACACTCTAATCACTACCGTGGCCCTCAGCGCCACAAGCAACTAACCCACCTCATTAATACAGTCACACGTAAGGGTAAACACCCTCGGCCAACTTCAAGCCAACCGGGTTATCCAAACCCCAACCAGGCACAATCCCGAAGCTATCACAAGTTGAACGAGATCACCCACAACAAAATACAAGCCTAAAGCTTGTAGCAACCAACCAGACTAATCTACCTAATAACTTAATCAGATACAAAAGAGGGGGGAATAAATACAGAGAGGAGAGGAGTATGCAGAAGGAAGAGAAGTCTAATTACACCGCAATCAATTAGGAATAGAAGAATCTAATAAGCGGAGAAGAATATAATGAACTAGGATAATTCCATAATTATCCCAATGCAATGATATGTTATGATGATGATATGATGGAATGAGATAATCTTCTGATTATCCCAAGTGTAGAAGATTCTATATTAATCATAAGGCAGAAAGGGTTAAGGATTTCTATCAAAAGAACCTACGAATAGGAAGTATGCTGAGATGCAATAATATGCTTGATGATGATGATAATGATGCAGAAAATTTTGATAAAGTGGGATAGTCCCATACCTATCCCAAATGCAATAGTTTAACGATGTCAACCCAAAGGGCTAGCCCCAAAGACTAAAGTGGGCTGACAACTGCTGAAAAATAATTAACCTTACCGGATTTTGTTGGATACAAGGGTACGATGTACTTCACTAGCTCGACCAGACTAAAAGATATTAGCATAGGTACTTCAACCTTGCCTGAGGAGTCTGGGCACCAGGAACTAACATCCAACCATGTCTCTCCACGCAGGATGAGACTGGGCACCAGGAGAACTATTCCAACCATAACTTCACTCGCAGGAGAAGACTGGGCACAAGGAAATAGTATCCAACCATGTCTCTCTTAGTAGGACGATACTGGGCACAAGGAAAACTAATCCAACCATATCTTTACCTCTATAACTTTGGCACAATCCAGGGATCCTATCAACCTATCGGGGCCAGCCAATAAAGAGTTGATTATGTATCCAATCGCAGTATGATAAGGAGAGAATATATTATCTAAGGATATGAGCATGATCCTAGAGGCTGAAACACAACTGCTGTGAACACAGCCAGCACACAATAGGATAACCACCTGCCTGAGAGCATGGCAACAAAAACTAGCACAGATGCCCTCCTGTAACTCAGTTGTACCACCTAATCCTAGATGAAATAACAACTTAACCATCGCGACATCTAAATGACATCAGTCTCTAAGATTCATCAAAACAATATGATTACCATCAAGTACAACAGTACTCAAGCTGTCAACACAGACAAGTACTCATGGGGTGACCTACAAGAGTCCAACTAGTAGTCAACAATCCCTAATAACAGAACTGCCTCACAATCCTCCTAATCATGTACATAAGTCTCCAACACGGCTGTACAGGAACCGGATTAAACAGGAGGTTTCAGCCGTATTCCAACATCTCGGGTGACGTACAACTTCATAAACAACCTGGCTCAGTCGCAGATCAGACTGAGCCATGCTGTCTCACTGCCTCCTAGATGACGAAAGGGAACACAGCCCTAACAGCCTCATCCCGGGGAAAGAAGGCTTACGAGTAAGCTCTATCAGCTCTAAAAATCATGAGGACAATAAGTGTCACAACACGATAAGCAAACAATCTTAAGGCAAACTATCAGAAGTTCACATCCACAACCAACCACCACGCTCAAGCCGTCTACTCACCATCAAAAACTAACAGTCCAAGGGATACCATACTCCCACATGGACACTGACATTCCAAACAACCACTAATAACAATAACAGTGCTCAAGGACCAGGCCTCGAGAATATCGAGTACACCTAGACTAGTCCTAAGACTAATCAAATCAAAAGACCGTGTCTTACTGGAGCTATGTCGCCCCAAGACTACCCTGGAAACAAGTCCAGCAACCCATACTAACCAAGGTGTTATACAAAAGGTGAGAACTATAGTCTCCGATCTACACTATCTCAGAGAAATGGTGGCAAACCACATGTCGTCCATAAGTCTCTACTAATAGTCAAACCAAGTTACTAGTGCCCTGAAACAAGATGGGTACCCTAATAACTAACCAACAGTACCACATTCAATATATTATACATATATATAGCGACTCTGGGCGTCCCAACATACTGAAAAATTCCTTTGTTCTCAACCTTAATGAAGAAAAGATCCACAATAACCACCTACAATGAAATCGGCCTAAGAGGAATCTCAGGAGTCGTCATCACATCGACGACAACAGAGAATAAACTCCTCTGACTAAACATAACCTGCAGGTTCTATCTAGTAACTAAACTTATAGCAAACTCGGGTTTTACTAACTTATCAAACCCTTAAGTACTCTCGCCTAAGGTATGCCAGACGGATAACCTGTAAATGTGTCATAAGAAATTAACCCATATACTAACATAATAACGGTAATAAACATGATAAACTATGCGATGAAATAACACAAATCAATATAATGGTCTAGTTATTAAGGAAGATAAAACTTGCATGACGATATGCTCGGAACGACAATCTCGGCGAAACTGCCCAAACAGGACCCCAACGGAAATGTGCTCCGCGAATCGACTTCTGGAACTCCAAATCAATCACGGAAAGGACCAGGAACACCAATCATATCAACCACTATGAAGTACCCCAATCGATAAAACCACGCTCGGAACAACAATCTCGGCAAAACTGTCCAAACAGTACCCCGACGAAAATGTGTTCCGCAAATCGACTTCCAGAACTCCAAATCAATCACGGAAAGGACCAGGAACACCACCACATCAACCACTATGAAGTACCGGAGCCCAATCGCAACACCAACAAAGGATACCCACCCGAAGCTGCGCTTCAGATCAGCACCACAACTGAATTCAGCAACAGAAACTTCAGCAAACCTAACACATTTACCACCGTAAAACCCCATCACCCAAGAATCAACGAACACCAATCCAACCCACACCTGTGATGAACCCAAACAAGACACCATGAACCCCAATTTCCAATTATCAACCCCAAACAAACACAAACCTTTAAATCAGCCCAACACCTGCAAACAAACATTGCAAAACCCAATCACCAACAATGCCTATTTGGCCACAAATACCAAACCCCAATCGCCACATTAATAAACACTGAATTCAGCCCAACAATCACAAGGATACAAACTGAAATCAGTCAACGAAATGGTAAAAGGAATCTGTGAAATCACTCACCGAAGAGGGACGGTTGAGCTCGGCAAGGGACGGCGTCGAATCGATGGATCGACGACGGAAACGCAGCCCTCTCTCTCTCTCTCTAGAATAGAAATCTCTCTCTCTGAAGAATTGAAATTAGGAAGACCGGAGGTGACGATTCCTTAACCTAAATCAGCACAAGGAAAGGAGAAGGAATTTAAGGAAGGAGAGGATTCGATTTGGAAATGGGAGAGAAAGAGAGTGAAAGAGAAAATGTGAGGAGAGAGAATGGATAATGATATATATATATATATGTAATCGACAAGTCGTTCGAAAGGGAACAGGAAAAATCCAAAAATGTTACTATGAGGTCCTCCTGAACCACAGACAACACCAAGACCCTCAGAAGACTGGAACAACCCAAACAACCATCACAACCCTAACAAAGGGTTCCCAAGGTCTAAACACCACCTCTACCACTTCACGGCCACCAAAACTGTCACGCCCCAAAATCCAGTAATCGGTAGCAAGACCAATTATTGAGATTTGAAGATGTGCAGGTCGGGGAATCCAAAGATTTGCCCCACAAACAACCGAGCCGTAGATAAACTCTGGCTCAGTCATTCACAATAGTATTACAATAGAGTAATAAGGAAAATAGAAGCAGCGGAAGACTAAGATAACTGAATCTAAACGTAAGATTCTACAAACCTCTACGCAACAAGCCCAACTGCAATGAAAGGAGATTGAGCCTCCAGCTCATCTCCCCAAAGATTACCACAGCAACAACTAAAACCTGAAACAACCTACCACTGAAAGGGGGGATGCGAGAGTGAACAAACAACGAGCTCACTAACTCCCAAGAATAGCTAAACGATTATACTAACCAATGAGATAAATATAAATATTAATGATAATAGGATATAATGATATCTAACGATAATAGGATATATATATATATATTAATATATATAGGATGACTAATAAATCTATCAATAAATATACCTCGTACAAAGGAGTGTTAATCTACACTCCAGTCACAAGGACCACTAACTACACTCTAATCACTACCGTGTCCCTCAGCGCCACGCGTAACTAATCTATCTCAGGGATACAAATCACACACATGGGTAAACAACCCTCGGACAACTACAAACTGATCAGGTTATCCAAACCCCAACCTGGCATAATCCCGAAGCTACCACAAGCTGAATGGGATCGCCCACAACCAAATACTAGACTAAAGCTCACAGCAACCAACAGACTACTCAACCTAATAAATTTACTAGATACAGAAGAGGGAGGAGTAGATGCAGAGCGGAAAGGAATATGTAGAAGGGAGAGGAATCTAATGACACCGTAATCAATTAGGAGAAGAGGAATTTAAGACAATAGCAGAGGAATATGATGAACTAGGATAATCCCATAATTATCCCAATGCAATGATATGGTGTGATGATGATATGATGGATAGAGATAATCTTATGATTACCCCAAGTGCAGAAGATTCTATATTAAAACATAATGCAGAAAGGGTTAAGGATTTCTATCAGAAGAACCTACGACTTGGAAGTATGCTGAGATGCAATGATATGCTTGATGATGATGATGATGCAGAAAGATTTGATGATGTGGGATAGTCCCATACCTATCCCAAATGCAATGGTTTAGCGATGTCAACCCAAAGTGTTAGCCCCCAAGACTAAAGTGGGCTGACAACTGCTGAAAAAGGATTTACCTTACTGGATATTGTTGTGTACAAGGGTACGATGTACTGCACTAGCTCGACCAGACTAAAAGATATTAACATAGGTACTTCAACCTCGCCTGAGGAGTCTGGGCATTAGGAACTAGCATCCAACCATAACTTCACTCGCAGGAGAAGACTGGGCACCAGGAAATAGTATCCAACCATGTCACTCTTCGCGGGATAAGACTGGGTATCAGGAGAACTATTTCAGCCATAACATCACTCGCAGAAATAGACTGGGCACCAGGAAATAGTATCCAACCATGTCTCTCTTAGCGGTACGAGACTGGGCACCAGGAAAACTAATCCAACCATATCTTCACCTCTAAAACTTTAGCCCGATCTAGGGATCCTATCAACCTATCGGGGCCCGCCTATACGGAGTTGTTTATGTATCCAATCGCAGTAAGATAAGGATATAAAATATTATATATGGATGTGAGCATGATCCAAGAGACTGAAATACAACTGCTGTTAACACAGCCAGTACACAATTGGATAACCACCTGCTTGAGGGCATGGCAACTAAAACTAACACAGATGCCCTCTTGTGACTCAGTTACACCATCTAATCCTAGATGAAACAGCAACTTAACCGTCACAAAACCTAAACAACATCAGTCTCTAAGATTCCTCAAAGCAATATGATTACCATCAATTACAACAGTACTCTGGCTGTCAACACAGACTAGTACTCATGGGGTGACCTACAAGAGTCCAGCAAGTAGTCAACAATCCCCAATAATAGAATAACTTACAATCCTCATAATCATGTACATAAGCCACCAACACGGAGGTACAGAAACCAGATTCAACAGGAGGTTTCAGCCGTATTCCAACATCACGGGTGACGTACAACTTCATAAACCACCTGGCTCAGCCGCAAATCTCACTGAGCCATGCTGTCTCACTGCCTTGTAGATGACGGAGGGGAACACAGCCCTAACAACCTCAACCCGGGAAAAGAAGGCTTACGAGTAAGCTCTATCAACTCTAAGAATCATGAGGACAATAAGTGCCACAACACGATAAGCAAACAATCCTAAGGCAACCTATCAGAAGTTCACATCCACAACCAACCACCACGGACAAGCCGTCTGCTCACCATTAACAACTAATAGTCTAGAAGATACCATACTCCTACATGGAATCCAACATTCCAAGCAACCACCAATCACAACGACTGTGTTCGAGGACCCGGCCTCGAGAACACAAAGTACACCTAGACTATCCCTAAGACTAATCAAAATAATAGTAGGCAAGAGGACGAGTTCTGAACCGAAGACCAAGTCTTACTGAAGCTATGTCGCCCCAAGGTTACCCTGGAAACAAGTCCAGCAACCCATACTAACCAAGGTGGTATACAATAAGGTGAGAACTATAGTCTCTAAACTACACTATCTCAGAGAAATGGCGGCGAAACCGACATGCCGCCCATAAGTCTCTACTAATAGTCAAACCAAGTTACTAGTGCCCTTAAACAAGCTGGGCACCCTAATAACTAACCAACAGTACCACACTCAATATATTATACATATATATAGTGACTCTGGGCGTCGGAACATACTGAGAAATGCATTTGTTCTCAACCTCAACGAAGAAAGGATTCATGAGAACCACCCTCATTGAAATCGGTCTAAGAGGAATCTGAGGACTCATCGTCACATCGGCGACAACAGAGAATAACCCCATCTGGATAATCATAACCTACGGCTTCTATCTAGTAACTAAACTTATAACTTACTCGGGTTTTACTAACTTATCAAACCCTTAAGTACTCTCGCCTAAGGTATGCCAAACGGATAACCCGTGAATGTGTCCTAAGAAATTAACCCATGTACTAACATAATCACAGTAATAAACATGATAAACTATGTGATACAATAACTCATAAATCAATATAATGGTCTAGTTATTAAGGAAGATAAAACTTGCCTGACGATATGCACGGAACGACAATCTCGGTGAAACTTCCCAAACAGCACCCCAACGGAAATGTGCTCCGTGAATCGACTTCCAGAACTCCAAATCAATCACGGAAAGGACCAGGAACACCCTAACATCAACCACTATGAAGTACCGGAGCTCAATCGCAACTCCGACAAAGGATACCCGCCCGAAATTACGTTTCAGATCAGCACCACAACTGAATTCAGTAACAAAACTGCATCTAAACTCACGGTTCGCCACGCTACGCTGCGCTACTCTGATCACCCATAATCACATGAAGATATGCCACTCTAACCCCACCATGTCATCCGCCCAACAATCACATACCCGGTGTTCGAAGAGGGTAAAAGCACTCCTCTCTTTCCTCTAGAATAACAGTAAATACGACAGTAATTTCTGAACCAAAATGACCACACTTGTCGGCTCAGGCAGCCCTCTCCAGAACATAAATAACCACTACCTAGAGCAACCACCACACCTCCTCTTACTAACTACACAAAACCCCAATCACCACCCTAACAGCTACAAGAAAACCCTAAAAATTTAGGCACCCAAGCACCAACAATTCAACCCACGCAATCACCGCCACTGGCCAACACCTACAATGATCACACTCCTCAAATCAAAAATACACCCACTAATAATAGACCCTAAATCAATCTAACATCACAAGGGTTCTCACCAAAGCCGAAATTAACTAATGATACAAGAGAGAGAGAGGAATTACTCACCTAGGGAAAACGGCGGAGATGAGAGGATTCGGTTAGGAGAAGAGAGATAGAGTGAAAGAGAAATGTAAGGAGAGAGAATGGATAATGATATATATAACCGACCAGTCGTTCGAACGATCGTTCGAACAGAAACTAGAAAAATCCAAAAATATCACTCTGAGGTCCTCTTGAACCACACACAACGCCAAGACCCTCAAAAGACTGGAACAACCCAAGCAACCATCACAACCCTAGAAAAGGGTTCTCAAGGTCTAAACACCACCTCTACCGCTTCACGGCCACCAAAATGCCTAAACCCTCGAAAATGAATTTTTGCTCAGAAAACACCGAAAACCTATCGGCCGATCTAACGGCTCACCAGAACCACACCAAACCACAAACACATCAAATTAACATCACCACCAACCCATCTAGGGGTTCCCAAGGCCGCAACGCCACCTCCTCCTCTGAATAACCACCGTACCACCGAAACTGCATAAAATGAATCTAACATACAAAACTTGCCGAAAGGAATAAATGGATGCATAACGAATAACAATATATGAATCATAGAAACAATACTTAATAATAAACAAAAAAAAAAATTACCCTGAAATTTCGGGACATTAGAAAAATGCCTAAACCCCCGAAAAAGAATCTTTTCCTCGGGAAACTCCGGAAAAATACCGGCCACTCCAACGGCTCACCGGAACCACCCCAAATCACACACACAACACAGAAACATCATTACCAAACTTTTTATGGGTTCCCAAGGCCACAATGCCACCTCTTCCTCCGAATCACCTCCGAACCACCAAAACTACTAAAAGGAATCTAATGGACAAAACCTGCTAAAAGTAATGAATGGATGCAATTTGGATGAAGGATTATAAGCGGAATATAAGTGAGGAAGTTAATGTGAAGGAATAATAGTAATAATACTAAATAAATAAATAAATAAAATGACCCAAAAATCCGGGACATTACATTTGTTCTTAAAAAAATGATTTGTCATTTGATGACTACGATTTTTTATTTGTTACAAATGATTTATCATTTGGTAACTAACAATGGTCTATTTTATTTTTTAAACATTTAAATTATGTTTATATGATAGTAGACAACAATTATTATTAATATGACCATTTTTAATTTGTTACTATGATTTGTCATTTGTTACCAAAGATTTGTCATTGTTAACTAACAATGGTTTAATTGATTATTTGAGCATTTTTATTGTATTTGTATGATATTAGGCATTATTTGTACTTAAAAAAATGATTTGTCATTTGCTGACAAAGATTTTTTATTTGTTGCAAATGATTTGTCATTTGTTAACTATTAATGGTCTATTTAGTTTTTTAAGTATTTTTATTTTGTTTGTATGATAGTAGACAACAATTATTATTAATATAGCCATTTTAAATTTGTTGCTATGATTTGTCATTTGTTACCAAAAATTTTCCATTTGTTAACTAAAAATAGTTTATTTGATTATTTGAGCATTTGTATTGTGTTTGTATGATAGTAGACATCATTTGTACTTAAAAAAATGATTTGTCATTTGCAGACAATGATTTTTCATTTGTTGCCAATGATTTGTCATTTGTTAACTATTAATGGTCTATTTAGCTTTTTGAGTATTTGTATTTTGTTTGATTGATAGTAGACAACAATTATTATTTATATAGCCATTTTTAATTTGTTGCTATGATTTGTTACCTGTTACCAAAGATTTGTCATTTCTTAACTAACAATGGTTTATTTGATTATTTGAGCATTTGTATTGTGTTTGTATGATAGTAGACAACATTTGTACTTAAAAAATGGATTTATCATTTCTTGCCTATGATTTGTCATTTGTTACCAATGATTTTTCATTTATTTTCTCACAATGGTCTATTTGGCTTTTTGATCATTGGTATTGTGTTTGTATGATTGTAGATAATATTTCTAGTTAAAAAAATGATTTGTCATTTGATGACTACGATTTTTCATTAGTTACCAATAATTTTCCATTTGTTAACTAACAATGGTCTATTTTATTTTTTGAACATTAGAATTATGTTTATATGATAGTAGACAACAATTATTATTAATATAGCCATTTTTAATTTATCGCAATGATTTGTGATTTGTTACCAAAGATTTATCATTTGTTAACTAACAATAGTTTATTTGATTATTTGATCATTTGTATTGTGCTTGTAGGATACTAGACATTATTTGTACTTGAAAAAACGATTTGTCATTTACTGACAATGATTTTTCATTTCTTACTAATGATTTGTCATTTGCTAACTATTAATGGTCTATTTAGTTTTATGAGCATTTGTATTTTGTTTGTATCATAGTAGACAATAATTATTATTAATATGACAATTTTTAATTTGTTGCTATGATTTGTCATTTCTTAACTAACAATGGTTTATTTGATTATTTGAGCATTTATATTGTGTTTGTATGATAGTAGACAACATTTGTACTTAAAAAATGGATTTATCACTTCTTGCCTATGATTTGTCATTTGTTACCAATGATTTTTCATTAATTTTCTCGTAATGGTCTATTTGGCTTTTTGATCATTGGTATTGTGTTTGTATGATTGTAGATAATATTTCTAGTTAAATAAATAATTTGTCATTTGATGACTACGATTTGTCATTTGTTACCAATGATTTATTATTTGTTAGCTAACACTGGTCAATTTTATTTTTTGAATATTTCAATTATGTTTATATGATAGTAGACAACAATTATTATTAATATAGCCATTTTTAATTTGTTGCTATGATTTATCATTTGTTAGCAAAGATTTGTCATTTGTTAACTAACAATAGTTTATTTGATTATTTGAGCATTTGTATTGTGTTTGTATGATAGTAGACATCATTTGTACTTAAAAAAATGATTTGTCATTTGCTGACAACGATTTTTTATTTGTTGCCAATGATTTGTCATTTGTTAACTATCAATGGTCTATTTAGTTTATTGAGCATTTGTATTTTGTTTGTATGATAGTAGACAACATATGTACTTAAAAAAATGATTTGTTATTTGTTGACTTCAATTTTCCATTTGTTACAAATGATTTGTCATTTGATAACTATGAACGGTCTATTTGACTTTTTGAACATTTGTATTATATTTGTATGATAGTAGACAATCTTTCTACTTAAAAAAATTATTTGTCTTTTATTGACTATGATTTGTTGTTAATGTAATGTCCCAGAATTTAAGGGTAATTTTTTTTGCTTATTATTAAGTATTGTTACTATTATTAATATATTGTTATTCGTTGTGCATCCATTTTTCCTTTCGGCAGGTTTTGTATGTTAGGTTCATTTTATGTAGTTTCGGTGATTATTCGGAGGTGGAGGTGGCGTTGTGGCCGTGGGAACCCCTAGATGGATATGTGGTGATGTTTATTTAATGTGTGTAAGGTTTGGGGTGGTTCCAGTGAATCGTTGGAGTGGCTGGTAAGTTTCTGGAGTTTCCCAAGGAAAAGATTCCTTTTTGGGGGTTTAGGCGTTTTAGTGGCCGTGAAGCGGTAGAGGTGGTGCTTTGACCTTGGGAACCCTTTGTCAGGGTTATGATGGTTGTTCGGGTTGTTCCAGCCTTCTGAGGGTCTTGGTGTTGTCTGTGGTTCAGGAGGACCTCAGAGTGATATTTTTAGATTCTTCAAGTTTCCGTTCGTACGATCGTTCGAACGACTTGTCGGTTATAAATATATCATTATCCATTCTCTCTCCTTACATTTCTCTTTCACTTTCTCTTTCTTCTCCAAACCGAATCATTTCCTCCCTCGCTTGTCGATTTCTTCATGGATTCTTCGCCGTGATATCCGCCGTTTTCCCTCGGTGAGTAATTCCTCTCTCTCTCACTCTCTCTCCCTTTTATCATTGGTTAATATTGGTTTTGGTGAGAACCCTTGTGATGTTGGACTAATTTTAGAGTTTATGATTATTGGGTGCATTGTTGATTTGAGGAGTGCGATCATTGCGGGTGTTGGTCGGTGGCGGTGATTGCGTGGGTTGAATTGTTGGTGTTTGGGTGCAAAAAATTATGGGGTTTTCTTACAGCTGTTTGGTGGTATGATTGGGGTTTAGTGTGGTTGGGAAGAGGAGGTATGGTGGCTATTTTAGGTAGTAGATGTTGCCGTTTCGGAGAGGGCTGCCTGAGCCGACAATGGTGGCCGTTTTGGTTCAGAAATTACTGCCATAGTTACTGTTATAATGGATGAAGGGTTAGGACTGTTTTAACTCCCTTTGAACACTGGGTTCGTGATTGTTGGGCAGCTGATTTGGCGGGGTTAGAGTGGCTTATCTTCATGTTCTTGTGGGTGATCAGAGTAGCGCAGCATAGCGTGGTGGACCGCGGTTTTAGATGCAGTTTTGTTACTGAATTCAGTTGTGGTGCTGATCTGAAACGTAATTTCGGGTGGGTATCCTATGTCAAAGATGAGATTGGGCCCCGGTACTTCTTAGGTTGATGTTGTTGTGTTCCTGGACCTTTCCGTGACTGATTTGATGTTCCGGAAGTCGATTCGCGGAGCCCAATTCTGTTGGGGTTCTGTTTGGGCAGTTTCGCCGAGATTGTCGTTCCATGCATATCGTCAAGCGAGTTTTATCTTCCTTAATAACTAGACTATTATATTGATTCGTGAGTTATTGTATCACATAGTTTATCATATTTATTACCGTGATTATGTTAGTATATGGGTTAATTGGTTAGGACACATTCACGGGTTATCCGTTTGGCATACCTTAGGCGAGAGTAGTTAAGAGTTTTATAAGTTAGTAAAACCCGAGTTAGTTATAAGTTTAGTTACTAGATTGAACTTGTAGGTTATGTTTAGTCAGAGGAGGTTAGTCTCTATTGTGGTCGATGTGACGATAACTCTTGAGATTCCTCTTAGACCTATTTCATTGTGGGTGGTTATTGCTGATCTTTTCTTCATTGAGGTTGAAAACAAAGGGTTTTCTCAGTGTGTTGCGATGCCTCAGCGTTGCTATATTTATATATATATATATAGTATCATGAGTTTGGTATTGTTGGTTAGGTATTAGGGAGCCCCGCTTATTTCAGGGCACTAGTGACTTAGTTTAACGATTAGTAGAGACTTATGGACGGCTTGTGGTTTAGCCGCCATTTCTCTGAGATAGTGTAGTTCAAAGACTATAGATCTCACCCTATAGTATAGTACCCTGGTTAGTTTGGGTTGCGGGACTTGATTCCATGGTAGTCTTGGGGGGACATAGCTTCAGTAAGGCATGGTCTTCGATTCGGAGCTCGTCCTCTTGCCAGCTATTGTTTTGATTAGTCTTAGGACTAGTCTAGGTGTACTCTATATTCTCGAGGCCTAGTTCTTGAGCATTGTCATTGTGATTGGTGGTTGTTTGGAATGTAGGATTATATGTGGGAGTGTGGTATCTTCTGGACTGTTAGTTATTGATGGTGAGCAGACGGCTTGTCCGTGGTGGTTGATTTTGAATGTTGAACTTCTGACAGTTTGCCTTAGGATTGTCTGATTATCGTGCTATGATACTTATTGTCCTCATGATTCCTAGAGCTTATAGAGCTTACTCGTAAGCCTTCTTTCCCCGGGATGAGGCTGTTAGGGCTGTGATCCCCTCCGTCATCTAGGAGGCAGTGAGACAGCATGGCTCAGTGTGATCCGCGGCTGAGCCAGGTGGTTTATGAAGTTGTACGTCACCCGAGATGTTAGAATGCGGCTGAAACCTCCTCTTTAATCCAGTTCCTGTACATCCGTGTTGGTGGCTCATGTACATGATTAGGAGGATTGTGAGGCAATTCTGTTAATGGGGATTGTTGACTACTTATTGGACACTTGAAGGTCACCACATGAGTACTAGTCTGTGTTGACAGCCAGAGTACGGTTGTTGATGGTAATCATATTGCTTTGGGGAATCTTAGAGACTGATGTTGCTTAGATGTCGTGACTGTTAAGTTGCAGTTTCATCTAGGTTTAGATGGTGTAACTGAATCGCAGGAGGGCATCTATGTTAGTTTTGGTTGCCACGCCCTCATGTAGGTGGTTATCCTATTATGTACAGGTTGTGTTAACATTAGTTTTGTTTCAGTCTCTAGGATCATGCTTACATCCATAGATAATGTATTCTTTCCTTATCTTATTGCTATTAGATACATAAACAACTCCGCATCGGCTGGCCCCCTGATAGGTTGATAGGATCCCTAGATCGGGTTAAAGTTTTAGAGGTGAAGATATGGTTGGATTAGTTTTCCTGGTGCCCAGTCTCGTCATACTAAGGGAAACATGGTTGGATACTTTTTCCTGGTGCCCAGTCTTCTCCTGCGAGTGAAGTTATGGTTTGAATAGTTTTCCTGGTGCCCAGCCTTGTCCCGAGAAGAGGGACATGGTTGGATGCTAGTTCTTGTTGCCCAGCCTCCTCAGGCGAGGTTGAAATACCTATGTTATTATCTTTTAGTCTAGTCGAGCTAGTGCAGTATATTGAACCCTTGTATCCAACAATATTCGGTAAGGTAAATCCTTTTTCAGCCGTTGTCAGCCCACTTTATTCTTAGGGGCTAGCCCCTTTGGGTTGACATCGCTAAATCATTGCATTGGGATAGGTATGGGACTATCCCACATCATCATAAATCATTCTGCATCATCATCATCATCATGAGGCATATCATTGTATCTCCGCATACTACTTTATTCGTAGGTTCTTCTGATAGAAATCCTTAACCATTTATACAATATGTCTAATATAGAATCTTCTGCACTTGGGATAATTATGGGATTATCACACTCCATCATATCATCATCATAACATATCATTGTATTGGGATAATTATGGGATTATTCTAGATCATCATATTCCTCTACTCTTATCTTAAATTCCTCTTCTCCTAATTGATTGCGGCGTAATTAAACTTCCCTCCTTTCTGCATTTCCTCTCCTCTCTACATCTATTCCTCTCTCTTCCATATCTATTTAAGTTATTAGGTTAATTAGTCTGGTTGGTTGTTGTGAGCTTAAGGCCAGTATCTGGTTGTGGGCGATCTCGTATAGCTTGTGATAACTTCGGGATGGTGCCTAGTTAGGGTTTGGATAACCCAGTTGGTTTGTAGTTGGCTGAGGATTGTTCACCCTTATGTGTGATTGTATCTCTGAGATAGATTAGTTGCGCGTGGCGCTGAGAGCCACGGTAGTGATTAGAGTGTAGTTAGTGGTCCTTGTGACTGGAGTGTAGACCTAACACTCCTTTGTACGAGGTATAATTATAAATAGATTTATTAGAGTTAGTATATTTACGTATACCTATTAGTCATCCTATATATATTTATATGTATACATTGGTTCTCGTTAGATATTATTATATCGTATTATCATTAATGTTTTTTATCCATCTCATTGGTTAGTATAACCGTTTAGCTATTCTTGGGAGTTAGTGAGCTCGTTGTTGCTCACTCTCGTATCCCCCATTCAATGGCAGGTTGTTTCAGGCTTTAGCTGCTGATATAGTGATCCTTGAGGAGCTGAGCTGGAGGCTCATTCTCCAGTTATTGCTGTCGGGCTTGCTGCGTAGAGGTTTGTTAAATCTCATGTTTAGATTCTGCTTTCTTAGTCTTCCGTTGTTTATGTTTTATTATTACTCTGTTGTGATACTATTGTGAATGACTGGGCCAAAATTTGTCTACGGCTCGGTTGTTCGTGGGGCGAATCTGTAGATTCCCCGACCTGCACAGCTTCAGATCTAGTAATTGGTCTAGCTACTGATTACTGGATTTTGGGGTGTGACAGACTTGGTATCAGATCTCTAGGTTAACTCCTATCTCAGTGTCTAGTACTCATAGGTTGAGTTATTCTTTAGAACGAGTTAGGATGATTCCTTAGTATCCTGTGTCTTTTTACAGGTTTGGTTAAAGTGTTTATCTCTTGAGGCCTTCTGCGTGTAGGCTTCTAGCATAGGTCTAGTGTGTAGGCTTTTTCTAAAGATTTTGAGAACTCAAGATGTTTACCTTGAATTCTTAGAATAGTGATTGATTGGCTTCTAGTGGCAGTGGTTTCCCTATTTGTTTTAGGGTTGGGTTTCGACTTCAGATTTGCGATTTTACGCTATTTGGGCGACGCTGTGTTTGCCGTCGTAGTAGTTTCGACGTGTATTCCATTTTAATGTTTCTCTTATCGAGTTTCGAGTATTTGCTCTTAATCGAGTCCAGATCGATCAGGTTATTGGATCTGATCGTTTGGATTGGTTTCCATTATTTATTGAATGTATCGTTTTAACCGATTATTTCCATCCCTTGTGTCGCGGAACTGAGCTCATACCAGACGTATTATGAGACTGAGGATGTGGTACACATCAGATTTTAACGTTGATTATTAAGGAAGTGGGGCATCATGTTCCACTTTCCCTTATGATGATATGCATCTATAAACTATTAGTTTCTATAATCAAATCATATAAATTAGAATATATATATTTATATATATATATATATATTTTTATTTTTATTTTCATCCAAATTATATATTAAGATTTTTTTACTCAAAATATTTGCTAAGTTACCTAGACAGGTTTTGTCGTGTACCTGGACGAGGAGTTCAGGGGGGCTTTCTATTTACCGACCTTGTGTAACCCTAGTACGATATGGTTACACATTACATTTGAAATATACTATACTTAGTAAGTATTTTAAATTTCGGGACAAAATTCTTCAAATGAGGGTAGATTATACTGCCCCGGAATTTCAGGGTAATTTTTTTTGTTTATTATTAAGTATTGTTACTATTATTCATATATTGTTATTCGTTGTGCATCTATTTTTCCTTTCGGCTGGTTTTGTATGTTAGGTTCATTTAATGTAGTTTCGGTGGAACGGTGGCTATTCGGAGGAGGATATGGCGTTGTGGCCGTGGGAACCCCTAGATGGGTTTTTGGTGATGTTTATTTGATATGTGTGAGGTTTGGGGTGGTTCCGGTGAGCCATTGGAGTGGCCGGTAAGTTTCTGGAGTTTCCCGAGGAAAAGATTCCTTTTCGGGGGTTTAGGCGTTTTGGTGGTCGTAAAGCGGTAGAGGTGATGTTTAGACCTTGGGAACCCTTTGTCAGGGTTATGATGGTTGTTCGGGTTGTTCCACTCTTCTGAGGGTCTTGGTGTTGTCTGTAGTTCAGGAGGACCTCAGAGTGATATTTTTAGATTATTCCAGTTTCTGTTCGAACCATCGTTAGAACGACTTGTCTGTTATAAATATATCATTATTCATTTTCTCTCCTTACATTTCTCTTTCACTCTTTCTCTCTTCTCCTAACCGAATCCTCTCCTCTCCAAACCGAATCCTCTCCTCCCTCGCTTGTCGATTTCTTCATGGATTCTTCGCCGTGATCTCCGCCGTTTTCCCTCGGTGAGTAATTCCTCTCTCTCTCACTCTCTCTCCCTTTTATCATTGGTTAATTTTGGTTTTGGTGAGAACCCTTGTGATGTTGGACTAATTTTAGAGTTTATGATTATTGGGTGTATTGTTGATTTGAGGAGTGTGATCATTGCGGGTGTTGGCCGGTGGCGGTGATTGCGTGGGTTGAATTGTTGGTGTTTGGGTGCAAAAAATTATGGGGTTTTCTTGCAGCTATTTGGTGGTATGATTGGGGTTTAGTGTGGTTGGGAAGAGGAGGTATGGTGGCTATTTTAGGTAGTAGATGCTGCCGTTTCGGAGAGGGCTGCCTGAGCCGACAATGGTGGCCGTTTTGGTTCAGAAATTACTGCCATAGTTACTGTTATAATGGAAGAAGGGTTAGGACTGTTTTAACTCCCTTTGAACACTGGGTTCGTGATTGTTGGGCAGCTGATTTGGCGGGGTTAATGTGGCTTATCATCATGTGTTTGTGGGTGGTCGGAGTAGCGCAGCCTAGCGTGGTGGACCGTGGTTTTAGATGCAGTTTTGTTACTGAATTCAGTTGTAGTGCTGATCTAAAACGCAGTTTAGGGCTGGTATCCTATGTCGGAGTTACGATTGGGCTCCGGTACTTCCAAGTGGTTAATGTTGTGGTGTTCCTGGTCCTTTCCGTGACTGATTGGGAGTTCTGGAAGTTGATTCGCAGAGCACATTTCCGTTGGGGTTTTGTTTGGGCAGTTTCGCCGAGATTATCGTTCCGTGCATATCGTCTGGCGAGTTTTATCTTCCTTAATAACTAGACCATTATATTGATTCGCGAGTTATTGTATCACATAGTTTATCATGTTTATTACCGTGATTATGTTAATATATAGGTTAATTGCTTAGGACACATTCACGGGTTATCCGTTTGGCATACCTTAGGCGAGAGTACTTAAGGGTTTGATAAGTTAGTAACACCCGAGTTAGTAATAAGTTTAGTTACTTGAATGAACCTGAAGGTTATGTTTATTCAGAGGAGGTTAGTCTCTGTTGACGTCGATGTGATGATGACTCCTGAGATTCCTCTTAGACCGATTTCATTGTGAGTGGTTATTGCGGAACTTTTCTTCATTGAGGTTGAGAGCAAAGGCATTTCTCACTTTGTTGCGATGCCTCAGCGTCGCTATATTTAAATTTATATATATAGTATCTTGAGTATGGTATTGTTGGTTAGTTATTAGGGTGCCCCGCTTGTTTTCGGGTACTAGTGACTTGGTTTGACGATTAGTAGAGACTTTTAGACGGCATGTGGTTTAGCCGTCATTTCTCTGAGATAGTGTAGTCCAGAGACTATAGTTCTCTCCCTATAGTATAGCACCCTGGTTAGTTTGGGTTGCTGGACTTGGTTCCAGGGTTGTCTTGGGGGGACATAGCTTCAGTAAGACATGGTCTTCGATTCGGAGCTCGTCCTCTTGCCTGTAATTGTTTTGATTAGTCTTAGGACTAGTCTAAGTGTACTTTGTGTTCTCGAGGCCTGGTCCTTGAGCACTGTCATTGTGATTGGTGGTTGTTCGAAATGTTGGATTCTATGTGGGAGTGTGGTATCTCCAGGACTGTTAGTTGTTGTTCGTGAGCAGACGGCTTGTCCGTGGTGGTTGGTAATGGATGTTGAATTTCTGGTAGTTTACCTTAGGATTGTTTGCTTATCGTGTTGTAATACTTATTGTCCTCATGATTCTTAGAGCTGATAGAGCTTACTCGTAAGCCTTCTTTACCCAGGATGAGGCTGTTAGGGCTGTGTTCCCCTCCGTCACCTAGGAGGTAGTGAGATAGCATGGCTCAGTATGATCCACGGCTGAGCCAGGTGGTTTATGAAGTTGTACGTCACCCGATATGTTTGAATGCGGCTGAAACCTCCTGTTTAATCCAGTTCTTGTATATCCGTGCTAGTGGCTCATGTACATGATTAGGAAGATTGTGAGGCAATTCTGTTAATGGGGATTACTGACTACTTCTTGGACACTTGTAGGTCACCCTATGAGTACTAGTCTGTGTTGATAGCTTGAGTACGGTTGTACTTGATGGTAATCATATTGCTTTGTGGAATCTTAGAGACTGATGTTGCTTAGATGTCGTGACGGCTAAGTTGCAGCTTCATCTAAGTTTAGATGGTGTGACTAAGTCACAGGAGGGCATCTGTGTTTATTTTGGTTGCCACGCTCTCATGCAGGTGGTTATCCTATTATGTACGGGCTGTGTTAACAACAGTTGTGTTTTAGTCCCCAGGATAATGCTCACATCCATGGATAATATATTTTCTCCTTATCTTACTGCGATTGGTTACATAAACAACTCTGCATCAGCTGGCCCCCCGATATGTTGATAGGATCCCTAGATTGGGTTAAAGTTTTAGAGTTGAAGATATGGTTGGATTAGTTTTCATGGTACCCAGTCTCATCATATACTAGGAGAGACATGGTTGGATACTATTTCTTGGTGCCCAGTCTTCTCCCGCGAGTGAAGTTATGGTTGGAATAGTTCTCCTGGTGCCCAGTCTTATCCCTAGAGAAGAGACATGGTTGGATGCTAGTTCCTGGTGCCCAGACTCCTTAGGCGAGGTTGAAATACCTATGTTATTATCTTTTAGTCCTGTCTAGCTAGTGCAGTATATGGTACCCTTGTATCCAACAATTTTCGTCAAGATAAATCTTTTTTCAGCCGTTGTCAGCCCACTTTAGTCTTGGGGGCTAGCCCCTTTGGGTTGACATCGCTAAATCATTGCATTGGGATAGGTATTGGACTATCCCACATCATCATAAATCATTTTGTATCATCATCATCATCATGAGGCATATCATTGTATCTCCGCATACTACTTTATTCGTAGGTTCTTCTGATAGAAATCCTTAACCATTTATGCATTATGTTTAATATTTTATTTTCTACACTCGGGATAATTATGGGATTATCTCACTCCATCATATCATCATCATAACATATTATTGCATTGGGATAATTATGGGATTATCCTAGATCATCATATTCCTCTACTCTTATCTTTAATTCCTCTTTTCCTAATTGATTGTGGTGTAATTAGACTTTTCTCCTTTCTGCATTTCCTCTCTGCATCTATTCCTTTCTCTTCCGTATCTATTTAAGTTATTAGGTTAATTAGTCTAGTTGGTTGTTGTGAGCTTCAGGCTGGTATCAGGTTGTGGGCGATCTCGTTCAGCTTGTGATAGCTTCGGGATGGTGCCTGGTTAGGGTTTGGATAACCCGGTTGGTTTGAAGTTGTTCAAGGGTTGTTCACCCATGTGTGCGATTGTATCTCTAAGATAGATTAGTTGCGCGTGGCGCTGAGAGCCACAGTAGTGATTATAGTGAAGTTAGTGGTCTTTGTGACTGGAGTGTAGACTTAGCACTCCTTTGCACGAGGTATAATTTTAAATAGATTTATTAGTGTTAGTATATATACGTATACCTATTAGTCATCCTATATATATTTATATATATACATTGGTTCTCGTTAGATATTATTATATCATATTATCATTAATGTTTTTTATCCACCTCATTGGTTAGTATAATCGTTTAGCTATTCTTGGGAGTTAGTGAGCTCGTTGTTGCTCACTCTCGTATCCTCCATTCAGTGGCAGGTTGTTTCAGGTTTTAGCTGTTGATGTGGTAATCCTTAAGGAGCTGAGCTGGAGGCTCATTCTCCAGTTATTGTTGTCGGGCTTGCTACGTAGAGGTTTGTAGAATCTCATATTTTGATTCTGCTATCTTAGTCTTCCATTATTTATGTTTCCTTATTACTCTAATGTGATACTATTGTGAATGACTCAGCTAGAATTGTCAACGGCTTGGTTGTTCGTGGGGCGAATCTGTAGATTCCCTGACCTGCACTGCTTCAGATCTAGTAATTGGTCTAGCTACAAATTACTGGATTTTAGGGCGTGACAGTTAATTTCCAATTATTTATCATTAGTTAACTAATAATGGTCTATTTGGTTCTTTGAACATTTGTATTGCATTTTTAAAATAGTAGACTACATATGTACCTAAAAAGGTAATTAATCATTTGTTGACTATGATTTCTCATTTGTTACCAATGATTGGTCATTTCTTAACTAAAAATAGACTATTTAGTTTTTTAAACATTTGTATTATGTTTGTAAGATAATACAACATTTGTAGTTAAAAACACAATTTGTCATTTGTAAACTATCAATGGTCTATTTGGTTCTTTGACTATTTGTATTGTGTTTGAATGATAGTCGACAACATTTGCACTAAAAATAATAATTTTCTATTTATTGCCAATGATTTGTTATTTCTAAACTAACAATGGTCTATTTCGTTCATTGAACATATGTATTATGTTTGTATGATAGTAGACAATATTTGAACTTAAAAAATAGATTTGTCATTTGATGACTACGATTTGTCATTTGTTAACAATGGTTTGTCATTTGTTAACTAAAAGTAGTCTATTTGGCTTTCTGAACATTTGTATGATGTTTATATGATAGTAGACAACAATTATTATTAAAAAAACAATTTTTTATTTGTTGTCAATGATTTGTCACTTGTTAGCAATTATTTTTCATTTGTTATCTATCAATAGTCTATTTTGTTATTTGAACATTGGTATTGTGTTTGCATAATAGTAGACAACATTTGTAAAAAATAAATGTTTTTTCATTTGTTGACTATGATTTGTTATTTGTTAGCAATGATTGGTCATTTGTTAACTAACTGTTGTCTATTTGGCCTCTTAAACATTTGTATTGTGCTTGCATGATAGTAGACAACATTTGTACTTAAAAATACAATTTGTCATTTGTTACCAATGATTTGTTATTTTTTTAATTGACAATATTCTATTTGGATCTTTGAACATTTGTATTGTGTTTGTATGATAGTAGACAACATTTGTACTAAAAAAAATTATTTTCCATTTATTGCGAATGATTTGTTATTTCTTAACTAGCAATGGCCTATTTGGTTTTTTGAACATATGTATTTTGTTTGTATGATAGTAGACAACATTTGAACTTAAAAAAAATATTTGTTAGTTGATAACTACGATTTGACAATTGTTAACAATGGTTTATCGTTGGTTAACTAACAATGGTCTATTTGGCTTTTTGAACATTTGTTTTATATTTATATGATAGTAGGAAACAATTATTCTTTAAAAAACTATTTTTCACTTGATGACATTGATTTGTTATTTGCCACTAATGATTTGTTATTTGTTCACTAACAATGGTCTATTTGAATATTTGAACTTTTGTATTGTGTTTGCATAATAGTAGGCAAGATTTGTACTTAAAAAAACAATTTGTCATTTGTTAACTATGATTTGTCAGTTATTATCAATAACTTTTCATTTGTTAACTATCAATAGTCTATTTGCTTATTTTAATATTTGCATTGTGTTTGTATGATAGTAGACATCATTTGTACTTAAAACATTAATTTATCATTTATTGCCAATGATTTGTCATTTGTTACCAATGATTTGTCATTTATTATCACACAATGGTCTATTTGGTTCTTTGATCATTGGTATTGTGTTTGTATGATTGTTGATAACATTTGTACTTAAAAAAATGATTTATCATTTGATGACTACTATTTGTCATTTACAACCAATGATTTGTTATTTGTTAACTAACAATGGTCTATTTTATTTTTTGAACATTTGAATTATGTTTATATGATAGTAGACAACATTTATTATTAATATGGCCATTTTTAATTTGTTTCTATGATTTTCCATTTGTTACCAAAGATTTTTCATTTGTTAACTAACAATGGTTTATTTGATTATTTGAGCATTTGTATAGTGTTTGCATGATTGTAGACATCATTTGTACTTAAAAAAACAATTTGTCATTTGCTGACAACGATTTTTCATTTGTTTCTAATGATTTGTCATTTGTTAACTATCAATGGTCTATTTAGTTTTTTGAGCCTATGTATTAATTTATATGATAGTAGACAACATATGTACTTAAAAAAATGATTTATCATTTATAGACTTCAATTTGTCATTTGTTACCAATGATTTGTCTTTTGATAACAATCAACGGTCTATTTGGTTTTTTGAACATTTGTATTATATTTGTATGATAGTAGACAGCATTTGCACATAAAAAAATGATTTGTCTTTTATTGACTATGATTTGTTGTTAATTTCCAATTATTTATCATTTGTTAACTAACAATGGTCTATTTGGTTCTTTGAACATTTGTATTTCGTTTGTATAATAGTTGACTACATTGGTACCTAAAAAGGTGATTTATCAATTGATAACTATGTTTCCATTTGTTACCAATGATTGGTCATTTTTTAACTAAAAATGGTTTATTTAGTTTTTTAAAAATTTGAATTGTGTTTGTATGATAGTAGACAACATTTGTACTTAAAAATACAATTTGTCATATGTTGACTACGATTTGTTATTTGTTAACTATCAATGGCCCATTTGGTTCTTTAAATATTTGTATTGTATTTGTATGATAGTAGACAACATTTGCACTAAAAATAATAATTTTCCATTCATTGCCAATGATTTGTTATTTCTTAACTAACAATGGTCTATATGGTTTTTTGAACATATGTATTATGTTTATATGATAGTAGACAACATTTGAACTTAAAAAAATGATTTGTCAGTTGATGTCTACGATTGACATTTGTTAACAATGGTTTATCATTTGTTTACTAACAATGGTCAATTTGGCTTTTTGAACATTTGTATTATATTTAAATGATAGTAGGCAACAATTATTCTTTAAAAAACTATTTTTCATTTGTTGACTTTGATTTGCAATTTGTTGCCAATGATTTGTCATTTGTTCACTAACAATGGTCAATTTGAATATTTGAACATTTTGATTGTGTTCGCATAATAGTAGGCCACATTTGTACTTAAAAAATTAATTTGTCATTTGTTGACTATGATTTGTAATTTGTTATCAATAATTTTTTCATTTGTTAACTATCTATAGTCTATTTGGTTCTTTGAACATTTGTATTTTGTTTGCATGATAGTAGACAACATTTGTACTTAAAAATTTAATTTATCATTTCTTGCCTATGATTTGTCATTTATTACAAATGATTTGTCATTTATTATTTAACAATGGTCTATTTGGTTTTTTGAACATTTGTATTATGTTTGTATGATTGTAGATAACATTTGTAATTAAAAAAATGATTTATCATTTGATGACTACGATTTGTCATTTGCTAAACAACAACGGTCAATTTTATTTTTTGAAAATTTAAATTATGTTTATATGATAGTAGACAACAATTATTATTAATATGGCCATTTTTAATTGATTGCTGTGATTTGTCATTTGTTACCAAACATTTATCATTTGTTAACTAACAATGATTTATTTGATTATTTGAGCATTTGTATTGTGTTTGTATGATAGTAGACATCATTTGTACTTTAAAAAATAATTTGTCATTTGCTGTGAACGATTTTTTATTTGTTGCCAATGATTTGTCATTTGTTAACTATCAATGGTCTATTTTGTTTTTTGAGCATTTGTATTTGGTTTGTATGATAGTAGGCAACAATTATTATGAATATGGCCATTATTAATTTATTGCTATAATTTGTCATTTGTTACCAAAGAGTTGTCATTTGTTAACTATCAATAGTCTATTTGGATCTTTGAATATTTATATTTTGTTTGTATGATAGTAGACAATATTTGTACTTAAAAAATTAATTTATCATTTCTTGCCTATGATTTGTCATTTGTTACCAATGATATGTCATTTATTATCTAATAATAGTCTATTTTTCTATTTGATCGTTGGTATTTTGTTTGTGTGATTGTAGATAATATTTGTACTTAAAAAAAGGATTTGTCATTTCATGACTACGATTTGTCATTTGTTACCAATTATTTGTCATTTGTTAACTAACAATGGTCAATTTTCTTTTTTGAACATTTGAATTTCGTTTATATGATAGTACACAACAATTATTATTAATATGACCATTTTTAATTTGTTGCTATGATTTTTCATTTGTTACAAAAGGTTTGTCATTTGTTAACTAACATTGGTTTATTTGATTATTTGAGATTTTGTATTGTGTTTGTATGTGTAATGTCCTAGAATTTCATGGTAATTATTTTTGTTTATTATTAAGTATTGTTACTATGATTCATATATTGTTATTTTTTATGCATCCATTTATTCCTTTCGGCAGGTTTTGTATGTTGGATTCATTTTATATAGCTTTGGTGGTACGGCGGTTATTCAGAGGAGGAGGTTGCGTTGTGGCCTTGGGAACCCCTAGATGGGTTGGTGGTGATGATTGTTTGATATGTTTGTGGTTTGGTGTGGTTCCGGTGAGCCGTCGGATTGGCCAATAGGTTTTCGGAGTTTTTTTAGCAAAGATTCATTTTCGGGGGTTTAGGCATTTTGGTAGCCGTGAAGCGGTAGAGGTGGTGTTTAGACCTTGGGAACCCTTTGCTAGGGATGTGATGGTTGTTCGGGTTGTTCCAGTCTTCTGAGGGTCTTGGTGTTGTGTGTGGTTCAGGAGGACCTTAGAGTGATATTTTTGGATTCTTCCAGTTCTTGTTCGAACGATCATTCGAACGACTGGTCGGTTATATATATATCATTATTTATTCTCTATCCTTACATTTCTCTTTTTTTTCTCTTTTTTCCCCAAACTGAATCCTCTCCTCTCAAACCGAATCTTCTCAAACCGAATCCTCTCCTCCCCCGCTTGCCAATTTTCTCGTGGATTCTTCGCCGTGATCTCCGCAGTTTTCCCTTAGTGAGTAATTCCTCTCTCTCCATCTCTTGTATCATTGGTTGATTTCGGTTTTGGAGAGAACCCTTGTGATATTGGACTGATTTTAGAGTTTATGTTTAGTGGGTGTATTGTTGATTTGTGGAGTGTGATAATTATAGGTGTTGGCCAGTGGCGGTGATTGCGTGGGATGAATTGTTGGTGTTTGGTTGCCAAAAGTTATGGGGTTTTCTTACAGCTGTTTGGTGGTATGATTGGGGTTTAGTGTGGTTGGGAAGAGGAGGTATGGTGGCTATTCTAGGTAGTAGTTGTTACCATTTCGGAGAGAGCTGCCTGAGCAGACAATGGTGACCGTTTTGGTTCAGAAATTACTGCCATAGTCACTGTTATTATGGAAGAAGGGGTAGGACTGTTTTAACGCCCTTTGAACACGGGGTTCGTGATTGTTGGGCAGCTGATTTGGCGGGGTTAGAGTGGCTTATCTTCAAGTTTTTGTGGGTGGTCAGAGTAGCGCAGCGTAGCGTGGTGGACCGTGGGTTTAGATGCAATTTTGTTACTGAATTCAGCTGATGTGCTGATCTGAAGCGCAGTTTCAGGCGGGTATCCTATGTCGGAGTTGTGATTGGGCTCTGGAACTTCATAGTGGTTGATGTTGTGGTGTTCCTAGTCCTTTCCGTGACTGATTTGGAGTTCCGGAAGTCGCTTCGCGGAGCACATTTCCGTTGGGGTTCTGTTTTGGCAGTTTCGCCGAGATTGTCGTTCCGATCATAACGTCAGGTGAGATTTATCTTCCTTAATAACTAGACCATTATATTGATTCATAAGTTATTGTATCACATTGTTTATTATGTTTATTACCGTGATTATGTTAGTATATGGGTTAATTGCTTAGGACACATTCACGGGTTATCCGTTTGGCATACCTTAGGCGAGAGTACTTAAGGGTTTGATAAGTTAGTAAAGCCTGAGATTGTTTAAAGTTTAGTTGCTAGATAGAACCTGTAGGTTATGTTTAGTCAGAGGAGGTTATTTTCTATTGTCGTCGATGTGACGACGACTCCTGAGATTCTTCTTAGACCGATTTCATTGTAGGTGTTTATTGTAGATCTTTTCTTCATTAAGGTTGAGAACAAAGGAATTTTTCAGCATGTTACGACACCCAGAGTCGCTATATATATGTATAATATATTGAGTGTGGTACTGTTGGTTGGTTATTAGGGTGCCCATCATGTTTCAGGGCACTAGTAACTTGGTTTGACTATTAGTAGAGACTTATGGACGGCATGTGGTTTTGCCACCATTTCTCTTAGATAGTGTAGATCAGAGACTATAGTTCTTACCTTTTGAATAACACCTTGATTAGTATGGCTTGCTGGACTTGTTTCCAGGGTATTCTTGGGGCGACATAGCTCCAGTAAGACACGGTCTTCGATTCAGAGCTCATTCTCTTGCCTGCTATTATTTTGATTAGTCTTAGGACTTGTCTAGGTGTACTCGGTGTTCTCGAGGCCTGGTCCTTGAGCACTGTCATTGTGATTTGTGGTTGTTTGGAATGTTACCGTCAATGTGGGAGTGCGGTATCTCCTAGACTGTTAGTTATTAATGGTGAACAGATGGCTTGTCCGTGTTGGTTGGCCGAGGATGGGAACTTCTGATAGTTTACCTTAGGATTGTTTGCTTATCGTGTTGTGATACTTATTGTCTTCATGATTCTTAGAGCTGATAGAGCTTACTCGGAAGCCTTCTTTCCCCGGGATGAGGCTGTTAGGGTTGTGATCCCCTCAGTCATATAGGAGGCAGTGAGATAGCATGGCTTAGTGAGAACGGTGGCTGAGCCAGGTAGTTAATGAAGTTGTACGTCACCCGTGATATTAGAATGCGGCTGAAACCTCCTGTTGAATCTGGTTCCTGTACATCAGTGCTGGTGGCTTATGAACTTGATTAGGTGGATTATGAGTTATTCTATTATTAGGGATTGTTGACTACTTGTTGGACTCTTGTAGGTCACCCCATGAGTACTAGTCTGGGTTGGCAGCCAGAGTACTGTTGTACTTGATAGTAATCATATTGCTTTGAGGAATCTTTGAGACTGATATAGTTTAGGTATCATGACGGTTAAGTTACTGTTTCATCTAGGTTTAGATGGTGCAACTGAGTCACAGGAGGGCATCTTTGTTAGTTTGGGTTGCCACGCTCTCTGGCAGGTGGTTATCCTATTGTGTACTGACTGTGTTAATCGGAGTTGTGTTTCAGTCTCTAGGATCATGCTCACATCCATAGATAATATATTTTCTCCTTATCTTACTGCGTTTGGATACATAAACAACTCCGCATCATTTGGCCCCCGATAGGTTGATAGGATCCCTAGATCGGTCGGGTTAAAATTTAGAGGTGACAGATATGGTTGGATTAGATTTCGCAGGTGCCGGCAGTCTCGTCCTGCGTTAGAGAGATGGTTGGCAACTATTTCCTGCTCGCCCAGTCTTTCCCTTTAGAGCTGAATGTTAGGGCTTGGAATAGCATTGCCAACTGGTACCCACCTGTCTCATCCTGCGTGGAAAGACTAGTAGTGGCTTTGTCTTAGTACTGCGTGCCAAGCACTCTCTTAGGCCGTAGGTTTGAAATCCTATGTTAATTCTTTTTGTCTGCGTCGAGGCTAGTGGCAGTACAATGCGTACCTTGTATCCAACAATATCCGAAGTGAAATCCTATTTTTCGGTGAAAAAAAACGAAAAAAAAGTTAGTCAGCCCACATTTGTCTTGGAGGCGTAGCCCTTGCTGGTTACAGCATCGCTAAGCTATATGTATTGGGATGAGGTCATTCCGACACTATCCCATTCATATAATTCTTTCTGTATCATCTAATCATCATCATTATCATCAAGCATATCATTGGCATCTCAGCATACTTCGCTTGGTAGGTTCTTCTGATCAAAATCCTTAACCCTTTTCTACATTATATTTAATATAGAATCTTCGCAATTAGGATAATCATAAGATTAATCTCTTTCCATCATTCATCATCATCATTCGCATATGCTGTATTTGAGCTCTACTCTTCTGGCCC